>OU383780.1:52808932-54008932 GCA_910950805.1 Acrocephalus scirpaceus scirpaceus
AAAGAAATGCAAAAATTAGAGCATGAACAAATACCTATGAGAAAACTGATCTGTCCACTGCTTGAAAACACAATACTTCAAATTCCATTCAAAATCCTGAAAACCCATAAACACTTACTCTAATCTTCACAATGAATTTGGAGTTTTTCCATGAAGAAAATCAGCCAACCAGATGTGAATTCAATCGACTACATTCCTTTCTAAGCCCAGAAACAAAAGAGAAAAAAACCAAACCAACAAAAAAACCTTTCTTCAGCTTCACTCAGAGACTCAAGTTTTCTACTTTTCACTCCATAAGGTTACAAATTGATGACAAATTTCCTATAGATCAGTAAGAATAACACCATTGCCATTTGGGAAGAACTTTTACATTGTCTCCAGGGTGGAATTTACTAATTTTACTTAAGAGCAACCCCAATTCTAGACAGCTTGCCTGAGTCTTGAGCATTGGAAAGTGAATGTTGTCGGAATAGTCTCCCAGGAATTGAGCTCATATCTGAACCTAATAAACTCAGTGAGGCCACAGCTGACAATGCAGAAATCATTGCAATAATTTCTATACTGCACATGCCACTGCTCCAGATTTAGAAACACAACACGCAGACCTCCCAACAGATGGATACGAGGCACAATCAGCCCCAGGTCAGCATCACTTCCCCTTTACACAGGCAGAAAGGGGTGGGACTGCTTCCTAAAGATGGAAGCCGGACAGTGACCACTTCATAGGAACAGCATCAAGGGCACAGTTAATGAGTAACCCAAAACATCAAAGCCTGGACAGCTCTGTGTAGGGATATGACTATCCATGTCAGAGCACCTGTGCAGCCCAGGAAAGCATTTTTACTCTGCTTTCCTAGGAAGTACATCCAAGGTCCTGCCATAAAAGGAAATTGGTATGCAAATAGAGAGATATGTATCATTTTGATCAATCTTAGGTAGTGTTACCAAGTTTCATTGAATATAAATGTGCTTTTAACAGCTGTATTGTTAATTACTGACTTCACTTTTGCAAAAAGCTTATCATATGGAACCTTCCACATTATTTGCATTGAATCCTTTTGCACTTGTCCTAAATTGCTTTTCTCTGGCAGATGCAACAATTCTGTTCCTACAGAAAATGTACCACCAATCACCAAAGCTCCGCAAATCAGTAAAGCCATGGCATAAAACTCTACGAAATAAAACACGGCTATAAGAACACAAAGAGAAAGAATCTCAGCTTCTCAGCAAGGTCATTTAACTTCACTCACAGAACAGGAATTAGAATCTCTTCTGTTGTGAATAAAGTGTAAACAGGACAACACCTCTGGAGATTCAAATCAGGCCCCTTTACCAGATTTTTTTTATGGAATGCAGAATAAAACTGGCATGCCTTATTTTTCAGGTCCCCCGCAGAGTTCAAATCTACCATTTCATTATCTGCATCCTGTTCATTATTCAAATTACAATTTTGGAAAGCCATCTATCTTTGGCAAGGCAAACAGACCTGTGCAGCACTAAAGCTGATAACAGGATTCCTGGTGGCCCAGCAGGAACACAGGTAACTCTCCAAGCTCACATACCAGCAGGAAGAGCACGAATACCCTAATATATGTGGAATCCTGAACAGAAGTGACCTCAGGAACAAACACTCTCTCTGTCACAACCCCAATTTTTGTTAGACAACAGAGGACAGTAAACCACCCTGGAAGAAGAACCATTCCAACAAGGTCCAATTTCCCAAAATCATCCAGCTGTGCTACCTCCCATCTTCCCAAGTAATCCTAGACATACGACAGCAAAGTCCTCTAGGCACAGGTCCTGCAAATAACAGCCTTTCCTAATAATATGCTTCTCTTTAAAAACTGAGAAAATGCCTAGAAAAAAATAATCTCCTGAACCATACATAGTTTAGAGGCTGTCAGGGAGGCTAAAGCCATGTTCTCCAGTTAAAAAGCCTTCGGTGCTCTATAGGGAATAGTCCACAGATGAATCCTGGAAAACTGGCAGCAATGGGGAAGTTTTCTGTTAAAATTCAGAAAACACCAAACAGCCAGAAGAGTTGAAGAGATAACAGAGAGATTTATCCAGTTGGCTCTGGAATTTCCCCTGAGCTGGAAGAACGTGCATTCTTACAACTGGCTCCACACTCTATGGGAGCTGGGCTTGTAGGTCTCTGAAACCTAACCTGCAAGGAGTGGTGAAGAAAATTGTTTTTATTGAGCCCAGTACCAGCAAATACTGAGACAAGCAAAAGGACAGCAATCTTTCCACATAAAGAGATATTTTTTCCCAAGCAGTTATCTTGATCAGCTAAAGCTGAAACATTACTCATCTAAATACATCTCAAGATGGAGTATACTAGCTAAGATTATAAAAATTGTTTGGATAAGTGTAATGAAAATTCACTCTGGATGGTTGTCAATCTGCTGCTGAAGGTTTAGCAGACTACACTAAAGCATAAAACCATCATGGTGCATATTTATCCTGACTAAGAATGTCATAATCTTGCTGTAATCTTTACTACATTCTGCAACTTTCAAGGTCAGTATATCTAGATGAAAAATTAACTTCCTTTTTTTACTACCAACAGAAATGCATTATAAATTCAAAAATTACACCACCACTATAAATTCTGCATATCAGACAATTATTTTTAGTCAGTCAAACTCAGCAGATAGAAAAGTCCTTCTGTTTAATGGGAACCATTCACAGTTACAGAAATCTCTACTTACTAGCATTAACAGTGGCTTCTATTAGTGATGAAGCATGCGACACCAGGCATGCTGGTCACTGTTTCTCCAGCTGCTGAAGTGAAAGAATAAACTCAGACCCAAGAGAGGAAAAGATGAACTTGGGTCTCTATGAAGAATTAAAGAATTACACAGGAACACAGTACACCTATCAGCCAATAGCTTATAAAATTTTACAGGAAAATAGAATAGTTTTGGTTGGAAGGGACCCTAAAGATCATCTAGGTTGAAATCCCTGCCATGGGTAGGGACACCTTCCTCTAGACCAGGTGGCTCAGAGTCCCATCCAACCTGGCCTTGAACATTTCCAGGGATGGATCAGCCACAACTTTTCTGGGCAACATCTGCTAGTGCCTCAGCACCCTCACAAGAATGAATGGTGTGCAAATATCTGATCTAAACCTACCCTCATTCAGTTTGAAGCCATTCTCCCTTGTCCTGTCACTACATACTCTTGTAAGAAGTCTCTCTCCATCTCTCTTGTAGCTCCCTTCAGGTACTGGAAGGCCACACTTACGCCTGCCCAAAGCCTTCTCTTCTCCAGGCTGAACAAACACAAATCTCTCAGCCTTTCCTCATAGGAGAGGTGCTCCGGCTCTGTGATCATCTTCATGGCCTCCTCTGGACTGGCTCCAACAGCTCCATATCCTTCCTGTGGCTGGGGAGCTAGGGCTGGGTGCAGCACTGCAGGGAAGTCTCATAGCAGTGGGGCAGAATCCCCTCCCTTGGGGTCCCCTGACCTGCTGGTCACCATGTTCTTGATGCAGTCACACTTCTTTTGATGCAGTTCAATGGAAAGCTAGGAGAAGCCAAAGGGTTTGGCACCTTCAGCTGTTTGCCCACACTCTGGGAGCTGCTGATCAGTGAAGTCTGGCTGTTCTGAGAAAGGACAGCAACTCAGCACGACACTTTTATAGGTTTCCAAAACAAAGAGACTAAGATGAGCTGCTCCAAAACCTTTATCATTGAATTGGTAACTGAACCAGGTGTCAGTATAACATTAAGAGGTTTTGGATATGAATGGTGGCTTCATTTAGCTCTACAAACTTACAGATATGACCCAGACAAAAATGTTTGCTGAATTTCCTGAGTCCTGTCAGTACATTCCTTCAGCCTGTCCAGGTTGATCTGAACGACATCTCTGCATTCAACTGCACCCCTCAGTTTTGCATCATCTGCAAATCTCATTGTGCTTCAGTCTGCCTTCTCCAGACAGTTTTTCACAGTTTTTGATGATGGACACAACATATATCTTTCTCTAGGCAACAGGGACAAGTTTCAGCATAAAAACCAGAGGTGTACAGGATAATTCAGTAAATTACAATTTTTACTAAGTTCTGCCACGTACATTAATGTCAGACTTTTAAAAGCATAGTTCTAATTTTTATGTATGTATCTTCAGTTTCTCCTCTTTCAAAAGGACAAATAATCGGGTTAGACTTATAAAACAAATAAATTGAAAACAACAGTTGAAATTAACCACCAAAAATTCCTCTGACTAAAAAAGCCCAATGCATAAGCAGTACAGAGACAAACAGGCAATGTGATACTAGAGACTACATTCCAAACCTTGGAATTTGTTTGTTTTATGAAGAGCTCCATGATATAAGGAGCACTCAATCCTCCAAGCAATGTATGTGCTTAAAAGAATGCCATTGGCATGAAAACGTTAGTGTGATCACCTCAGTGCAAATCACCAGTCTGTACAAGATAACGAACTGTAAGCATTTAAACAGAGAAGTTATTCTTAACTAGCAGAGCGCTTCTAGTAGCAGTCACTCTTTCCTGAAACTAATACAAGACAGAAAGGAGGACTGGGTTATTAAAAATGAAATTATAATGTTTGAAAATATTGGCATTAATAAAGGTTGATAACAGTGTGCATTTAAGAGGCAGACATATGTGAAATTACACAGACAGATGTATTCTCATATCCTAAATTTGTCAAGCTAGATTGTGATATTCTCATTTGAACATGACTCATAAATCAATGTTCTAGATGACAGAACTGAAATTCAGTCATTCACAACAGCATAAAGACATTATCCAGCTCTGCAAACAAAAGTATTTAGTCTTCTAGAAAAGACTGAAAAGTTTTGCTATGTAGTTAAATAGAGTGTATACAAGAATTTAAGAAAATGCCAAAATGCAACCAGCCAGTATTCTTAGAACAGAAGAACATGCATCTCCTGCCCGCACTTTGCGGGCACTCCTGCCCGCAAAGAAAATGAGGCCTGAAAATATGTGCCTTCAGACAACCTTAGATCTCCTCTAACTCAAAACAGGAAGCAAGTCACAAAGGCTGATCATTTCTGCATGACTTGAACATACACAAACATATATAGATTGAATTCAGCTTCATAAGCCAAAGAATTTCTTTATCACACAAACACAGCTCCCTGTACACTCCTAGCCAAATGCATCTAACCAACACCAAAATTCTAAGCTAACCTGCCACCCATCATTTACCAATACTTCTGCACTGCCCAACTGAGATGTTCAGTATTTCACACGCATCTGTGCATCTGAGTTCCTGTTCTGGCACACGCACTGCATATACACTCTTAAGTTCTCTTACTGATACCATGCCTAATGAGGCTTGGAAAAGCCTTGAGGATTTTTAAGGGTTTTCTGGCTGGTGGTGGTAGGCATTTCTGGTTTGTTGCATTTTTAACTTTTAGCATCTGAGACAGTAACATGCTGTTATACTGACATAACTTCCTCCCTCCCTGCAGAAAAACTTCATGTACTACACTTACTACCACCCTTAAAAGGGATCGATGTTTTAGGGACATCCAGCTTTAGGCACAGAGGCAGAGCCATTATCTTCTTCAGGAAACTACTGACAACCTAAGCAGGGGAAGCTATTTAATGAGGACCACAGGGAGCTGCTCAGAGGAGACACGAAGTGCCAGACAGCTCAGCTGCAGACTGAAAAGCTGAGCTAAGTGATGGGGCATTCACGGAGTTCTCAGTCCCCAGTCTTTGGAAGGGGAAGGTGCTACCCTACACTTGCTGAGCGCTGGGTAAACAACTGGGAGCATTAAGCACTAACTGCAAATCTCTGCACTTGCTACTGCTTTTGTGGTTTTTATCCAGGATTAGCAGGCTTTGCTTTTCACAAAAACACATTCCAGACATGTCACTATTCCATACATTAAATCCATGCTGTGGAAATGCAGAAAAGAGACTCTGTAAAGTAACCTGACTTTGGGGATATCAAAAGCAGTTTTACAGCAATAAATAGAGAGATTCATTGAGCTTGAGAAGTTGAACAGTCTTATTCATTACACCCCTGAAGGGTAATTGCATCCTGGGTTTCTCAGGGTAATGTGAGGACAATGGAACTGAAGGAACAAACCAATGATCAGAACTACACAGGTATCACCAGTTACCAAACTCTCTTCTTTCACAGCTAGAATGTCTTGTACAACAACACCTTACAATCACCGCTTCCCTTCACTTGCCAAACACAGAGCAATAGCATTCTGTAATTATCAGAATCATCTGATGATTGACTGAATATTCCCTGAAGTGTTCCTCCTTGTTCCTTTCCTCAACCTCAGAGCAGAAAGGTCTACAACACCTTGGTCTATATTTTAGGATGATCTTTTCATTCCATTCAGTTTTATGTGAAATGGTCTTTTTGCCTATCACACAGTGTTAGGTTAATTACTGATAAAACTGAAGTGGTCTCTCTCTCCTTACATATCTACTCATTATATTACAAAAAGATTTGAGCAGTGAGGGCCATTCTTAAAGCTAGGTGTGCAAGAGGTACACTCCCAACAATTCCCAGAACCAAAGGTTTTGAGTTCCTACAGTTTCTTTAGAAGAGATACACATAAAATAAATATTAGCATAATTAAAATTAATTATCAAAGGTAGGCACACTAGATTAAAAAAAATATTAAGAAACAAAGGTTGGCAGACATTATGTTAGTCTTCAGCCAAAACAAAGCAGCAATGGCTTTTCCAAACTTTTAATTTACTAGTTATACTTTTGTGTAAGAACATCACTATGATGCACACCAAAAATAAACTTTCCATTTAGGATACAAATTTTTAGAAATCCAAATTGTGAGATCCTGTATCTGCTAGAAACATATAAACAACATTTATTTTTAATAAAGAGAAATTATTCTCAAAAAGTCTGTCACTAGTATTTATCAAATGGTATCACAGAGTCACACTAATCCCAAAGTAACTTCCTACAGACATAGCTGTAAATCCAGTTTCTGCTCCAAAACAGAGTATTTCTAAGAAGCAAACCAATGCTTAATTCATCTATACCATAAAAATGCATACAACAGAGTCATCAGTAATAGATATCTGCATCTCAGAATTAACTCAAGACAGTACCATGTGCATCTTTCACAATGCTTTGCTTTTTTGGCAATGGTGCCAAGTGAGAACCTTAAATCAGAAGGATAAGCAACAGTCATGGCAGTCAGTGTATTTTTTAATAACAACCATTCTCAGCATTGAGAAAGCAACCAGAAAATACCTGCTGGCAGAAATACACCTGAGCCAGAAGGCTGTTTTAAACTAGTTCTTCTGCTGCTCAGGAATGAATTTAATGTATTTGCTGCACCTTGCTGTTTCCTAAAATTCACTGCAAACCCCAAACTTAATTGCATGCATCTACCAAGATTGTTTAGTATTAAAAAGTATTTACTTATAGGCATGATTTAAATCAAAACCACCCCATTCATTGATTAGTACTGTAATTTTTAAAAGGATTTCTGCTTTACTTGTTCCAAGCAGGAAGAACATTATTAATCATATGAGATGCTCAGATACATATAAACTGCAACTTATACAATTAAGAGGCCACCACCAATCTAAAGCACAAGGATGAGCACTAAGTAAGAGATTGAGGAAGCAGCATACGAACACAAAGTTCAGCTCCAGCCTGAGTGACAAACAGGTACCTCAGTGCAAATACAAAATCTCACAAGCTGTTAAAGAAGTACAGCAAATACAAAAAAAAAAAGTCATTCCCATATATATGGAGTTTCTCTCCAAAAATAAATTTAATTGAGTTAAAAGATTTGGAAAAATTTACTACTGCTTAACTAAAAAGGTTTTGTTCATTAACCTGCAAATCCTTAAACTGCTGTGAATGCTTTCTATATGAAAATGGAAATGCAAGAATCTATTGGTGAAAAGAAGGAACTTATTCTTCTCCTACAAACATCACAGGATTTTACATTTACTACTTCTTGTCCAAAAAAAGTTCTTCTGAGCATTTAACATTGCTTCCAATTTTTGTCTTCTGATTTTTGTGTTCGACAAGAGAGAAAAATATACCAGGTTCCAGAAGATGAAGGAAGACATATCCAACGTATTTATTAACCTCTCCACAAGCTTTTCATCTACCTTGTCATTCTAGTAATCATTCACAAATTTCTTGTTTGTGTGCTTCCAGACAACAGAGGAACTATTTGTTTATGCATTTTATTTACACAATTCTATCCTTAACAGATCTTAACTTTTGCTTTTTTTCACAAACTGTTGCCTACTGAGCCAGACATCTCCAACTCTGCTGTCCAAAACACTGCTCAGATGTATTCTAAATTTGTCAAATTAATTCCTAACACAGCAAAGCTTATGCACAGTTCATATTACTTCCTTCACTATGTATGGGTTTACATTCATCAGCACTGAATTTCATCTGCCATCTTTCTACTCATCCAACTCACAAAATTCTCCCAAGGGTTTCCCCTGATCCTAACTAGATAAATAGTTCTAATAGCTGCAATTTTGTTAACCCTGTAACTGATATTTATTGCATATAAACATTCTCATGTCTAGCAAAGAACACTTCAGCTGTGATGAACACTTTAGTTTTACACCTTTCAACTTCTTTCAGCTCTCCTGGTCACCACCTGATTCCTGACTGTCTCTTGCCTTGTAATTTCCTTGATCTATTTTGAAGGGGTTTGGCAAAGGACTTGGAATCTTCAAATAAATGATGCCAGTGATTCAGCTGTATCCACTGTTCGGTTTATGCACTCAGAGAATATTAACAGATTAGCAAGGCATAGTTTTGCTTTGTGAAACCAAGAGAACTTTGTTCAGCTACAGTTTTCTAAAACTGCATATTTTAATTAGCAGTCTGATTACAAAATGAAACAACTTCTGAGACTGGAACTGAAGCTCCTCTCCAAATTCCCAAATACTGCTGTCCCCCTTACCCTTTTTATTTTATTCCATGCAATTATTAAAAACTCAATATCTCCTGTGTGTGTCACTCAATGTGACAAGAACGTCAGTTCCTGGGAAAGGAAGAACATGTCAGCAGGATGCATCCTTCTTTACATGTATGTTGTTTCTAGGCTTTCCCTAAATAACTTCAAAATCAACAACAACAACAACAAGAGAGAGAGAGAGAGAAAAAAAAGTGCTTTGGATGAGGTGCCAGGTATGGAAGTATTTACTGAAGTGGAATGCAGGACATAGGAATGAATCCCTTATCCGCTGTGTCACACATTCCAGGTCACAAGATAAAGGGATCAGCTGCATGGACTGAGCAGCCTCTGCATCTACAGCGCAGATGGATCCAGTTCTGAATTTCACACAAACATGAACAGATTCACAGGGCAGTTTTCACTTCTGGAACCATTAACTTCTTCTTTGATATCTTCTTTATCTTTGTTTAAAAAAAAAATCTGATCTGTTTGATCAGTTTCATTAGTTCTGGTTAAGTTTTACCACCTTTTCAGTGCACACACTTCAAAGATTTGATGCTTTTTAGTAATACAAAAGGAATGCACTAAATGGAAAAGTGCCCATTTCACTCTCCACCCAGAGCTCTAATCACCTGACATGTAAGGCCTACAATTAAGGCCTGACATGTACAGTACTTATTAAATTACTCAGTGTATTTTATGTAGTAATGATGTCCTTCCAGCATGATTTTGTGTTCCTAATTAATAGAAATATTTAAGCAGTAAGTGTTTTACTAGGAGCAAGCAGGCAGCTAGTACACATAGCCATAAATTTTTTTATGGATGCCATGAAAGCATCTCTACTCATACAAATAAAAGACTTAATTCACCATCTGCAAGGTATATCTATCAACTGAAATAAATTCTAACTCTAATGAATCATAGTAAAAACAGCACCAAAATTACCCCTTTCAAGGTGCAAAGAAAAATAAAAGGTCTTTCATTTCTCACATGAAAGATCCTAAAGCAGTGGAAAAATTAAAATGAACTTTCACAAGCTTACTACAATGTGACCAGATATTGCAACTGTAAGTAGTATATAGTGCAGTAACTAAAACATGTAAAATACTGAATTTTACAACAGTACATAAACAAACTAATTCTTCTGATTATAATCATCTCACCAACCTCTTACACTAAGATATAAAACGACAGCTTCAGAAATGCTGGACTATCGTGTTCTAAGATGAGATTTCTAAGTAGTAACACAATGTTTCTAGTCTAAAGATTTTCTGAAATTTATAAATGAAAGGAATCTTGGCAGGTCAGCGTCTCACTAGAACGTGCAATTCTGCATGTCATTGCCGCTTGCTTACTCACTGAAACAACAGATTTTCATTACCAAACAAGGAAGAGAAACAAACACAGCCTCTCACAGTTCCTGCTTGAGGAGCTGCTTCACCTTTCCTTTCCTTTATCAGCACAGCCATTGCCAAGACCACATCTCACGGCAGGCCAGGAAAACAAAAGAACTGAGGAATTGCTCAGATGAGCTCAGCTGCCCTCAGTCACCAGTGATGATTCTCCCTCCTATGCAGGCGTTTGTTGGAGCAGTGCTCGAGCACTTCCCGGAAGCTTGTACTGCATTCCATATTACAGCTGGGACTGCACTGGAACAACGAGGAGAGTTTAAAAAGTCAAGCAGTCTCTGTCAGATAAATACCTCCACGCAGAACTATCTGCTGAACCCCCAGCCACGTCTGCCCTACAAACCTCACATGGAATAAAACACAGAAACACGGCGGATTAAAAAAAAAATTTACATGAACTGCAGATTGCCCTATATCTAAGTCACAGTCTTGTTTAAGGCAAGGGGGCGCAAGTCTAAGTTTCATTTTCATTTCCCTCATGGAAATTTTAATTGACTGAATTTCTTGAAGCACAAATTAAGCCTGGAATAGAGTCTCGCCTGAAGCTGAGCACTTCCTTTCTGTAGTAAAAGAAATCTTTAAGTACTAACAAATGGAATATTAAGATATTTTCATTGAGATGCTTTCATTTTCCTCTTTTAAGAAATTTACCATCTTTTCAGGATAGCATATTTAATAACTACTTATTTTCAACTAGAAGAAAACAGTTTAATTAGATTTCCACTCTAGGATGCAAAAACACATTTTCACAATTTACATCTTTAAGGTATCTAGATGTCTTTCAAAGCAATTCCCACAAAACTTTACATAGGCATCTCATGAAGGCCAAATGTACTGTTATGAAGGATGAACGGAGCAACCATTTAATATTTTTATAGAGAAAAATACTGTCAAAAAAGGGGTAAAGAAAATGAGGAAGTTGACATGCTGACAAACAAATTTCTGGTTAGGATTTCTTTTCCTGAAAATAAAATGATTGTGTGATAAAGTAGACAAATTGATTTCTCCAGTCTTTGCAGCTGCTGTTTCTCACATTCCAAGTGCCATAACTAAAAGCAATACATGTGTGATGTACAGAAAGGCCACGCTGTACACAACCACCTCCCTCACCTCTTCCATGGAAAACATGCTCTCCTTCTAGAGCAAAATGTGAAAACATATTCAGACCAACTGCTCATTAACTCCGCCATTTTCACCTTTGCCCTCTCAGTAGACAACCATGCTCACTCAACAAACACACCACCTACCAACTAATCAAAATGATTATCACAATAACAGCTACACTGAGTTAATGAAGCATATACACTGTTTCTAGATAGAACTGATGGCAGGTCTACTGGGAAGAACTTCCAGGTCTTTAATAACTTTTGATAAAGAGATTTGGCAAGCAAGTGGCTTTTCTGCTTCTACAGGTTTCTAGGAACATGCACATTGCTATAAAACAGATGCTATTGACGAATACCACAAAATCAAGTCGCTAAATTGCTAAGAAAACGTCTTGCATATCTGGCTCTACACATGAGAGTGACAGAAACCAAGTGACTGGATGGAGTAACGAAAACCATACCACAACCTATCAATAATTTAAATATTAAGAAGAAAAAAAGTATTTTAAAATTAGTTGCTTTTTCTCCATCTTTTTTCAAATGCAGAGTTGTCAGTTAAGCCACCAGCTGGAGATACAGGTCTATCTCCTACATTTTTTAACAAGTAATTAATTCCAACAAGGTCTTTTAAAAGGTGGAATGAGCACTTCGGCTTTGTTAGCAGGCCACAGCCACAAATGCGGCTGTGCTGTTTGTTCTGGGCAACTGAAGAACATCTGGTTTCAACGGCCAAACTGATGAACAACATCCAGAACCGGTTCCCAGATTAGCATCCTTAGGATGTTGCACAGAGAGCTGGCAAACAACTCTTCAGAGTTACCTGTGTATTGGTTCGGTATGTATGGTTAAAGTCAATTAGTAACCTCCTTTGAAGCTGACAACCAAATCTGCCAATTGAATACAAGGGTACACCTCTGGGTAACGTGGCTTAAATTCAGGAGGATCTTGGGAAGCAGTCTCTCCCCTTTCGGTGAGCTATTAAGTACCATCGTGGAGCCGGCTTAGGCCCTGCTGCCCCCTGGGTGGCCAGGCCAGGCCCGGCCGGGTCTCCGGGAGCCGCTGCCCATGGGGGGAGCGGCCTGGCCGGCCGAGCCCCTTTTCTCCGTGGCTGCCGGCGGGAGAGAGGGGAGGATTCGCCTCGGCAGTGCTGGGGGCTGCAGCAGCAGGGGCCAGGCCGTGGCCTGTGCCCGGTCGCAGCTTCCCCGAGGAAGGGGAGCTTGCAGACTGTAGTGGCAGCTCTGAGCTGGGCTACCTATGCATGAGATCCAGGGGTGGAAAGAAGCGACATTCACCAGCCAGGCCGTTCAGAATTTCCTCAGCCTGAGTTCTCTTCCCCCATCCCTGTGGGACTTGAAAATCCTAGCTGCTGCTGCCCGGCAGAGATCACATGACCACCGCAGGCCTGGGCAAGCTTTAACTCTTTCCTGCCAGCAGATGGAACTTCCACAGCACTGGCCCTTCCCAGAGTGAAAACAGACAAAGCCATGATTGAACTATTAATTCAATTCTGATTAATTATAAGGAGACACAGCATGGGACTAAAGTCAGTGAAGAGAGAGTGAAAAGACTAGTAAGACAAAAGAAGAGGAGTGGCCTAATTTGGCTGGACGTCTTTAGTAAACTATGGAGAATAGACTATTTCCTGAATGCTGTTTAGGGGGATGCAAAGCTCTAGTTGAAAGCGATAAAAAATCTTTGGCTCCTAAGGAAAAGGAAATCTTTTGGTTTTGAGATGAAGATGATTTTGGGGATGGAAGAAGTGAATCTTTGTTTTATACTACAAGATATATTCTTAAACAGTACCCCTAATAAGCAGATATGGCCCATATGCAGTGTTGGGAAAGCTGCCATTGGGAAGAACTCCACAAAGGCAGGTTCTGGGGTGGCTGTCTTTGTGAGAGTTGAGACCCTCAAGAGAACTGTTCTATATTGTCAGTGAGAATTCTCCATGGAAGTTTTCTAAGAGACTACTTTCCTAAAAGAACTGATGAAATATTATTTTTAAATAGTGAAACTGACTGAAAATTATAAGTTTTGTCTCTTTATGTTGTATGTGGGAAAGTGAACCATTAGTGGGGGGAGAGGAGTGCTTTGAAAGATTTTTTTATTCTCTTTTTCTTCTTTCTTTGAGTGTGTTAAATACATCTGTTTTTATCTTTAAGTTAGGCCTGTTTTGCGTTATTTTTTCCTAATTTTATTCTACAGTAGAAAAAAAAATATTTAGACCAGTACACTAAATTTGGCAAACAAAATTCAACAAACATGAAACCACTACAACCTGTAAGAAATCAACAGCAAAGTTAATTAAAGCATGTGTGTGACCTGGCTCACTGAATGTGAGCTGCGTGCTGGGATGCAGCTCTGCCCCTCTTGCTCAGCAGCAGGACCCTTTTACAGAAGCTGCTTTAACTGAGCTGTAGTCTCACTGCAGATGATCTTATCATCAACCTCTGCACAGTATGATACATTAGGCTGCTGACAACTGGAGGTGCTAGGCAAGACACTTCAGGAGCTGTACAGTCCAACCTCCTGCTCTAATTATGATAAACACCAAATTCAGACCAGATTGCTCAGGGATTTATAAAATCAGTCTTGAAAATGTCCAAGGATGGAGACCATGAAGTCTCTTGGACAAGTTATTCCAACGCTTGACTTTCCTTATGATGCAAACTTTTGCCTTGCTTGGCTTACAAACCCTCTCACTTCAATTTATATCTGTTGCCTCTTGTTCTCCCATCACATGGCACGGAGCAGAACCTAGCTCCATCTTCTTAACAGCCTCCATGTAGGTACTAGAAAGCTGCTGCTCAGTCATCCCAAAGATGTCGCAGTTTGCAGACTCTCCCAGCTCCTGCAGCCTCTCCTCATGGGACAAGTCTTCTGGGCCCTGACCAGACCCTCTTGGCTGCCCTCCTCTAGAACAGCTCCACTTCATGGACATCCTTCCTGTAGTGGGGGACACAAAACCAGATGCAGCTTTTCTGATGGGATCTAGCAAATGCTGAGTAAAGGACTCCCTCAGCTCCCTCAGGCTCCTGGCTGTGATCCTCTGAATCCTATTTGTGCTGCTGGAGATCTTTGCTGCAGGGCACACTCTGGCTCACATTTAGCTTGCTGTCTAGCAGGACCTCGAGGTCATTTTCAGCACAGAGGCTTCCCAGCCAGTCCATCTCCAACATGAAACCTGACATGTGGTTCTTCCTTCCCAAACACAGGCTTTGCATCTTCCCCTGATTCATTTCATAATGCTTTCCCTGGCTCACTCCTTCAGCCTCTACAAGCTCCTCTGGACGGCATCCCTAACCTCGAGTGTATCGACTCACACATCTTCTAGTGCCAGATTTGAGTATCTGCTGGAAGCCAAAGCCTTGCAGTTTCTTCCTGTAACCTGTGCTAACCAGCTTCTACTAGCTCCTGCAGCAGAGATATTCTTAAACGTCAATTCACTTCAACCAAGACACAGTTTGGAGCACCAACTGGTCAGATATTTGAAATGAGACAGTGAAAACAGTGAAACTTACATGGTAAATACCTGACTAAATGTATGCTTTTAATGCCAACACCAGAAACAGCACAAGAGAAAATTTTATGGTCACGAATGCACTATGTGCAATCATAGAAAAAAATCTGCCCCCAGAACTCTTGATTGACTCCCATAATACCTGTTAGCCTACTTACAAAACTGATGCTAATAATGATGTTTTAAAGAGCAAATTATAACATCAAGAGTAATGAGTAAACTTATTTTTCAAAACACATAAGGAGTAAATTATCAAGTGTTCATAGTTGAGAAAAAATTGAAGTGTTCATATTTATCTACAATTCTAATGTCTCATCTGAAATAATTGCTTCCAGAGCCAGCAGGTTTGCAGGTTTGTAATAGAAATAGTATCCCAGTAAAGGAAAATCTTTTAAAAAATGTTAGAAGGATACACTGCCAACTGAAAGGGGAAAAAATCGAAGAAAAGTACTCTGCTTGGTCATTTCCAATGAATCCACATGAAAGTGTTCACAAAGCCCTGTGGAAATGTACATCAACATATAACAACCTTTAGCAAGCTTCTCCCCCCACTCTATAGTATTATACAAATTTTTGTCTTAAACAGAGTTTAAGACCAAGACTGATTTGATACAAAATGAAATCAAATTAAATATATCAGCTACTGTTCTAAATAGTGAATAAATTATTGTATTCATTGAATACAACACATTGAGAAACTGTATGTAAGACAAAAACAGTAAAGAGCAGTCCATGCATTTAACTTGCTTCCATTTAAAGCATGGAATTACTCATTTATATGCATTTCAAAAGCCACAGTAAAAGCACAATAAAACTTTTAAAGCCACTTCTGCTTTCACAACCCAGAAATTCTAAAGAGTAAGGAATAAAACCTGTCAATTTTTATTTTACATATATTCACACACATATCCATTCAGTCACACTCATTAAAAAAGTCAACTCTAACTGTGACCCATGGTGTTCCAAGGATTAGGTTCAAGACCTCAGAGCATTTTAATTCTTTTCTAAATAAGGTTATTAATAATGTTTACTGTAGTTGAAAACATTACACATAAATTGCAGTCTTGTGCAAAATTTACACCATGTGGCAGCGAAACTAGAGCCTGAAATCTTAAAAGAAGAAACAAACTTCCCTAAAGCCCCAAAGCCCCCAATAACAGCACTTCTGTGCCCCAGTACTACTACAGTTATTAAGTAAGATATCTTCATTTTCCCATCACAAGTGTGGTACCGCTGCATTCCAAAGAGGATGTATTAAAAAGTTCAGAAAAGCATTCAAGTTTAACAGCACCATTTACAGTCTTCCCAATCTGCTTTGAAAATATCTGTGATATGCCTTTACTAAAATACCTGAAATACCTACCAGAGCAAGAAAAAAATTAATATCCTTCTCATCACTCTCAGGTATTTTCAGGAAAGGTACATTATCTTCAAGTAAAGCCTGAAGAAAATGTAAGCACAGTACAAATATACAATATACAGTGAAAACATAGACGAACTAATTTCAAAGAGGAAGAATAACCACAGGAGGTTTAGTATGGGAATTTCAATACAGTTCCTACTTAGGAAATTCAGGCAGTGACAAGCAGCCCAGGCTCCAGAGTTCTGTTCCAAATGAACACAACTGAGCTAGCCACAGGCTTTTATGAAAGCAGACTCTTGCCAGCTTGATTGAAAAGTTTAGAGACAAATCCCTGCTTGGGAAATTTAATTAAAACTTTTTTTCCAACATTTCAGCACTTTTTAATTACATGTTCCTGTATCGGACAGAAATTGAAAAGTCAAGACAAAAAATTGACAGCAAATACATAAAAACTGAAAGATCAGCATCCACAATAACCATTCCCTCCTCCTCCTGCTACATCCCACTGGTGGCCCACATAGTTCCTTTGGTGAGCTGTGCCCAGGCACTGCTCCTTGGAATGTGATGCTGCTGCTCCTCTACCAGGAAAGCAGCAGGTCAGTCAGACTGTGCTGGGCCAGCCAGGCCACACAACACAGTCCCAACTCCAAGCCTCCAGTTCTTTCTCAGTACAGAGAAGCTTCACATTAAGAGAGCATTATTCCAAGATAGAGCCCTGCCAGTAGCCTTGACCCTCTTTCCACAGAGGACACTCTCACAGTAGGAATGAACCCGACTTGTAAGGAAAAGCAAGTTCTAAAGGCAGGGAAGTAGGACTGTAACTGTAATTGCTACAGGAAGAACCTGTAGCAATTCGTTTGTTGGAAGTCAATGTGATAAACCTCACGTAGACTTGACTGTTTCTAACTAGAAAGTGGTGATGAGTCTGAAGCCTGTTGCTGTCAGAGTGCATCACTCAGCAGTCATAATTATCTTTTGAAAACAATCAACTCTCCGGGGTAGAAAAGTCCTGTCCTAGGTAAGGAAAATAGAAGTACGCATGAACTCCAGCAAGTTACATATAAAACTGCATTTGAAAATGATTGAGAAATGTGGCAGAGAAATCTGCTAAGGAACGAATACCAGAATCATCAAATCATAGAATATTCTGAGTTGAAGGGACCCATCAAGATCATCAAGTCCAACTCCTGGCCCTGCACAGGACACCCCAAGAGTCCCATTATGTGCCTGAGGGCATTGTCCGAACACTGTGGAACTCGTCAGGCTGGTGCTGTGACCACTGCCCTGGGGAGCTGTTCTAGAGCCTCACTGCCCTCTGGGTGAATAACCTTTTCCTGATATCCAACCTGCACCTCTCCTGACAGAACTTCAGGCCAGTCCTTGAGTCCTGTCACTGGTCACCAGAGAGAAGGGATCAGTGCCTGCCCCTCCTCATACCCTCGGTGAGGAAGTTTAACTGCAGTGAGATCTGTCCTCAGTCCCTTTTCTCCAGGCGGAAAAAACCAAGTGACCTCAGCCACTCCTCAGACAGCTTCCCCTCCCACCTCCTCATCTTCATGCCCTCCTTTGGTCACTCTAATAGCTTTATATTTTTTCTGTCTTGTGGTGCCCAAAACTGCACATGGGACTTGAGGTGAGGTGCCGCAGAGCAGAATGGGACAATCCCCTCAATTACTACTAAGATACGTTTCATCACGCATCAGAAGGAGAAAACATCTAAAAACTGATGATGACAGTGGCTAAAATACGGACAAAGGCAAAATCCCTCAAAGAGGACTGAAAAAACTCCTCTAAGCAGTCTTTCTATGTTATAGTTTCTTAGAGGGGTTCCAGGGGAAGTTCCCAGAACAAAACTGTATTTTGGAGGGGAAGATACAGAAGACTTTGGAAAACAAAAATGAAAGTATCAGAGAGGATGATTCCAAGTGTTATGTGTAATCCAAATATAAAATTAGATAACTCTAAATTGTGGGTTTCTGAAGACAAGACAGGGTTATTGGAAATAGGCAAATGCTTCATCTGTTTATAAAAGCATTATCCAGAATCTTTGCTTGCAAGTAGCAAACATGCAGAAGACATCAAATTACAGAAAGAGTAACCCTACAGAAAAGTAAATTACACTGGAAAAAAAATCAGAAAGGCTTCTCTACAGCTAGATCATAAATCATCCATTTATTAACAGCTCTTCAACAAAAGTAAATGGATGATGTACTCAACACAATAGAGTCACTTAGTAGAAAGTCTTTTAGCACGACCAGTCACCAAAAAGCTCTTAATCAATTTAAACTGTCATGGTATAGGAGAACAGTTCTCTTTTGAAGTAATAAGCGATTTTTAGAAGCAAGAATGAATGGTTGGTTTTCCCCAAGAGACACAAGTTAGATCTCTGCTGGGCTCCGCGCATGTGTCATAAGGGCTGATTAACTTAGGGTTTTTGGTTTTGTTGTTTTTTGTTGTGTCATTTCTTTGGGTTTGGGGTTTTTTTTGTTAATGGCTTTTTTAGGGGGGAGGAGGGGTGTTTGGATTTTTTTTTCATTTTTTTCTACAGATAATTTCTGAACATATCACAAACAACATTCAACAGTAAATTTGTCAAGTCTGGTGACAGTAAAAGAATCTGTAACAGTGAATACTAAAGTCTTCTGTGATCGTACATGAGAGGGTCTTACCATACCAAGCAGTTGGGTAACAAAGCATTACACATTCCCTAACTGAGAAGAGGAAACTAAAGCTCATGAAAAAAGAATCCTAAAGATGCAAGAGGAAACTAAAGCTCATGAAAAAGGAATCCTAAAGATGAATATGCAATACCAGACTTCTTGTTACCACTCAGGAAAGGGAACCTGAAACCACTCAGGAAAGGTTCACTTTAACCACATTAGCTCAACTATCAACAGTGTAATAAACCTTTTTATCTGTTCCACTGCTAACTCCTGTTTAAAACATAGCCTTCCAAAATTCATAGGGTTCCCACAGCACTAATACAGACACTTTAGGAAGGGGAAGGTAGCACACACAGACCAGTAAGACTTTGAAGAAATTGTACTGTCAGCATTTTGCCATAGGTTGAAATTTAAACAGCAAGTCACAGAATCATAGAAAGGTTTGGATTGGAAGGGACCTTAAAGATCTTCTAAGTCCAACTCCCTGCCCAGGAACAGAGACACTTTCCACTATACCAGGTTACTCAGAGCCCCATCCAGCCTGGCCTTAAATGCTTCCAGGGATGGAGCATCCACAGCTGCTCTGGGCAACCTGTTCCAGTGCCTCACCACTCCCATAGTGAATCATATTATCAACCCTAAACCCACTTTCCTTCAGTTTGAAGGCATTCCCCCCTTGTCCTAGCACTACCTGCCCTTGTAAAAAGTTCCTATCCAGCTCTCATGTAGCACTACTTCAGGCACTGGAAGGCTGCCAGGAGGTGGCTTCCCTTGGCCTTCTCCAGGCTGCACAATCCTAGTTCTCTCAGCCTTCCCTCACAGAAGAGGTGCTCCAACCCTGTGATCACCTTGGTGGTCTCCTCTGGACTCGCTCCAACAGCTCCATGTCCTTCTGTGCTAGGGAGTCAAAGCTAGATGCAGTGTTCTAGGTGGGATCTCACCAGAGCAGAGGGGCAGAATCCCCTCCCTCACCTGCTGCCCATGCTGCTTTTTGCAGTCTCAGCAGAAAGCACGCTCTCCTGTGCGCACTCTCTCTTCTAGTGGGATCTGAAACGTGTAGGTGCACTTTGTAAATCTCATTTACACATGTCTAAATTGCATCTCCAGTTAGGTAATTTGCTTTCTCCTCTCCCTCTAGATCAGTGCTGTAACAGAGAACCACAGCCTCTCAAGCAAGAAAACCCAAGAGAAGGGGGTAACTCAAACTAAAACGATAGACAATTCCTGAGCACCCCATTCTTACCTCATTCAGTGCAAGACATCACATACTGTGAAACTGAAAAAGCACATTCTTTTATGCCACACTTAAAGCCAGTCATGTGAAGAGACGGGAGTCATTAAGTTTTCTTCTTTGAATGCCTTGAGAAACCACTGCTCAATTCAAGCCCTCATTTAAATATGGTTTCCACAGTAGCGAGGCTCTTGCAACAGACACGTAAGGCATTACCCATGACAGGTGAAATAGTGCACATAAATATGCTGTTACCTAACTCACCATAGTAAATTCATACTTTAAAATGAAAGCTTATAAGCAGTATCATATTTAAGCAATAAGACATTGAAGGGTGTGCATATGCAGTAATAATGACACACCTTAATAATATAAGAAGTATGTCAACTATTATCCCATTCTACACACCCTAAAATACTTCAGCATAGATTCCATCTATGTATTTAACAAATGAAATTAGGATACTTAGAAAATGTCTATTTAGTGACTGATAAGCTCAAAATGTTTCATTAAAAAAAACTCAGCCAATACATAAAACATGCCACCAAATACTCCTTTTCAGGAAATGCTTTCCAAACATTTCTTTTCATGATCAAACTACAAATTCCAACTGTTAAAAAATACTAGCATCATTAAATGTATTCAGATCCTGCAAGAAGTTAAAAAAGGACAGCCAATGAAAATCTCTTGTTTTCTGTAATTTTGAAGTGTTCTTGAAAGCTTAATGATGAATTTTGAAAAAAGGTACAGATAAAACCCTTAAGTTCTTCCTCTTTTTTTTCGTTGTTAAACTGCTTCTGTCTTTCCATTTCAACAACCAAAGAAATAGTTCAATAAAAACATCCCACTTAGGTTATCTCTGTTAATTCTCAGTCTGAACTCAGGGGCTGGAGTTAAGTAGTTTTAGCTGAACTCTTACACACAATACTATTTGCTGTCTAAAGCCAAAGTCAGCACAAAAATCTGACATTTGGTTACATTTTCCTTAATTATATCATTGTTCACCTTGGATCAAACTGAAACCTTTTGTAAAATGTATTATTGAACACTTGATGGAATACTATCTACTTAGCCTTTGCCACACAAAATACAAATATAATTGTTTGTGGCAGCCAGAATAAACTAAATTTAACACTGATGTGCCTTCATTTTAAACCAAGCTAAAATATATTTAAATATTTATTAAGTGCATATGATTGCACAGAAGTTATTACTGCAAAACCTTTTTCTTGGGCATAGCAACTCAAATAGTTACTTTCTTCAGCTAAGGCACACTAGTATAAAAAGCTGATATTAATCTTTCAAGTCTGATCAAACTTCACAAAGTTATTGTTATTTAATGTATTTCCATTCACTTCATCACTCTGTGGTTATATAAAATGGACGCCGTTTCCCAAATCATATGAAGTTTTCACAATTGTATTACCCAAACCCACAGAAAATTGTAGATACATATCTATTACAATAGTCACAGTTTTCCAACTACACAGCTGGAAATGCTGCTAATCTTTTGGATGAAAGGCATTCAGACATGAAATGACCAAAACACATCCTTTTAAGTAACAGTATTGATGAAAATGTAAGAAGAATCAACATCTTGAATTTCAAAATAGAAAACTTCAGCTATGCTCATATAAACGATTCGGCCACAACCCAAACCAGCAAGTGACTTTATGGAGTAATTTTTGCTCCTCAATGTCAATACAATAACTCGCTGTGGAAGCTGAAAAGCTGCTTGTGCAGAAGTGGTGCTGCAAACACACATTGGTCATAGGAGCAAAATATTTAAATTGGGGGGAGGGGGAGAATGTACTCTCCACCCACTTTTTGCAAGGTCTTGCCAGTTCCTCTGCTTTTTGGGAGAAGCAGATCAAATCCAATATACAAGACATGAACCAGATATGAAAATGGTCCAACAACAAATCTTCAAAATTGCAAATGCCAACAAGTCTCTACAAGTATATTACCAGGCCAGAATGCAGGAAAATCCTTGTGAAATAAGGTTTTCTGATATGCAATTATAGCAAATAATCATGAGGTGATGCCGAGAACTAGACAAATCTGGTATTCAAGGAATGTTAAAAACATTGAGGTCACGAATGCACACTGTAACTTTAGTACTCAGTTCTTATCCTACTATTTTGACATTAAATCTAATTCATTCTTCGTTCTAAGCTTATAAGCCATGATTTTAATGAACAACTCTCTTGTCCACTGCTATAACACATGTCAAAAAGGAAACAATATAGTTAAAAAATGAAGTGACGTTGATTCTGCATATGCAATGCACATAAAAGGAGCACTGCTTGTTTTTAAAATACTATATTATACCATAGATCTGTCAGCAAACTAAAAACAGATCTTCTCTCTCAGATCAAAATTTTAATTTTATTTACAATTTTTGAATAATGCTTCCTGCACTCCTTGCTCACAGGTAAGCCTAAGAGCAAGCACCAAAACCATAACTGCACTGGGCATTTTATTACTAAAAGAGTATTTGGGTTGATTATAATCCAGTGTAATATACTGCACGAATCTACACAAAGTAGTTACATAATCAAGCCTTGTCCTACCAGTCTGTTTTACACACATTAGAATGGATTTGTGTTGAATTGCCTTTACTTATATAAAGAGCTAAAACTAAGCTCTGAAGACAGAGACCGGAGAGAAGAGGGAGAGGGACATGAGCAGAAAGTTAAAGCCACTTTTTATATTAAATTTCCCACAATTTATGGCAGACTGACAACAGAAATATTAGCAGCTCAGTAAAAATCGTTTTAACTCAGCAAATCATTTTATTTGGAGGTGGGACCACACATTATGTATTGTAGTAAAATTGCTTTAGTCCTAATTTTATATATGTACTAGTTTCTTTTGTCCAAGTAACTGGCAGAGATTCAAATCAGAAATACACTTTCAAAAAACAAGAAAAAAGACATTTTTGACTTGAGGATAACCAATACTGGTCAGTAACAGGGCATGATCTGCTTTTCTGATCTCATTGTGTTGACATAAATAAAACATCATTTCACATCCAAGTTAAGGAACTAGCCAGTGCAAAGGAAAGATGAGCAAGCAATCTGGGGACATCTTTATGACAAAATCCAGACAGAAAAGTTCCTTCAAAAGCATCAGTAGTACCTTAGAACATCAGTAACCTTTATGTTAGAAACATAAATCCGAGAAGGGCAGGAGAGGGAGCAGGAGGAATTTGCATTTTTCTAGGGAAACATGCAGAAAGCAGGTGATATTTTAAAGGATACAAACCCGCAAGACTTGTGATATCCAGTCAGGGAAGCTCAAGTTCCAAACACCATCCAAGAGAAGACTTGGGTGTCAGAGTTCTCCCTCTTTGCCTAGGTTCATTCTACAGCTGATATTTAATTAATTGCAGGCTGAGCAATAGCTACAAACTGTACAAGGATCACCATACAAGCACCATGAGCCACAAGTAGAGCCTGAACTGCCTCCTCTCCAGATCTGCAAGCTAGGGCTTCAGAGATTCATATTAGCAGCCAGTTGAAATGCTTCATTTATTACTCTATTTTTGATATAGAAATAAACTTCCTTTTTAGTTTATGCTGGTACCCATGACAGCTAAATAAAAGCACCTGTTCAAGTGGTGCTTTGACAGTGTGTCCTTGAAGAACACATAGACACTGCAGCCCAACAGACCCGAGAGAGGTCTCTCTTAGCAACATTAAATAAAGTTTAACACTCCATGGACCAGCTGCATCATTAGCACACATCTTTAAAATCTGCCACTTCTGAAGGTTTTGGTCTGCACTGGTTTATTTCTGACATCCATAGAGCAATGAGGACAGGAGAAGAAGGAAAGGTTTTGCTAGAAGCAGTCCAGGTAAACTGCTGACAAAACTACTGGTTCCACACTTGGAATTCATTACCAGAAGTCATGCTTGTGGCAGATCCCCACTCAGGAGAAGTTCAAAGACAAAAATTCTTCTTGGTGACTAGTCCTAAAATAAGCACTTACAAATCACATCTAAATATAGTTATATTTGTCTTCTTCCTCTTAATACAAACTGTATTTTGCAAGTAGAAGTATATTATTTCTTTATTCTTTTACCTTATTATGACCAAACCCAAACTCCTGTTACAATAAATATATAGAAAATTATTATTTATTGACATCTACTTAAAATAAGATTTCTTCATGAAAATTCTCATAGTCATTTACCAAATCCATACTGAAATTATGATCAGAATCATACCAGAAATTATAAAATACTACATTACTAAAGAATAATACAGGAGGAAGAAGGCCATCTAAATAGCCTAGCCACCTTTTATATCTTCTAACCTTCAAGTTCATTCATAAACTTCTTTTTCCAACTACAAATGCCAGGTTTTGTATAAAAGAAAAATTGTTACACATGCTACTGGAATATAGACAAGAGTCTAAAAAGGTTGTACAATAAAACCTGCAAATTTCGAAGTGGTTCTGCCAATTAATTCCATGCAATCAGCCAAATGCCAGCACCACCATACTGTACTGAAACAATATTAAGTAGTGTTTATTTTATAAACAAACAAACCAGCATCCCATCCTCAGGATTCCTAAACCAAGCTCTGTTTGAAATTTCAGTTAGTGTCCTGTGTTGGAGGCCAACATGCTACTTTTCAAATTTGGTTAAAAAAAAAGAAAGGTAATAAACTTCCAAGACCTTTGCCAAGGATTCTGCATGGCACAGCCTCAGTCAGACACTGAAGCACCGGAATCAGCTGCTTTCTGCATGGATGCTGTGTCAGGTGTATGCCTGGATCCACTCTGACCTGTATGGAATCTGGAATTATACCAGCTGGGAAATGCAGAAAGCCTCTGCACTGATCTTTCTGTTTGGCTTCAAACTGGATAATGCAGTGATGAAATGAGCTGTGGCCCACAGAATGCACAAAATTGTGACGTATCATCACAAGATTTATTACTGTTATTTTCTGTTCTTTGAACACAACTAGGACACACCTTTTATAATTATGAATAAGCACTTACACTGTATAAAGGCTTCAAAAAAGTTTTCAAGTTTAAGAAGCCAAGCTTTAAAACCACTAAGATGATTTAAGCCAGCAGAAGAAACCTGCATCAAAACACATCAAAATTTATGTAGAGTACAAACTAAAAGGTCGGTCAAACTGGGGAGTTGGGGGGAATATAATGATTTACAAGCAATACTGATTAGAGCTTCTTAGCATGAAATATATCAGCTTTGACAAAACACAAACCACCACAAATTTGTTCAGAAAAAATGTACAATACCCTTTATTTTCCATTAATCTGTTTTCTTGAACTATTAGAAAACATTCCAAAGAGAGTTACAGTCATAGGAATCAACTTCACAGATAAATTATTTCTGGATTCCCAGAACACATTCAACAACCCAGTTCAAGTTTCACAATCTTGTCTCCAGCCCAATGGACTGTGTTTGATTAGATGCACATCATCTGCCTTTCTGCTCCTTCGCACAACCCCAGAGAGGATCGCTTTGTGACAGCTGGATATATGGTTATAAATTCAACACACAACACTCTTACTGGCTGGCTTTCTCTAAAACCACACAAATTCTCAGCTCCTTGCACAAACACACAGAAAAACCAAACCAAACAAAAAAAAATCCCCAGAAACGTCAGTCAAAAAATTGTCTAAATTACAGCACTTCAAGCGTAAAAGACGTTCCAACTTCTTACAGAAAGCTGACAGATAATCTGTAATAAGGAGCTGAAACAAAACATAGGAATTTTAAACAACAAACTGGAAAGTGGTTCTGAGGTAATTCAGTTTTCAGGATTGTTACATTTGTCCAATTCTCTCTCTTCCTCTCTGGTAGTTACAGGAAGATGATCCAATGGTGACACGGTTTTCCGTACTTAACAGCAAGGTCAAACACCTGACAATCCCCTCAGAGACCAGATCTCATCTCCCATCTTAATCCACAATATTTCTTCATTTATCTCCATTCTGATGTCCCAGTGTGGTACTTTTCCATGGTTCTTTCTTCAGAGAAGCAAATGAGAAGGCACACAAGAGAATCAGGACCTTGGCTTTTCAGATTAACAAATCCAGGAAGAACCTCACGAGATTAATACAAGGAATTTCCCTTTCCATGTCATACTATTAGCCTCACACATTCTCCATCAGAAACAAATAATACTGCTCAAAATTTTCATTCTCAATAGCATGAGCTCCATCTATTTAAACATTTATTACTGTTTACACCAAACCTCCTTTGCTAGAGAATCCATTCGCTCACCATATTCTCAAAGGACAAGAACAATTTATCCTCTTCATTTTATTTATCTGAAGTCTTCTCATTACTAACCTCTGGCCAGCTCAGAATAGTGCTTACCTTTATTCTTTGATTCATGCTGAGCTCAACTTTGTTATTTGTGGAGACAGCAGATAGGGAAATGTAGACACTGTACACAACTAACTTAGACAGGTACAGTCATCTGCACATGGCACGAGGAAAAACTGGAAACAGGAGTTTTGTATAACAACAGAACTGGATGTTATAGTGCACACAAATACATTTTGATTCATTTCTGTGTGGTTGAGTCAACATAAAATCAGTGCTGTAAACCCAGAAGGTGCAGCATTCACAGGAGTTTTGACTGACTTAGAAATGTACATTGATTTGTGTCTTTCCAGATAAACTGCTCTTTTGTTGCTTGCATTCCAAACTTACATGGACTTGTACTCATATAGATTTATTCTGTAGTTATCTTCAGGAATTATTAGTCCAAAGTGGAATAGGTCACTTAGGCTAAAGAACCTCCTCTGATGTTAAGGACATGCTCAGCTTTTCAAAAACATGTGTCACTTTACAGCCATGTGCTGCATTCATCCAAGTTAACTTTCGAGTATAAACTAACGTTTTTGGAAAAACACAAAGCACATCTGTAACCAGGCTATTCATAAAGTTGAAAATAATTAAACCCATTTTTTTTCCCCCCATAATTATGCTCTCACATATAAAACAATAGGATTTCTAGCCTTCAGTTTTGGTTTCTGGATACAGCCCATTTTCATATTATCTGTTTGGGATGTATGTTGCTCTCCCTTTTTAGTCAAGAGTATTTCAAGAGTTTTTTTTAACAAGGCACAACAAAAAAAGCATTTAATACTGAAAATTCAGAACCTTCAGGAAAAGCAGGGTCTCCCAGGAGACTTATCACAGACAAGTCTGTAAGTTAAAAGGTAGAAATACCAAGACAGCCACAGAATTTTGTAGATCTTACACTTCATGGCTTACCTAGGGGGTCTCAAGCTCCACAGGCTGTTACACAAAAGCCCCAAAGTAGAGACTTAGAGAAAAGTCCATGTTGCAGTCTTTCCTCTGATTTTTAAATAAGATGAGAGGAACATATGGAGAGGTAAGAAAGACACTGAATCACACACGAAGCTTGAGAGGACAAGATCATCTCATGCAATCAAGTATTATCTGTGCAGATGACAAATATGAACAATGAAGAAAATCAACCCAAATCATTCTGTGATTCTAAAAACATCTGCACTTCTTAAGAAAGTTTGTAAAAATGGCTTTCTCCTCCAGAAGATCTGAAAAGAATTTAACTTAAAATGGAAGTGTGTGGATCTTAAAATACCATGATAGATGCAAAAAAGGTTACACTTCAACACACTCCTTTGAAAGATTAGAGAGTTTACATTGCAAACAGGTGTCATTTCAATGTTTTACTTTTTCTACCAAAACTGTTGACTGTAGTGCTAACATCCATTCAGTAAGACCAGATTCTAAAACCAAAATGTAGCTGTTTCACAGCACAGCAGAAACATAACTGTAAAATACACCACATAAATGGTACTCTAAGTTGTCCACTGGAGGCTGATATGTTCAAAGAATACAAGCTGAGTCCAGAAATACTCTGACAAAAAAAAAAAAAAAAATCACTGTACTTTTGCTATTATCTGTTTCCTACTAAGTGCTGAAAACACCTGTTCTGTAATATGAGAATAGAAACAGCACAATGCATTTATAAGTGCTACATGAGCTCTGCTGTGCTGTTGCTCATTGAAGAATTTCATATGTAATGATTCTTGAGAAGTTAAAAATGTTTGAGGGGAAAGAGGGGCAAAAAACCCCCCACCAAACAAAAATCTCTGCAGCTGACCTGGTGCACGGAAGGTTAAATGGATGTTGTAGACACTCTTTATTCAGGTCCTTAAAAGCATTAATTTTTGAGAAAAATTGGCTTAGAGATCAGCTAGCTAAGACTGAAGCATTTAAAGATTAACTTCCTTAAAACTTTAATCACTTCAGGCCTTAACTGCCTGATCTGCAACCCTAGTTGCCTCTTATGTCTTATTTAAGATAAGTAGTGAAATGTTCAGGTTTTTTCTCAGAAAAGAAGCCTTATACCAAGGTGGTAAAACAAAAATAATACTGAGAGATCAGCACTTGAATTTTGAAAGCATTGCTTTTGACTGAATGTGTAATAATTTCTACAGATCCTGCAAGTGGAAATTTTCAAAAGTTTAGGAGTTCTGTAAAACTTTTCTACTTTAAAATCTGACCTTCTTTTAAATGTCTTCAATTGAGTGCAACTTTGAAGACAAATGAGCTGGGTTTTTTGATAGCTTTTTTCTTCCAATTCCAACTGTAAAGCTAGCTCCAACAGAAGTAAATATCAGTTAAGATCTTGGCGGTAGAGCTATAACTCATTTATATATGTAAAAATGAAGTGGAAATTTGTACAAGACCAACTAGATCAGTCAGAACACAAATACACTTTGAAAATACGATTCCTTACTCTCATTTGTTTGCGGATTTTTGTATCTCAGGTTATTTGGAATTTAAAAGTTGAATCCAGTTTTTCATAAAAGATATATTTCACATCCATTTAAGAGTTCATGTCTCAAGCAAAACAAAAGTGCAGAAATGCTGAGCTCCACAGCAGGGGCTGTACACTAAGGAGGAAGAAGCTAATTCCAACAACTCCAGCTCCTCCTATAGATGGCAGCCTTCCAGATCCCAAAAGGACACGTGCAGCCTTTCCTTCTATCTTACTGTCAAAACACATGTAAGTGGTCTTCAAATGGTTGTATTAAATAGCACTTTTTACCAAGTGAAAATAAATGTTACAATTTAAGTAATTATTTGGATAGGTGATTACCTCGTCTAGAAATACATGTTAATTTCTATACTTGGCCCCACTTGAAATCCAAATTACTTAATCATGACACTACTGCTAACACCACCACCAGTTACAGTGGGAAACTTCCTTCCCTGCTACTCACAAACTGCAGAAGCACGTCACATCCAGTTTAAACTCAAGACAATGTAACTGTTTCTAGGATGACTTCCACTGGCCTCATTAAGATCAGCCTCCCACCACTGAGTAATGCAGATGACACTTAGTTTAGCTAATTTAGCCCGGGGACAAAAATGACTTTACAGTGTAACATTACATACCAAAGCTTCCTCTGATGTATAACTAATTAGGATGTCTAGAAAGTTACATGGTGGAATTAAAATTGCATTAGAAATAAGAAAAATATGCAGAAATGTAAAGCTAACTCATTCAACCAATATACACTCTCAAGTATTCTTTTCTACAAGCAAGAACAAGAAGTTTTACTGTCCTAATCTTACACTGCTCTATATGTCTCAGCTGACTTTACAGAGTTTTTTTTACACTTAAGCTGCATCTGAAGAAACTTCTCAGAAACAGATTATGGAGAAGGATACCCAAACATGTTAATTTAAAATATGGGGGGGGGGGGGGGCAGCTATCAGATTGGTATGTTCTAACTGCATTCTTTCAAAAACCAACGATTGAAATGCTTTTCTGAGCCAAATACTTTGTTAAGAATGAGCATAAATCTCTCTTTACCCCTCTAAGTCAGCTTACTTCCACAGAACTGGAAGAAACTCACTCTGACTTGCATTTTTCAATAAATTGCAGACAGACTTCTATTTCTCAGTAAAACGAAGATGCTCAGATTCTAAACTGAAATTGTTCTTTATATTTCTCTTGAATAGGCCACAAAATGTTCTAGCAAATTGAAGAAGAGCATTTTATTTCTTCTGAAGTAACACTCAATATGTGTGATATATAATATTAAGAGATATCATATCTTATTCACAGTTACATCACACAATTTAACAAATGGTAAAAAAGTCTTCAGGTCCTTAGTAGGTACTGTAATTATCAATAATCCATTGCAAAAGACTTCAGGTTTGTTTCACAGCAATTTGCAGGTGGCTTATCAAAGTTTCTGCATTCAATTATAAATAGAACAAAGTTTAAAGCTGTGAAGTCTTCAGTGAAATGGCAAATGCAAAAAGTATAAGGTTAAGAAAAATATCTTTAGGTAATTTCAGGGGATGCAGACAAGTAAGAGTTGTAAGAAAACTCTGAGTAAGACCTCCTGACAGCATCATTCTGTTAGCACAGACTCATGGCTTTGCTCACCACTGACAACCAGAAGACACAATTTATGGAACAAGACAAATTAAAGTACTTGACCTGAATAAAACTGAATAGAGTATATTTTGTTGAATTCTGGACAACGTGTTTACTCCCAATCTCATGTATTTGTGACCAGAACATAGCAATCATGCTGTTCACATAAAAATAGGCACAGTTTGAGTAACTTGTAATCCTTTAATCCAGAACACACATACACCAAATACAACACCCTTCAGTGAAGTTCAGACTGCAATTACATTTTATAATGACCCAATTCTCTACATATTTGCATCAAATTACCAAAACTACAACACAGTCAAAGTAAAATGTGAAATAGGGTGATCCTTCCTAGAGAAGATGTTCTCAAAAATGATCCCTTTTCATTCAGTCAAGGACAGGTCTAGTAGGCTCAGTTTGTCCCATAGGAGCCTGTTTATCAAAACTGGATTCAAAAAAAAGTTAAATATTTATTTGATGTGGTTTTCTAATTTAAATTTAAAATTACCTACACAACTCCATGCAGGGTTGGCAAAGAGAAGAGCTCTCAAAAAAAACTCGTAGAGGACTTTTGACTCTCAGTTTTTGGGTGGAGCTTGGACTAATTGGCATCTCTACAAGCTATGGTGACCATAAGGGTTCCCAGAAGCTGTTTTCCATCTTAAAGCACTAAAGCTTGAGGGGTAGGGGTGTGCATAGGTATTTTCCACTATTTCTCCCTTGTCTTGCTTCATAAAATGCCATTAACAACATGAATAGGACATACGTATGAGATCATTTAGGGACACGGTGTAGTTCTCCCTGCTGGAGGGTTTTGAGATGAGACTAGACAGTGTGATAGGATAATCTCAGCTATGCTTCCTTTCCCATGAAAGACTGGACCAAAGCACGTTTCCTGGGCTGTTCCGTGATCCTGTGGATGTATCACCCATTACATGTCAATACAAATTACCCCATTCAACATATCTTATTCAAAAAAAAATTAGAAAAATCCCACAGATGTCTAAATTCTCAAGCAAAGAATTCTCAACAGAGCTGAGAGGGGTGGGAAGAAGTCAGCAGCACACTGAGATGATCACCAATAATCAGCTGAAGTTTTTCACGGCAGGAGAACCACCTTTGAAAGAAACCAAGATTCCAATAGCAAATCTCCCTTCAATCCTATCATTAGGCATGAAAAACTTTGGCCTTTTTCCTTTGTGAGAACACAGTGAAGAGAGCTTGATAAGTTTTTCAGGTACAAACCACGGCTTTTTTTCCATTTAACAGAAACCATAAAATTTCATACAGATCTTTCAAAGAAGAAGTACATTTAAGAGGATATTAACTCAAACTTCTCATAGAACTAAGTGCTACTAATAAATATGTCTCTCTTCAGTCTCATATACATTTGTCAACTATTCTATGCTTACCTTTTTTCTCCCCATCTCTTTTTCCTTAAGGTTTGCCTTTTATCCCCTTAATGATATTAAATCTGCCCTTAAGGTGACAAACAGAACATGGTAATGCAGTTTTTCTTCTTTCCTTTCCATGAATTAATGTTGATTCTTGTTAGACTCATCCAAAACCTTGAAAAAAACTTCCTGCCAAAATCTGACATTCATAAGTGATTTACTTTAGTACTTGATCTTTGCAGTATCTCTAACTCCTCAATCTTAATTAATTAAATTTTTATTTACCACACTTGGAAAGCAGATCAAAACTTGACTGATTTTGCCAGCTGGCTGAATCAATGTTCTTAAATTGTCAGATTTTGTTTTATTTGGAAAGTTTAAAGTCTTAAGGGCTTTGCCTAATGATTAATTTGAGAACTGATACATAAATAACATTTTGTCTCATTAAAAAATAAAATCTTCCTTTAGAAAGGTGTTTCTTGTAGTGCTAAAATCCTACAATCAAACTTAAATGGGAGATAGCACCTGGGCACAGATTAAGATTCACTGCTTCAAGAGAAGCTGTGCTTATTTATTTCCCATCTTCACAGACAGTCAGACACGTTGCTTTCTCTGAACGAGGTAAGGAACATCTGTGTGACAGAGTAAATCTTACCATGACTCAGCCTCTGCAGTTGTTTGAGGCAAGATCAGCCCTCCTGGTTGAACCGTGGAGCTTCACCCGTTTCAGCGGAGCTCGGCATTGCCAAACCTGCTGTTACGCAAGTGCACCACAGAGGCTGCAATTACTCCTCCCGTGGGTGACAAATCGTGCTCATCCCAATGATCAGGGCATGGCAAACCCTGAAACCCCAGGCTGATGCCAGGCTGTGAAGAAATGAAACCACAGAGGCAGAGAAAACGAGCGCCTGGCCGCATACGCCAGCTCAGGGAGCAAATGCACCTCTGCTGCACCAGGGAGAGAGCAGCAAACACCAGAGTCCCCTTCCCTTCATGGACAGCACAGCACATGGCAATGGCACAGAGCAAGGAGCTGAACAGTGCCTGAAAGATACCAGATGGGTAAAAGCCTTCTCTGTTTGCTGTATCTGTGCAATAAACTCAGTGAAGAGTCGGTGTCTTTGTCCTCTGCAGCTGATTTTGCCCCACGGTACAATGGCTTCTATTGCAACATTTCCTACAGCCCATCTCCTCCTCTAGCTCACCCTGTCCCAGAAGTTGCTAAGTTCACGGCAGTAAAAGTTTCACTCTGACTTCTCAGAGATTTCAGAGACCTCATTTCAGAATATGACCACAGTCCTTCAGTTCTCTTCAGGATTTTTAGAGACAGCTGTTGAGTGAATCCGTGATCCAGATAAGTGAGAGACACCTTTTCATTGCATCCCAGAAGAGACCAAGGAAGGGTCTCTTCCCTTCTCGAAGCAGCACTTGGAATTCTGTTTAAAATAGATCCCTGCACACCAGGCTTGCTGACCATTTTAATAAATCCAGTTTATTGGGATATTATATTAATTTCTTTTTAAATCTACATTATACAAATATGCATTTGTAATTATTTGAACATGAAAATGAGAAGTCATCTGCCATCTGAAGGCTGCTCACAAAACATAAGGGCACAAATAAGCATTTTCTTTTAAACACACTGTTTATAAATTTGCAGCAGACATTTTCTATATTTTAGGATTATTTACATAGTGGTGCATACCAGAACAGATTATCTTCTGTTAACCAAAACTATTGTTCTTAGACCTATTATCTATCCCCTCTGCTCACTAATTTCTACCTATTCCCTGTTGAGTTAAATAATAGAGATAATTACATGAAGGCAGATGTATCTTCCAACTGCAAGTGAAAGAAATTCTAAAAATTGCAAAATGCAATGCAAACTTACCAACTCTATTCCCTGTGGAAAAGGAGTGTCTTCCCAGTCCTTCTGGGGAAATCTTTGTACTATTTTTCCCAAACCTCCAGTTGGTCCTGCTGAAAGATAAAATTCAATTACTTAAAGGCAAACTGGTGGAATTGAAATCACCATACATTTGAGAATACTTTCAAAATATACTCAAATTAGTAAGAATTTTTTGCCACAAGAGGCAGAACATACTCCTCAAATGTGTCTTGCAAGTCATATAATAAATACAATCTTAACATTTTCCAGCAGTAACACAAGGAATCACTACATGAAATGAAGCCACGAGCTGCATTCAGCCTCTGGTTCTCATGCACGTTTTCAAAATGACAGATGATTATTGATAATTTGTCTCTCTCTACAAACAGCAGTGAGTTAAAGACTAATAAAATGGATAATGTGATATTTAAAGAAGAAAGCGAAAGCTTCTCAAGAAGCAGTCTTCCAAAAGAAGCCTATAGATTGAAATAAGTCTGCAGATTAAAACTCCACATGATTAATCCAGGACACACTAGCTCTTTGCCAGTATTTCTCACTGGTTTCCTTGGACAAGTCAGCAGTAGTTTTCCACACAGAAAGATGTGAAGAAAAGCTGGTAATTTCTGATAATTTTTGTGATGCAACTGTCTTCTTTTTTTATATGCTCCTTTTTTGGAAGCAACAGTGCTATAGATAAATTCTGGCAACAGCACAAATACACCGCAATAGTAGTGCTGCGTCATCCTGAATGGTACAGAAATACATGTACAAACAGGATTTCTGTTTTTCACCTTCTGAAATCCTGCAGTAAATATTGAAAAAAATCTCTCCCCTGACTCAGCTTCAGGCCATTCCTTCAGGTCATGTCGTTGAGAGAAAATAGATCAGTGCCTGCCCCTACTCTTCCCCTCATGAAGAAGCTGTAACTTCAATGTCCCACAGGTCCCTTTCCACAGGGCTGCTCTCCAGGGTGTCTCATTCTTCAATCTGTCCATATATCAACGGCAAAGTCAAAATTTGCAACCATTTAAAATACCTTTTAATAGCAGACCCATTGTATCTAATTGAAACATCTTTTCTCTAAATTTGCATCACAAAATTTTGAGATTAAGCATTAAAATTGGTAAACATTTTCTTGTCAAATTCTCAAAGCTGTACTTTATATTATGAATCAGTCCAATTTATGTATTAGTAGCAGCAGTCCATATGTGTTGTCTCCCCTGCAGACACCCAGGCAGCAGCAATGAATATATTACCCTCCTAGCTTTACCATAAAAAACCATTTTTGGTCTGGGACAAGTCTGCTAGCATAAATCAGTGTTATAGTGGGAAAAAAAAATAGCCTTCCTCTAAGCTTCCTGCTAATTCACAGTTTGAGTTTGTTGCTCTCTTAAAACCCACAATACATCTTACAAGGTGTTTAGGCAGAACCAATCTGACGGATTAGTAGGAAGTGTTGTCTACAGTTTGTGCATATTTACACTTAACCGTCTGTGTCTCTTGGAAATAATCTCAGAACAGATGTTCTTGGTACAATGGACATACAAATTACAAAGAGTAAAACTCCCAAAAGCACTCTTACCCCCAAGGTAGCACACACTGTGACTCCCAAGGGCAGCCTGCTGACGAATGCAATCACATGGGGCTAGCTAAGAGTTCTACATATGAGATCAGAAAGTTAAAAGCCAAAGGAAGTATCATGTTCTAGAGAAGCTGCAGAGATGCCTAGAAGGCAGAGCTATGATGTGCCAGAAACTGAGGAACAAATACAGACATGGCTACAGCTGCAGTTTTTGTAAGGAAAAGGAGCTCTCTATCAGACTGTAAAAACTGAACAGGGTCACTAGTCACAGATCCCACTGTTTAAGTGTTCCCCTCATGTACTCTATCAAAGCATTTCCATTCCTTTATGCAGAGACTAGTAGTGACTGCATAAAGGTTCCTTCATTGACTCAGTGTCAGAACTTCTCTCCCCTTGTTGAGTTAAAGTCTCAAATTACCATGTTATCTGCTTATCCTAAGCCATGTCTGTCAAATCTCTTCTTCCTTCAGTTGTTCTAGGGCTGAGAGGTGGCATGAAGAGACAGCAAACAAATGCACTCAAGGCAGCAGTGAGCACAAATACCCTCCAGGCAGAGCACAGCCTGGGGATGAGAGGTCAACAGCAAGAAAGGGCAGAAGGACTGAGCTGAACAGAGATAGCCAGACTTCCTGGAAAAGGAAATATCAAAGAATTACAGCAGCAAACAGTCCCTGCTATGTACACACTACCTAAGTTTCTCTGTGGGAACACAGGTGACTTTTTTTAACTCGGAATCCAGTTCACAAAAGACTGAGACCTCTGACACTACCAACTACACTTATAAATAATGACATCCAGGAAAGTTGCTCAAAATTTCTTCTACGTCATCATGTTCTGAAGTTATCAATCCTTCTAGTTCTCTTTTTACTTGACTACTACAAAGACTCCCTCTACATTACAGTATAGGAACTTCTTAATTTAGACTTGAGAGATGTACACTTCTTTTAAAAAGTTTTTAATATTCTCTCCTTTATGTCAAAAGCCTATCAGATTTTTTAGTTTGCTTTCCTTAGGCCACTAATGCTGGCCACCAGTGTTAGTTTTCTGCATGTAATTCCATTTTGATTTCAAGATGGATTCTAAACCTCCATAGGAATTTACCTGAAGAAAATTACGTGCCTCTGAACATTTTCTGAAAGCCAGACTGAACTTCTTATGCTGCCTGAACTTGCACCTCAAGTCACCTCTGGGATCAAATATAAATCACTCCACACATCCCATGGAGTACCTCCCTCTGAAAGGTGCAGCAACATATCCTTCCTTGTGTCCCCAGAACCAGCCTGTTTCCACTGTTGGGAAAACACCTGAAAACCAAAAATGCTTTCTATCTACCTCTAGTTCAGGCACAACTGATTTGCTATCCAAGTTCTCAAAAATTTTAGAAAAGGATCCTTCTCAGAACAGCTCACAGAAGCCTCACAAACACTCCAGGTATTAAACACTTAAGGCCCATGGCAGTAAAGCTGAATCTTCGGGAAACTATCAACTTAAATCATCTCTAACAGAGAAAAACTAAAATTTTCAAAATGTTTATGTAACAGTGCATTAAGGATGTATCATGGAAATGCAACATTTTAAAGGGGAAAAAAGGGAAAGTGAATAGTTCTGTGTTCAAGATACAAGCATTAGAAAAGTATTCACATCCATCAGATATGAGTAAAAAAATAAGAACGAAACACCAACAGAAAAAGCACTGTTAATCCTCCCACAGAAAAGTCCTGTGATACAGATTTACAAGTCTACTTATAATGCATAAAATCTAACTATTTCACATGATTTTTTAAGTCCAATACAATACAGATAGATATGAAACACTCTATCCCACTAAAATTTGGTTTGGCTTGGGGGGATTGTTGGTTTTGTTTTTTAAAATGAATCTGCACGCCTTCAAATTTAGGGCAATTCTTCAGGATCTCAGAGTTTTCTATGTTTGCAATCATAAGGTAGAATTCATTGTAATTTTATAACTTTGAAAAATAAATGAAATTATTCTTTTCAATTACAAAAGTTACTGAATTGCAAGTTGCCTTCTTTGTGAAAAGTTTAGACCTAGAGCATTTGAAAGACCCTCCTGTGCAAGAGAAGACCCAGCAGCTGCACTTCCTTTAATAATAAACCAAATTCAGTACCATATGCTCACTATTTTAGATTCTATTTACATAAAGTATTTTGCCAATACTTTATTACTCTTGATTCTCTGTTGGTATTTTTCTATCTAACCAGCAAAATAACAACAGAATTGCAGTAAGTCCCTAAATCCCATGGTTTGGAGTGAGGGCGTATGGACACTATCTGCCTTCAGCTGACTTATATTAAATCATCCAACGTTCAGCAGAGTAGTTGTCTCTGAAGATAACAGATTATTCAAGAGGTGGCTGCAATTTAACACCCAAGTGAATTTGAATTCTTGACTGATTTAGCACAACAGGGAGAAACAGAAAAATATCAGGTCATGGGATTTCAACAACTTGTTTCAATATATGCTACTGATAACTGCTGACAACTTGACGAAAATATTAAAGCCACATGAGGAAAAAAATTAAAAAGGTGATTCAGATTTTCCCATTAATAACTCCAGATTTTGACCACATTCCCTTCACTCTGTATCTAGTCTTTCAAGCTCCTTTTATTAATTCTTAACACTAAAAGGACATTCCCTCAGTATTCCTGGTGAAATTCCTATTAACTAAAAAATTAAACAAATGTGACCCCACATTAAAACATGCTCACAGTGAACACCAGTAGCAACCTGTTCAGTTAGTACCTGATAGTATCTGCTTTATAGACCTATCAAGATTTCAGAGCTTTTAAGAACATTTGGAAATATTTCTTCATGGAAGGGGTGATCAGACACTGGAATGGGCTGCCCAGGAAGGTGATGGGGTCACCATGCCCGGAGGTGTTCAGGGAATGACTGGATGTGGCACTCAGTGCCATGGTCTGGTTGGCACCATGGTGTTGGGTCAGAGGTTGGACTCGATGATCTCAAAGATCTTTTCCAACCTAAATGATTCTGTGACCTGTCACTCATTAACACTGACACCTTGTTTTTAAACTGGAAAAATAGTTAATTCCAGTGTCAGTGGCTTCAGATAGCCACAGCCACTAGGAAGTACCATCAGTTAAAGGATATTTGTCTTTTGGTATTCCTTTCCAATAACATGCAAGCTGCCCAAAAGCATGGTGGAAAGCCCACAGCTAGCACTGCTCACTGAATTCAGATGAATCAGACAGAAGGTTCTGGAGGTTTCTGAAACCACTTAAACTCAGATGCACCATAGACATCACTCAGACAACAATCTACTTAATACAGTATTTGTGTGTGTGAGCAGAGCATGGGTAATCACTGCACATTAACAGCATGCTCCACATAAAAGAGGATTTACTCTCGTTATTTATAATATATACAAAACATGCCTGACAGTAGCAAGAGACATATTTCCAACAAAACTACTGCCATTATTATTATTAAACACTCATATTGTTATCTTAATAGTAATTCCTACAAAAGCAAAACTATTCCTATATTTCAGCGGAAGTATTTTGCAATTTTTTTTCTTTCATTTTGTAGTAAACTTTTGTCACATAAAGTGAAGTACAAAAGTTGTAAAAGCATTGCAGCCATTTTTCAAAACTGTAATTTGGCACCTACAGCAATGAATTGCAGTTTCATTTTCACTAAAGGTGCCAGGTTAAAATAATGATTATCATCTTCATCCAATAGTTTTTCTACCTTTAAGAGGGCTTAACTGTTTAATCCATTAAGAATCACAGTCAACCACAAAATAAATTAGCTTCAAATTTTTAGACATTACATTCTTGCCCATGTATAGTACATACATAAAGTAAATTGCCAAGACTAAACCCCAAATTTCAGCCTGTAAGAATTCTGAACAAGCAGTCTATACACCTTAAGCTACTAAGGGAAAAGCAACATTTCTCCCCAGCTAACTTCTTCTGATCTCCCCTCTTTCTCCTTCTCCTGTTCCCATGTTTTTCTTTCAACAATACAAACATGCAACACATTAAAATTCTGGCATAATTTTCTGGTTCCTGAACCCTAGTCCCCTAAACTCCCTCCTTACATAAACCTTTCCCCATGAAAAGTCACATGCCATCTCTTGCTTGCCCTTGAAATTCCAAAAGCAAGCTGTTAATGCAACTTACATTCCAAATTAACAAGTACTGTGATAAACTGTCTTTTCACTTACGAACCCCTGATAAAAACGAATTTGAGCACTAAGTACTGTTAACATGCAAAGCTTTGAATGGAAGCACTTTGGTATAATTTTCAGGCCTGAAGAACAAACACACAACAGATCACAAAGAACCTCAGTAGTTATGCCACAGAAAATAGTTTAAAACTACCACTGTAGATGTGGTAAAGGTAATGCAAAGGTAAGAAATAATTTCAAGTATTCAGAAATACAACTTTACATGTTCAAAATTAGGAACACACTGTCAGTGTGCAAGATGCACAGGTAGCTGGCAGAGCACAGTACCTCTGGATCCTTTTCAAAACAGTACCTAGTGCTCAAGACATCACTAAAATCTGCTCTGAAGTAAATTTTTTTCATATCAAGGTTCTTAACTTGAACCTTGCAGAAGTTTTAAACTATTCAGGATTCTTGTCACTTTTAGGTGTTTTGGAAATGCTTTTCACGGAAGCACAAAGAAAACTCATGTTCTGTCTTGGGAACAGAAATGTTCTTGAGGCCTCCCTGTACCTTTATAAACATCACTACAGAAATCTTGATGCCAGCAGACAGAAATTAATACAGAAGATATCCCCATTTTAACTTAGCCCCTATGCAAAAGTCAGTGCTGAAATGAAAGGGAACAAGATGCCAAAGGAGAGCTAGTATTAAACACCTAGAAAGAAAAATGTTTCTTTGATAGGCATAAAATACATGAAATTCTGAAAAAATCTGTCTAACCCCCACCGGCACATCACAGGCCATGTGCATCCTTATGTCTGAGGTAGCCTGGACATGGAAATTTACATAAAGAGCATTTAATTCTGATTTATTCAAGAGAATAAAGACTTCATTGCAGCCTAATGGTCACAAAAGGTTAAACAAAATGCTGGTAAGTTTAGGAAGATGGAATGAAGACAGGCTTCCCATGATGACCATGGACACTCTTATGTACAACTGGCACAACTCAGAGTCAGTTCATCTTAACCAGGTCAAAGAGATACACACAACAATCCTGGGAATTTGAACGACAGACATTCTGGAGGTTTGCCATATTATCAAGGATGCAACAAATAATGGGATAAGGCGATTCTCAGGCTCTTTTTTTTGTAAACAGGAAAAATTTGTTGAACTTAGTGGGAGAAAAAAAAGTAGCATTTCCATCTTTCCCCAAATGTACTGGCGCTGCAGTCAGGACTACCTGAAATACTTGGGATGCTCCAAAGTCCTGAATGTCTTGAACCTTTGTGATTTGCAGAGTACAAAGAAAGGGATGTACAAGAAACAGGCTTAATGATTACCACTCAAATCAGATTGGCACCTTACTTGCAGGAGCATCCTCCCCACTACTGCAATGGATATTCTCCTAGGCAGGCCAACATTTTCCTTGCTTCTGGCTATCAGAAATCATTTCTATGCTTTGTAAATAAAGGAGGGAAAATATTCTAGCTTTATTTTAATTAAGGTAAAGTGGGAATATGGTAAAACATGCCATATCTCATTCCACTAAGTCAGTTGGTGTTTCTGCTGAAAGGAGGTTAGCCACTGGTACTCAGGAAACCTTAAAACAGAGCTTCTAGAGGAAATTCAAATTTAGGGATGAACTTCACCAGTGCCAAGTGAAATGAAAACAGATAAATAACACAAAAAGCAGAAGAGGAAGGAAATAGAGAAAAGAAGCAGAATGAGGAGGAAGAAGAGGGAATGAACAGGCATGTTACAATCATCACCACAAGTTAGAGGCCTATTCAGCTGCAGCAGCAGTGTCCCTCTAATGCTGCTCGGTGTGATACAGCACAACAGCAGTGGCTGAAGGCGTGCACAGTGATTTGATCAGCCAAGACTCCACCAGCATCTAATCCTTCTGAAGAAACGTGCCGAATGCCACAAACTCAGTATTATCCTTGGAAAACTGTCGTGCAAAGTGCTGCCTCATGCTGAAAGCCACGTTTGAGAACAAAACCTTAGTGACCAGTGGCAATGAACTCACTGACACTTTACAATGTTCTGTAAAAAGTTACTTGACTTTGCTGTTGTTGCATTTCTCATCTTTAAGAGCATGTGTAGGAACTTCTGCAACAGCACAAGCTGTCCTTTAAAAAGCACTTCTGGCCAAACTATGAAAGTGCCAGTTGCTCCTGAAGAATTCCCTTCACATCATCATTCTCCACCTTCCACACCAGGATTCCAATTCCCACAATATTTTATCTAGATAAGTTACTGATACAATTAATGCAGCTTGGCTGCAACAGCTGCACCTCAGGACTCTTCCTTCCAGACAGAAGTTTGGGACATAACACACTCCCAAGACAAACACTGCATTTTTGCTGGGTAGACTGTAACATGGTTTTGCAAAAGCCTTAAAAAATAACAGACAAGAAAACAACAATGAATGCTAAATCATTTTCAAGTAGCTCCCTACCCAACAGTTGGCATAATATTCAAGAAATTGGAAAAAAGCTTGGGCAGCTGGCAGAGAGAAAGTTTCCTGCTCCCTGACAATTCCCTTTCTTGTTTGCAAACAAATAACTTTTGCCAGCTTCTGCATAGGAAAGGAAGATCAGACTACTTCAAAACACTCTCTATTAAACAAACAGTCTTTTGAACACATTAAACTGAAAAAGACTTCCCAACTGCCTTGGAGAATATATTTGTTATTTATTTTCAAGGAAGGTATAAAAATCGGGATGCCAAAACCATACTCAGCTTTGTACTCTGAATCAATGTCTTAAATGTTTTAAAAAAAAAACAACTTAGGCAGCTTCTCAGTTCTAACAAATTGTGTTTATTTGCCCAGCTTTAAAAATAACCCTGTCCTATTTACTAAATATGATTACTGTTTTCAATAAGTTATCTTCCTTCTACAACCATCCTTTGGAATGATCTTTAACTGACATACCAAATGAATAATAAAAAGCTCCACTTTGAAATTTCCTGAACATAACTATAAGATTCTAATTTTACCAAAACAATTTTACATTTTCAATGTAAAATTGAATATTGCTATTTCAACATTTTAATCAGCACTGATTTCACCATACAAAATTTGAATACGTTAAAATAGCCTGCGCAAATACCTCTTATACTTTTTTTAACTTTTTGTATGGCTGATTTTTTTAACCAAACACAGATGGTAAGGTTAGAATCAGATTTCAGATATTTACACTCAGACATGTAAGTAGCTCTAACTGTAATCTGATTTTGTGGAGCGTAAAGAAAAGTTATTCATACTCTAAAATTCAGCAATGAAACAACTTCACAAAAAGGCTTTCTACATTTTCTCTTAAGAAGGCTGTTCATGTGCTAAAACTTATTTTTCTAAGTCACTTTATAGGAGTATAATAGGTTAAGAAGACTACGTATAACAGTTCTTCTGTATCAGTACTTATCTACAGGATTTGTGAATATGAAGATTCAGGTCTAAATGCAATACTTAAAACATGCCCTAAAAATGTTGAAACGCTTGGTTTACTATTTAAGTACAGTCATATTTTATCTTCTACTATGGTTTGGGGTGTTTTTCCTATTATGTAACTTTTTTCCAAGAGCAGAGTATACAGAGATAATCTGGGGCCACGGGGTGGGAATCTCACATCTATCATTTTACTGACTGTACACTATTTGTTCAGATACACAAAGTAACATCTGGAAGTGTCTAATCATGCTTGCTGATAGCCAGAAAAAGTCATAATTAGATCTATGAGCAGCACAATACAGATACCAATATTAAACAAAATTCTGGCACATTCAACTGAATATGGAAATATGCTACTGTGCCCTATTGAAAATGTTAATAATATGGTTTAAGTTTTTTTTTAAATTCTCCTCACTCACACTTGTGTGAACACTGATAAACAAAGTCATAAAGCCATCACAAAGAGAGATTCGTTCTTATGACATCCTGGGGGAAAATGAGAGTCACATGACAAAGTAAAAAATGAAATTATGCTTAAAGTAACTTCATCTGAAATGCCACCTACAGTACCATAATAAATTATTCATTTGGAAAACTCATATTTGATCAGGAAATTAAAACTTTAATATGCCCTTTCAGGGCCTACAGAATATAGAAAAGTTGCAGACTAAATCCTCTACGAAAAGCCTGAAGAAGCTTCCTAATAGTGCGATTCTATTTTCATTTTAAAAAGTGCTCAATAAGAATTAAAAGTAAGGGGAAAAACATTCAAAACACAAAGTTATAAAAACTACCAGAAAAAAAAAATCAGGATGAGGGGAGGAAGAAAAAAAAAAAAAAAATCACTCTGTGAGCACCAAGCTACTGATGCCTGAATTCCTAAAGGTCTTGATCCCTCCCAGAATCTCAGTCCATGGCTCTGATCAATTTTTCCTGTCTCTGCAACACCTGCTCCATAGCAGTCTGATGTGCAACGCCATTGTTACTGCACTATAAGCTTTGAATACTTGTACAGTTCTACTACTGGATCTACCTTCTTCCCAAAATCTCAGAGCTCAGTGCTCTCAGCATCTCCTGACCCTGAGCTCTTCTGCTCTGACAGGATATCTTCACCCTCCCCCAGTTGGTTTCCTAAGGAAATGAGGTTTCTGTAGTGCACACTGTGTCAGTTCACCAGCTTCTCTCCACTACCTTCAGCTCTCAGCTATGAACACACAATAAAGCAGGAATGCAAACCATGAAATATATCACTCAGTTGCTATTCAATTCAATATCACACTTAATTTTTTATTGCTTATTCTAAGATTTGAGTAGGGAAAAATTATTTTACAGAGACAGTGTCTCAAGTTCAACAAGTTCTTCCAAAACTGGAAGATTTTGGATGCACATGATAACAAAAAAATATTAGATCTGGTTTGTTTGGGAAAGTAAATTAGTAATAGCTGGGGATACAGGGTGGAATAATTATACACAAAGTTTGAGATTGGGTCTTGTGTTGTGAAAGATGTTTTTACTCTTGGACAAAGACATTTTTCTAAGGCAAACAATGAGACTTTCCCTGAAGCTCACATTTGTATCCAATGGTCTAAAGTGGCTGTCTTTGAGGGAGAGAGTCAAAGAGTTCACATTCAGTCAAAAAGTAAAGAGCTCTGAAACTAAGTGTCTCAAAAAGTGATTGTAAAGATAATTCCAAAAGGAAAGAAAGTTTTCGTGCCTATTGTACCCCAAAATAAAAAGTGGAAACAATGACAAGCAAATGGGTTCTCAAAACCTATGTAAAAATCACACACTTTCCCTGTTAACAATCACTAAGTAGAACACATTTTTGCTAGAAAAATTACAATGGTTTGTAGAACATCATTTAGACCTTGTTGGAAGGACTTCAAGTAAATACTCAGATTAGAAGAAGAATTTTATCCCTACCACATTATATCTCTGAAAAAAAAAAATTAAATTACCAGTCTGAATTATCATCTGAAAATTCTGCTGAAGAGAAAAACTGTCACTGTACAAGACCAAGTGTGTCTTCTCAAACATTGACTTGTTTCAAAGGCACCAGAGAGTCAGATATATCTAATTAACAGGGAATGCAATGTTGCAAAAGAGTAAGCAAAGTGCTTCCCAGAGCTGGCTGATAACTGCATTTTAACATAGGGCTCACCAACACACAAGACCCACGATAAGTGAGCAGAAAGAACAGTTTTGAGAGACAAAAAGACAATTCTGGAAAGATTTTTTTCATCCCATGAAGAAAATCAAGCACAGCACCAGAAGACAGTTCTAGCTATACCAAGTTCACATATTTGCAGCAGAAGATCTGGACTCTAAAGACTAATCTTTGCTACAAAGCAGACATCTTTTTTCCTGTTTTAAACTGAACACATACAATTCCAAACACAGACTGGGCAGAGAATGGACTGAGAGCAGCCCTGAGGAGAAAGGACTTGGGAGTGTTGACTGATAGGAAGCTCAACATGACCCAGCAATGTGCACTTGCAGCCCAGAGAGCCAAACATGTCCTGGGCTGCATTAAAAGGAGACTGGACAGCAGGTGACAGGAGGTGAATTTGCTCCTTTCTCCTGCTCTCCTGAGATCCCAGCCGGAATACAGCATCCAGCTCTGGGACCCTCCACATAAGGACATGCACCTGTTGGAGTGAATCCAGAGGCCACAGAGGTGCTCAGAGGGTTGGAGCACCTCCCCTAGGGAGACAGAGAGTTGGGGCTGTTCAGCCTGGAGAAGAGAAGGCTCCAGGGAGACCTTACAGCACCATCCAGTACCTAAAGGGGCTACAAGAGAGCTGGAGAGGGCCCTTTTACAAGTGCAGGAAGTGACAGGACATGTGGGAATGGCCCTAAGTTGAAAGAGAGCGGGTTTGGATTAGATAGTAGGAAGAAATTCTTTACTGTGAAGATAGTGAAATAGGTTACCCAGAGAAGCTGTGAATGCCCCATCCCTGAAAGTATTCAAAACCAGGTAGGATGAGGCTTTGAGAAACCTGGCCTAGTGGCAGGTGTCCCTGTCTATGGTATTGGAAATGGTGGTATTGGAAATAGACAACCTTCAAGGTCTCTTCTAACTCAAGACATTCTAAGATTCTATGATTCTTAAGGAGAGTCAAGGGGAAAGAATGCAAGAATGCCCTGGTTTAAATCTAGAAAGTCGCAGAAGCAAAAACGCAAGGTTCAGATTTAATATGCAGCAGTTAGGTACTCATAAGTAACTGTGTAAGGTAACACCACTCAACTTTCATTTCCCCCAAATTAGCTTGACCTTACAAACTTTAATAGGTGGGATCCTTTTAGTTAAATTGCACCAGCATATGCACACACAGATCCAACAGTGGTTACTGAATTTGGTTTTTGTTACAGGAATAGAATCATATCAGCTTCAGGCCTGAAACATTTTACTTCTGTTAACTTTATATAAAGGAGTAGCATCTGTATCATCTACTACTTCAGTTCCTAAAAAACTAAAGCTTTATTTCCAAATCTCACAATGACAGCTGCAATGTTGACTGGGGTGCTTCATTAGTGTGACATAAAATACCCATCCCACACCAAGTGCAGATGCAGCCCTGAACCTCGGGGCAGAAATCCATCATGAAGTGTAAGAAAAAGTGTCCATGAGGTTCTTCTTTCAGAGGTGACTCGCAGAAATGGAAACTAATAGCTCATCACTCCCACTTGTCTTTTTTTTTTTTTTTTTTTGCCTCCTAAGTACATCATTATCTTGGACCATTATATTTAAAGAGAAACTTTAATTTTCAAGTTTTTGACTACTAATTTTTCTTTGACCTAACAGCTGCTCTCAAATAACATTTTTCTTGTGCCTGATGTCAGAACACAAAATTAATGTATCAACTTACAAAATACTTTCCATCATAGTATCACAACACTCCTAGCCAAAGACAGATGACCTGTCAAAACAGGGACACCCCCATTTTATACTCAGTGAAAGATTAATTACTGAACACCAAAAATGACAGTACTACAGCTACTTACATCCAACTGCAATATCTCCACTAAGGGTTTAAGTCTCTGTGTCCCCATGCAGATAAACACTTACAAAAGGCATTTTTATTAAGCAGTACTATTGCCACAGAAAACCATTCTTGCCATAACTTGCTCTCAACTGTGGCCCAATAATAGAGCTTCTTCAACATATAATTCTCTTTAGTTTTGTGATTTTCTTATGTAGGCCACATATAGAAGATGCAGAAGAATTCAGTGTTATGACAGGCACTACATGGTGATTCTCCAATAGCATTTCTGGTTATGCAATAGTTTTGAAGAAAACATCAGCCAGGAACACTGGATCTGGCTTACATGTCTCTGAATTCCTACCAGGATGTAAATTAAATGACCTAACATGAATTCTAACTCATAGAAAGCCTCACAATTCAGTTACTTGACACAGAATAAGGCAAACTACTGGGACTGAAACAGTCTTCTACACTCCATATATAATACCAGGAAACAACAGAGATGGAATAACTCTGCAGGAAGTTTACTTATCAAGAACCAGAACTAAGCAGCGTTCATGCAGTGCTGAATACCTTGTCCCCTGAGTCAGGAGAACATTCTAGCATACAGTAAGAAATGCATTCAACCAGTCTTGAAAACTAATGTATGTAAATACATATGAAAGACCACAAGGCTAAGCAAGGCCTTAAATTTTCTCAACTCTTTCACACGAAACAAAAATAGCAGAAGCTCTAAATATCAAAATTTTCTCACCTATATAAAAAGAAATGGATTATCAGTGACATACATAGTCATTCCTTGGGCTAGAAAGATTTGCAACAGTGGAACTAGAACAAAAATATGGCCAGACACCTTCATGTAATTGGGAGCATATCCAAGAATATTTGGCTGTGAACTCATTAGGGAGCAGAAGAGCCTCCAGTTGCTGTAGGAACTTTTTTTCAGGAAGAAAAACAGATTGATACCCCACTTTCTACATTTTAATTTGAATCTGTTTCTCATGTAACAAGACATCTCAAATTGACATATTAGAGTTTGAAGCTTCACTTGGGTGAATTGCTGGCAAATGAATTTCCATCTACCTATCCCAAAATCCAATTTTGCTTTTTAAAAGATAAATGACTGCATTATGTTACCTGTCAATCTGGTATTAGGCAGTGAGGTTGCCCACTCATATCCAAGAGTGCACAGCCCCACATTTTGATGCAAAATGTCTCTTCCAACCAGGTCCACAGACCTTGCACAACATCACTGAAAATGAGCTTCCCAACTGTCATGAAACACATCTGATGTCACTCTTTTGGAGGATTCAGGGAAGTTCAAGTGCTGAACAGTATAACCACAACAAATCTGAACAATGTTGATCCACTCACCAAAGGAATGCTTGCCAGAAGGACTCAGAATGATTCCAGATACTTCAAGTCATCTGAGGTAACGTTTGGTACAATGAGTCACGTAAGACAAATGGGTCATCTATTTTAGATGGAGGACATACTGATTTACCATAGTTGTTAGCTGAGTATGCAATCACAGAACCAAACTTACAGAATGGTATCAGTTTTATAGGAAATAGACCTCTCCTCATTTGGGAATCAAGAATACATCCAATTACTCCACAACTTGCACTGGGTACAGTGTTTAAACTTTTGGACAACAGCAAACCCCACAGACCAGTATCATCTAGGTCTCTTAACAACTCTTGAAGAAATGCCCTGAAGACAGTTTGGAAGAAGTAATTCTGACTGGTTTCAGTGGGCAGGAAGTCAAGGAGGAACAGCTTGGTCAGTTCAGGAAAGCAGTATGAAATAATCTGACAGCCCAACTGCACTGAGGCAATGAAACAAATGCCTTTGCTGAAATCAGCCTCGTGGTTTGAATGCTTCTGAACCTGGAAGGTTTACCTAAGAAGCAGGATTAAAGGAAGTCCTCTGTTCCTTAAAAAACAGGTATTCTCCACTTACTCTGTAAGCAATGAAGTAACAAAATTTGGAGACTTTCAGAGACAGAACGTAGTGGGTATAGTTGTAATTAAGTGAATTTCCTTCAAAGCAGCCTGAATGGTGCTGTCTTTTAGATACATGACTGCAGCAGTGCTGATAATAAACCAAACTTTGAGCTGTCACTCAAGCAATGCTTGCACAGCATCAGAGCCTTTGTTTCTCACAAAGCTTTTCCTCACTTCTGTCCTTATGATTCTCTCCCCAGTATCACTGTAGAGGAGTGAGCCAACACCTGGATGGGGGCCTAGACACTGGCCAGGGTCAACCCACCACAAAAGATTCAGGAGACTTATCAGATTTCTTTAACAGGCAACAACATTCAGCCTGCAGGCAGATAAAATACGGCCTCAAAGCATGGTTCCAATTCCACATGGAGGGACTCCTCCTCAGTAGGATCCTCTATTTATTCAAGCAAGTTTCATCACTGCAGTACACCTTTCCCAAGAATAAAATAATGGTTCTGACAGACAGTGACCACTGGGAAAGGTTCTAAGATACTAATTACATGAAGGTGAGGAATTCTCACTGCAAAAGTAAAGATTAACCTGCTTAAACTAAATTTTTACTATTTTGCTTTTTGAAAGTGTACTATACAAATGTGCACTGGCAGAATGCTTGGTCTGTAGCCACAGAAAAGGAACACAAGTCTTGTGGAGGTATATCTAGAACTCAGAGGGGATGAGGACAACTGCTACTGTCACAATTCTGGCTTCTTAGTTCCATTTCCCTGTCGCAAGCAGCCATGCCTTCCAAGACATGAGAGTAGAGCACTTTGAGCATATATTAACTTTGTCTTTCTGGACTTTGCTGAATAACCCAGTGCTGAAGAGCGGTCAAACTTATCATGCAGACAGAGAGGGAATAGCCTCAAAACTGACTTGTTAGGATGGTAGCACCCGAGGAGGTGGCTGACAAAAACTTGCCTGCCACTAAAGACACTGCTAAAAGCTCTGACTTAAGGTGATGTCAACTTGTGACATCCATAGGCCCTTCAACGCCCTTTGAAGAAGAAAATCTTCCAGGGTCAAGATCTTACCCACTTTTGTTTTGATGAAATATGAATGGTGGAATATTTCCATCTCTGAGGGAATAGGGATACAACATATGTGGAGTACAAGATGGAGTCAGTTCCCAACTTGCAAAAGAAGAATTTAGGAAGCCAGAACATCTTGGAAAAAGAAAAAATATGGAACAACTTTCTGTCACTCGGAAAAGAAAACAACACACAGCTATGGAACACTCCATCTCCCCAAGGAAGAGCTGTGCCAGATGCATTCCAGCTAATGAGTCTGTGTGTTTTCTCATTCTCCACGCATGGAGCATGAGTGTTCCATCTACAGAGCCTGCACAAGGAAAATATTCCCCTTTCTCAAGTTTGCAAGGGTAAACAGTGTGTTCAAATTCATGTGAGACACATTCAAATACTGAACTACAAGTTCTGTGGAACTTAAAATGAAAAATGTATTGTTAAAAACAATATTATTATTATTAAAAGTCTGAGGAAGCCCTCCTTCTACACTAACTCTATAGAAAAATTTTATCAACTGTGTCCAAAAAGATTCTTACCCCTCTGGAACAAAGAACAAGAAGTTACAACCAGGGACAACTGTTCTATACTGGTGTTCTCTGTTACTTTTTATTCTTATTTTTGAACCCTTCAATACTGAAACAGAACCAGATGTATTAGAGTAAGTCCTTGCCTTCTGGCATGCTCCAGCAATATCTGCTTTACATGACTAAACTTTCAATGTTTAATCTGGGAGAGGTACCTGTCTATCAGTGACAAGCTGCAGTCACTAGAGAACATTTGAAAAAAAAATTAACAAGAAAGAAAACTGAGGGGAAAAAAAGCTAGTCTAGGAAAGAAACCAAAGCCAAGACTCCACTCTTACCTCCCTAAATGAAAATTACAACTGTTTCAAAGGAAAAATCACTGGATTTTCAACTGTGGAAAAACTTATCATAAAACTCTTCCAGAAATAGAAATCACCTGTGTATAAAGAGCATTGACTTAGGTTAGAATTATCTTAAACTCTAAGCTGTTAGTCCAAACACGCTGGAAAAAACCACAAGAGTGCTATAAATGATTAATGACTAGGAAAAGCAAGGATTGCTTCACTTCTATATCTAACCCATATGCACATATTGCAAAATGGTGAAGAACTGTGGCACACCAGACTTGTTACTAATAAAATTATGCTATCTACAAACAAAAAAAAGAATAGCATTCATGTCTGCATACGAACTAGCATATCCAATCCCTCTACTGGCTCTGGCTCTAGCACACCTTCTATCTCACCTTTAGGCTATTCATGAGTGTCTACATGTACAAGTCAACAATAATTGCAATTAACTCGATTCAGAACACACGACAATCACAACATTCCAGAGAAATATTAAGGAAGTGTTCAGAATTGTTCCCCAGAACTACATACATTAGAGTGTATTCAACTGCTTTTACTCAGATCTCTATCACAAAACTGAAACTACACTATAAAGCCTCAATTGGAATTGGCACTTTGTTTTTAAAAGATTAAAATAAAAATCAGAGCAAACTAGTATGGCATTGTTTCACAGATTCCTGCCCTAGAAGGTTATCACTGAAGACCTCCTGGGGCTACAGGCACCACTATTTTTAATATGTAACCTCCAAACTCAAGTACTGTGCTATTATCCAGCCCTGCCACCACATGCAAAAGGATCTTGAAGTGCAAAAGCCCTACAAATTTTGAAATCCTATGGGATTTGCATGTGTGGTACAGTCTGAATATCAAGTTGCCAAATTACGTCCAACTGCTCTTAAATGTATCCTTCCAGATCAACACAACTAAAAAGAGGCAAGAATTCCTGTGCATGCTGCAAGTACCACATTGAATTATTCCAAGATATCCCTCCTCGTACATTATAACCTTAATTCAGTGCAGATTTTTTTCAGTTTCAGGGTTGTCCTAAACCTACCAAATGCTGTCTCAGAATCACAGGATGGATCAGGCTGGAAGGGACCACAGCTGATCATCTGGTCCAACCTCCCTGCTTTGGCAGGGGCATCCCAGAGCACATGGCACAGGATTGAGTCCAGATGGTTCTGGAACGTCTCCAGTGAGGGAGACTCCAAAACCTCTCTGGACAACGTGTCCCAGTGCTTGGTCACTGCACAGTAAAGAAGTTCTTCCTCGTGGTTCAGTTTCTGCCCATTGCCTCTTATCCTATTAAAGAGATGCTCCAGACCCTTAAGAAGCTTTGTCACCCTTCCCTTGACCTGCTCCAGGAGCTCTGCCTCTCTTGTCCTGAGGAGCCCAGAACTGGACACAGCACACCAAGCAACAGGCACTGGCAAACTGTACAGCAAAGCACCTTGAGTTAAACATGACATTACTGAGCTTTACTTTTAAAATATCAAAACTCTTCTAGAATGAGTTTTGACCCAAATTAGACTCAGGAAATTAGAGTCAATCAGTGTGCACTAGATATCAGTGTGCAACTAATGACTCAGCATCTACTGTAGAATGTACAGATTTCCTAAATCCTTTGGAGAAGTCTTCATCACCTGCAGCACAGAGGAAAACAAACTTGTCTTCACTGTGGGAAGAACATGATCCTGTGATCTCAGTCAAGCACTTGCCAAGAGCCACTGATAAATCATAAATGCACCTACAATGTTCCCCAAAGGAGAGATAACAACTTACAAGGTATTTTTATTTTCAGAATTGTCAGACCAATTTCCACATAAGACATGCCTTCTGAATTAGCAAAGTGTGCTGCAGCCTCTTGCACTGGATCTTGAAAGCCAAAAGTATGCTGGATAAATAAAACATTTTGTAATATAGCTGGCTACAAGAAATGCATAAAAAGGACCAGATACTCACCATCTCAGATTTGTATATTCAGAAATGTTTCACTATGCAGTTAGATTCTAGTAATATCCTCACATAAGGAGATGTCTATAACAGCAATTTACACCAGTTTAATTATCAAACTGGCAGCACATGCTTTCTGAAGTAAACACTACTTTTACCACAGAGCTCTGCACTTTAAGTACTCTTTGTCCTGTGCTACGTCATCCAAGTCCCAGTTGCTTTCAGTCCGTATTTATACAATGCTCAATGAAATGAGTTTTCAATCACTCATTCCAAACTATGTTTCTAATTGTTATCCAAAACAGGAGCCCTTAAAACACCGTTAAACCATTTAATGGCATACATACAAAATCCCACATGGCTCTTACTCCATGACACTTTTAATCCCTTCCTTAGTTCTCTCACCAACTATCCTCAGAGCAATTAATTCCTAGAGAAGGAATTACCATAGAGGCTTTCATATCTTATTATATATTTTTACATAGAATTTTGATGTTCAAACCTTTCAATAAATAAAATTTTCCTTATTTCCTTATTATTGCATATCCAGATATGCAAATATTTTATGAAATGACAGATTATGGCTTTTTAAAAGGAAAGTAAATTGTAAATCTAGCCTGCATCTGGTGAAATGTTGCCTAGATCACCCAAATTACAACCTTATATATTCAACATATTTTTCTGTTGTACCACATATTTAAGGTGGGTTTTTACTACCTGTGTGTCCTAGGTTACAATGTAAGATGTGCCCAAAGTATATATTCTATCCCCATCTCCATGAGCTGTTGAAACCAGGTGGGGCAGTGTTTCCCTTATCTTCTGTTAATGGGCCCATCCATGCCTTGCCCATGACTCATAGATAACTCCCTCAGGGAGCTCTCTCTATTTAATGGGCCATCAAGGACTCACTGCATGACTCATAGAATGAGATAATCCCATTGTGAGATGCTCTGCCCAGGGGGAGGAGCCAAGCATTCCCACCTGGATATAACCCAGGGACAGCACAGGGAGCCTTTCCCCACTGGATTTGCAGAGGACAGGAGCTACCAGACCTTTCTACAGGATCACTGCTTCAACAAGACCATTTCATCTGGACTGCTACTACCACCCTAACAGGGTGTCAGGTTGTATTCTGACTCTGTCAGTGGGGTTTTTTATACTATTGCATTTATTTTATTTTACTTCTTTTCTTTTCCTCTTATTAAATTGTGTTTCTGACTTGGAGTCTCTCACTGGTTTTGCTTTCAAACCAGCACACTGTGACCCATGGATATGAAAAGATATATTACAAGTCCCTGAGCATGCAAGATTAGTCTACTTGAAGTGTCAGAAACTACACCACCATGACAACTACCCTGAGAATTTCACGTGGTTTTTAATCACCTTCATGGTAATTTAAGTAATGCATTTGAGGACCTTCTCCCCAGTCCAAAATTAAGACTGAGGAGGAGGCTGGGGAACTTGTATTAAGCTATAAATATTTCTGTTTCATAGAAGAGCATCAGGGTGCATGGAACTCTCTACTCTATCAGTTTCCAAAGCTGAAAGCCCATTTTGTCCTGGCTCCATCCTGAAAGTTACTGGCTTTTCCAAGCACACAAGCCAGAAAGCACAGCAGGAGAGGGCAGCAGAGGCTGCTGCTGTGCTCCTTGACACTGTCTATCAAGAGCAAACTCAAATCTCACATCTACTAAGAAACAGCTCTACATCTCAAGGGCTGCATCCTGTACATCCTGACAGTGCATGGAGAAACAAAAGGAAGGGTATGAGCATGGGAAAAATGTACACAATCTGACTGCACATTGTTTAGCTCACATTTTTCAGGGAAAAAAAGCCAGTTCAGACATAAACTCCAGTATTGCATACAGTAAACCAAAACTGAATGCCTATTAATATAATACATATACACGTGGCTTTTTGTTCACCCATAAATTCTATATTTTGTTGAATCTTTTCTGGTTTTTTGACTTTTAATGCTTTTCCTCTTCTGAAAAGGAAAAACCACTAATCACACAAAATCTAGAACAAACTCAACCAAATACCAAAGCAAATAAAGATTTTGCAGTTCTTCCAAATGTGTCATTAGCACTAAATCCCCACTACTCCACCAAGAACATCCTCCAGCCAACTACCCAGGGCATTACGAGCCATACAAAATGAAGTAGGACAAATGAGAAACTCAACACGTTATGAACTTCCAGGTCTTCCCTCCACAATCACTCCTCCACGTAGGCAATTTTTTTCTATCAAGAATCAAATACATTCAGAAACAAAGACGCTGAACTGACTGGTCAAACATACTATGGAGGTTTACTGACTGGACCAACATGTTCAGAATATTATCTTCTCAGAGATGTGATCTATTGTTAATATCACCCAAGATACTGTTGCAACAGGGACAGTACTGCAAGTCTGAAGAAAGCTCTTGAAGATAACACAGAATTTCCTGAAAAGTCAAAACACACCTGTAGCTCAAATCTGACACAGATAAAAACTGACCTACGATACCAAAAAAGGGGCAGTATTAGAAACTATCTTGAATAATTACCAAACTTAAATAACACACTTCCACAGACAACACAAGTGTAGACTGCTTCCAGGCACTAGCACCTCATGACTCAGAAAATAGTATCTATATTCTTGGCTAATTTCATGCTGTAAAATTCTGCATTTTATAGATTTCTGAACATCTGTCCAGATAATTTCAGTGTAATTATTCCTACCTCTAACCTTACTTGAATACTGTTAGTAAATTATGCACTTTATAGCTAGGATAGATTCTTATCTACAGAAGTGATGGGCTGGCAAATTATCACATAAAAGCAATAGAAAAGAAAATTAAACAGCTATCAAAGGCATTAAGTTTGAATTTCAGCTGTCCTTTCAGAGAATGAGATAAAATGAGGCAGGGTGGGAGGAAAGGAGCAGCAGGGAAAAACAGGATCAGTAAATCAATGAACGCAAATTAAATATATGCTGCAGCATTTGGTAATGCAAATTTGGTAATAATAAACTCCTCAATAAGCTTCATTCAAACCTGCTTTGTGATTCATTGTTGAACAAATAATTCTAGTGATTCATTAATGAAAGAATGAATGATCTAATGCTGCTTTGAAGTAGACAATGCACACGGTACAGGAAGGTTGCCATAGGTTTAAAAGTAAACATTACCTTAAGAAATTAAACTTTCCATTTCTTTTCAGTTCACAGGAAAGGAATGGACTTAACTGGTAATAATTTTAAGCTTTAATTTTTTTAAAATTCTCACCTATATCATGCTACTCTTAGGGGTGATGCAATTACTCCTTATTAGCTTAAATACAGCTGGTATTTTTTTAGCAACTTCATGGATTCTGATGGACTTCCTCAAGGATTTCTCTACTGGATCAATTCCAATTTGCACAGTAACTGCAACAGATTCAGCTTCAGCAACCCTTCTGGAGTTCTTCTGCATGAGTAAAAGCATTAGAATATTTTACATCATACAGCATTTCACAAAAGCAAGAACACAAACCCATAAAAGCTAAGTTATTACATAAATATGCTATACATTTAAACCAATGCATACCAACACAGAGTTCTATTGTTTTCAGTATCAGTTAAAAAACCTTTCAAACCTAAGTCAGGTCTGAAGAGAAAAACACAGAAATATCTATACATACTAACTTTCATGATTAAAGCTTAGGCATTTGACTTAGACATTTTAAAAAGAATAGCCTGGGGCTATTTATCCTATTTGGCTTGAATTGTTATAATGTTTTATTTCTGGATGAATGGTAGATGTTTCCTTTCCCTTTGTAGCAATAACTTCCAATCATTTAATTACATTCTGGAGAACAGCTAATGCTGTAGCTTAGCATGCCAAAGACAGGACACACTTAAAAACTGGCTTCAAAGGACATAAATTAATATAATGAATAAAGGCAAAATTAGGTCCTGATACACTGAAAATAATACTCCACTGGTAACCACAGTCCTGCATCTGAGATGTTCAGAACAACCAAAATGACCCAACTAAAGTTAACTACAAATCATACTAAAATCTTATTTTATTACTCAGTCAAGCTTAAACATTTAAACAGTGGAGGTAAACACTTTCTCTAAGCACAAAAGAATTTATTTTAAGAAATACCTTTCACGTTCTTTAGAATGCACAAAGCCTTTGGGATTGTACAAGGGAGCTACTACTTTCTAGTAGGGGAAAAGACAGGCAAGAGTTCAACTTCTGATGAATGAAGAGTCTGTCATACGAGACTAACATGTCTGGAAGTAATCTGATTTTTTTGTTTTTTGAGGCTACTGAGATACAAACTGCCCATTATTACAAAATACTCACACGGTTAAACAAGTCTGTAACATAACTTTGTTTCTAAGCTACATATTAACTGCAACCTCCTCCACAGTCTGTACAAATTGTTGCAAATTGCATATATTCTCTATCCTCAAATGATGTGATTTACTAGTACGTCTTCCACATTATGTATGCTTGGCCCAGAGCCGTGGTACAGCACCAGAGGGCAAATGGAAGTTGGTTATAAGCCACCTTTCCACTTCCTTTACCCTTTGCCTGATAGGAGTAAGACCAATCCTTGGTCTTCTGCTCAAAAAGCCCAAGGGCAGTTCCTAGACTTGCCCTTCAAGTGGCTCTTACATGAGCTGAGAGCTGCCAGAACAGCATGGCAGCGCAAGAGTTTCTTTCAGCAACGATCCATCAGCTATAAAATTACTGTGCATCAACACAATTCCAGCCCTCTGTGTTCCTTAACCTGACAAATTAAGTACATAACTCTTCACTGAACTACAACCAAACACATCAGCAGTAGCAGCCAGTGTAAAATCTCTCCTTTTTAAGTTAATGAAACCACTGACAACCAGGGTATTCTATGTCACATTTACTTCTGATGTAATGCGAAAGCTTCCTGCTCTATAATTCCATAATAATAGTCATCATCAACTCTGAATTTCTCTTCACTTGACCTGCAAGATGTTGTTTAACTGCTTTATTCATTCAGAAAATTATTTTTACAATGTAAGGAAAATGCCCTACACTTTTGGGTTTATCCTTTGCTTTTCCAACCTTCCCTACACAACCAGTGGCTACTGGGAGGATTGGGGGAGGAGAAAAAAACCCTTCACAACACAGACAAATTGCACAAACTATATCTCTTTTACCAGAACACCTGATACAGGCATCACTAAAGGGGAAAATTACTACAGTCTATTAGTTTGTTCAGGGTGATGGTACTTTCAGATGCTACCCAAAAATACATCCGTACACAACATATATTTTAAAAATATGTATTTTAGTGTCCTGTTTTTGAAATAAGAAACAATTGTAAAATTATGATTCAGAATTCAGGAAATGCAACATATAACACAGAATATTACATACAATACACTGAAAATTGTTTCTGCTGGCCCTTGTATAAAAGGCATTTTAGCACATAAGCCTGGGCCACAAAAACAATTAACAGGTAATGTATGTGATAAATATCGTCAGCAAAACAAAAAACTATCTTGCAAACAATCTGTTTGCCAAAGTAAAAAGTTTTATCACTCTATTACTAACCAAAGTATCAGCAGTTTGAAATTTCTCTGATTTTTTTTTCTCTGAAATTTATCTGATTTTTCTGGTTTAGTATGGCAAATAATTGAAATATGTATGAGTGCTGATCTCTGAATTTATAAACTGCTTTTTTACTAATCTAACCAGCATTTGGCATCAGTCAGAAGCCTGACATCAAAAAAAAGAGCATGGCAGAAAAACACTGTCCAAAACAAACAGCCTTCTCCTTTCTAGCATGTCTTTTCTTACGTACAGGACTGCAATCAGGCCATCACACACTTAAATGCTTGGGATTAGTTTAGAGAACTGAGAGGTTATGGATGACAAGACAACATTGTGTGTACATAACCTCTCCTAACTTCAAATATAAAAAGGCTCCATGGAGACTTAAGGGGAAAAAAGAGCCTCTCTGTCAGAATGAAAGAAGAGCCTGAAGAGCATCAACAGTAATAAACCAGAAAGAGCTACCTGAAAAAACAGTACAGCTCCTACCCACCCTGCTCCCCCAGGCACACACTACCTACACATCAATATTTTCCACTTCTCTTGGCTTCCCACTTAACCCCAGTCTCAACTTCACGCGAGGAAATTGTCCCCAGCCCATCTCATTACTCATCATTTTACTTCCCTGCAATCCCCATGATGAGAGTAACTACTATTGCACTGCAACAGGAAAGTCTGAGTTAGAATTTCAGACCTGTTTTTCAGGTCTGTATCTCTAACTGGTATGGCACTGAATAAAAGTAGTTTTAAATTAATCATGAAAAAACTTGCTAGATTTGTTTCCTCGTCTGTTACTTTCTCATACACTTTGAAAGAATGTAAGAGAGGGAAAAAAATCCACCAATGACTTCTGAATTTTTTCTTTAAATCCTGAAAGTGCTGTGGATAGCAAGTAAGGTGGCCACTGACAGACTTACTAGGTCACACCAAATCAATGACTATGACAAAAGCACAATTAATATGGCAACACAAATACTCAAAGGTGCAACTTTTAAAGCAATCATTTGTCTTTAAACTGAAGTAATTTTCCACGTACTCCAGCCAAGTCTTGGATTGTGCCCTACTTACACACAATACAATCATAAAACACATTAACATGAAATTAACAGAAGTGAGAAAGATTTAAATACAGAGGTACAATGAAATAAAACAGGAAAAGATCCAAAACACTCCCTAAAAGGCAGCTCATACACACACACAAAAAATTATATATACATGTATTTATAGTCTCTACTGCTTTTCTCCTTCCCCCATCCTGGAAACATGAGAACTAATGAGAACTAATTCAATTTACAGGCAGAGTGCAGATCACCAAGTGAGGCACATACTTCTATCATGCAGCTTGCAGAAGAGAAGTTCAACATTAGACAATGCTCTGCATGTAATTGCCTGAACACTGTACAATATTGAGCAAAAAAGTCTCCCTGGCACAGAGGTAAAAACCTTCTTGTCTGGCAGAAGCAGGTGTTACCTTTTCATCCTCATGCTTTCTATGCATTACCCCCTCAAGTGGCTGAACACAAACACTGTCAAACCTATTTCTACCCATTACTTCAACAAATGAAATGACAGAATCCACTTGTGGATCTGAAGGCCCCAAACTGCTATGGAAAAAAAATCCAGAAAATACTTTTTTTTTCCTGGGGGTTTCTGTTCAGGGAGTTTTCTTGGTTTTGTTTTGAGCCAGTTATTTGTGGTGGTGGTTTGTGGGGTTTTATTTGGTTGATTTTTTGTGGTGGTATTTGTGTACCTGTTTGCCTTCAAGGTATCCCCCTTGGTTGTGTGTAGCTTATCCAGGCTGGCTTTTGGCACTGACTTTTGTTCAAGTGCCAGCAGAGGGAGGTTACTAAACGCTTTCTAACAAGAATAAAAGTATTTTGACAATTATAAAGAAAACCTGCAATTAGAGAAGATACAGACCTTTCCTACTGAACATCCATAATCTGTTACCATTCTCTTGTTTTAGCAAAACAGTCATACAGAAATAATTTATTAGCAGCTGGTAAAAAGCTGCTTTTCAGAAGTCTCAAATGATAATACACTGAAAACTCAGCAGTCATGAAATGGTACCCCTGGCTTTACAGTATTCTGTGCCCTATTATACAGTAAATTGTGTTAACTTTTAATAGAACTTCCTATATTCTTTGGCATCACCATGACTTTCAAGTGCTGTATACACATCTCACACAGAGGGGGCCTCTGAGGACTTGTATTATTTAATAACTACTTATTTTAATAGAAACGTGCAGAAAGGAGCTCCAAGGTTTGCACACATCGTCCTGTTACCCCATCCTAGATTTTTACCTGTCAATACTTATTTAGCCTCATAAACATTCTTGTTGATTGTCAGTGGAAAAACACAGGAGATGGAGTACTCAAACTTCAGTACTTCCAAAGTTAAAAACTGACTTTCAAAATCTGAAAAAAAAAATCCCATAATGTTTGCACTAAGAGAAAAATTAGAATGTTTAGCCATTGCTTTGAAACTAAAATTGAAACTCCCAATCCTCCTGATGCAGGTATGCTATTTGCTACAGAAAATGGAAAGGAAGTTACTAATTAGGATAACTAGTCTCAATTAAAAAAAAAAAAAAAAGTTGCACTAAATTGTTGAAGCAGCCCTCTTGTTAGAAGGTAGAAATGAGCCCAGACACAGACTTCTTGTTTATCACACCATGAAAAGTGTCCTGGTTTACTCCTCTTTACAGCTCAGCCATCCTGACTCCAACCATTCACTGACTCTGGCTGCAGCAAGCTCCTGCTGTAGGTTTCCCTTGCAGCTTCTGACTGCTGGTTACTTCCTGCTAAACTATGACTACAGGTATTAGTTTGCAGACTTTGAATTCAGGCTTCTACCTAGCTAGACTACAACAGCAGGTTCCAACAACAGGCTCTAACTGTAGACCCAGACTGACCTCACAGCAGTGACTCTCTCCTCAGAACCCTTCTTCTTCATGATCCTCTCCTTCCCTCTTCCTTAAGGTTCCTTCTCTTTCATGATCCTCTTGGCTAACCCACTCCCTTTTATCACACTTATCTTTACTGGATACAGCTGTGACTCATTAGGGGTGAGGCTGTATTGGGTAATTAACACAGCTGTTACCTATCAGGGGTAAGGTCAACTGTGTTCCCTTCTCCTACACTAAATGTCTGGATCCTGACTTATTTTTGAGAGCATCTTTCTCCTCCAGGGGAAAAAAAGAAAAATAAATTCCTATTCCTGGTTATATCTCCAACAAGAATTTTTCTTGCCTTCTTAATCCTACCAGACTCCAACTCTATTGCGTCCATCAGAATAAATTTAAAAAGGCAACTCGGCAACTCCTTCATGACTCAAACCATACACAACCAAACAGAACAACTATTGAAAAAGTTAATTATGACCTTCAGTTTAAAGTGAAGAGGCCAAAGCCACTCCTCTAACGTTCCCCACTAGGACAAAACATTAGCTCAGTGTTGGAAGGCAACAAGGAAGCCCTACAGAAATAAAATAATGGACCTAGAATATATTCTGTATTTCAGCAACATGAATGCCCAAGTTCAACACACTTTACTTGCAAGACTAGATGAGATGTAGAGCAAATCTACCAGAGCAACTCTCAACAGTCACAGCAACCCCTCCCTGAGGAATATCCTCACCTACAGGAACACACAAGGCACAACTGGAATCCCTACACACTCTCTTTGGCACTGCGCAGGAATTCCATGTATATCTGCTACCTCAGAGCTGCATGTTTACAGGCAGAATGTGAACTGATCAGAGTTTTACTCCAGATTTTCCAGGTATTTCTACAGAGTCTTCTGCAAGCAAACTGTATCCCCTCATGGCAATGCCCACAGTGGAGACCTTCTGCAGGCATATCCTCCAGGACATATTCCTTCAGCTGTTCCTCTGTATTATCCCACTGACAGGGTAGGATTTGCCTTGGATTGTGCTCACAAGCTCTACAGACCCCTCCATATCAGAATGACAAGTTCTGTTATGACAGAGCAGTATTCTTTCCCTCAGCTTGAGGATTTGGGCTTCATGTCTGGTTAATGAGTGAAAAGGCAAAGGCTTTTGTCTGGTTTTTAATCAGTTTTATCCTTGAGATAATTTGGACTATTTTGTGATGTTTCTTTAAAAGCTCTTTATGCCTCCTTACCAAATAGTACAAAGTGTTATCATAAATACTGGAGTAAAGTAGAACACGGAGCATTATGACAGTGTTTACATCAAATAAAAAGTGCTTTGCATCTTCTCACACATAGTAATCATATACTTCATGTTCAAAAAGACACAGAGCACTGAAAATGCAAAATGTTTATTCTCAAGCTCAACTCTGACATGTTTGGAACTCAGCTGTTTCGTTACACTAATTTTTTCAGATTTCAAAGTGATGCTTTGGTACACACAGCAAAGTATCCAAATGCTTTGTAAAGGAGGATCTGTTACTTCTTTGTCATCAAAAGTGCACATGAAGGATTAAAGTAAAATTAAGCAAAACACACATCTGTGCAAAAGATATGGCAGCAAAAAAAGCGGTCCCTTCTTGAAGCCAAGAAACCAGAAACCAAGGCATGCATTACAGTATGCATCTTGCTTTCAAATATGTGGAAAAATCCTTCATAAATAACATTTTTTATACAGAAGGCAATGAACTTTCTGAAATTTTCAAGGTGAAGGTTACCAAAGCTCTAAGTCTACTGTAGGTTTGGATGTAGTGTGGGTTGATGTCTTAATACAGAAAGATGCTCCACATAAACAGCAGAGTGTAATTTGTTAAAGTTGGTGGGACACACTTTGAAGTAAAACAATCACCACTTCTAAAAGCATTTTGAGATTAAGTAGTTGATCAATAAAAGAAATATTTCCATAATATCAAAAAAGGCGTTGATTTTTATTAAAAAACACTTGCTTTGAATCAAAGGAAATACGTACTTGACCTAGATCTTATGTGAAACATCCACATTTCTTGCTAAAGTGCAATTTAGGTGTAACTTAATGCTGTTTTACACTGGGCACACTGTCACTCTAGAGGTAGGAATTATCATGACCTCCAAAAATTTAAAATTACTTTTGGACACTATTTGCTAACAGTATCAAACTGTGTTAAAAGTTAACATCTCGGTAAGTTCAAGATATTCTTGCAATATATGACTAAGCCAGCTCATCTGAAATTTTCAGCCAAGGGCCTGTGAACAACATAATTCAGGCAGCAGAGACAGATAAATCCCTTCTGTCTTCACTTCTTTCTTTCGAAAGCTGTGTATTCACACACATCTCTCTTTCATCTGCCTCAGATCAAAACAATCCTCCTCAAATCTGAAATGTGTAAAGAAGGAATCCTCCTCATAAGGATTCCTTATCTCACAGCCCACGCAGTGACAGTGCTGCAGAGATAACATGCAACTCATTTCTCCAATTCCCTACTTTAGCCTTAAATCCTTTCTTTATTTGTAGTCCCGCATTACACATCACTGCAAATTCCTGTTCCAGCACTTGATCAAGCTACTCACATCTCAACCCAACCTGTAAATATTACTTAGCAAATCTCAACATGCAAGATGTTAGCTCTGCAATTCACTTCTTCCTCATCTACTTCCCAATCCTCTGTAATAGGAAGCTGCCTCAACTTCCAAGTCCCTGTTCTCTCTCCCCTACCTTCACAGGATTTTTTCTCTGTACACTGTACACTTGATCTCTAAAAGACAATGTTTGTAATCTCATAGTTCCTCTTCACTGCTCTTTTCTATTCCTTTTTGCTATTTAAAATACTATTTTTCTATAATGCTTCCTGCCTCTAAGCATTTACAGAGACAGAGCTCTTTAATGAGAGGAACTAGAACATGGATCCATACACAATCATGCCCCAGCAGGTATCATTCATATATACCACGTCAGCAAACTTCCTTGCATCATACTTGATATAAATTTTGTTCAAAACCTAAAGAATTTTGTGACTGGAAGGTCACCTCAACTCTCTACTACATTATTTTTCCCTCAACTTCATAGCAGCTGTGACAGATCTTTGGGTACTGAGACGTTCACTGAAAGTCCACACACAATTTTAAACAGCATCCTCCCCACATGCATTAGTTTTTTTAGAAAACAGATTTAGTTTCATTTAAAACAAGACTAAAAGGACAAAAAAAAAAATCAGCACAAGTTGATTTCAACCTGATCACTCAATCCTTAACAACAGATTTGTACTGTACATATATCTTTGCATTGATTAAGGAAGTTCCAAAGATTTTCTTCTACTCAACGCGTAAATATAATCAATCACAAATGATGAGGGAGCAACTTTTCTCTTTTTTCCCAGACCTAACCAGCTGCTAAGATTTGTTTATTTAAGTCTGTGTGCCACTGCTCACCTACAGGTGATGAGGAGTGACAAGTCATTCAGGAGTTTCCCACCCTGTATATTTTCTGTGATTCCAATAAGCTAAAACAATTAAATAATATTTTGATCTCACCAATGCAAGATTTTTATACAACAGCTGTAAAAATGCACATTAATAAAAATTTCTGAGTACATTCAATGTTTTCCTCATACAAAACACTTTCAGAACACAGACGATAAATGATGCTTTACAAAGAAAAATGATTCACATATCCTGGTAGGCCAAATATTTTGTCTGGACTGACTACAGACTAAAAACAGAGCAAAAACAAAGAGCTTCCAGTAAGCTGAGCATATCTTATGGCCCATATGTATTCAGCAAAAATCAGCTCCTTATCCACCTGCCTGAATGGCATCAATGCCAGCATTCAGGCTGGTCACCCGTGTGTACCAGCTAATCCCACACTGGTATGTGCAAGCCAAGATTCTAAAGCACTATTCTCTCTCAGGAAAATTTGGTCCTGAAGGTTTAGGCACATTTTGCTCCACATTCTCCAGCACTCCATAAGCTGGGGATGTGCAGGGGATGTGAGCAAGGCTCCACAGTTGGCCTTCTGTCATGTCTGAATTTCAAAGAGCTGGTGTGTCACCACCCAAACACCCTGAGTTGCCCACTGAGAGCCCTGCAGGAACTTTCTGCTGTCTGAGGACAAGAGGACTTACCCAGGGAGCACACTGGAACAGAGATCCAATACAGTGGCTTCCAGGTCACAATAACAATAGCCCCAAACAAGGGATCAAGTAAATATCCACAGAATGCAGTTCCATCCGTGCCTGCTTGATTGACCCCAAATGAAATAAATCCACGCCAGGGATCACGCTTACACAGGGGCAAATGCAAGCACAATGCCACAGTGGTCACAATCATTTCATCTTGCTCAGCTCTTGTATGACAAGCTTCATTCTTCACATCTGCACACAAGTTCCAAACAACATGTTTTGCTTCCGAACCAAGAACAAAAAGCAAGGGTCTACTTCAAACAGGCAATCAAAATTAACACCATTGTTTGAAACACTCTCAGCTGTCCCCAAGTTGAACACTGTTTGTTTGTGTTCTGGCTCGCAAAGGTTAACAGTATTTCATTCCCTCCTTGCCCACAGAACACAGCTGCCAGAGTGACTTAATGTAAGTGGGGACCAACACAAAGCATGTGAATTCTTAAAAATAATGCTGTATGCAAATTTCTTTTAAATCTACAGACACAGACTTTGAAACATCACTAGTGTTGCTGTTTATTTTTATTTCTTCTAATTCTAGCAGTCTTCACTAAAGCTGAACTTTGCATAATGTGAATTGCATTTTGCTCACGTAGAACATAATATTTCACCTGATCTCCACGCATAGCTAAACAAGTACTGCAAATGCTGGTAAATACTTACCTGATCGGAAAAAGACTCAAAAAAAATCAGACAGGGAGGCATAAAATATATCTAAATGTGTAAATTTGAACAATTATTATGGTATTTCAGGGGTTTTGAGAGTTCTCTTAAAACTGTAATGCAAGAATAAAGTATGGTTCTGTGTTTGTGCTAAATCACCTTACTGCCATCAAATTTCCTTACTGCCATATCCTGCCCCATAAATAAGCTACACTGCCAAGGTTTTGCACATTCAAATGCACTTCCAGTGCATGCACCATTAGCAGTAAAAATAATACTTTTTTTAACTCCTCCATCTATACTTTGCAATTGCAAGAAACCAAAGGAACTGGTTGTCTCAAATGAGAGCACAAAGAAAGAAAACAGAGTCAAATCCATGTCCTAGCAAACAATTAAATGCCACTTGACTATGGGCCCGTAATTAATTAATAGAGCATAACCTCTCCCTTCTGAGGCTGAGGCAGGCCTAGAGTCTTAACTGGAGCGTATTATAATGTGTCTGCCACAAAGGCAGGCAAATATTTTCCTAAGTGACAGTAAATGGTGTTCTCACAAGTAAGACTGCTACTTGCAGAGAGGTTTCCTACAGAAACGACGTCTGTGTGACCAACGGCCTTTAACCCAAATAAATAAATACGCAGTGACCCTGATCTGAAAAAAAGTTAGTATTTGAGACACCCTGTTCCTCATCTGTAGCAGCACTACCAGGGCCATTCCAGACAAAAGACAAAATGTGCAGAAATATGTCACTAGTTCTGTTGTTTAGGAAAAAATCTGCTAACTTGTTTCTCAAAGTCCTTGACTCTTAAAATATAAGCCTTTTTAAATGCACCTCCAACCAATCCAAAATTTAGTATGCCTAGGGACATCAACTGAATATACTTTCTGTAAATTTATTCACTACACACAATCATATTTATAACAGCATTAATTCTAGCTCCCAAACATGATATGTGAGTCATTGTGGGGTCCAATGCTCAGTTTTTGTTTTGGAGTGGGTTTTGTTTTGGATTTGCTTAAAGTTGCTGCAGGCTGAAACACAGAATATAACTGAGGTTGTTCTTTTAATATACAAGCATACATATACAAAATGTGTATATATATATATATATATATTTATATATACACATAAATTGTTTATTTTCTGAAAATGCAGATAATAAACAGAGCAGAGGACAAGATAAAAATTCAAAGTGATCCTGAAAGACCAGGAAAAAGGTTATGAAAAAATAAGAGTGTGACTAAGGAGAACTGCAAAGCTGCAGAGTTAGACCAGAACACCTGACTGCACATACAGGGGATGGCCAAAATGTGGTTTAGGTAAAAGGGATATAGAGGTTACAGCAGACCACAAAGTGACCCTCGGTGTTGTGATGTTGAAAGCAAAAATTAAAAAGCTCAGAGTGATGTCAATGCACGGAACTGCCCACAAAACCAGCAAGTGCCAGTCTCATTCTGTAATTTGGTAAGATTTCACGTAAATTACCACATCCAGTTTGGTCACCACACTTCAAGGAGAATAGTAATAACAGGCTGAAAACTGTACCCAAAGCCACATGACTCAAACGCTATGAAAAGTCTCCTCAAAGTCAGCCAGAGGAGCGCTGGAATAGACTGACAGAGAAGGCTGTGAAAGTGCTGGTATTGACAGGCTTTGAGAATGAGTTAACATCTGGTCCAGCCAGCAAAGGCTCCAGCTAACTGTGCCTTGGGAGAGAAGAATGGATCAGGCAATTCCCACAGATCCTGTCCAGTCTTTTAAGTTTCTGGATCACAGAAACCAGGCTGAATAGGACCTCTAGGATTCACCTCACCCATTCTTGGCCCCCAAGCTGCAAGTCCCAACACCACAGTGGTTTTGGGTGGGTTTTTTTCACAATTCCACACTGTTTATGTCTGAGTTTACTGATGCCGTACCAGACATTAGGCTGAAGTTTTACAGAGAACTGTCCCAACAAATTCCAAGAACTTTTCCACTGAAAATAGCTAAATTAGAGATCATTGCTATAAATTCTTTCTCATCATTGAATGTACTTTAGCTTGTATTTATCAAAACTGCATTTCATGCAAAATTTTAACATTCTATTCACTCAGTATCATGAGCTCTGTCTGGAGCCCTTCACCACAAGCTTTAGATTGAGCTATTTGGAATTATTTTAATTACTTTCTTTTAATTATCTGCAACTCTCAAGCACTAAGTATTCCACTTCCCTTTTACTTGATATTTACAAGTTGAACAAAAAAAAAGGTCTGCAAAATTAATTTTGGGAGAACATGCTACCAATTTTGCCCATGAACAGTGACCACTTGCACCCATCCTTTACCAGCCAATCAAGAGAGGTGATTCTCTCCTTCTACTCTGCTCTCCTGAGATTTCACCTGGAGTACTCCATCCACATCTGGGGGCCCCAGTATAGGAAGGACAACCCAATCTAGTGGAAGGTGTCCCTGCCTATGGAACCAGAGGATCTTTAAGGTCTCTTCCAACCAAAACCATTCTATGATCCTTTAATCTATACATAACTCTTGAGACTCTTACCATTACATCAGGAAAAGCTTAGATTTAGACATGAAAATTTGCTGCTAATAAAGTTTGGCAAGACCATGTTGCCAAAACCTTGGTCCATCTGCTGTGAAAAGTGTAGAAAGCATATGGTGCTTTATTAAGATCACTACAGTCCAAAGCTCCTCTTAGTAACCATCAAATGCAAAAGAATAAAAAAAGATCCCGAGTCTTCATAAAACCATAAATCAAACCTAATAAAACATACAATTTATGTTTTGGTCTCTGCAAATCTTTTTTCAAACTTTTAAAAGAACAATTAAGACTAGGTAGGGGGTATATACCAGACATAGAAAGTAAGAGGGTTTTCTATTGCTCATTTCTAGACTTCATATGGGGATTTTTAAACAGAACTATACTCTGAGTCTTCTGCTTCAGAATTTCAAAGTATTTTATTAGTAGCTATGACTCTTCTTGTTTTCATATGAAACCTAAAACAAGGAGAATTACTGATTTTTGGGGAGTCGGGGAGGACAAGAAGAAAAGAAGTTAGGCATGAAAGACAACTCAACCCACAGACTTTATTATAACTTTAAAAACATTGGCTGAGAATAAGCAGACCACACAACAACTCAGTTACAAAGGAAGATAGGAGATCCATGGGTTTTACTTTTCAGCATTCTATCCTTAACCATCACAACTTTGGGAAATTAAACATCTCCAAGGTATTTTCCACATGACAGAAATAATAGGTCGGAGACCAGTTAAGGGCTTTCTTTAAGATATTATTATTGTTATTATTACTTTTATGTGAATCTTATCTCTGGGTTTTCTAGCTTCAAATAATGGTAAGCATATTCTCAAGAAAACAACAGATTATGAAAACAATAGTCTTCTGAGTTAGGCCTCTCAAATCACCTCACTGAAAAGAGCAATAATCCTCATTTTTATTAGAATTAAGTATGGATGTTAATTGCTACCTTCTGTCTTCTACTAGGCTATCAGCAAGAAAAGCAGCTATGATTATTAATAACTATGTCTAGAGGATAGACCAAGGAACCCACATGTTCTTGAACTGCTGTTTTCCAAAAAAGGCTATTTACTAAAACACTGGCCACATTTTTGTAAATTAAAAAATAAAGAAATAAAGAAACCCATAAACAAGCACGTAAACAATTTTGTAAGAATGCAAAAATATCTTATAAGGTCAGAAAGGCAAAAAGCATGTTTCGTGAGTTCTTTTCAAGACCACTGTCTCATAAAAAATGAGTGACAGTCTTGCCTCTTCCAAAAAGATGCCATGCGGCAAAAGAGAACAAAATGATAAAAAACAGCCTCCATGAGATTTTGTAGAAAATGTATGATCTCATCTCTTTTAATAATAAACACTATAAACAAAATATTTGGAAAACACAGTGCTGAAACAACAGCCTCACAAAAGTATCACAACTTGAACAGACACTGTTTACTCAGTGGCAAACCTGGTATCATTATTTATGCACGTTAATCAAACAGGAAAGAGAATCTTTTGAAAGAAGAGTTTTGAATTCCAAATCACAAACATGTGGCTCCCTACGGCTTTGTTTTCTTTTCAGTTGCCTGTAGCTGAAACAACATGCCACTTGCTTTGGCTGTCCTGCTGAACTGACAGCCTGCAGCAGTGCCATCACAGCTGCAGGCTGAGGACAACCCACTGAGGGGTTTTGGGATGTTCCAGTTCTCCCTGCTGCTTCCCTGTTGGAAAGAATCAATCCCTCAGACCTGGAAAAGGGAACATCCAGTGTCAGTACAAATCCAGGTGCCTCAGCTTAAAGCATGCTTACAGGTAGCTTGAATCAAAACCTCAGCTCATGAGTGGGAGTAGAACAGAACTGGCACCAGCATCTAAAATTGCTGCAGGGGCAGCTGCCTCCAGCTAAAGAGCAAATCTGAGACCTTCACAGGCGTTATCTTAACTCACTTTAGCAAAGGGACCAGAATTTTTCACTGAAAATAAGCATTTCAGTTTTAGTCACTATAAAATACCCAGGGAAGAAACATTCCTCTACAACACTTTGAACACTTGCATGGATTTCTAAACACAAACTGAATATTTATTACCACAGAAAACATCCTTTTATTCTGTGTGTGTGCCTTGTTATCCTATTTGTTTTGGAAATACCACTAAAGCATCCATTCCAAACCTTGGGCTTTCTACCACTGCTGAAACTTACTGATCATGAGAAACACACGCTAATTAGCTTCCTATTTTGCAAAAGCAAGCAGCTCCTGAAAATAATTCAATAATTATATAATAATTCAATAAAAATAATTCAATAATTGCACTTCTAGGAAATGTGGGGAGAATCCCAAAGGCAATACTCAGGCAGCAGCTCTTCCCTCCCTTAACAGGATATTCTAAATTGTTCCTCAGCTGCAGGTGGGCACAACCTATGGCTCAGAGAGAGGCCCCAGGCTAAGATACTTCACAATAAGCAAATTCTGCCTGGCAGCCCACTGAACAAATTACACTGAAGTAAAAAAACTCTCACAGACTGAAGATTCTAAGAACTTGCAGTCTAAAAGAGGAAGACTCTAAATAGATTAAATTACCCAAAAAATATGGGGGGAAATGTGGGTTTAAATCCATGTTTTAGGGAAGGCTTTTAAAATTGGTTTTATCACCAATTTTTCTTTGAAACCTTCTTTTAAAATTCTATATTCTTAAAAAAATATCAAACCTACTACTTCTCTCTTCACAAACTATAAAACAAGAAGAAAAATGGAAATCCTCTTGTAAGTTCTACTAGAATGTTTTGTATTAAACCTAGTTTAAAAATAGTATATACCAACAATATAGACCAGTAACAGCCTAGTCATCACACAAGCTTCATAAAACTACTATGTGTTTTTCTGGGAAAATAGATTACTTATGAAGAAACAGCTCTGCAGAAACAAAGCATGTGGCTTTCTTCTATTTTTATGCAATTGCAATTTGCATGTTTATGAAAAGCAGTCTGTGTAATAGAATTAAAAAACACAGCTTTCCTAATTTAACCTTTCTTAAAAAGTACAGTATGCCCATTCAACAATATTTCAAGACTTAAAATTCCATTACAGTTGAACTTACGACAGGATCACAACTTTGTCTTTTGTAGTGGCGCGTTTTATACCTTTTGATTTATTGTTAATATTAATTTGTTCTGTAATAGTTTCTCCCAAGTTCCCCCCTGTATTTCTCCCCATTTGGTTTCCCCTTGTCTTTGTTCTCCACAGCCTGTCACTCTCTGGGAAGCCTCTCCTCTTCTTCCAGAATGTTCAGAGACACTCAGTCCCAGATTGGAGCAGGTTGGGGAACCCCTACCCCTCGTTTCCCATTCTCTGTCTGTGTGACATCCATATTTCCCTTATTGGCTTTCCCTCTTGTGTCCACCCCCTTCTCCCAACCCCATATAAGCTGTTGCCACGCCTCGGGTGGGGACACTCTGGAGAGAGGCTCAGAGAGAAGTGTGGCTCCCCTGCGAAAGGCAGGTGACAATAAAAACCATCTAGCCACAAAGTAGCCTCCTCACTTCCTACCTTCGTCAAGCCTCACTGACATCTCTCGTGCAGCTCTGACCCACCGGGGAGGTAGTAGCCGGTCCGCCTGCTGCCACCAACCGAGTTTGGAAGTATCCTGAGCCAGGGCTAGCCGGGAACAGCTGGAAGCCACTTTCCAGCCAGGCTCGAGAGATATTTTCAGTCTTTGAAGTCTTGAGAATTTTGTTAGTCACACATACAGCTTATTCTTACTGCCATTTAGCAATTAGATTTACAGTTCAGAGAACAATAATCACAAAAAAGGACAAGCATCTGCATTTCTTTGTCCAGAACAAAAATACACATGTTAAATGTATAAACTTAAACTGTGTAAGACTTAAACAACACAGTGGTCAAGCTAAAAGGTTTATTGGGCTTTAACTGGTGCAGTTATAACAAACTAAGAAACAAGAGTGCAATGTTCTTTAGATGCACAAATAACTAACAGCTATAGGCATCACTAATGGTGCTCTATCTTGTTCTGTAACTATTTTCAATTATTTTTTACTTAAACGAACACAATGCACCATATAAAGTCTCAATGGTTGACATCTGTTTCCAGCTCAATTATTTCAGTAGAACTTCACACCAAATACTTTTTCTACTTCCAATAAATAAGACTGAGGAGAAAAGGAATTTTTTTGGCCTAAACTAAAATTCTACCAAACATGCTTTTAGGCCCAAAATTTACAGAAGCAACAAAACCTAGCCCTGGTGCTTATGTGATGAATTGGAATTTGTTTATTTAAAGATGAAAATCATAAGAAATCAGACTGAGTGGCAAAGAGGACTTCATCTTAGAAAACCACAGAGTAGATAAAGAGAGTCAAATGGATACTGAGAGCGAGAGAAGGAGAAAGCGAGAGAGATGATAAGGGAGATTCTTCTGGAGTAAACCTAGAAGACAGAAGGCATTCCAAAATACCTGAATGTGTCTAACAGAGTAAGCAGGAGAAATGGCCAATGTCTTATGAAGAAGTGTTCCTAAACCACAAGGAAGTGACATGCAGCCCACTACAGAGTCTGACAAGACTCCAAACATCCTGGCATCACTGTCTACAGCAGCCAGCAAAAGGAGCTCAACAAAACCCATTTTCCAAGTGCATAACCTCCACAACTGAAGTCAAGGTTCCAGAAAGAAGAGCTGCCATCCCTTTTCATCCATAAGTATCTGAGAAATTCTCTGCCAGAATGTCCCATCTTCCTACTGGCTGCTATTTCAGCAGACCCAACCCGACATGCTAACATTTAAAAAAGACATTTTCTATCTTGCTGAAGATCAATCCAAGTGTCAGATAATGGATTTTCTGGGGTTTTCAATCCTAGGAAACCCTATGAACCACAGTAAAAGGACATGATAAGGACATTATTTCTACCCTCTCTTTTTCCCCCTTGAATTTCTTTCTGAGTGATTGATTTTGTAAGCCCAGTAACATTCCTTTGTCTCTTTTTATCCGCTGAGGTCTCCCATAGTCCAATGGGGTTTTGCATGCAACTATCCTGAATTTGTATCCAAAATTATGATGAGTTTGTTTTTTCTGTCTCTTAGCTTTCCTCCACAACAGCTACACACAACCCCAGACCATACTGTCCAAATGCTGGTTCTGGCTGCAGGAGTGATTTCAATGGAAATTCTGTGGTTACTTTGATCCCTGGAGCACAACACTACCAAAAAGGAAACAAAGAATTCAAGCTTTGTTCAATGATTGCATTTTTTCATAGTATTCAGTCTGCAGAAGATTGAAAACTGAGAACTGTAAACATTAAAGACATAAAATCATGATCTATCTAGTCACTAGCAGATAAGCAATAACCAGCATGTTCTTGGCTCAGTGAGCAGGGATTTAGCTGCCAAATCCCAATCAACACTAATTGGATTGTCCTTGACTTCAGAACATACCACTGACACCACAGGAGTAATTTATTTCAACAAACACAGATAAATGGAACAAAATTCCCACCAAGCAGAAGAAAACTGATCTCATCAATAGTGATAATGCTATTGTTAGAAATAATGTTTTTCACTATATAAGCAAGGAGCCTGAAAGTCTCATGCTACTGCAAAGTGGTGTAAGAGGAGAGATGAATCTAAGGAAAACCTCCTACTCAGCAGTATATATTTGCAGGATACAACTTTCACTGACAGTTATCAAGACTGAACTGTGAATCTGCTGTTACACATTTTACAAACAATTCCACAGTGACTGTGGTTTTCCCTTGTGAGTACCAGTAACTGGGGAGATAGTTGGTACTTTGAATTCATGTCAGGGAACTACCACAGCAGTATAATTCTCTTCCTCACTGTTATAAAACAAGACTGTTATGTTTGGGACATTGAAGAAGTTAAATGTGAGTCTTATTGTCCCTCCACTGAAAAACATGATTGTGGTTATAGAGTGCCAGGGCTTACATAGTATTCACGCTTGTATAACAAACTGTTTTCCATGAACAGGCTGCAGGAAAAGTGTCCTTTTGTCAGATAATCCACAAAGTTAATCCAGGACAGAACAGGGGAGAGAGAGTTCCTTGACTGCAATTTAGTCACAAAGATAGGAAATGCCACTTCCTTCAACATAATCTGTGTCCTCATATTTCAGAACAAATGAAGATAGCTTACAGAGAAAAAAAATCAGCCTCCATGAATATTTTAGTTCAAAATGAAAGGCTGAAAAAAAAGTATTTTTATTGTTGTTGTTATTATCATAGCGAGACTGAGTGAGTACAGAGTCTGAGATCCAAGTTCTTTAGAAATATTCATTACAGACATGAGGGAAAGAAGATTTACACGATCTCTATTGATTTTAAGATTTCTCCAAAATAATAAATCCATAAACCAAAATCAAAATAATTTATTTTAGTTTTATGTACAAGAAGAAACTGCTTGAATATCTTTTATGAATACATGCTACCAAAGAATACTGGGGGTTCTCCAAGCAGACTTTCAAGAGAGCTTTATCTCGCAAAAAAAAAACCAACCAAAAAAAAAAAAAACCAAAACAAACCAACCAAAAAAATAACAAAACCAAAAAAAACCCACAAAAAAAAACCCCAAAAAAACCCAAAAAAACCACCCCAACAACAACAACCAAAAAAAAAAAAACCCAAACCACACCAAAACAACAACAACAAAAAAACCCCAAACAAACAGCACCACAATCAAAACAAACAAAACCACATGCAATGGAAATATTTTTTCCTCATTCTGTTTCAGCATAGTATTGTGGAATCTGTTGTATTTGAAAAGTAAAGCACAAGGTTTGGAGGAAGAGATAATTTCATTTACTGGAGCAACTAATTTGTGTACAAGGCTTTTAGGCTGCCATGCCCTACCCAGCCATAACCATAACTACAGTCATCTCCTAGCAATACACAGTTTCAGCACTACACTTGATGTTTCATTTCACAGCTACAAGAATTCTCCTGCCAAATAAGAAGGATTTAGTTTTTGTTGCTTTTTTAATCCCTTTGAGATTTCCCTGGATGGCATTTGAATCAAATTAAGCCACAGCACAGATAAGAAAGCCACTGAAGTAACAGCTTTATTCCTTTATTTTTCTACATTTTCTGTTTTACAGAGATTGCATGCCATGGCATCAAGCAATCACCCACTCCTTATACACACACACTAGCTCAGTGAAATGTCCAACTATGAATATACAGCAAATACACCAGAAAACCCTCATGGTTTTATATTCTTCACAGGCAAAATCTGCTCACAGGAAAAAAAAAGAAAAGAATCAGACAAGTCCATTTAAAAATTTCTCCCACTCCTCAACAATCACTTGTCTTGTTTCAAAGTCCTCTGAGATACAAAGCTATGTTACACAATAAAGGCTTCCCTGAAGAGGAGTTGATAAAAATCAGAACAGAAACAACCACAACAGAGCCCACACATTATACTAGCATTTATCAGTTGTGACAACAACCCAATAAAACTGCTATACTGTTGCCTTCTGTCCTACACATTGCAACTGCACACACAATCAAGAACAAATCATTCCTCTGTCTTCTTAGAGCAACCAAACCTCACAGAAAACATCTTGCTCCACCTCACAGGTTTTCTCCTTAAACTTCTAGGTACAAAACAGCATCCTACAGGGAAGCTGCTATAGGTGTTTGGGATAATTAATCAAATCCAGTCTTTGGATCCTTTCTTCTTTACCCTTGCCTTTCAGCTGCTGAGCTAAGCAAGACACAAAATGTTCTCTCTTTTACCTTTTCCAAGTATCATTGTATGTAAATTCTAGGGATAGATTTATGATTAGAGATTATAACAGAAAACCAAAAATAAACAAAACAAAAAAAGGCATTTTCTCATGCCTTCTGTGATCTTTGCAAACATCTATGTTCTTTGTAAATCCCATCCACATTCCATTATTCAGACATATTAAGTGAGAATTTTTTGGTGAAGCACATCAAACACACTTCAAAATCCATGAAAAAATAAAATGCATAAATAGTAAGGCCTCCTGGGATTTCTCCCAGCTGTTAACCCAGAATGTCTACATTCAGTAGCACCTTTGCTCCTTTCAGAGACTCCTGTAAGTGCCTTTTATAGCCAGTTATGTAACAGCTTTATATTATGCTGATATGCTGGGGAAAAATGTGGTTATCTACCTTAGCCAAGGTTCAGCTGAAGGCAAAATACACCAAGGTTGATTGTTTTACTCTGTGTATCACCAAAATCCTTCATGCTTCCACTGTTAGAACAAAAAAAAAAAGGATTTAGTAAAGCTAAATTTATAAATCTGGTTTTTTTATAACTGGATTTATAATCTGGTTTCTCTAACTGTCAGGACGCTTAACAGGCACTTCTAACAGCAGTTACTGCTGCTGCAGTTCTGAGCAGTGGCTCAGAATGAGTTCTTAAAATACACAACAACCATTAAAACTATGACCCATCTAAGTTTAGACACAGACTGAGCAACACTGAGACCAGTGTACCAGAAACACAGAAAAAGCTGGGTGAATCAGGTCATCCTTCACACAAAGACTTCTCAACTCCTAAGTGCCTGCAATTCTAATGAGCTTGTCAACAGGAAAGCTCATTCTCCACTCAGGCAGAGCCTCTGTGCATCTTGCCAAGCATGAATAAACTGCCTGTTAGGCAAATTATCCAAGGGATCCCATTAGTTTCTTTGGAGCATGTAGGAGGACTAAGCCATCTTACTAACATCTTTGTGCCCAAGGCACTAGGACCATTTAAGCTGATATAAATTCAGGGTGCATTGATCTGTCTTCCAGCATGTTCCTGACCCTCCTTTATGCCAATACTGCCATTCATCTGACATCCTGGTGAGCCAATACTGAAAAATTAGCAGAAAAGTAATCCAAGGACAAGGTAATACAGTAACACAGGTAACATACCCAGCAAGAAAGGTCTTTTGGACAGGTCAGCATCCTAAAGTAAGCTGGAAACCAAAGGAAGATTTAATACAATAGGAACAGCAGCACTAGGACTGCTGTAACATCAATTTACACAGGCCTAGACCAGAACAGGAATGGACTTTGATATGCTTGATTCCCAAAGGTCACACTCTCTGGTTTATTCAAGGACAATAAAACTGTACACTTCCCATGAAGACTATGCTGGTTAAAATCTTGTAGCATCAGTAAGAAAGTTGTTCCAAAACAAGAAAACTCTACAAATCTGCTCCTAAAGTGCATAAGCACTGCATTTTAGATACTTACAGTGAATATTTTTTGAGTAAAGCCAGATAACCTGCCCAGGAAATCAGCACTTTTACCACATTTTCAGGAGTACTGCAGACATTAGCACATGTAAATAAATCCATACAAGCAGTGAGAGGAGAGCCAGCAGACACAGTGGGGCTCTCCTGGGAGAGCAGTCACTATCTATAAACACCTTTCTGTAAAAACCACAAGTGTTTATCATCCAAACGTTACTGACACACAGGATGGGGGAAAGGGTATAGCATTTTTGTTTGCTTGTTTACTCAAAGCTATTCCACAGATTAAGCCTAAGAAAAAAAAAAACCACTACAAAATGTAATTACACTCAACATTAAAATCAAGCACATTAAAACCAAGCTAGAAGGTAGCTGCAGAAGAAAAAAAAAAAAAGGAAAGATGAAAGGAACATACTTAAAAATATAAAAGCTTCAAGGGTAGCTAGTCAATAACCCTAGAAATGTTTGTCCCTGCTTTTCATGTAGAAGGAAGCATAATAAATACATCCAAAACCTACAGTTTTATAAGAAAAATAAAGGTCAGTACTCCATGTATTATGGGATTGCATGTGGGGGTAAAGGAATTTTGGAAAACAATGCATGCTTAGTCTTCAACAGGATGTTGATCCTTCAAGCATTTTTCTTATGAAGCATTAAAGTAGCAACAAGTAATTTAAATAATAAAGTCTAAACAATTACTTTCTGGGCATGACCTTTTCAAATTAAGGTTCAGGAGTTATTTCTGAATCTGCTCAATTTCACCCATGCAAGCAATTCCACCAAACTTCATGAGACAATTTATGTATGGGAAGTTAAACACATACTTAAATGCTACAGATGAAGACATTTTACAGACATAAAGCTTTCCAACACAATCTGTAATTTCACTTCACATACTCTATCAGATTGATCATATCCATGAAGTAAGTAGCCTATTTGCTTTGTCTTCTTAAAAGCACATCTGGGTTTTTTGGTTGCTTCCTTGTTTTGATTTGGGTTCGCTCTACTTTTCAGGGCAAATGTTCCAAACAGGAGAGAGTCAAAAGGGAAGATCTTTATTTTTAACATAAAATACTCCCTATTTCACATGTCTTGATTTTGACAGTACAATTAGGACAAACCTATTATTAAAGGGAGTGGGAGGAGAAACCAGGCTGTAATTAATAGAATAATAGTTGTAGAATAGTAAAATCTAAGAGACCTTTAGCAGAACTTTGTAAGACACAGCATCTTTAAACACAGAGATATAACGATTTCTCTAAAAATTCTATTTCTTTTTTAAAATCCCATAGTCTGAGTTTATTAGCTGTACTTTTAAATGAACAGATACAGACTACACATTACTTCAAAGAATTACTCTGAGTAACAAACTTCACTGTTGTTTGGTTTATGCATAGCCAAATAAATTAGGAAACATTCGACTATTTAAAATATTGTTTATTAACAACGTACATTCAAAGGATCGTTCTGAAATACCCAGCACAAACACATACCAGTTGACAATCACTTCGTTTTCCAATCAGTTTAAACACTGATTTGAGATGTCTCCAGCAACGAAGCTGGTATCATAATGGAGAGTTACATAACACAAACCACTCTCTCTTTGCCCACAAAACGACAGCAGATAACACCACTTCCCTTTCCCCCCAGCAGACAGAACGTATCCCGAGGCTTTAGGAAAAGCACCCATTCTTGTAGAGCCTCCCGGGTGCTACGGCGCTTCCCCGGGGGATCCGCAGCACGTTCAACAGGCAATGGATGAGCAGCGAGACGGGGCAAACCCCGCTGCTCGCCGACACCCCTCGGCAGCCTTTGTTCTCCCGGGAGGCACGGCTGTCGCGGCGCAGCCGGCGGGACACAGGTGGGGACACGGCGGGCCCGGCCCCCGCCCCGCGGGTCCGGCGCTGAGGCGGGGACCGGGCCCAGGCACAGCCACGGGCCGCGTTTGAACGTGCCCGCGCTGTCGGGAAGGAACCGCAGCCGCTCCCGGCGGCCGGGTCGGGCTGGGGCTGCACCGGCCGGACGGTGCAGGAGCCCCTCCGCTTCCCCCATCGGGAAAAGGAGATTAACCCTTGGCTCGCTCCGCAGCCCTCACCCCCTCCTCCCCCGGCCGGACGTGCGCCCCGTGTGCGCCGGAGTCTCCTCCTCCCGCGGCCCGGCCGGAGGCGGGCGGGGGCCGGGGCCGGGCAGGAGCGCGGGGAGCGGCCAGGCACGGCGGGGCAGCGCTGCGCGCAGCCACACCTACCTGTCTTCTCGTGGTCATAGGCCACCACGATGAAGTAGTCGGCCAGCCTGGCCATGGCTGCGCGGGGCGCGCCTCGGCCTCACCACCCCAGCGGCTGCGGCGGCTCGGGGCAGGCTCAGCATCCTCCGCTTCGCGCCCGCCGCAGGAGGAACGGCACCACCTCAGCCATGTTGGAGGCGCGGGCGCGTCGTGCGCCTGCGCGCCGCCCGGACCGCTCGCCGTGACCCCGGGGCTGGGCGGGGGCTGGGGCGGCCCGGCCCGGCTGTTCCGCAGTGCCGCTGCCCCGGGCCGATCGCCGTGACGGCGCACCGCTGCCAGCGCCGCGGCCTCCCTTCGCAGCCCCCCGCGGGGCGGGGAGGGCCCGGCGGGGGAGGTCCGCGCCCCGCCCGCGCGGGGCTTTGTCTCCCGGCAGCCTCCCCCTGTGCGGTGGCCGCCCAGGGGTCAGCGGGTCCGGGGCACGTTCCCTTTAAAAAAGACACTCGCGGCGGGTCTGAGCGCTCCGCATGCCCGGGGAGACTCGGATGCTTGAATGTGGCTGCACCTTGCCGCTCCCGCCGGGAGCTGCCGGGGCCGGGCATCGCCCCCGCTGAAGCTCCGCGGAAGTGGAAGCCGGCGGCGAGATATTGCCGGCCCCGCCAGCCCGGCCTGGGTAATCGGGGATTGCGCTTCCAGAATGTGCACCGGTCACGTTTTGTCCGGGATGTGCGGGACGTGCCGCCGCGGGAGGAGCCGTCCCGCGGCCCCGCTGGGCTCTGTGGCGGTGCCGAGTGTCGGCGCGGGGATCTCAGCCTCGGCCCTCTCACACGAGCGCCCATGCCCCAGAGCGGGCTGTGCTGCCCTGCCCGGCCCGGCCCGGCCCGGCCCTGCTGTTCTCCGCGGATGGCGGCGCCGGGGCCGAGCCTGGCAGGGCACTGACCGGCAGTGCCTCGCCGTGACCCGCGTGGCCTCGGACGTGTTGGCCCGGGCACGGGCGGTGGCCACTGGGGCGCTCAGCGAGGCCCTGCCGGGAGCTGCCGTGGTGCTATTTATAACGTGCAGATGAGGTGGGCACCTTTTGGACCGTGGCCCTTGAAAGCACGGTGAGCTTTGCCAGCAGTCGCGGAGATGCTGAGGATAAACGAGCGGACAGCACAGCGCTTGGGTAGCTGGGGGAGCCTGCAAAAAACGCACTGATAAACTTCTATGTACGTCCCATTCGACAGCACAGAGAGAAGAACTAGCGAGGAGGACAGGGGATGCACTCCAGCGAGGAGTTGTGGGTACCGGGCTGGGTGTGGAAATGCAGCAAACGGGATTCGCTCATGACGATCCACCCTGACAAGGGACCCAGCAGACAGTCACTAGTGCTCTCAGACATTTCTACTTCAAACACGCCTTCTTACAGCACTTAGCTGGGACGTTCTGATGCAGTGTCTTGCTGATAAGCGAGATGCAAATTGGTCAGGAAGCTTCAAGCAGTGTTCCCGCTTTTGTCTTCTCAGTGGAGGGCAGAGGCTGACATCTCCTCCGAGTCATTAGATTCATGATTTAGCTGTTCCGAAGCAAATGATGCGTAAAGATCCAATCCTAATACATTTCCTTGTTTAGGAGTAAAGAAAAATGTGTAATATATACATCAAAAATATTGACCATACTTTTGGAGAAAGATGTACTCTGTGGTGTCAGTCAGTTCTTCCAGGTAGGAGTTAGGTAGGGATACCTTTTTTAAGTTGTGCATAGGCATTTTGGTTGCAGGACACAAGAAGGGTTCTCAAAAGCAAAGAATAAGGTTCTGTACAGCTAAACCTGGAGGGAAAGTTTAAAGATACTAAGAAATTACCTAATTCGGAGCTGAAATGGAACCTTAGAGTTATCATATCTGCACTTATAAAAAGATTCAATATGCAATAACAAACCTCAACAGTAAAATCCCATTGCCCTTTTAACACAGCACCTCTAGCTGGAGAGGATCACTCACACCTTTCCCAGTGCATTAACAAATGCTGGTTCAAGAGCAAGATGTTTATTTAGTGATTTCCCAATACTGCTAGTGCTCACTTTACAGTCTTACTCCTTCTGCCATCTAGATCAGTACAGACAAAGTTTATAAAGCTTATAAAGTTTATAAGAAGTGGCACATCCTAAGTAAGAAATAGGAAGTTCAATTGAGCTTATTTATTTCACAGAATCATGGAATGGTTTGGGTCAGGAGGGATCTTAAAGATCATCTTGTTCCAACCCCCCTGCTATGGGCAGGGACACATTCCACTAGATCAGGTTGCTCAGACCTGGTCTGAGCATCCAACCACACCACAAACACTTCCAGGGACATGGCATCCACAACTTCTCTTAAGTATAGAGAAGTATAAGTATAGAGCTCTATACTTAAGGGCAACTTCCCTTAAGTATAGAGCAATCTTCTGTTCTTACAGGACAAGTGAGGAAGTGGAGCAGACATAGTGTCTGCTCGCCTAAATTCTAATGAGAAGTAAAACTGAATGCTCATCCAGACCACCAAACCTTAATTCCCTCACTTGCAGCAGGGTAGCCTGGCTCCTCACAGTAGAAGCAGGGGCTCACAGAGGACACCAAGGCACGGGTCTCAACAAGCACCTAGTTATGCACTTACCCCAGGGGAAGAATTGCAAGGCTGCAGCCTTTCCAAGAGCCTGAAAGCACTCAAGGGACAATGTTGCCACACTCACATTATGTACTCGCCAACAACAAGGTGTGAACACAATAGCTTCTACAATTCAGTCCTCCTTCAGGAAACAGAGAATTCACACTGCCTACAGTCTCTTTATCCAGTGTCACCCCATCCCATGCCAGAACGGGGAGGCAGCCATGACCCCGACCAGGCTTTCCCCTATCAATAGACATCCCCCACGCACTTCGCACTTCGGAGGCTTTGTTTGGTGAATTCAAACCTGTCAGCCAAAGGCTCACCAAAGCACCTCCAACGGGACAACCAGAAAGGGAATCACCCCTTTGTCACTGTGCCCTTGGCGTGGAGAGAACTGTCTGAGTGCAGGCACTAACAGTAAGGTTTTCCTGTGTGGAGCTTGTTTGAGGTCTTAGATCCTTCAGGGGGTGCCATTCCTCTACTAGTATGATCTTTCTACTGATTTCATGCAGCCTGAAATACAATCAAGCCTATTCATACTCATGGCATATGAATTCTGAACAATTTTTTTTTAAATGTGAAACATGCAAAGGACCATCCACTGGCTTCAAACAACAGTTTTTTTTCCATAATCAGCACAGAATATTTGCCTCACACTGATTCCCCATTGATACCCACAGATTTTTAGACCCTTTCTTTTGGAATAAATCTCAGCCTGAATAAAATGCTCTATAAAGAGCAACTCATCTTCACCATGTCCCTGCCAGAGCAGATACTTGTTGAAAGGTCTTCTGTGCATATGGCAACACCAAGAGGTTGAATGGTACACCCAAGATATGTAATCAGTCCAGGAGCTCGCTGCTCCTCCAGGCCAGCTTCCCGGCATGGATGAGGCAGCATTTGGGACACCCTGCACTTCGCATCTCAGATTGGTCTTGCTGAACTGCTTGGCATTGCCTCAGACTCACAGCTTGTGAATGATATTGCTATGGAACATTCTGTGCAATTGGGTTTTTTTAAAAAAGGAAATAACTCTTTGTGGAATAATTTTTTAAAAAGTGGTCACTGTTACATCATAGTACCAATTCAGTGACTATTGCTCATTTCCAAACTGCATGAGAATGCAAGTTCATAGAAAAACCAAAATGAGCATCTGAACAAAGAACATGATGTTTTGTGGTAGATTTGAACCAGATTTACCTGCTGAAGCCCTTTCACAAATTAAATCAGCAACAAACTGATCATTTATGTGTCAGAGTTTGCCACCTCATGAATTTGCATGAAGAAATTTTGTATCACTGAGATGATAGTTACAGTCACTATGGAAGTAACGAGAGTTGTGTTACTACTGTTATAATTACTCCTAAATCAACGCAGGACTTTTTTCTGCATTGTTTGGCTAAGAGTATACAAAATACACTTCCCGTTTAAGCCAAGGATTTTAATGAGGGATTTTCCAGCATTTGAGGAAACGTGTGATATTTTTTCTTTTTACTGGAATGGGAGATTTAATTTGAGTCAAAGCAATGCTTATCACATAAAATCCTGCCTTCTCATTCATTTCTCATTCGGAAAAAAAGTTAGATTCAGTTTCAACTTTTGCTAATCAAGGAAATGCTTGAACTCGCAGGAGCTTGAGCTGCCTCATGAGGTCTCTAAAATCCAGCCGTCGCGAGCTGATGCAGTCGTGGAGCTCTGGTCATGATACTGTCCCGTTCTAGGCCACTTATTTTTCCATTTCTTCCTCCCTGTGTTTCCCCCTAAAGCCTCTCGCTCTGCGCGTTTGTGCTCCAGAGCACGGGCCGAGGCGCGGACAGCCACGGAGCTGCGGGCAGGAGGGACGAGGGCTGGCTGCCGGCGCTCCGGGGCCACCGCCGCGTCCCGCCCCGCGCTCGGCCGGGCAGGTGCGGCGGGCAGCGGATCCGGGCTTGCCCGGCGGCCGGCTCGGGGCCGGAGGGACGGCCTCGCCCCGTGGGTGCCGCGCGGGGGGCTCGGGGCAGAGGGGCGGCCAGCTGATGCTGGGGAGCAGCGACAGGCAGTGCTGGCCCTTCCCGCCGGCCGGGTGATGGCGGCTCCCGGGCCAGCCTGTCCCGCACAGGTAGATGCCGGAAACAAAAGCCTCCAGATGTCTGGACGCTGCTGGCGAGGGAGAGGAGGGAGGGAGAGAGCACCTGAGACCGAGTGAGCCGTGCACAGGCTCATTCATCCCCCAGCACATACCTCTCCGGGGTGTTGTTACACACCGCGGTTATCTAGCAAGGCACGGAGTCACGAGCACACACTCACTCACCTGACTTTTGAAATACTTTGCTTGGGGCAAGATATGACAGAAACATCTCACCAGCTCATTCCTTCCTGCCGAGTGTCTCTCGCTGGCCAGGGGACCCTGGCACCCCAGGGCGCAGAACTCCTGGGGCATTTCCCTCGGTCCGCTCGAATTTGCACTGCGACAAGTAAGCGGAGACATGGTCCATCCGCTGCTGGATTCCAGCACCGCTTGCGAAGCCGGACCTCTGCATTTCTGAAGCGTCACGGAGCAAAGACGTTCAAGATTGTAAAAAAAAAACCACAACAAGGTGGTTAGACTAAAGTTTTTTTGCTGGCCAGCTGGGAAAATGCTGTTAGAGACCCCGATCCTGCACTGGTTTAGCTTTCTGGCCGGGAAGTAACCGCGCTCACGTCCGTGGAGATTTGCGGATTGGGAATAGCACAAGGCACGATGGATCTTCCCGGCGCCCGTAACCCCAGGCGTTTCAGGGACCCTGTGTTTGCCCCAAAGCAATACCACTTGCTCTGTTCCAAGGCAAAGAACGGGGCTCTAACCCTCATTTGCCAAAACCATTTGAATCACGATCTACTTAAACCGATCAAGTAAATCGAATTCATTTTTTAAAATAAAAATTCACCCAAGCTGAGTCATAAATATTAATGATGCCCGATTTGCCACCTCCTTACTTATGTAAAGAAGGCTCTTTCCAGTTACTCATTATAAATTCACCTTGTCCAAATATGGGTTTATTTTTGGAACTTTGGTATTTGGTGGATTTTCATGGATTTTGGAATGGATAGAATCTGGTTCCCACTCCTCTGCTTTCACCCACCGGAAGCTAAGATGTCTAGAACGAGAAATTACGCTACAGACAGCATAAATATAATTATATATCGGCGGTTAAAACGTCTGTCCCAAGTAAAACAGGCTGAGGGGCTCCTCGTATCTTGCAAGTTGTGCCATGACTCAGAATCCTAAAAGCTACCGTTATAATTAACAAAATACCAAGAGGGTTGTTTAAGATAATTTTCAATAATCCTCTTATCCCCCTCCCCCCCAATGTTGCCCCCAATCCAGGTCAGAATGCTTAAGGAGTGCTTGAAATGGGGGGGTGCGGGGGGGTGCCAAAAGAGAGATCGCCCAGCCACGCCAAGGTCCACCCACTTCTCAGCGCTGCTCTATAAAAGCCAGCAGTGGAGCGCAGAGCTCGGCAGTGATTACTTCACACAGACACACACACACAGACAAAGGAGGAGTTCTCGCTCCTCAGGAAACCCTGCAAGCTCGGATCGCTACTACAAAAACATTTGTGTCAGTGGATTATCCTTACTGTCAGGTAAGAACTATTTTTTCTTTCCGTCCTTGGCGACAACAAAAGATTCAGGGGAGGTGGAACGCAAGTAAAATTCTACTAAATTTGGGCTGTTTTGAAGAGTTTGAAGCTATGCTGTGGAGTCTTGCACTGGCTCTTGGCATCAGCTGCAGTTTACAACGTAAGATCCAGAACTAGCTGGTTCTGCGTGTGAAGTGGGAAGAAGAGCTATCAGGGCAATAAACTTCCCGGCAGCAAAACACTTGCTGGAGTTTGGAAACAATACGTCCGATAGGCAGCTCTCTCTAATCTTATGGGTTTGCTAAAGCCTAGTGCAAGCCGCTGGGGTTATTCTGGAAATCCTGCTGGTTTTCAGCCGCCTCTGCAACTAAACTCTCTACAAACGTAAACTTTGGAGGCTCTGTTATTTACTCTGTGATAAATTGTTGAGCAAATATTAGCTTCTGGTTCATATCGGACACAAAGTCTCCGGTGGCCTGGGGGCTCTGCGAGGGAAGGAGCGCCTCTCTGGAATCACCAGGAATAAAGGACAGTCCTTATTTGACTTTTATTAGCAAACATGCTTATAGTTATTCTCTTTTCCCTCCAGCAGGAGCCCAGACACAATGAAAGTAGTTCACGTAGCCCTGCTCTATCTCGGCTCTGTGACCTTCTTCGGGGTGGATGCTGCAAGGGTGGACGTAGCAACAGAGTTCAAAAGAAAGTGAGTATCGGAGCGCGCCCTCCTGCCAGCGCCCCGCGCCGCGCGTGGAGCTGCCGAGCCCCCACGCCTGGCTCCGGCCGCGATCAGAGGCAGTGGATTCCCTGCGGGAATTGCTCAGCTCCTTAAAGGCCTCGTGCCCTTTGAGGAAACACTGAGGGGAGGGGAAATAAAAAATAAAAAAGCAAAAAATCTCGGCGCTGGCAGAGATTTTTGCCCCTCGAATGTATTTGGTTTGGCTCGCGCCCTGCAGACTTGCGGTAACAGTCTCCCCTCTTCCATTGCGCTCCTTTCAGATGGACGAAATGGGCACTAAGCCGAGCCAAGCGGGACGTGAAGCCTGCGGGCGTGCTCCGAGGGCTGGGGGCAGCCGCCGACGTGCTGCCTTTCATACGCACCCAGGACATGAAGGATGATTCCCGAGTCTCGGCTCCCAGGTACATTGCAGCCCTTCCTGGACTCGGACACTTGCTCGAGGCAGTGGAAAGGTTCGGGGGTCCCCTCGTTTCCGGGTGTTTAGGGTTATTCTCGCTGTAGATCCTCCCCGCCCCAGAGGCATGTCCTGCCCGGGCTGCACGTCGCGCTGAAAGCAGCCTCCCGCCTTCCTTTCCCCGCGCTCTTTAGCTGGCGGGAGATGGTAGCGCCTTTGCTGCGAAAGTCAGATATAAATAGTAACTTGAGCCCTGGATGTATAGGAAAAAGTAATAGCCGTAAACCAGCGGGGCCTCTCCCCGCAGGGGCAGCACGCTCTGCTCCGCGCTCCCGCGCAGGGCACAGCCGGGGCTGCTGGGGGGCAACTGGGCACTGTGGGGACGAGCCCGTCTCCAGCCTGGGGGCTCCCTGCCCTCCCCTTCCCTCGCCCACCGCCTCCCCTCCTCCGGGCCCCCACTGCGCTCTTCTCATGCCCTCTCTCTCTCTCTTCCTGCAGTAACCGGGAGGATGCTCACATCCGCGTCAAGCGCTACCGCCAGAGCATTAACAGATTCCCCCACTTCCAAACAAAGGCGTGCCGCTTCGGGACGTGCACGGTGCATTGGCTGGTCGACGAGCTCCACAGGGCGGCTGTCAACGATAGGAACGATGCCGCCCCCCCAAACAAGATCAGCCCCCAGGGGTACGGCCGCCGGCGGCGTTCCCTGCCCGAGCGCCGCAGCCCAGCGCGCTCCGTCCGCTCCGGGCGTCGCCCACGGACGCGCCGGGCGCAGCCCCTCGGTGCCGTCCTCGGAGTCTGAGCGTCGCAAGACCCGGCCGAGGCCGCCTTGACGGATGGACTGAGGCACGGGCTGAGATCCGCCAGGATTCGCGGAGAGCGCCTGCCCGGGCGGGACCCCGGTGCGCCCTCCGCGGGGGAGCTGAGAAGGGCAGCGGGCGCTGCGCCCCCCGCCCGCCACGGACTCTTGCCCTCCCGGGGCCGGGCACCGCCGGCTCCCGCAGCCGTCGCCGCCTGGGACGCGAAGGCTCCGCCGCTGCTCCCAGGGGTCCGGACGGCTTTCACCGCCCTCCCGCGCCCCGCCGCCCCGAGGAGGGGATGCTCAGGGGGGGACCCGCCGGTGGGCCCCGGCTTCGCCCTTTGCTCTTTGCGAGGGTTGGAGGGTGCGCGTTAGCCGTGGGCAAGGACGGGCCGCCCACATCTGTTCTACCCTCTGCGTTATGTGCACCCGGCAGGGAATCGGACACTCATTAGTCCCTGCGGGGACTGCGATATACTTGAACGTCACAGAGAGGAAAAGTGCAATTGTACGTGGTTTTTGTTAATTATAAGTGCGGTGTGTGTGGATCACGAGATATGCATTGGTATTTAAGATTGTTCTGTGTCATGTCTTTTTTTTTTTTCGGAAAAATATATTTTATTTTTATACAGTTTTTATATATATATATATATTGCATAAGGGCATTTAAAAACATTGTATCCCCTCTATTTTCATATCGTGAATGTCAAACGTTAAACTCTTTTTCCATACCTTTTTAAATCTTGCATTCCAGACAGGTGAAAGATATAGAGAATGTATCAGCTGTTCTCCATGGGTAATATGTGAAATAAAATAAACACAATGACATAAAACACTTCAGTTATGCTGTCTTTAGTGGGGGCAATGGTCAAGATGAATCATTTATCACTGTGTTAAGTCCTACTCATGCTAAGCTAGAATGGCAGTCCTGGGACAGACCAAAATTCTTGACATGCAGACTTTGTTAGCAGCCACCTTATCTCATCAAATGGTGTAAACTCCGAGCCAGCAATACATCCTAAAATTCCAGGGCAGGTCTAAGGCTCTAAGGCTTTTTTCTGCCCACAAGTTCAAGCCAGGGCTGAAACGTGTCACAGCTTGGATTGATCGTGCAAGTTTATTGTTTGCCCTAATTAATCAGAGAAGCAACTGCACACTTCAACATTGCACAACAAAGTAACAGATTTATTGAGGCAGCATGTTCCAAAAATGGTCATGGCAGCTTCCAAGGTTATTTATGTTGAAGGATTTCCTGGGCCACAGTTCAGGTTAAAGTTAAACGGTGACCAGTTCAGTGCAGGGAGAACATTTTGGATAAAAGCTTAGCATGAGGGATTTTGTTGCTTTGTTCTTTTTTTGTTGTTTTGTTTTCTTCTTTCTCTCTCTCTCTCTCCTTTTTTTTTTTTAAACAAATTCCAACCGCAGACCAGAAAACAAATGTGAAACTGATACTTATTAATGCACCACTAGCACCATCTATTGGTGGCTTCTCCTTGCGCTCCAAGAAAACAATCCTAAAACCTAAACCAGTGTATTTGAATAACTTCTTGGGTGAAACTTAGCATTTCCTCTATTTTACCATATCTCTGAACATATAACAGTTAACAAATACAGGAGAGGACCGGGGAACAGCAGAACTCAATGCTTCTAGAATAAATGAAGTGGAGATTCAATTTTTTTAAACCTAATATTAAATTTCTCAAGAACATATATTTATGAGAAAAATTGAAAAGAACTGGCAATGACACCTTTCCAGGAAACTGCTGAAAAAACCTTGGATAGGGATCTAGTGATGAGATACTTGGCATGTATTCATGATTTTTCTTTCCAAACTTTGAAGTTCTGCTCAGAATTGCCTATTTTCAGTTACTTTCTAAGCACTTTCAACTAAGATTTTTGAAATCCTGACAGGTGGGTTTTCCACTTGAAACATTATTTAGAAAAAAAAAAGAAAATCAAAGATAATGACACTTTGCCAGTTTTAATTACCTGTTAGTTAACAGCTGGAAGAGAATTTACTCTTCTCCTGCCAATGGCCTTTCTGATCCAGATTTTTCAATATGCAAGGGATGACACAAATGCATAGTCTTCAACACAGGATATAGTTGCCAGCTGAGAAACAAGTGGCTATTCTCAGACCATGGAAAACCTGAGAACCTGGAAATTAGAATTGTTGCTGCTACAAGTTTTGTGGTGTTTGCAGTGAGAAACCACAATATGCAGGTGAAAGCACAATCCTGCTTAATGTACACAGCACAAGAAAACAATGGCAACATAACTATCCAATTTTATAGCTACAACGTTTTTCTTGTAAGTTCCACAGTTAGTATTTTTGCCATCTACATTTGGGATAGAAGGCTGGATTGGGCCACAGTGTGGTTAAGTATGTACTTGGCAACTAGGTCCTTTTGTTTGTATTGATCTTTTTTCTTCATTTCCTGCCAAAATCCCACATGGAGTACCTTTTCTTCCCTCCTTTCCTCTTCACTGTTGGAAAACACTTCACTCAAAGCTGAAAGACCCTGCCCTGAACCAGACAGGGCTCCAACCATCCAGCTGGTGCAGGATGGCACAATCCTTACCTGACTGGAGTTTAGGAAGTGCAACTTGTGTTTGCAAGGACCAAGAGCACCACCTGCTGCGCCTGTAAGGAGAAACAAAACTCTCTGCAAAAAAATAGCAACCAAAGAAAAGAAAGAATGGGTTTTTTTAGTTCCCTCCATTCCCCCACCAATCTTGAAAACCATGTGTTTTAAAGCACAAACACTGCTGAAGGAGACATGTCAGAAAGTAGTGAGCAGCCCAAAGATGGCAAACTCTCTGAGTGTAAAGAGCAGACAAGGAAACCCTGGAAACAGGATGTCAGTGGATTTTGGCTAACCCAGGCTAGAGAAGCCGGAGGAGAACGGCAGAGCAGGAGAATGGCAGGTAGGGACTCTTTCCCATTGCACAGCTAGCACCATACCCCAGTCTCAGCTCCAGGTTTCAGAGAATGGGTTTATAAGGGGTAGAATATACCAAGACAATATCCTCTCTTCTCATCCATTTCTGCACCAGCCCCAGGTGTAAGCTGCTCAGGTGAAAGTTCTTCCTCCTGCCCAAGCAGGGGATTATACTGAAAAACCCTGGTGAAGCATCTTTTGACTTCATCCCATAAAGCAAAATGCTGGACATGAATGCTTCAATAGTGGCTGAAATTCATCCATGATCTAGATTAAAAATTCCAAGAAGCATAAGGATTTGGGGTTTCAGGATGAACAAGACTGTGAAACATCCCATGCCAGTGAGCATCCTCCTGTAATAGCAGAAGTTCAAGATCTCTGTACTTAGGTCAAAGCCAGCATATGCTGTAATGTGACAGATGAGAAGTGGAAGATCTCATCAAATGCCTCCAAAATGAGGAGTATCTGTTTACACACCACCTTAGTTAAAATATTCGTTTTTAAGAACAGTCTGGTGTCCCGCAGGACAGTTACTTCAAAGGCAGCTAAAAACATGAGTTGAAGTTCAAACAAGGTTCTAAATTAAAATTAAGTTTTGCAATGGTAAATATGTATTGGAGCAGGAATTCATCCTTGTCCACCAGTCTGTTCAAGAGCAGATACCAAAGGAGTGGTCACCATTCTCAGCACAGCCTCTACACTGAAGTGTTAGAAGAGTCAATGGAATATTCTTTATGAGTGATTACAGTGTTTTGTACCTACCCTAGGGACATCCTATGGCAGACAAAAAAATTCCTCACCATAGACAATTTTTCATTATCAAAAGGATGGATACCATGGATTCCAAGGGCTATTTTTATTTCAGAAAGATTTTTGGGCTTCATTATTAGTTCTATATGGAATGATGGCAAGGTGCCTAAAATGCTGATATACAAGGACTTCTCCATCAAGCCCTAGTGCAGGTCTCCTAACCTGGAAGAGGAAAACAATTAATTATTTCTCTTTCTCCTGTTGGTACCACGAAATTTTCTTTAATCAGCCATGTCACATGAACAACGGCAAAAATTGTTTGTTCTCCAGTTACATCAGAAAGTGGTCAGAGTTCTTCCACTGTTACCTAGGAACAACTTCTACTGCATCCAAAAAGTAGAGACCCTGGTGTACTTTCAGATGATTATCAAAATCTGCAAAGCATCTCGGTCCGTGCTAAGAAGAACTGCAGTCAGGTGCCAGATATAAACTCTTTCTGCAAGCACAATGACAGAAAGGGGAATACTAATGAATACTTTGGCACACATGAAGCCTTTTCTGGCTCATTGAGTACCCAAAGGACAGCAAGTCATAATTAAAGCCAATAATGGCAACTCCAGACAGCATCCAAATAGTTTCCTTGTGCTGTCAATTCACCATTTCATATTATCTCACATCATACTTAAGTAGTGTAGAGCACACAAGGCATCAGGAGAAAGAATTCCAGCATGACTGAGTACAACCAATAAGTAAATCCAATTATGCCTAACTAAAATTTGTTTATTGTGTTCACAAGGGTTTGCTTTTATTATCCAAATACTTTTAAGGAACAGGGCTTTTTTTCACCAAATAATTTGTGTCAGCTTTGAAATTGTTTTAAATTTTAAATATTTAATTCTTTGGAGTAAGGCCATGTATCCTTCATGAGAAGAAGGAACATAATTTGTTCATGAGGTAAAGAACTTTGCTATGTAAAAGCCTTTTTACTGCAAGCTATGTACACTAGTCAAAATGCTTCGTAATGTCTCCAAATGAAAAACAAATGGTCCCATTAAGACTAGAATCAATGTTAATGATTTGATAAGGCTGGAGTGTTTTGCATGCAACATTCCCAGCAAACACAACAGCTGTGAGGATGCCAAATGAATTTTTTTTACCTTTTTTGATTCCGTGATAACTTTTACAAAACATTTAACTAGACCTCCTTGAGTGTCTCATCCACTTACAAAATCCTGGGGTTTTCCAAAGTCAAGAAAGATCTGTTCTGCCCACTGAAGGCACATATCTTGTAATAAATTCTGACTTTAGAATAGGTTTGCAAAATAAGAATTCTTCCAATACTTTCTGTAAGTTGTCACTTCTTTGAAAATTACATGCAACTTTTCCATCAGTTAGAAAAAGGTTTATATTTTCTTCATACTTTACTAACATGGTGTAAAAACAAACAAATGTCTGGGTCTTAATCTCTGATGTCCAGCAGTATGGGCAGAAAGGGGAGAACAAACAAAACGGATCTTATCTGTTAGTTCAGGAGCAGACTGAGCTGTTCATCAAACAAACATGTTTATTATCCTTTTAAGAGGTGGTTACTGTGACAGGAGTTCCATGAAGCTGAATCACTCCAAGACTGAAAGGCACCTTGTAATTCATCCCACCACTGTTACAGCTCAGCACAGAAGGGTGTGTGGGCTCCTCATTTCCACTGACGTGACCCAGCTCTGGTGTCTCTCTGCTCGAAAGCACCAAACACTCAGAGGCCACCACACTTCCCTGCCTGTCCACAAGGGCTCAGGAGCAGGTCTCAGCTGCACATTGAAAGAGGACAGCTGCACCTTGTAAAATATGTCTGTTCTCTTTAGAGACAAGGGAAAAGTGAGGCATTTTAAGTCACTTTTTCTAAATAATTTTTTTTCCTGAGGCTGTGCAGCCCTGCATCTCATTCTGCATAAGGAACACATTCATAGTCTGGTCTTTCTTGATAAACAACATGACAAATATGCAACTGGCATATATCATTAGTCTCCTTCTGCCTACAGATGTCAGACATGCTTGTGTGATGAACTGGGGAGCCAGACAGGAATCTTAGCACCAAATCCTAGGCCTGAGACTGATCCCATCTAATTGAAACAAAACTTCTACTGACTTCAGCAGGAAGAAAATCTAAGCTCCAGCTTTCTTTCAAAAACATGTCTATTTTTATACCAAAAGACTGTACTGAAATTTTGCTTTATACTTCATTTATTCCCAGTTTCTGGTTTTGAACACAGAAGAAACTACTAAAAGATTCAAGTAAGGAATGGGATCCCTGTCAAAAAGAAGGAACAAAAATGCAGACTCTCCATTCAATCTGAAATGAGTTCAGCAATGTATGCTTATTGCTTCTGCTCTAAGTGGGTGTAGTGCTGCTGGCAGTGACAACTTCAGCAAACATACATGTGTCAAGTGCGTCACTAAATGTGTTCATGAGCAGGGATGGAATCCCAGAAACTTCCAGTGCTCTTGTCCAAAACCCAGACTTCATTTTTTATTTAATGCAATAGGACTTTGGAGTGTTTTAAACATTAAGACTTTATATAGTAGCATTTCCTTCCTCCTCTTTTTTCTCTTTATGTTTAAAAAGAAAAATCTTTCTACCTATTTTGAGGTGTTGGAAAAGAATGTATCTCGACAGCTCAAGTGAGAGAAGAATTCCATAGCTCACAGCAGAGACTGGCAGTCAATTAAAGTGCACACACCAGCACTCTGTTATAACATTAGCACAAGGCCACCAGTATCTGTTTAATGAAGAATATAAAGAGATTTGCACAAAGAAGTGAGTCCTCCAGAGATGAAGATGATTTACTGAGAAATAATTCATATCCCCTCACCCCAACTTGATTTCATTAACTCCTGGTAATGGGGGAAAAACAAAACCCCCTTATGTTACAAGTGCATGAGGGCCAACAAACCTGATTTATTGTCTTAACCGCACTGCAAGACAGACAAATGATACGTTTTTTCCATGGAATGTTGTTAGATTGCTTGTACGAAGATATTTTCCTTCTCCTGGTGTATCTGTACAACTTTGCTGCCATCTGCTGCCTCCTGAAGACAAACAAATCACTCTAAAATGAGAGCTGGATGCCAGTGGCATGGAGCTGTTGCCAGTGGAGAGGGAAGCCTGGCTTTAAAAGAGTTATAGCTGCCCTGGGCTGGTTACTCAATATGCTGAGTAAGGCAGACTCAGATTTTTCATTCCTCCTGAGCTTTACTCAGAAAAAGCAGAAACAGCACAACACCTTTACATATTCCAAGGAGATGCAGAAAGGAACTATCCCGATACCACTTTTGCCACTCTGGGCTACCAAGACAACAGTAACATTGTTTAAGAAAATAGTGTTTTCAAGGTGTGACATGAAGAAATAAAAGGAGATCACTGGCTCCTGTGCTGCAGGAATGACCTATTTATTAAAGAGTAAAGAAGGCTGAAGTCAGAAAAGACAAGTAGTGCCTTTTCAGGAGAACTCATGATTGGAGAGATGTGCACGTGATCTTCATTTCTACACAGAGAGCTCTTTCAAAGGCAGGAATGAGGACAGAGGACAATGGTGCTGAGTCAGACTGACCTGTTTCTCTACCTCCAGCATAAACAACACCATCTCAGTAGTAGTCAGCTCCCATGATCAAAGAACTGAAGTTGTACATCTAACTGTTACAAACAGAAGGGATTATTTACAGGAAAAAGAATTACGCAGGATTGAAATCAAAGTTGTATTTACTCTACATAATTATGTAACTTATACACACTTAATATAAGTATTCTTATCTTAATGAATGGCATGTTGCAAAATGTTTTCATTATACCATACAATCTAGAAACACACAAGAAGGAAGTATCATATCTGGTATGAAAGGCTGCTTCAAATTCTACCTGAGGAAGCTAGAGACAGTAGAAATGGCTTTAAAAAGATTGTAAAGATCTCTTGGCTGATATGAGGGATTTTTAAATTTTATTTTTAATCCTGCCAAGTAACTCAACCAGGCATTGAAAAATGGACTGTCCATCAATATATTTCTTTTCATCTCTATGACTGAAGAGTTTCTTCAAAAATTATATTCTGTATGATTCTGATATAGAAGATTCAACCCTTTGTTCATAATGGGTTTAAAATAAGTAGTTGAAATGGTTTGGAATCAGTGCTGGTAACCTTTGCTCTCTCCTGGATGCACGGTGATTCACTAGTTGGGGCACACTATGGCCCATCAGCCAGGACATTACTTCAGGGACTTCATCTAGATCATGGAAGCACAGAAACACAGACAAGTAGACACACTTGCTCAGGCTTGAGAAACAGGCCTGCTGTCAGCTCCAGGGTGTGGCATCAGTAATAACCATGCAACCGACACAGATGTCAACCCTCTTCCATTAAAGCCTGGACATCACTGGAGGAGACTCCCAAGTGAACAAGCCCATTGAGAACCTAAAGAGGAGCACTCAGCAGACAGGGCACCCTTCCTTCAGTCCTAGGACAAAGGCCTATGCAAAACCCAGTCTAAACAGTCCTTCTACTGCACAAATAGTTGCTAGGGGATTCCAGATTTCAGCCAAACTAGTATTTTGAAATAGTAGCTTTTATATATAAGTATGTCTGTAGAGGGTTTCAAAATGCTATTTCAAATTCTATTCTAGATCTAGTTTTGTTTTCCAGTTAGGATTCCATTTTGTTTTCTGATTAAAAACCACGGCACTTTTAAGCCACCAGTTGCTAAATTAGACTGGATTTTAACTCTGACAGCTCTCTTGTATTCAAGGTAAATGGGACTGGAAAGAAAAAAAACCCAACAAAACAGTGATGGAGAAAGGGACTGGAATTGTGGGATAGGCCACATCAGAGATGCTGAGGGAGAAAAGTGACCTTCCAGCTCAGTGTCCAGCAGCAGCAAGAAGTCAGTATGTTGGACATCATCAGGAAGGGTCCTGAGAATCATTGAGGTGGTTGATAAGGTGAATGAATGTGAAGTGTCACTCATCAAATCCTGCAATATTACAATGGGGGGGGGGGCGGGGGGCATGGATGGGAGGCAGCCACTGAAACTAGCAGACGAATGGTATCACAGATAACTGTATCAAAGCGAATGCTACAGGCAATAGGCAGAGATGTGCTCCTTCGTCCAGTGATGCTGGAAGAGTATGAGAACAGACCACAGGAGGTGGCCAGGTCCCCACAATGTCCTTAGACAGTATCTCCTTTCACTGCAGGAGACTAGCCCAGCACATTGGCACAGACAGGCTGCTGTTCTAACCCAGTGTACTGGTTTGGTGAAAGCCAGTTAGTAATCTTCTTTAAAACTGACAACCAGATTGGCCAATTGAGTACAGGGGTACACCTCTGGGTAACATGGCTTGAGTTCAAGAGGACCTTGGGAAGCAGTGTCTCTTCTTCTGGTGAGCCACCAGGTAACATCATGAGGCCTGGCTTAGGCCTCGCTGCCTATTGGGTGGCCGGGCCAGCCTGGCTGGGTCTCTGGGAGCTGCTGCCATGGGAAGTGGCCTGGCTGGCTGAGCCCCTTTTCTCCCCAGCTGCCAGCAGGGGAGAGGGAAGCCACAGCTGTTAACATCCAGCTGACCAGGCCGAGGGAGATGTCCCTAGAGCCCCCCAGAAGCAGCGCCAAGCCCAGGCTGGGCTGGGCCCACCCCATGAGACTGAGGGGTGGGGTGGGGGGAAGTCCAGCCATGCAGGAGATCCTGGCTACCATTTCTGAGCCTTTTCCACCAGCATGGCTTTGGGATCTTTTCGGCTGCAGCCCGGCATGAGATCACATGACCACCACAGGCCCGGGCAGGAATGTTAACTCCTTCCTGACACAGATTGAGACTTTTTAAAACTCTAACTCTTTTCAGAGAGAGAGAAAAGGCTAAATTAGAGATATGTAAAGGACAATATGAAGATATCAAAGTCAGTAAAGGAAGAGTGACTTCTTAAGTGGAAGAGATGACAAGCTGCCTTGGTTTTAGGCTGAAAAGACCTCCTATGAGTTGTAACAGACTGTAATATGAATATGCTAGAGTATTCCTTTAAATCGTGGACAATATGAATTGAGGAGATGCTTTGTGGATTTTTGAGCAAAGGTATCTGTGATTTACTGAGTGAATATGGAATTAGAAACTGTAATGTGATGATCCTATAAGATGTTTGAAGAGAGAAAAATGAGAAGAAGCCCATGAAGAAGTGAGAAGATATCTCTGTTCCTTTGCTTGTGGAGTTGTGCATCTTTAAAAGGTGAATCCCCAGTGTGAATCCATGGCCCATATGCAGTCACAGGAAAGGTTACATGAATGGGAGGTCTACAACTGCAGAAGTTCCCAAGGGCTGCTTTTGTGGAAGTTGGAAGCCACAAGCAGACTGTTTCTCTTGTGGAAAGTTACCAGAACAAATCAGGAGAGACTTCTCTCTCTAAGACTGAATGAAAGACTATTCTATAGGTAGTACTGATCTGAAGATCTGAGTTTTGCCTCTTTACATTGTTTGTGGGAAAGTTAACATTCTGTGGTGGAAGAAGGCATTGTTTTAGAAGTTTCTTTTTTTTTCTTTTCTCTTTTTTTTTGTGTTAATAAATCTATCTGTTATTTTTAAATTAGGCCCATTTTGCCTTCTTTTCTCATAATCCTATCTCACAGCAGAAAAATATTTAGACCATTATACAAATATAGCAAACAGAACTCTGCAAATGTGAAAGCAGTACACCCAGTCAGACATTTCTGTTTTGTTGTGAATAAAGCCCCTGTGTTGGTCATCCCCACCATGCAGGAAAAGCCACTCTGTTGTGCTATACTGAGAACGTGAATGGTGACTATGCTGTAGCAGGTGACTGGGAAACTGGCTAATGAGGGTGTATGGGGTTAGAAACACACACCATAACAGATACCAACAGGGCTGTTCAGTCCATGTGCCCACACACCTCCAGCAGCAGCCTGAAACGCTCTAGGACTGAAAGGTTAGAAGAAAGTCAACTCTTCTCAGTTAGGCCTTGCAATGCAGAAAAAAAAAGACTCAAAATCTCTAAGGCAGAACTGAAGAGTCAATAATTGTTACTACTGTCAAAAGTACTTGGGAAGATTATAGAAACAACTGTTTAACTACTTCAAAAGTGCTGCAGAGTGAAATAAAACATATTAAGAGGAACTATCCTAGCCATGTTCTGCTTTCTCTTAATTGCTGCTTGTTTATGAAACAGTGTTTCTGTGCTTCTTGTCAACCACTGTAGTAACCACTTCTTTTGGCTTCAGTTGAGTACAGAAGAGGTCTGTGACATGCTCTATAGCTTAACTGAATGATTCAATAAAAGAAAAAAAATGCCCAGGTAAAAAGCTTCTTCTTTGCTTTCATGTGTCTTGCATATTTTTGAAGGCACAATTTTTTGTTGATTAAGGGTTTTATTTTTACCCTTTTTTCTTACCAGTCTCTCTGCTGATGAAGGATGAATAAGGAAAGTTTTGACCTTTCTCTCTATATCCCAGTTAATAAATACAAATAACACTTTCTTGTATCTGTGCCCAGTTTGGATAAAACACAGTCTGATAGATACTGTATCCCAGATGTTACATCTGACAATTAGGCAGCTTTAAAATGTAACATAGCTGAATGTTATTAAAACCACTAAAATAAAATTAAACCTTCATCCCTGTCATTTTTTTTCTGCAGGAAAACACAGGTTTTACTTTGAAAAGGTCAGAGTAAAGAAGAAGCATGATGATGCAGAGGAAGGTAACTTTCAGTTCTAGCTTGTCTGTATTAAATACTTTGCAATAAACTCTTCATTAGTTGCCTATCATAGGCAAAACAGCCTGTTGGTGAGCTCTGTTGCTTTTGTGCATTCTAACACTTCTAGCATGATCCAGAAAATCCAGGCAAGGGGTAATATATGTGATTACATGACTTGTTATCTTAAATGGTTTCATATGTGGTATTTGCTCCAGTTATTTGACATGACTCAAGTTGACCTCATTGTTTGTATGCTTGAAAGGGAAAAATTATGCAACTATGAAATGGTATGGAAGACAGCAGTGCCACATGAGACAGGAAAGAAAATAAGAATGCAGTGTCTACTAAGCTGTCAAAATGTCTGACACCAACATAATAAGTTTATTTTCTTTGCATGGTCCTCTACTACAGAGTAATGAAAAGCTAACATTTGTGCTGTAAATCTGGATTAATCATGACAACTTGTAGCTCTTATTGTCATTTGGAACCTAAAATTTTTGTGGTTTTTTGTGTATCTTCAGACAAATTTTGCATTTGCCAGAATAACAAAAAATAAAATTACTAAAGGAGGCAACAGTGGCACTAAAAATAGCATTTTATGACAATGCTGTCAAATGATAACATACATAAAATGATGCACATGTATCTCAAATTACAAAATCTTTGTACATACTTAACGTGAGTTTGGCAACATCTTACGGAGGATGTTGAAGCAAGTACATCTTTAGTTTTATCAGTGGTTTACAAAAAACACTGATGAAATAACATAGCATTAGTTAAAACTGGACAAGATGCAAACACTATAACTTTCTTGTTAGCACTGACCTACTTCTTGCAAAGCATTTGTATTAACAAGTTAAAAAATGAAGGATGGAAGAGTCCTGGAAAATTCACTGGTATCTACTTAATCTGGTTTTCAAGTTCTTTATTTCACTTTTCCTGGCATCTATTTCACATTTTTGTAAGGGAAAGCATGTAACGTCTTATGAAACTGCAAGGCATCCTCTGAAAACTATTTTGCTTGATTTCAAACCACCTTAAAGCCCTTACAGAAGTTAGAGACAAGGACATTCTATTGCTCTGCAGCCTCTGACTCCAGTCTCCTCTTACCCAACATCAGTAGCCAGTGAGTGACTGGCTGGCCAGCACCCAGCTGAACCAGCACAGCCGGCAGCGTGCTCCAAGGTAAGCTCTTCCTGCTGACTCCGTAATGAACCAGCTTAACAAGGATTGCCACGGACTGCTGAAGGTACCTCAAGGCAGTGTTAAACCATGCCATAATTAAAGAGTTTATTGGGCATTTGGTACTGATCCCACTGTCCTGAGTAAAGCCCACACCTGAGGAACTGTGCACTGTATTCCCTAGTTCTTCCTCCTCTCTTTGTGCTTTGTATTCCCTATTCTATAGGTCTCTGGAGTTGGTATGCATGCTCAAGAAAGTGCTCTGGTGAAGAACGTGAGAAAAGAAACTTCAGAAAAAATAGTAAACATCTTTGGCTTTCACACATCTTGGCCATCAATATGTGCTGCTTTGCTACACAGCATAATAAGCTTTCCTGGTCCTAGTGGTAGAACCATTGATGCACTGGAGAAGATGAACCTAGAGAAGATGTGTGCTGCTTAGGGGCTGAAGTAATTTTCCGCACAATGGCTGGAATGGAGGTGTGCTTTGGACTTGTGTTGAACACAAAGTTGATAATACAGAGGTGGTTTTGTTATTGCTGAGCAGGGCTTGCACAGAGCCAAGGCCTTCTCTGCTTTTCATAGGCCATGCTGGTGAGGGAGTTGCAGGTGCACAAGAAGTTGGCAGGGGACACAGCCCAGGACAGCTGACCCCAACTGACCAAAGGATGTTCCATGTTGTATGGCATCATGCTCAGTATATAAAGTGGGGGAAGACGGAAGCAGGGAGACATTTGGAGTGGTGGCCTTTGCCTCCCCAAGTCACTGTTACCATGAGGGGACCCTGCTCTCCTGGAGATGGCTGAACACCTGCCTGCCCACAGAAGGAAGTGGATTAATTCCTTGTTTTGCTTTGCTTGTGTGCATGGCTTTTGCTTTTCTGATTAAACTGTCTTTATTTCAACCCCATGAGTTTTCCAGCCTTTCCCCTTCTGATTCTCTCTGATCACAAGGGAGAGTGAGCAAGCGACAGCCTGGAGCTTGGTGGCTGGCTGGGGTGAAACCATGACACTATGACAAAGTGTTCTTTTGGAACAGGGAGACCACTGCTGACAGCTCTGAGGGAGGCAGACATTGGTGCCTGAGGATTTATTAAAATTTTCCCCAGATGATCTTGCCTCCAGATACTGAGTTCTTTCAATATGTGAGTCGGAAGATCAGTTTTAATTAGCATGACTTTCAGGTGACTGAAGCAAATACTAATTACTGTCAGTCAACAGCATGATTACAGCTACCTCAGACACATTGCAACAGAGGAGTGGTTACTTTATGTGTTAGAAGTAGATGGCAAAGGAAAGCAAGCATCCTGATTTAGCTCACAGCCTTGGAATCAAGAGGAGGAGAAAAGTATTTTTGCTTACTACGACATATTTAGTGTTTTGTTCTGGTTTCCTGGGACTTATCTCAAGTATTTAGTGCCACAGAAACAAGAGAAAAAAGTAAATATATAAGAAACCTTCAGAGCAGAGGGCTTTTGTCTCATTTGTAGCACTCATTAGTCCAGATGTTCCTTCCTAAGTTCACTGCTATGGCAATTCCTTGTAGGTTTCAGAACAATTATCCCAAGCAGAATGCCTCGGGAAGGTAATGGTTTCTCTGTGTGTGTCTAGGTCATTCTGACCTAACGTCTTTCTAATATTGTCAGACTTCTGGCTCACTGCCAGAGTGCTCAACAAATTTAACATGCTGTTAGAAAGATTATGGTCTGTGTTCAGTACAGATTTTCTGCAACTCCAGCTGCTGTGAAAATGCCTGGAATATTCAAATATTACTGATCCTGGGCAGAGATAGAGCAGGATTTTTTGTTTGTTGACTCTGAAAACAAAAAAGCTCCTCCAATCTTTGAGTTATTTTTATCCATGTCTAACTTGGAAGAGTTTTGAAACAGCATTTAGCTAAAAAGGGAAGCTGACATAAAAGTGTGTGCCAACTTTCCAAACGCTAAATTAGAATTACTTTCCTGCCTCACTGCCACCTATGAAGGATGTGGCTACACAGGTAAGCTAGGGATTGAGATACCAATCTTCAACACAGCTACATTTGATGAAAATTTCAGAAACTACAGAATCAGAAAGATGAGCTGGTATGGGGACCCTGTCTGTGAGCTTGTGGGGACATCTCTGTCCCTGAATTAAGTTACTTCTTTTAACAAAACCTTACTCTTACTGGGTTTGCTGACATTGTTTCTTGTTTCTTATACTCCTGTGTTGTGTACACTTGACAAAACAACAATATTCCTTGTGCAATAAATGTTGTCCAGAAAAATAAGTGCAAGTAACAGCACACTCTATGGACAACAATGCCTAATCCAGAAAATCTAAGTAGTTGGGAAATGACATATCTGGCTAAGGACACCTTTTATTGATAACAAGAATTAAATAAATATATCTAAGAAGTGATAAAATATATAGAATCCCAGAATACCACAATATTTAGTATAGGATATATTTAGGTGTGGACTTCTTTCTAAGTTTATGGAATGTTCAGCTAGAGGCATAGAAGTCCGTCTTCATTTGTTTACTGTCTAAGAATACTATCTGTGCCCCTAAATGGATTTCCAAGGTACATAGTTGCTCTGCACTGACCTTTGAAAATTCCAAATGAAATCTGCACGTGTATGGCAGTGCCAAGATGTTGCTGTTTTACTTTGGGAAAAGGTGGTTGGAAATTTAAAAAAATGGGAAATGCATCAATTTTGAATCTATTATGTTAAGTTTTCAGGACTATCTGTTTTTATTTACTTTGGTTAGTTCCCCTCCATATACAATTCTTTTAGAAGCTGCATATATGCATGGTTAAATTGGTTAGGTAGTACATGCGGACATGCACTTGCTTGGGCTGTAGACTTTAAAATTCAGAATGCTTTGAAACACAAAGTAAGCATTCATAAGTAAGAACATAAGTATGAACTCTCACTGTAAGAGTTCATAAAGACTGTTCTATATTACAATAGAGAGTATTATGTTTACAAGTTACAGGCTTGTGGTTTATGTTGCTGAACTCAACACAAATAACAAAATCAAGCTCAGTTTATCTCCCCCAGTCTCCAGTTTTTCTCCAGAAGAATGTCTTCTCCTGCCCCACATTTCTCTCTCTCTATCACATGCCACTGGATGGATCTCTTGCCTGTCTTTTTGGTTACTACAAGGCACTGAAAAAAATACAGACAATAAAGTGATAGACTTCCTGGTCTTGCAGCAATATCGAGGCACCCTTTATCCTGGATCAGCTGTGTCAAGGAAGATGCATACCCTTTACCTTGTGAGCTGTAATTTCTGCTCCTTTGGTCACTGAGCACAGGAAAAAGCCATGGCTGGTACTCCTTCTTCAGGCAGCATCACAGTTTGTCTCATTGCATTTTGCTAGGATGGACATTTTTACTTAAGCAGTAAAGATAAATGTCTATTGTCTGCAAGCACCTTTCAGTGACATGTTTTCAAAGACTTAGGCAAAAAAGCATCAGGGAACATGTGGGTTTTCAGGGCCTGCCAGGCAGGACAAACCACATGCTTCCTGTGGCTCTGGTGACACGCTTATGTTCTGCTTCTGAAAGCTCTGCAGGAAACCAGGAGACAGAAACCAGTTTCTCCTGGCAGAAAGCAGTTAACCTTTGGAATTCTGACTTGTACAGTACAGCAGAGGCTTTGGCTAATATGGCATTTTGAGGGAATCTCTGTGAACAGCAACCAGTGCAGCTGGTTACCTGTCTTTAACACCAACACTGGCTCTTCTTGGCCTTGTCCTGGTGGTCCCCTCTGGGCTTCTGAAGCAGCAGCTGAGCTCTCTCTGACCTTACTCTGGGACAGAGCTCCAGATACATAGCTTTCCCCACGTTGGTGTTTCTGGCAAGGAAATTGTTACTCTTGTGTTGGGGGTTAGACTTGTTTCTTTTTTCACCTATACAATTTTTTCCCAAGAGTTGCAAGGCAACTAATTGCTGGGTACTTATCAGTGCTCAGGTGAAACAAAGCATGGAGGCTGGGTGGAGGCTGGCACTTGGCTACGCCCTTTGTCTCCGGGAGTTTCCCCCCGAGGGGGGGGAGAAAGATGGGGGCTGGGGGGCAGCTTCACTTTGGGTGTGCTTTTTGTCGGGAGAGGACGAGGCTGCTGTTGCTGCGGGAGAAGTTCCACTGCTACCACCAGGTCTGATCCTGAGGAAAGCTACCACCATCTGCTCGTGTGCCCAGGAAAATCCTGAGCTCTCCTCCTGCTGCCCTGCTGGAGCTGGGCACTGTCTCACCACCGTTGCTTTTGAGGCCACTCTGCACCGTGGCCCCACACTGTCCTCCCTGCCGGACATCCCTGCCCTCCAGTAACCACCGATGGAGCCCTGGATTGTATCTGATCCACCAGCCTGGGATTCCTCACCGTTCCAGCTTAGGTTTTTTTTGTTGTTTTGGAGTCCCAAGAGACCAGACTGCCCTGGGCTTTGTGAAACCAAGCCCTGTCAAGGTCCCTGGTTTTGTTCGCTATTAGTTGATGTAGTTGTTGTTGTTTGTTTGCCTTGTTATACATATTAGTAAAGAACTGTTATTCCTATCCCCATATCTCTGCCTGAAAGCCGTTTTAATTTTCTAAATTATAATCATTTGAGGGGAGGGGATCTGAATTATCCATTCCAAGAGAGGCACTGCCCCTCTTTAGCAGATACCTGTCTTCTTTCAAAACCAAGACATCTCACAAGAGCGGAAATGGGAAAACCTGCATTTCTCCAAAATCTGTATACCCAGGAATCAGGAGGATTCTTCTAACAGACTGCCAGCTGGACCAAGAATAATAAAGTTCCAAGGTTTAAATAGTGGTCTGCTCTGGCTATTCTTTATGTAAAAAGATACTTTTACTCTCCTCCCCTCCAGTTCAGTCCTCCCACTCTTTAATTTTTTGGTTCCCTTTTTTGGACTTCTGCAGATTAAAATCAGAAAACAAACAGCATCCCTTCCCCCACTTCAGAAGAACACTTTTTCCTGCTTTTCTTGGCTGATTGATCCTTTCATGCTCCATGGGTATCCTTGGGATATCTCCCAAGGCAGGCTTTGCAGAATGGCCCAGCACCAAGCAGCATGGCTACCAACACTGACATGACCTTGAGTGGCTTAATTTTATAATGGCTGTCTCTTAGATAGTATGGGAATTCAAACCAATCTCCAGGTCTCATAACCATATCACAACCTCCTGAAAGGACGAGACACTATTGCTGGCCTCAGTCCCCTTTCTGAAGGTTCCAATGTATGGAGCCCTTGTTCTTTGTCTTCCATTCATGCAATTACAGGAAATCCCAGAGACCAGAACAAGAGGTTTCATTGTTTTACAAAACTGGTTACACCTTGATAGCTAATTTGGTTTCGGGCAAAAAAACCTTTAAAAAACCCCATAGAAACATCCCCTTCACCCATTTCACCATGGTGCTAGAGATCTGACTCCTATTCTCAAATTCTTTCTAGGAGTCTGAAATCAGAGACCACTTGCCACAAACATCTGAGTAAAATCAATGAGGGACCTCAGTGTTCTAAGGTAGTTGATCTCCTTATGTAACTGATTAGATTTACAATTAGTTGATTTCTGGATTATAGCAGAGATTTAGAGTCCTTATCTCTATTTCAAATCCTGGCAACAAGATACTTGAAATTATGTAGTTCATAAATATTAGAGGAGCATGTTCTGGTAGCTCCTCCAACTTTTGACCTACGACTGAATAGTTTGGCAAATCTCATTCAGTCCTTCAAACACAAAGGACAAACACAGAATTTGGACAAGAATGCTCTTCCATTTCTTGGCCTTATCACAATCTTTACAGGTATAAAAATGCATCCAACCAAAATAAAATCCATCACAACCTCTCCAAAAAACCTACCAGATAGGATAGTGCAGGAGTTTTACCTTGTCTAGCAGCCAGGCACCCACCAAGTTGCTCTCCTCATCAGGACAGAGGAGGAGAAAATAAGACAGGACAGAACTTAATAAAGCAAACCCAAAAGCTATGTGCAAAGGAAAATCAAAAGACTAATTCTCTACTTCCCAACAGCAGGCCATGCCCAGCCACTTTCTGGAAAGCAGGGATTCAGTACACATAGCAGTTGGTAGATTTAACTGATGATGGCCTTCAGCTGCCTGTCTCTATGATTGTCCTTTGCTCTTTCCCACAATAGTGAAATGGAATAATCCATCCCACAACAGGGATATGGAATGATCCATCCATCCCTGCAAGTGTTCAGGGCCAGACTGGATGGAGCTCTGAGCAACTTGGTTTAGTGAAAACTGTCCCTGCCCATGGTGGGGGGGTTGGAACCAGATGATCTTTAAGGCATCTTCTCAACTTGAGTCATTCTATGATTCTATGGTTTCTAAGCAGTTCCACTATAAAAACACTGATTCTGTGCTATAGAATGTGCTAATTTGAGACCAGTTTTTCATGCAGTTCAACTGTTCCTACAGCGGAGGTGAAAATCTTTGGAAGAAGCAAGCCATAGGCATTTGGAAAGCCTCTCCTTGCAGCTGAATCCCACTGTGTCACTATTGGGTGTTCTCAGCTGTCTTAATTTCCATGCAAGAAGTTAAAAACTTATTACTTATGAATCTGGACAAAGAATTTAATTCCTTCAAAGACCTGGGACATGAATAATACCTCCCTGTAACAGACCAATGATGACAGTCATTCTTAAGCTATTTACACCATGCATTGGCATTTAAAAAGCAGTGGAAAAATGAACTTACGCTGTTCAATTGCTAATTAAAAGTGAAGTATATTACCAGATCATTCTAATTGAAAACATAAGAGATATACAACTGGACTACTGCAATTCAGCTTGCATCAGAAGGGCCGTGATAGTAGAACATAAAGGTCAGCTAATTAGTTGACAGACAAACCATCAAGACATTGAAGAATTGTTGGTTCTGAACAGATTTTTCATGATTAATAGTCAGGTTGTAAATTAGAGTCCACATCTCCCACTTCCCATCCTCAAGTCCTAAGTAAAACAGTTATCTTACTGTTCATTTACATAATAAATGAGGTTCTGGATCAAATGTTAATCCAAATTTAGAATCACATAGCTTATTTGGAAATATGAAGAATACTGGGGGTCTGACTGGTGCCATAAGCATATTGGAAAGAAGCTAACACGTTGCAAAATTAGAGAATTTTGAATAATTTAAATTTTAATTTAAATTGCAAAACTCATAGAATATTGAGACCAGGGTAAAGAAATATTGGAGGGAAGACTTTTCCTTTCTTAAGGAGGATTGGGTTAGAGAACATCTAGACAAACTTGATTCACAACATCCATGGGCCCTGATGGGATGCATACGCAAGTGCTGAGAGCTGGCAGACCTCAGAGTGAGGCTGCCCATGATCAACTTTGAAAGTCACCAGTGATCAGGAGAGGTCTGAAGACTGGAAGAAATGTTATGCCAGTCTTTAAAAAGGGCAAGAAGGAGGACCCAGGGAACTACCAGCTCGTGAGGAGTCGTCCTCACCTCAATCCCTGGAAAGAAGACGGAGCACCTCATTCTGGAGGCCATCTCTGTGCACAGGGAAGACAAGAAGGTGGAATCTAGTGGATTTCCTATAAGTAGATCATGCTTGACCAACCTGATTGCCTTTTATGAAGAAATAACTGTCTGGAGGGGTGAGGGGAGAGCAGTGGATTTTGTCTACCTTCACTTCAGCAAGGCTTTGGACACTGTCTCTCACAACATCCTCATAGGCAAACTCAGGAAGTGGGGACTGGATGAATGAACAGGGAGGTGGATTGAGAACTGATGAGTTCTCAACAAGTTATGGAAGAATAGTTTTAAAGTATTTCATTAAATAAAGTATTTAACCAGTAAAGAAACTGGGACAATTCTAAATGCTTTCATAAGCTAAGCAGCTAAAATATTTTATCATAGGAACCACATAACTTATATCTAATATTTAGAAATTCATCATTATTTCCTCAGTAAAACATGTCATTCCTAATAATTCTGTATTAATTAAATGTATTATTAATTTTCACAAAAATAAAGGACATACTTGGAAGTAAATTGTAATTACATTGTGTTCTCCAGCATTTTGTTGAAGGTGGACTATTTTACAAGCTTTCATTTTTCATAGGTTATTTTAAATCATTTTTCCTGACAACTGAGGGACACCTATAAATTACTGTCACTGTTTGTAGCAGCAGATAAGCACCAGTAAACTCAATTTAGAGCCCTATCTCTAGCCTCCAGATCTTTTTTTTTAGTTCACCCACATCTCTGAATTCCTGTCAGCATCAACTTAGGAATGCCTCCCTTTAAGTGATGTTATATTCTGGGCAATCTTTGCTGCTCTGCTGGAAGCCCTGTCATCCCCTGCAGCTCATTCCCTTTTCCTCTGTTCCAGAATCACTATCCAGGTCAACCCTTTTCTTGCTGAATGGAGCTTGCAACTCTCTGCACCACACTGTGACTAAATTCACTTAGGATTTAGTTATGAGCCAGATACATCCCACAGCATGCAGCTCCATTTTGCTTCATGCATCAGACATGCCTGTCTTGAACTGCAAGAGCACAGGAGACTTAACTGAGTCAATTTAAACTCAGATTTTTTTATCTAATCTAATTTCAGAAGGCTGTATTAAAAAAGGTATTACTGGTGTTATGTAATGCTGTGCACTTCTTTCCTCCCCTAAATAGCCTTTTAATTTAATTGGAATTAGTTACATAAAACAAACTGGATTTAGCTCATGTTCCTCATGTTCCTTCTGTGGATTTTTAGCTTTAGATTAGATATCTTGTGATTTTTTTCACTGAGTATGAATATGAAAGATGTGAAGTGCATGTTATTGAAGATACTTCAGTAATATCAGTGAGATAGCATGTAAGTGTTGAGTTGAACAGGAAGAACTATTATGAGGTGGTAGGCTGAGGAATTGCTTCCCAGAGGATGGAGCAGAGGAATATATCACCAGAGTATATAATGTGTTCCTGGGATTTCTAAAAGTAATTTCAGTGCAGGAGCATGAGAATGAATGGGTCTCAGTAGCTGGGGGAACACATTATGCACTTTCTGGAGCAAAGTTCTAACATATTCTATTCATTATATCAAATGCTATTTGCTGCCTAAGTGTCACACTAATTAATTTCATTTAATGGCAAATAAAATGATCTGTGTTGCTTTATTTGTTTTGCCATAGTTCTGTAGTTGATCTGTTTGCTAAAATAGTGCTGTGTTCAGGTATCACTGAGATGTGAACTCACCCTCTCATGATGACCCTGCCTATTTTATTTTTACAGGCCTACTCTATTTTTATTTTTTTGATACTTGTTGTTTTTCTTCCTGTTTGTTTTGTTTTGATTTTTTTTCGTAATGTGTTCTCTTCTACAAATAGATACTTAACTGGATTTGGACCTACATTCAGCATTCATGGACCTTATTTCCTTCACATTTTCTGTTGAGATCAATATTCTGATGTGACTCGTGGAGCTCCAGGGCTATGAAAACAGTTTGAATGAGGTGTCTCACAGGACCTGAAAGAAGGAAAAAGCCCAAACCTCATCAAAATCCTATGAGAGCTAACCCTCAGCCTTCGGTCCTGCTGTTCTTCATTTTTTGTGTTTTATTCCTTCAGAAAGGAATTTGTGGCCCCTTGGTGAAGGGGAAGTAGACAGATTCAGAGATGACCTCTGCCTCAGAAAGTGATGATTAGTGGAATTTGGGAAGATATGCAGAGAAAGGGGGACTCAACACCTGGCTTGTTCCTGTGCACTTTATGTAAGTACCCATTAGTTTTGCTTTAGTCACTGTGACTTTATAATAATGTTGTTCAATGCTTATGAGATCTGTTCACCTGTTTTTATGCTAAAACACTTTGATATTAATCTAAACCCAGAGTATAAATCCATAAACAAATTAAAATTCACAATCACTTTCATTTGCAGAGGTATTCACCAGAGAACAGAAACCAATGTGAAACCCTTAGGTAGCATCTTCCCAAAGAGATTTTGCAGGACAAAGGCAGAAAAAAACCCAAACCCAAGAACATAGAACAGTTAAAACCTTGCAAATACAATACATGGATCCACACAGGTCTTGTGAAGTATCCTTGTCCCTTTGCTCAGCACAGGGCCTTATGACCTGATTTTTGGAAGCCTGTATCTGAAGTGTGTGATTTGCTCAGCAAATAATAATTGAGCTGCTATTTTTAATGAAGATTTTCCCTATCCTGGGGATGCCTCAGGAGGATCTCACCACTGGGCTCATCAGTGTTTTTGCAGGGCTGGTGGAGGCTGCACTGCACTCCTGCAGAACTGGGCTTATTAGTGGAAGGAACCACTTCTTCTGTTAGGCAAAAGAGACACCAGATATCTAAGTCTTGTGTTCTACCCCCTCAGAGACCATCTTTTTCCTTCACCATTCCTTCCAAATCATTATTTTTCTCTTCAAGGACTGAATCATGGCGCCCTGCCTGTGTCCTTGTTAAGATCTCAGCTAGAAAAATGCTTTTGCTTAAGAAAATAACATCATGGGAAAGGCCATGGCAACACAAACACTTGTTTTGCCAGAACACATTTATACTGGATGGGTGGATAATTCAGATGGCCATGAACACTTAATAAAGATCATTTTTCTAGTAATTCCCCAAGGCACTTCCTTCAAAAAAACTATTATAGAGAGACAGGCATTTGAGTGGAAACTGCCAGACTTAAAACAAATATAATTATCTTTTTTAATATTTCTTCTGTCACCTTAGCAATCTAGGGAGGGCAATTTCTAGTCTAAATAAATTGGATTGTATGCCTCTTCAAATATTCAGTCTTTTCTAAGTTTTATATTTGCTTCCAAAATCTTAATAACAGCCTGTAACACATTCACATTCCTGCATTCTTGCATTCTTGCCTCTGTTTTGTTGGGTATACAGTATTCCTTTTCTTTTTTTTTTCCCCTGCTCTCTCTCCCTTTGGTAATATGACTATTTTGCATTTTTCCGGATTTGGAAAAACAGGAATGTTTTCAGCCTTCAAGTTAGTGTTTGAGGAACAAGAAGAAAAAAGGCACCTCTGGCCTTCAGGCACAAATTTAGAACATTAAACTACATGCAGAAAGAGGCAATATGAAATCTGGGATAAGGAAGTCAAAACTGTCTAAAAATTTTCACAGATGGAGAGAATTTAAAGACAGGATGAAACGACAGCTCTCTGAGTCTGACTCCTGTTTGTGAAGGCGATTACATTTTACCCATTCATTACTTAGATGAGATCACAGGTCTGTCCAGCTGAAACATTGCTTCCAGAAAAGCACACTGCTTTGAAGTGAGAACATCAAGAGGTAGAAAATCAACTTTCCCCCACACCTATTATTTACACACACTGTTAAATAGCACACAGGCTTCTCATTTGAATTTGATGCTTTCCCCCTACTGCCCTTGGGTCTCATTTTTAACTATTTTCTACAATATTAGAGAGTCTTTCACACAAAGGAATTCCTCGTGGAGCACTCTACTCACCCTTGGTGCACAGACCTGTTGAAAATGCACCACAATGTCCTCTCAAACTGCTGTGCTGGATTTCACATCTCTGGTAGCACTTCACTGCTATTAGTATGCATAACCCAAGAAATACAGTGTATATTTTCCTGGCACATATGCAGCTTGGATCTGGAAGAAATTCTGTACAGTTCATAATTTTAGTGGGCACCAGCCCACTGCCAGGCACACAGCCTTAGACACAAACGGAGGCCCTTTTCCATGGGAAACTAAACTCACTCTCCACATTCCTGATATCAGCTTGTAGGAGGCATTTGGCAATCCAAGGGCAGCCAGGGTTCCATCTTGTGGCAGCTCGGAGATGGGAGAAATCCTGCGCCATTTGTAATTTTGGCAGTCAAAAACCCAGAGCTAGACATAGGGCCTTAGAGAAGAATGGCAGCCCTTTTCCATGGGAAACAAAACTCAGCCCCCCAGATTCCTGATGTCAGGTTGTAGGAGGCATTTGGCACTCCAAGGGCAGCCAAGGTTCCAATTTTTGACAGCTTGGATCTGGGAGAAATCCTACCCCATACAAAATTGTAGAGGGCAGAAGCCCAGTACCAGGCACAGGACCTTAGGTACAAACAGAGACCCTTTTCCATGGGATAGGAAACTCTCACACCCAGGTTCCTGCTGTCAGTTTGTAAGAGATATTTTGCACTTCCAGGGCAGCCAGGGTTTCATCTTGTGGCAGCTTGGACCTGGGAGAAATCCTGCGCTGTTGGTAATGTTAGCAATCAGAATCCCATTGCAAGGCCCAGGGTCTTGGAGAAGAACAGTGGACCTTTTCTGTGGGAAACTAAACACATCCCACCCAGGATCCTGATCTCAGTTTGTGCCTTGGGTTTGTCTGTCCAAGGGCAGCCAGGGTTCCAAATTTTGGAAGCATAGATATGGGAATAAACCTGCTCCATTCATTAATTTAGAGGGCAGAAGTCCACTACTGGGAACAGAGCTTTACCCAGCTCTTTTTCCTCCAGAAAAAGAGGAGCCTAAGGAGGGACCATCAGGCAGACATCCAGAAGTAACTACATGACAATGCTCAGCACAAGGTTATTTCCCTGCCAAATATCCCTTCAGTGAAGCCGAGTGCGTGGAAAACTGCAACAGGCGGCAATCCTGTCTCTCAATTTTGGTGCTTGTACTTTATTGGATGGCTTGGTGCAGAAGCCCTGTTTGTTTTTTGTTTTCCTAGCAATCAAAGATGCTACTGAGACCACTTGCCTGCCTTTTCCAGCACTGGAGATTGTGACACTGTTGCAGTTTTCCATATCTGTAGCAGCAAGAGCAAAGGCCTTGATGCCTAGCTGCTGCTTTTCCATGGCAGAGTTGTAAAGAATGAAAAACTCTGTTTTGCACAAAGAACACTGTACTCAGCTTTTGCTTTGTGTGCTTGCGCTTTTTCGTTTGCTCAATTGCAGGAGCCCTGCTCATTTTCTGTTTGCCCAGAAAGAACAGAAGCTACTGCAGCAAACATGCCTGCCTTTTCTAGCACTGCATAAGATTCTGATACAGTTGGAGTTTTCCATGTCTGCAGAACAAGAGCAAAGGCCTTGCTGCCTAGTTGCCTGGCCTCACTTCCATCCAGAATGGTGTCATTGGCTGCAGCATCCCAGATACGGAGCAGCCAGGTCAGGACAGATTCATTTGTCTGGCAGGTGAATTCCCTCCGCAGGTCACGTAGCTCACCCAGGGACAGAGAGCGAGTGATGATTTCTGGCTCTGTCTCTTCTGCTGGGTGTGAAGGTCCTGCTGCATCCTCGTCAGTCACTATGCGGACTGATTTGCTCTTTGCTTTCTTCTCCTGAACAGGAGCAACTGCTACCAGCCTAGGCTGTTCCAGTTCAGTGATGGTTTGTGTGGAAATGCTGGCATTTTTGGCTTCTTTCTCCTCTGTGACAACCTGCACAGACACAGACGTTGTGGCTTTGCTTGGTGCTTTCTCTTCTGTGGCAGTCTGTGTAGATGCGGACACTGTTGCCTTGATTTCGGTTCCTTTCTCCTCTGTGACAGTCTGTGTAGATGCAGACACTGTTGCCTGGCTTTTGGTTTCTGTTTCCTCTGTGACAGTCTGCGTAGACTCGGACACTGTTGCCTGGTTTTTTTGCTTCTGTTTCTTCTTTGACAGTCTGCGTAGACTCGAACACTGTTGCCTGGCTTTTGGCTTCTCTTTCCTCTGTGACAGTCTGCGTAGACTTGGACACTGTTGCCTTCTTTTCTCTTCTGCCTCAAGAAGACGCTGCACTACATCATGTACATCGTGTGGTGTTTTGTTCTTAACCATGGTGCAGGCTGTGCAGAGAAGAGAAAGCAGCACTAACAACAACATTATGCTGTCCTTGGTATCCAGAGACAACTCAATATTTTCAAAAACTGCTGTATCAGGCCTGAAAGACTGGAAAAAATAATTCTTTACCCCTCCCCACATCGGCTGGGTGAGATTGTTGAGGCCCCAAACAAAGCATCCTAGACCGGGACAAGACAACAAAATTGAGTACATATTCCGAATTATGCTCATTGCCTCACAGGTTATCATGCAATAGACATAATAGACCAATAGAGCAATTTTAGTGCCATACCCTGGTTTACACCAGAGTATTAAGATCTGCAGATAATGCCCCATGTGCGGAAAGATATAGAGAGCTAGGTACAAGACACATGTAAGCATGCTGAGCATCATAGCAAAAAGGTGCCTTTTTTCCCCAATACAAAATTGTAATTCTGACTTTTCTCAGTACTTCGTGCCCCACATTGGGTGCCAAAAATATGTGCTGGTTTGAAAGCAAAACCAGTGAAAGACTCCAAGTCAGAAACACAATTTAATAAGAGGAAAAGAAAAGAAAATAAATGAAAGCAAATGAAAATAAAAGTAATAGTACCAAAAACCACTGACAGAGTCAGAATACAACCTGACACCCTGTTAGGGTGGTAGTGGCAGTCCAGATGAGATGGTCTTGTCGAAGCAGTGATTCCTGTAGAAACGTCTGGTAGCTCTTGTCTTCTCTGGGAGTCCAGTGGATAAAAGCTGCCTGTGCTGTCCCAAACCCTGGATTTATCCAGGTGGGAATGCTTGGCTCCTCCCCCTGGGTGGAGCATCTCACAATGGGGATGATCTCATTCTATGAGTCATGCAGTGGGTCCTTGATGGCCCATTAAACAAAGATAACTCCCGGAGGAAGTTATCTATGAGTCATGTGGCAAGGCATTGTTAGGCTCATTAACAGAAGATAAGGAAAACACTGCCCCACCTTGGCTCCAACGGCTCATGGGGATAGAATACAAACCTTGGGCACAATTTTACATTGTAACCTAGGACAATGTGCTATTGTGCCTTCGTCATAAGGAGAAGGGCTGTGATGTGTTCCGATTCCTTTGATAACACAAGGTGTGGGCTGGTTGGGATGTGTTGCTGGTTGGGATGTGCTCTTATGCCTCTGACATCACGAGGAGAAGGGCTGTGTACTAAACGAGGCCAGGACTCGGATGGAACAAAAAAAAGGCACCTCGTTTTTTTTATACAACCACTAAGGATGGGAGCCCAAGATAAGCTCAGGCTCCACTTGACAAGCCAAATATACCAAAAACCTTAACAGTGTAAAAACAGTGGGTGCTCCTTAGGACACGGAGTTCCACCAGAGACCCTCAGTAAAGTCCCGAAGTCCTTTTTATCCTCCCTGCTCTCTTCTGATTGGCTCATTTTCAGGGTCCTGATTGGTCTTTACTGAGGGTCATTCTGGACCAATCATTTTGCCATGGTGTCGAATGATTGGTCCATCACATCCACCAATCAACGCTCGAAGTGCTGATGCTGCTCACACGGTGTTGTCCTTTGAATAGCCACCACTCCCCCACCCTCAGTGTCCCCAGAACCACCAACTCACCTGCAACCAACTCACAACCTCTATTCCCCAACATGCAACCCTCAGAAACATTATTTACTTATAACAACTGTGATGTGTTCTGGTGCCTATGATACCACAAGGAACACTGCTGTGATGTGCTCTGGTGCCCGTGATAACAAAAGGTGTGGGGCTGGCTGTCATGTGCTGTTGTGCCTATGACATCACAAGCAGGGGGGACTGTCATGTGTGGGAAATATTAAAGATAATAAGGCTTTTAGAAATATGTGAAAGCAGGCCCCATAAACAGAAAGAGCTGAAGAATTTAGAATCAGCTGTAACTGCAAAGTTTGAAAGTAGGAAAAGTTACAATAGTACAGCAAGTAAGGACATAAAACAATAATCTGAGCCTTAGGTTTGGCTAGGATAGATCTTATGGCTGAAGAAAAGCATGCTAAGCAAGACAGTAGAAAGTTTTAAGCTTAATAATGGAATATTGTTTATTGTTAATAAAAAGCATACAAGCAAGCATTGTTTGAAGCAGGTGTACGTGTGCTTTCCGTGATTGGTTAGAACAATTGTCTGTAAGATTTAACAATATGTTATTGGCTGGAAAACTTTTAAGATGCTCTGTAACAAAGAAATCTTTGGCTGCTTCTGGCAGATGTGACCTGTTGCCATCCTTTAGCTATGTAAAACCCCGTTATGAGACTGATACATCAATAAAAGTTTGAGGAACACCTAGCAGTAGTCCCGTCCTATTTGTGCCTGTAGACCCAACACATGATGTACTCTGGTGCCTGTGACATAAGAAGGAGAAGGGCTGTGATGTGTTCTGGTTCCTGTGATAACACAAGGAGTGGGGCTGGCTGTGATGTACTCTTATGCCTGTGACATTACAAGAAGATCTGTGATGTATTCTGCTTCCTGTGATAACCCAAGGGGCGGGGCTGGCTGTGATGTGCTCTGATGCTGGTGACATAAAGAGGAGAAGGGCTGTGATGTGTTCTGGTTCCTGTGGAAACACAAGTGTGCACACAAGGAGCACACCACGAGTGTGGTGGGCTGGGATGTGCTCTGGTGCCTGTGACATCACAAGGAGCATTGCTGTAATGTGATCAGGTGCCTGTGATAACAAAAGGTGTAGGTTTGGCTGTGATGTACTGTGGTGCCTGTGACTTCAGAAGGAGCAGTGCCATGATATGCTGTGTTGCCTGTGAAATCACAAGGATCAAAGTTGTCACATTCTTTCGTGGCTGTGACATCAAAAAGAGCAGGGCTCTGATGTGCCCTGTTTGTGTGACATCAAAACGAGCAGCACCATTAGGTGCTCTGGTGCCTGTGAAATCACAAGGAGCAAAGTTTTCACTTTCTTTGTTGCCTGTGACAACAGAAGGAGTGGGGCTCTGATACACTCTGGTGTGTGTGGCATCACAAGGATTGGGATAAGCTGTTTTTGCTCTGATGGCTGTGACATCACAAGGAGCAGAGCTGTTGTGTTCTGTGGTACATGCAATATCACAAGAAGCATAACTGACTGTGATATGCACTGGTGCCTGTGACACCAGAAGGAGCAGGGCAGGTTGTCATGTGCTCTGGTGCCTGTGACACAAGAAGAAGAGCTGTGATGTGTTCCAGTTTCTGTGATAATGCAAGGAGTAGGGCTGGCTGTGATGTGCTCTGGTGCCTGTGACATCTGAAGGAGCAGGGCAGATTGTCATGTGCTCTGGTGCCTGTGACATCACAAGGAGCAGAGATGTCAGGTTCTGTGGTGCATATGGCATCAGAAGGAGCGTATCTGACTGTGATATGATCTTGTTTCTGTGATATCACTAGGAGTATGGCAGGTTGTTATGTGCCCTTGTGCCTGTTACTTCAGAAGGAGCAGGGCTGTGATGTGCTTCAGAGGGAACCAGCTGTTAGATGGTTCGATTAGTCTTTCACCCCTAGACCCAGGTCAGATGACTCCTACAGATCTCCACCAGAGTTTTTTCTGGCTTCACCCTGCCCAGGCATAGTTCACCATCTTTCAGGTCCTGGCATGGATGCTCACACTCCACCTCCCCAGCCATGTGAGGGGGCAATGGGTGAGATGGGCCAGTGGTGTACGCGGGGCTGCCAGACACGACATGCACCCTGGGATCCCATCTCAGCTGGTGTGCACCTCACCTTCATTGCACTGTGAGCTTTCGACAATGGCCCCTGACAATGGCCCCATCTAGTGCACATGCTAGACTCCTTGGTCCGTGTTTCAGGATGGGTTGGGTGGGTAGCTGACATCGCCGTGGACCCCGGGCACCCGAGAGCAGCCCATGAGCCTGGCCCAGCAGTGCCACATGGTCGGGGTGAGGGCAGTCCACCTCTGCTGACAACGGTGCCAGGGGCTGGTGGGTCTGGCCCCCACATCCCCGCACAAAATACCAGGCTCTAATTTGCACTACAGACCCTGACAGCACTAATGTGAACCTGACTCCTCTTCCCAGGCAAATTCCGGGAACATCTCCAGGAAGTTGCTCCAAGATGGCCACTGACTACCAGGAAGGACTTTCTAATAGCAGATGAGATCTGATCCCCCCAAAATCACCCAAAAATCACCACAAAGTCATATCAAAACCACCCCCAAAATAGCCTCAAAAATCACCACAAAATCACACCAAATAGCCCCAAAATTGGCTTCTGCATCCCCCCAAACTACTCAAAAATAGCCTTAAAAATCACCCCAAATTTGCCCCAAAAATCACCCCAAAACCCCTCAAAATTGCCCCCAAACCCATCCTAAAGTCACCCAAAAATTCACCCCAAAATCACCCCCAAATCCACCCCAAACCCCTCCAAAATCATCCCAAAAATATGACTCTCAGCTTTCTGAAGTCCTTCAGAAGAATTCTGTATGTGAAGCATCCTGGGAAGAGGGTTTATATACTGGGGCAGGCAATTCAGAACCCTTTTCTCCCCTGTGGGCTGGCAGTCTGGCACTTGCCAATTCCAAGGGCCCTGCAGCTGCCATAAGTGCTTTTTTTGCTCAGTTGTTTTTTGGTTTTGGTTTTTTTTTCTGTTTTTGTTTTTGTGCTTGTTTTAGTTTTATTCTTTTAATCAACTTCCCGAGGCAGGTCTTTGCAGAGCTCTGTAAACTTGTCTGTGGCACTGTGGAGGTAGCCAAGGGGACTTTCCCCAAGCTGTCTGCAGAGGAATCCACATCAGTCCAGGCCAGGACTGGTCAGTGGCCAGTCAGTTGTGCTGACTGGACGCAGCTCTGAACACTTCCTTTGGAGTGTCTCCAGGGAGGGAATGCTGGGGCTGCCACTGCTGTGGTGTCACAGAGAGGGGATGCTGGGGCTGACAGAGGTGCAGTGTCATAAAGAGGTGAATGCTGGGGTTGTCACTGCTGTAGTATCACAGAGAGGGGAACACTGGGGCTTCCACCACTGGTGTCACAGACTGGGGCATGCTGGGGTTGCTCCGCTCCTGGCCTGGCCCCAACAGCTCTGCCAGTGCCTCATGGGGACCCAAAGGCTGAGCCAACAGGTGAGAATTGCAGAAAGGGAGACCCAGCAGAATCATCAAGTCCAGTCCCTGGTCCTGCACAGACAGCCCCAAGAACCCCAGCCTGTGCATCCCTGGGAGCAGTGTCCAAATGCTCCTAGACTTGTAGCAGCCTCAGGGCTGTGACCATTTGCTGGGGTGCCTGGTCAGTGCTGGAGGAGATGCTAGGGGAAGGAAGGGAGGAAAGGAGGGAGGGAGGGAGGGAGGGAGGGAGGGAAGGAAGGAAGGAAGGAAGGAAGGAAGGAAGGAAGGAAGGAAGGAAGGAAGGAAGGAAGGAAGGAAGGAAGGAAGGAAGGAAGGAAGGAAGGAAGGAAGGAGGGAAGGAGGGAAGGAGGGAAGGAGGGAAGGAGGGAAGGAAGGAGGGAAGGAGGGAAGGAGGGAAGGAGGGAAGGAGGGAAGGAGGGAAGGAGGGAAGGAGGGAAGGAAGGAAGGAAGGAAGGAAGGAAGGAAGGAAGGAAGGAAGGAAGGAAGGAAGGAAGGAAGGAAGGAAGGAAGGAAGGAAGGAAGGAAGGAAGGAAGGAAGGAAGGAAGGAAGGAAGGAAGGAAGGAAGGAAGGAAGTCCAGCTATGGTCTTTACCAGCACCTGGAGCCTGAAATCTGGTGTTTGTTGGCACCACTACTGCCCAGATCCGGAAATTTCCCAGTGCCAGCACAGCCAAAGTCCAGCAATTTGCTGGCACAGACAGCCAAAATCTGGCAATTTCCTGGTACCAGAACCGCCCAGATCTGATAATTTGTTGGTGCCAGGAGTCCAGATCCAGCAAATTGCCAGCGCCTGTACTGCCCAGGTGAGGTGTTTGCCAGCACTGGTACCAGCCAGATCCGGCAATTTCCTGCTGCTAGGGCACTCAGAAGTCTGGCTGAGCAGGAAAGGTGACCCTGAGCCAGGAGATTTCCTTGGCTGCAGCAAAGCCTCAGCAAAAATACCTTCCCAGCACTGTGCTATGGGTCAGGAGGGACTGTGCCACAGAAACTGACCCTAAATTTCTTCTCCCAGGCAGCTTTAGGACGCAGAACATGGAGAAGCCAGAGCTAACTATCAGGTCTCTGCAGTCCTCCATAAGAATCCTGTGTGTGAAGCAGCCTAGGAGCAGGGTTTACGTGCCAGGGACAGCCAATTCAGAACCCTTTTCTCTTGTATGGGCTGAGGGTGTGGCCCTTGCCCTTTCCAAGGGCCCTACAGCTGCCTGCCAAGGAGCATTTTTCACTTGGATGAGAAGTGTCCTGCTGCATGGCTGTCCTTAAGCTGCCTTTGCTGCAGATGTGCCTGAGAGATGCTCATTGGTTGCAGTCTCAGGTGCTGTGTGTGTGCAGATGAAACTACTGAAGGAGGGAGCAGCTCTGCTAGGGACACAGTTGTTTTTTTCTTGGTTGGTTGGTTTGTTTGTTTAATTTTTGGTTTTGTTTGGGTTTTTTTGTTTGTTTGTTTTTTGTTTTTTGTTTTTTAAAATTACCTTTCCCTGTCAGTTCTGGGCAGAGCTCTGTAACTGTATCTGACACTTGCCTGTGGTAATGTGGAGATGGCCAAGAAGACTTTACCTGAGTTGTCTGCAGAGGAATCCACATCAGCTCAGCCCAGCCCAGGGCTGGTCAGTGGCCAGTCAGTTGTGTTGACTGGACGCAGCTCTGGACGCTTCCTTTTGGAGTGTCTCCAGGGAGGGAACGTTGGGGCTGTCACCACTGTGGTGTCACAGAGAGGGGCACACTGGGACTACCCTGCTCCTGCCCCTCCTCCAACAGCTCTGCCGGTGCCTCGAGTGGACACAAAGGCTGAGCCAAAGGGTGAGAATTGCAGAAGGGGCTGATCTGGGAGGGACCCAGAGGGATTATGGAATCCAGGCAATTGCAACCCCGGGAACACTGTCCTAAGGCTCCTGTAGCTGTGGCAGCTTTGGAGCTGTGGCAGCTTCAGGGCTGTGCGCCTTCCCTGGGGAGCCTGGTCAGTGGCTGAGTCTCCTGTAGGGGAAGAAGCTTTTGTGGATCTCCAGCCCAGAGCTGCCATGGCCCAGCCCCAGCCGTTCCCTCAGGTGCTGTGCCTGCTTCCCCGGGGCAGAGGTCTGAGCTGCCCCCGCGGTGGCTCTTGGGAGGAGCTGCAGCCCCTGGAGAGCTCTGAGCTCTGTCTGCAGCGCTGCAGCCAAACTGAGCCAGTGCCCGCACAGCTCTGGGGAAAGGTCCTGCCCCTGGCTCAGGGCCGGGCTGGGGCCGCAGGGACAAAATCAATTTGCAGCTTCTGACCCACAGCAGGGAGGAGTAGAAATTGCTGCCTAAGAGAGACTCTTGCCAAGGGCCTGTAGGGACCGAATACAGTAATTTGTATTCCTGGTCCTTCTCCTTTCCTTTTCATTATAAACCATTCCTCAGGCTCAGTGAGCAGATGTGAAATAGATTTTGTACATCATTGTAATTTAAATGGTCAGGATGGATTTGTGCAGTAAAAGGATACAATGAAGCGAGGATGTAGCCTACAGTGAGAAATACTGTGATTTTTCTACTCTCAAAATATTTCTCCTCTCAAAATTGATCTCTGTAGCAAACTTTACATATTCTGCTACTACTGAGAATTATTAATAAAGAAATTCAGGGTATTTATGGTGTGACAGGCTGTCCCTGCCGTGCACCTTTGCGCCTGGCTCACAGACCATTTTCACAGAGCCATGATCCAGATTGTGGGCTGGATCCAACAATTCACACAAACCCAACAGTTTTTTCTTGCCTACTTTTCAAGTTCTTACTGTGTGATTATTGCATTAATTTTGTCCATAGTATCTGAAATAATTTACCATGCAGTTTTGAACACAGCATGAATATATGTAACTTACTCTTAGAAATTGATAAGTGAGTTATATTTAATAGTAGTTTGTGAGTAGTATGGCAATCAAGCCTTAACTATGGCAATCAAGTTGTAAATAAACTCATATTATCAGTCAAAACTCTTCAATATATTCATGAGTTTATATGTGATTTTATTCCTATATAATAGATGATAGTAATTTTTTTTCTGTTTGTGCTAATGAACAAGCCTTAGTCCATCTCAGTAGGGTTGTCTTCTGGTTTTGAGGTTTCATTTTAAGAACCCCTTGCTCAGTGACTGATTCTACTTATCATACAGATCCATTGGTAAGATGTAAAGCGGGCTTTTTGTTGGCTTGTTTGGCTGGTTTTCTGAATGCTTAAAGTACTAGAACTCAAGACATCTCATCTTGTTGCAAAGTAGTTTCTGAACTGTGTATGACAGACCAAAGGAGACACCATGTAACTTTGTAGTGGCTAACAGCTGGCCTAGAGGCCTAACTATTAATTCTAATTGTAATTTTATAACTGAAATGTAATAACTACCTTAATTATATAACTTGATCAGTCTGGGCCATTGGGGAGCAGGTCTTGGCTGTTGGGGACATGGGCAGCCATTGGCTAGTTGGCCAGGTGGCAGCTAATTCAGCTAATCAGAACTAACTGCACGGACTTTCAAAGCTATATAAGGAGAACAGCTCTTAACAAAATTTGGCTATTGCCGCATGAACAAGGAGTGTTGTGTCATTGCTTCCGTCTCAACTGTAACATAACTTGATGGACAGGCAAGAGGCGTTTGCCTCACTGGTGATATGCTGGAAGAGTGTTTGGAGTGCAAAAATCTCATACAGTTGAGATGTGTCCTGCACATCCTTCCAAACTTTGAATATGGGTCAGATGTGCACCTTTCAATTTATGTGGCTTCTAGTGTTTCTGGGAATTTCTCATTCTGTAGTCCTTGGTGGCTTTTTGTACTTTGGATGAATCTTTCTCTAGCTGCAGGAAATCTCCAGTTCTCTTCCATATAGTAGGCCAGGACTGACCAGTTTTCTAAGTGGCTTGGACACATGTGTGTAACACTGTTCTGTTACACACATGTCGAACTAGAAACACGGAGTGCATGTCCACGGGGGGAGAGAAGGATACAGGGGTTGAATTGAAGTCTTTAGAGAAATTAAAATATATTAAGCCACATAAATATGAAGTAGAAGTCTAGACTCTAGTTTTAAGTAAGTAGACTCTAAGTGCCTTAAGAAACAGTTAGCTAACAGAGTCCAGAGCCCTAAGGCGTGGTAGCTCAGCTTTAGACATAACAAAAACATCACCCTCAGTACTAGATAGAGCAGGTACAATTTTTACGTGAATGAGATAGACCCTTTTATGTTAACAGATATGCTATATAATAGAGCTTTTTATGTTAATAGATAGGTTTTTTTGTACGGACTGATAGCACTTTTTGTAGTTTTTCATAGTTTTACGTACCAAATTAGGTTTAGATTGTGTAGAGAGAATGTTTTAGAAGTGTGTTCTTAGTTAATTGGACAACCTGTAGATAAGGATATGAACATGGATTTAGAGTTTATGGATAAAAATCCTCTGTTTCAGAGGCAACGGTCTCGATCCATCGCTTCTGTGATTGATGGGTCCACCCTCCTGCCATCTACAACAAGAGAGAACGGGGCTCTGCCAGGGAATCGCTGCCGGGGAGCTGTTGCCAAGACTGTGCCAGGTATTATATCACTTGGGGGGTGCTTCTGCTGTTTTCACCACTGCCACTGGGTGCTGCTGCAGCTGCTGCTGCTGTGACAGTAGCCTCTGCCGCTTTGGCCGCTGCTGCGGGGAATGCTGCTTGGGACCGAGAACCTGTCTTTCCCTGTGAACGGGATCCCTTTCCCAACCCGTCTTTCCCTGCAGCCGGGACCTCTTGCCAATCTGCCTTTCCCTGAGGCCGGGACCCCCTTGCCAGCCTGCTTTCCCCTGTGACCAGAAGCCCTTTCTGATCTGCCTTTCCCCCTGGGTTGGGATTCCTTGTCACTCTGTTTTCCCCCGTGGTTGGGATTCTCGGTTAAGTAGCTTTTTGCCTCACTGGGACTTTAAGTATTGTAACTTTTAGTAAGACCGTATTCTTAGAACTCTTGCCTTCAAGACTGATGCATTTATATAATAAACACCTTTGTAAAAACCAGAAAATGCTCTTGGCTTTTTAAGACCCTAAACCCATGAATAGCTAGACATGAACATTCTTCAGGAGTCCTGGTCTAGGTCAAAGATGGAAGCACCTGTGTTACCCAGACTCAGGGATGAGAATGAGATGCCTCCCAATGAAATTGTCAACAGCACCTAATGGAAGAGACGTTTCCCTAAGTGATGGAAAGCTGCTATTTTGAAGCTTTCAGCTCAAATGGTCACACTTAAATTGCTCCTCTCCCTTCTTCGGTCTGAGGCCAAGGATGTGGGATTCCTGGCCCAGAAGCTGGCCCAGAAGCTACTTTCTGAGTTCTAATGGGTTAAAGCACTGTGATTGTAATGGTGCTTTGGGTGCTGAGCTGATCTGCCAGCTTCCAGATGGAGCAGTCCAATAGTCTAGAAACAAGTGAGAGAGTCTGGGAGCTCAGAGTAGGGTAGTGAAGGGGCTTTTTGCCTTATCTTTGGAACAAGTTTGGGCCAGAGTGAGAAGGATGTTTTTCAACATGGGAAAAGGGGAACAGTTATAAAGTCAGGTCTTGTTTTCTCTAGGATGTACATTCTCATTAGGATGTACATTCTAACATTAGAATTCCTGATTAGATTGAAGTGCTTCATCTTAAATTGTCCTAGTGGGCCTGCAGTTTGAAACCTGATATTGTAGCAGAAAATACGGGGTTTTGCCTCCCTTAGGAGGAACTGCAATGTAGTTTTGTTAATTAGTTCTGTATTATGCTAGAGGTGCAGTTGGTAAGATCTGCTGTCTATTATATTTCAGGTGTCTGTTAAGGGTGTTTGTATTTTAAGTTGCGCTGGGTATGGTACTTCACCATATCATACGAATAGAAGTACCTATTCATACTAAGTTCATCATGGTACTTCCTGTTTGTGTGGGTCTAGTCACTTCATTGTTTCTAGATTCCATTCAGGGTAGGGAGTTTAACCTCTAGAGGTCTGCATATGTTTAGTTCTGGCTGTGTGGGTAAAGATTTCTGCTTGCTTAGCTGTTAGGACAGCTACATGTATGGACATGCTGTGAAATGTGGGGTTGTGTTTCGTGTCAGGTAGAAAAAGATGGCCTTTGTAGTTATGGTTATGAAATGTGTGGAAAAGGCCATAGGGTAATTATAAAAACTGTTTAATGAACAAAATGAAAAAAGCATGGAAAGAGGCTTTTGAAGTAATATTTTGCTTGCTTATAAGTGAATCATGTGAGCCTATAAGGCTTTTAATAGAAGGTTTGAACTATAGCTTTAGCATATATATATAGAAAGGATTGTAATCACCCAAATAGAAGGAAGTGAGCTATTCCAAACTAAAATTAATGATCCTGGGAAGAGGAGATGGACCACCACCTGGAAGCTGGACCTCACCAACAAAACTGATTTATAGTCCTAAAAGGAAGACTGAATCTCTCATCTCTGATGTTTTCTTCTGAAGAAGGAAATCTGGATGCTGCCACCACCACTAATTTATGATCCTGAGAACCTCATCATCACAAGATGTTATTTCTGACCTCACTGATTTCATACCTTTTGAAGTATAGAAAATTTAACATCACCAATAGAAATTGATCACAATGGGTATAGGAATTAGATTTCAAAAATAGAAATGAGGAGGAAACTAGAAAAAAAAGTTGCTGAGAAGTGCTTATGGAAAATCTTAATAAATACCAGCAGAAAATCAACGGTCAGTGTGCAGTTGGAGGGGAAATCCCCACTGTACCCAGTGCTGCTTTGCTCACACTTTACCATTCTGTACTAATTAATAAATTGATTGCTGCTCGATACATTGGCTGAGTCAAGCTCGTTATTTATAACAATGCTAACAGGCGCTAGCTTTAAATATTAGAAACCTGTTGACAGGATGGTTTCTACGATGGATGTGGGCCTCTCAATATACTTCTCATCATCTCTTAGACAGTCTGTTTCCTCCAAAGTATTTGCTGAAGGAGCTTGCTGGAAAACAAGAAAAAGAATTATTTTTAGGGATTTTATTTTGGGATTTCATTTTGGTCATCAGGCAAAGTGAGATTACATTGCTTTTTTCTGTATAATCTTAATGCAAGGAATGATTAATTTGTTTCATGGTCCATTTCTATGAAGGAGAAAGTAGGAGATAGCAATAAAGCACTCTAATATTTTTCCTTGCTTTTTGTGGATTACTGAGCACAAGGAATGGAAGTTTAATTTAGGGTAAAGTGCATAATAAAAATACGTTCGTTTAGAGGCACACCATATGTGTTCTATATTAGGCTGAAGAAATTGGAAGGAATGTTTCAATTAGAGAGCACTTGTCTTTTATTTATGCTTGTGACCCAGAACAATGCTTTAGGACTTTGGCTTTGTTTGTTTGTGGGTGGTTTTTTGGGGGGGGGTGTGTCTGAGAGGGAAAGGGATATGAGAAAAAGACAGATTGTGGCAAGAAGTTTCAGTTAACAGAAAATGGATGTCTTCCCAAAATGTTTCTGTCTAGCTCCATGCTAGAATCTTAGGTCATCCTAATTCTGTTTATTACTGCATTACATTGCCTTTGGAAGAGAATCATTATATTTCAGAAGGTGCGTAGACGCAGAATGGAAATGTAACCCTTATGTGTCCTTCCTGTTGGAGAAGAGTCTCACTCAGACGCACAAGAAATGAAAAACTCTGGGTTTTCTCAGGCATATATGTTTTAAAGCTGATGTAAATTCACATATATATTCTAAGAATATTTATAAACACTGTTTAATACTAGATTTCTCAGTGTTGATACTAAAAGGGCTTACATTTTAATGATAGAGTTACTGTCTATCTGATGATTAATGGGAATAGTTCTTTATAATCCTTCTCTTGCTGACATCAGTAACTTTCATATTTTCTTTGTTGTAATGCTGGCTGCACATTAGTTATGAATATAAGGGAATAAGTTTTACGGATATGTTGCAAGTAACCAGATTGGTAGTTCTGGTTACATTTCTCATTGTCTAAAAGCAACTCAGATTTTTTTTTGACTTTTCATAGACCTCTGACAAGGTTAGAGTTACGCCAATCAATTATTGATTGACACCATGAATTTCAGGCTACTAAGCTTGACCAATGAATGTAAAGGGGAAAGTCACGGAGCTTAGGTGGTTCCTGTGTCAGCAGCTTCTCAGAAGTAAGGAGATTTCTGTTCTCAAGTTTGTTACTTCGGCTACCAGATTATGCTACCTCCAAAAGAGGGTGAGAAGGTCGGTTCCCTAAATGGTGAAATAATTCTTCTTGCTATTTGTGACTATTTTGTATTACTGGTGTTTATTACAGAAAATTTGATTAAATTGCATGCATTGGTCTTGGGAGAAACAGCATATTCTTTAGTCAATAGCATTATCAAACTGAGATAGAAACTTAAAATACAGTAATTTCTGCTAGTTCCAGTTCCATTTTTAGGATCAACAAACCAAATGTTAGACCTCCATCAGTAGGGAGGGAAATTAAATTTGACTTTTCCCTTTTTAGAAAGAAGCTAATTAAAAAGTTTCACCAGGATCAGAGCAGGCTGTACAACAAGAACATAATGAAAAAGACAGGTCCTGTCCTCTCAGTATTACTATTTGTAATTGGACTTGAATGGATTGTGTCAAATCTGTGTTCCTGGGAATAACATCAGTAATAGATACTTCAGCTGCTGTACTTCTCTCCTAAAGCAAAAAATATAATCCAAATAATCTTGATTCCAGGGGCACAATTCACTCTTTGATGCTGACATGTGAAAAAGGAGCAGGAGGTTCACCTGTGATTTACTTGATTTAATTGTCTATCTAAATCACTGGTCACTAATGTCTGAAGGTTTAAACAGGTCAGTTGACCATATCTTTCAGAATTTTTGGTCATATTTTTATCAGGATTCTTTTAATCTTTTCCCGTTAGTTCAGCCTCTACTTTCCATCCTTTTCTTACATCTAAAGTACCTCCATAGCCTGGAAATGTGTTGTTTTTATTTATCACATGGTTATTCTCTTCAAAGGGTTGTTTGCCTTAAGTCTCATTCATGCTGATTTTCTTCTAGCTTATTTTCAGATGCCAGCATGTGTATTGTAATGGCAAATACACAATCCTATAGCTTGCTTTTCTTTTTATTTGGTCTGTCTAGAAAATGGAATGACTGAACATCTCAGACAAGGAATTTCTGTCCAGAATATATTTCACATGAAGGGCATATATTTGTATCTCTAGGATCATCTAGCTAAAATCTTGGCACTGAAGAAACTAGAGGTTTGCCAAGAAGATGATCAAGTAAAAATGTTGCAGAACTGCTAGCTGCATATTAATGGAATGCCAGACAGTGAAGCATGTATGGGGTTTAGTACAAGGTTGCTGCTTTGGTGTCAGTTTTCTCAGTGTATCAGTGGCATTTCTATCTGTAAGTATGCTGCCCAGAGTCTTTCTGGCATTTGATGCTGTTTCCTTTCTGCCATTTTAATACCTCCCTTTGGATTACAGCATGATTTACATTTTGAAAGTCCTTGTTAGGAAACACTGTCCCAGACTATTGATCACTCCCCTTTTTTTTGTCTAGTTTGTAATTTCCACAGACTCATTGCAAATTTCTGCTAATGTCAATAAGAATAGGGACATTCCTTATACCACTTAACAGGGTTGATGCTGTTAGGTTGATGCTTTCCTGTTTCATACTGCTCTAAAGGCCTCTTTTTGTGATTTGCATTTGCTGTGCATAGACTGCCAACTCACAGCTTGTGTGTTGGGCTTTAAAGGGCTTTGATAGATTTCTTTCTGAGACTGCAGAAAGTGTGCACTAAACTATAATTCCCGATGACTTCATCTTCCATAAGTTGCTCCAGTACTTAATACCCTTTCTTGAAATGTAGGCAATAGACCAGAAAATACCAAATTCTCTGCAAGGCCTGTCTTCCTAAAAGACCATTAAAAAATTGCTTTTCTCCTCTCACTAACCTGCCAGTATTTGGATGGAGCATTTAGTACCTTAAGTGAGCCTCTTAGAAGGGATCTCATCACAGGCAGTATCTCAGGCTTTCCTGAAACACTTGTTCTTTTGGATCCTAATTCTATTCAGATTACATGTAATATGTTTTTCACAACAATTCCTCTGTTCTTATAAAACAAGACTGAAATATGCCTCACAAGGATGGATGCCCACTAAAGGTTATACCATTGGTTATAATAATGTCAGGTGGCTCCTTCCTGCAGTTACATTTGAAAATGAGTTGATTTTCCAAAGCTAATATTCCAGGCCTTTGAACACAAAAGGAAGTCTTTGTCTTTTGCAAGAATTACCCCTAGGAAGATTTGTGTTAATTTTCATTTCTAAGGTGTTAGCCCTGTTGCTGGTTTCTCTGCTGCTTAAGAACTGAAAAAAGCAGATCTTTCTTCTTGCGCTCTCATTCCCCCCTCTCTGCATTGGGCGCCCTAGTTAAGCTCAAGGGGAGTTTGGGGAAGGTGAAGCCAGCAACAGCTTTCTCCTCTTGCCCATTTTGTGTACAAGGTTTTTGTGTGATATTTTCGATTTTGTAGCTAGTGTCATCAAATGTGAAACAAGTTTATATTACATATGACTAGAGAGGAATTCATATTGCCCCTTGATTGTTGTGCAAATTAAGTGTTTCAAATGGACAGTGAAGAGCTTATACAAATTCCTTCTCAGTTCAGTAACTGCTGCCGCCATTAAAAAAGTTCTAGAACAAAACAGAAGTGCTGGGCATCTCTTTTCCTCTACAGTCTTAAACTGCACAACACACATTGTTGCTATGCTTTTTACTTTCAGCTGTATGTACTCTATATTTTTTCCCTCTCACTGAGCCCAGCTTTATAATTTTAATCTGGCCACAAAAAGTGACAGGGACAAAACAGTTTTTGGGTTTAACATACACATTGAAGAATATCAACAATAGCACACCACCAGGGCTTTGAGCTTTCCTATCCTACCATATGTACTACCATATTCTTCCTAACACACAGGTTTTAGAACAAATGGCTCTGGCAGCTTTCCTGTAAACTGCACTACACACATACTGGTGCTGTGTTTTTTTTGTTTCCAGCTCTACATACCTTTACATTTTTTTACTTTTACAGAGTCCAGCTACGAAGTTGAAAACATCTGGCAAAAATCTTTGTAGCGGCGTGTTTTCTATCTTTTTATTTATTGTTAATATTAATCTGTTCTGTAATGGTTTTTCCCAAGTTCCCCCCTGTACTTCTCCCCATTTGGTACATCTCCCGCCTTGGAAATCCCCTACCTTTGTTCTCCCCGGTTACAGTTTGTTGTCAATCATCTGTTGCTCTCCTCCCAGGGTCTGTCACTCTCCAGGAGGCCTCTCCCCTCCTTCCAGAGAGTTCGGAGAGACTCGGTCCTGGATTGGGGCAGGCCTGGGAAATCCCCCACCCCTCAGATTTGATTTGCTTTGTGTGTACCTTCCCCTTTACCCTCATTGGTTCTCTGAACTGTAACCACTCCCTCTCCCTGTCCCTTTTAACCTGCTGTACAGCCCTGTCACCTTGCCTTCGGTAAGGAGCTGCTGCAGAGTGCTAATAAACTCCTGCTCTGTTGCACCCTTACCGAGCCTCCTTCTTCTTCACCTCATCATCGCCTCGCTTCCAGTGCTCCGTTGCCATACGGCCTAACCCACCAGGGGAGAGTTGCCGGTCCGCCTGCAACTCTCTAACCGAGGCTGGGGCGGTTCCCTGCCAGGGCTGCCGGGTCAGCTGGGAAGCCGTTCCCCAGTGAGCCAGGGGACATGCATCAAATCTTGATCACAAAAAGAGACCAGAAAAATTTTGCTGGCTTCTCTTTTAACTTGCATTCTCTGAATTGTAATTATGGTGATACGCAGGTTCCTACTGGACTGTATGTATGTACTGTTGTAGAACTCAGCTTCAAAACTTAACAGATTTAGTAAATTGTTATCATACTAAATGTCTTACAACAAAAAGCCAGAGTTTTTCACTTTCTTCTTACAGCATATAAACAGCTCCACACACAGTTCTAAGTGTTTTCTTCCTCAGCCCTAAATAAAAATGTACATTTTCAGTCTTGCGGAGACTAGTTACAAAATTAAAAACAAAAATATGCAGCAGCTAGTCCCACAGAAAAAGGTCCAGAAGAAAGAGCTAATGCTGGATTGAAACTTTCTTTTTCAACCTATAAACTGTACTGTCAACAATAAGACTATTCTTTTTTCTTCCTAGATATATGCAGATCTCGTTGCTTCAGTCTTGAAGAGCCAGGATCCAAAACCACACCCCTCCACTTACTGCTCCTAAACAAAGGTGTTGGGAGAAAAAGCTCTTAGCTTTTACTCTGCCTCTGTCACCGTTCTACAGTTCCACTAGATGGTGGTGTTTATTTGCAAAACAGTACATAGACAGTGGCTAACTAAGCAAGTGGCAGTGCAGATCCAAAGCTGAAAAGGTCCACTACCCAAATACAGTATGTCAGGACAGAAAGATGCTTGATTTCAGTTTCCGGATTGACAGAAAGACAGCCGTAAGGGAACCAGAAACACTGGGGCTGGATACTTTCCCTCCCATGGAAAAGCACTTTCCATCACTTGCAAGAGGACACAATCAAAATTTGAGTAATATATCCAATAATGAATGTGTCCAAGGATTGCTCCAACACAACATTTTCAGGACAGAAAGATCTTGATGCCTTTGCCTCCAATGGGCAGCTGTAGTAGTTGTTTCCCTTCCTAAGGAAAGGGACACCCAGTTTTGATATTTGGTGTACAGCTAACATTGAATATTTTGACTGAACTGCTCCCACATAAAAGGTACCTGGACATAAATGGTCTTGCTGGCCTTTACTTCCAATGAGAGTATTTTATCATCTACGTCTGTGTTGAGGAATACATGGAGAGACACAACAGGAGCCATGTACTACCCTATGTTTGGATAGCAAAGGGCATGAAGACCAGTGGTGCCACCTAGATGGATGGACACTGGAGATCTCAGGGGAATGAGTTGAATTTGTGCACAGGCAGGCTGTGAAGGTTTAAAAACCAAGGGGTTCCTCTGCTTGGGGACCCTTGTCAGAGGCACCCAGTTTGAGCTGTTTCTGTGTTTCTCTGTTATGACTAAGTTTCTCAAAGGAACAGTTTGATACTATATTATGGAAAATCTAGTGTTGAACAGGTAAGGAGACCTGGTCTGTCTGTGTGAGAGTGGAGGGGTGTAGGGAGACAACCAAGGTACCCACAAGGCTCACTGGCATTTCCCACTACAAAGAGGCTTCAGTCCCACCAGTTAAAGTATCTGGTAGTGGGAGTGTGACTGCAGGAGTACTACCTGAATGGTCTGAAAGAGAAGTTTCCCCAACATAGAAATGCAGAAAATGTGAGAAAACACTGAAATTCTTGAGATACTAGCTCATCTGTGCTCTTTCAAAAGTATTTCAATCATAGCTAAATTTGATAGCTCTTACACAAATCTAAATTTACAGGTTTGTATTTGTAAGAGACCAGAGGAAAGGCTGAGTGGCTCAAAACAAGGTGGGAAAGCAGTGGGGATAAAGGGTGAGCTTTGCCTAGGTGGGACAGTTTGCTCGTCTCCTCCCCCCACCCCTGTCCTGGCTCTTTGAGCTTTCTTGCACTTGGCTGCATAGAAATTGTTCATTTGAGAAGTCACCAGCAGGTGAGCACTGTAATGGGTGTGGTCGAACACGTGGGACCTTTGTAAGCCCCAAAATGTTGCCAGAAATTTTGGCACTGTGTAATGCCCAAGGTGCAAGATTTTGGAGCCAAAATCAATATTGACCAGCCCAGGAGAGGGCCCTAGGGGTCTGAAACTGATAAAAAGCAGCAAGGTGTGTGTCCTGCAGCACACTCTGCAGCCTTGGATTTAAACCTGTTGACACAACACTGCATCTCTCTCTCCCCTCTCCTCTCCCTCACCCTTACATTCTTCTTCTTGAAATATATTTTAAGCCTGATGGAAAAAAAAAAATCAAACCATCAAAGATTCAAAACCTTGCCAAGTGTCTGATTCTATCTGGATATTCCAAAATAGCCAAACGCCTTATCCTGTCTGAATGTTCTGAAGTCTGCAAACGAAAGTTCTTTATATTGAAAACTCTGAGAACTTTTATTTTTATTCCCTCACACCACATACAGTATATCCAACTACCTCCTCCTAAATTCTCTGAACAAGACCAGGTATTTCCCTTATTAGAAGTCTTTCCTGAGGGAATTTCAGCAAGATTAAAATCTTGTCAAAATTAAGTCAGGATTTAAAATATTGAAACCATTAAAGATGACCTTGAACTCTTTTTTACCCATGCTGGAGCTGCCTATTTAACCCACTGTGAAAGAAAAATTACACTGATTGTGTACTACATAGAATAGATTTCTTCTAATGTGAGAGAAAAACCATGAATATAAGTTCATAGAGAATAGTTGTCTATAGTTATGACTTAATCACCATTGTTATTTTTTGAAATTAGAAAATTCTGGCCTAAAGGTTTGCTTAGAATAATACTTTTTCTTTGGATATCAACAAGCTAATATGCATGGGGATATGAAAGTAGATTTTCTTCTACTTTTATTCCCTTTATTTTAGTCAATCAATGGTATGTTTTACTGAATTATTGCATGGAATATTTGTGGAATAATCAATGGAGTTATTGAATAATACACATTTGATTAACTAATCAGTCATTCAGTCCTTTCTCTTGAATGAGCTCCTGTTGTTGGGGATACTGTTGTACTATTTATTTTTTAAACATTCATTTACAGAAAGTTATCACAGTGCAGACTGCAAGGAAAATGAAGTATGAAAGAAAGGGATAAAAAAAGGCAGCATTGTTGCCAGTACAATAGCTTTTTCAAGTTCAAGGGCTACAAGAGAAAAAAAAATAAAAAAGGGAATTGTAGAATTGGTATTTTGTTACATTTTGGGGCTTGTGAGAATGGGGATTGTAAGAAAATCCTTGAAATTCCACTCCAGATTCTGATATTTACTTTTGCATGAAGAGAGCACATTTCTTACCCACATCAAGATTATGTTGTATGTTAGTAACTGCAACCAGGCTTTATGCTTAAAAGGTACAAACACTTTCTAGTGCATTCAAAAACCAGTTTCCTATTTATGGGAGTATTTGATACAGATCAGAACCATCTGTATGTACAGGGAGAGCTGGAAGTCATGTGTTCCTGGTTTTGAAAAATATTTTTTTAAATAACCCTGAAAAATTCTTATCAGATGAATATTGCTTCTGTTAAAGCAGTTGTTCTGTGTATACTTTTAGAAGGTCTTGATGTACTTTGTGCCCTTTTTTACTTCTAAAAAAATAAATTAATGGAATATGTTTCTGAATAAAATAATACAGAATTGATGTTTTCTTATTGAGATTTCTGTAATGTCAAGTTAAATGTTAAATGCTAAATGTTAAGTGTTAACATTTAACCTAATGTTAAATCCCTCTGCTATTAACAAACTGCTTGTCCATATCTCTGCATGAGCGAAAAATAAAGTACAGTTTGAAGAGTATAGCTGTTACTTTTAGACAAAATAAAAGGGAGTAGTAGAGTCCTAAGCCATAATAGATATTTTAAAGACTTAGGATTATAAACTTTGTTTCTTTGAACTGCAATGACAGAGTATGTACTGGTTCAATATTGTTTGTGTGCATAAATGCACAATAGTAAGCTACATATATTGAAAATTTATATTGGTTTAAATAATCTTTAGACAATATATTCATAAAGCAGAAGGTCTAAAGATTGAATACCCTCAAGTTAGGGTTTTTTGGATTGCAGCTCATTAAATCTTCCTCTAGTAACTGAATTTTCCCAAATTATTTTCCTATCTCACTTGGAAAAGTTTGGTGACTGTGTGTGCCATCTGTTTACTTAATGGTTTTAGGTTTAATTCCACAGAGAGAATGATTATTGCTGTCTTATTCTAAGATAAAAGCTTACTAAATTCTGCAAGTAATGTTGAGATCAAGAAACACTTTGCAGTAAATTTAAAGGGAATGGAAACTTGTTATCCAACAGTTAATTCAAAATTAAAAGTTACTCTTTCCTCTCAGGAATGCTAAATAAGGAAATGAAAGCCATAAAATTATGCTTTCAAGATGGATTATTCAATATTCTTTGGAAAGATATTTGCAAAATATACTCAAATATGTAAATTCTTCAGCAGAATGTAGCCAAAATTACCTTACTTTTCTACCAGCTTAAAAATGATAGAGATTATGGAGTAAAATAATCACATTCCTACAGTGTCTACATTGATTCAGCCAACAGTGTTCCTGGATTACTTATAAAAATAAATAGTGTTTTCTTTCCTACCTCTTTATGTAATATGATTAGCTGGTTCTGTCAGAATCTAAATTGTTAACTCTTCAATTAAGAAACTGGGACCATCAAAAAGCGTAAAAGGAGAAATTTTAACAACTATCTTGATTTATTACAGCATAATATCTTTATGGTCTCTTTTTCTATTTGCTATGAGAGGAATTGCTGATTTCTTATATGTAAATCAAATTAGTTCTATCTACATTGAGGCTGTGTTCAATAAAATTTCTTATTTCTTGCTTGCAGAATAATATTAATGTTTTTGAAATTACAGATGCTCGCATGTGCCTTAGCTTTTGTTCTAGAGTACCCACTGTCTTATTGTGGAACAAGGAAGTCTGCATTTTAACTTGGTAATTGGTTATTTAGATTGTGTATGTAAATTTAGAAAACTTAATTAGACTTGGAGAATAAAGTAAATCAACATGATGGTTAGATTTCTCTGTGAGAGAAGGAAATACCTTTTGTTCTGTACTTTTCTGAAAATGTCACATTTTTGCTGAGTAACAGCAATTGAACAATTGAAGCCCTACCGTGTAGTTGGGTGTTCAGGAAAATCCTGATCTAAATAGCCAACCAGTAAGTGCTGCTTTGTGTTATCTCTTATGAAGAAAGAACCCTAGAAAAAGTCTTGCATAACCTTTGCAGCAAATGAAATCCTGTATATGGTGTGAGGAACTGTTCCAAATGAGTGTGCTTAAGGTCACCCAAAAATCACTAACAAGGGTATGAACAAAAGTCAGATTTAGTATTAAATGACAAAGTACAACAGATTAGCTGGCCAGATTCACTCTACTTACAAAGGACAACTGAGGCACTACAAGGGGAAGCAAGCAACAACAAAACCAAACAAAATCCAGGCAATCAAAACAAAAATAAGTTAAAAACTACCTAGAGGTGTGTGTGGGTATGTGTGTGGGTGTATAAAGATAGTGTAAACAAGGATGAAAAAGAATGTGGCATAAAGCTTAACAACACTTAGACTTAACATACTTTAACTTAACTTATACCTTAATTTATAGCTTAACCTTAACAATCTAAGAGAGAAATAACACTTAACAGCATTTAGCCTAAATTATAACTTAACCTAACTTCCAGATTTGATATAGTATATGCACAAAGGGTATACACAGAGACAGAAACAGTCAGTGCAAGATAAGGTACCTGTGGAAAAATCTCCCTGTCTTGGTTTTGAAAAGACAGGTATCTGCTAAAGAGGGGCAGAGCCTCTCTTGGAATGGATAATTCAAATCCCCTTCCCCTAAATTATTATAATTTAGAAAATTAAAACGGCTTTCAGGCAAAGATATGGGGATAGGAATAACAGTTCTTTACTAATATGTATAACAAGGCAAACTACCAACCACAATTAACAGCATTAATAGTGAACAGAACCAGGGACCTTGAGGGCAGCTTTGTTTCACAAAACCCAGGGCAGTGCAATCTCTTGGGACTCTGAAAAGCACCAAGCTGGAATGGTGAGGGATCCCGGGCTGGTGGATCGGATATATCTGGAACTCCGTCGGTGGTCACTGGAAGGGCAGGGATGTCCCAGCAGGGAGGGCAGTGCAGGGCCGCAGCATAGCAGAAAAACCTCACAGCAGTGCTGAGAAAGCAGCGGTGGTGGGACAGGGCCAGGCCAGCGCCAGCAGGGCAGGAGGAGGAGAGCTCAGGATTCCTGGGCACACGAGCAGAATGATGGTAGCTTTCCTCAGGATCAGAGCCAGTGGTGCCAGTGAAAAAACTCCTCCCACAGCAAGCAGCAGCCTGACTGTCCTCTCTCCAATGCAGAGAGCAAGAGAGCAAAGCCGCCCCCAGCCCCGTCTTTTTCCTGCCCCTCAAAACCTCCTGTTACCTTCCCCCTCTGAGAGAAACTCCCGGAGACAAAAAAAAAAGAGTGTAGCCAGGTGCCATCGCTCCATCCTTTTGTCCCACCTGAGTATCTATAAGCAGCCAGCAGTTAGTTGCCTTGCAACTCTTGGAAAAAAATTCTATAGGTAAAAAATAAAAAAGGAAACAAACCTAACCTGCAATGCTTTCTCAGAGGTCAATGAAAATACTCACTTTGGATGCTTTTGCATCTCCTGATGGTTGAAGGATCAGGCCTTGAGGAGTGAGGGTATTAGACCAGGACATGTCGTGTTTTGGCAATCCTCCAGGTGTTGCAAACCTGAGGGTTTGCTGGCTCCGAGAGGCGTCCCATTCAGAGGGACATTGCTGGTCACAGGCCTGCTGCGGTCCAGGGGAGCTTAAAGGGCCCCATCTTGGACCGCTATTTATAGGTGGAAAGACAGTGGGCTTTGGTCATAACAATGTTTCATCCTGGCTACAGTTTGGGTTGCACTTTCTTTTGAAAGTGTGAGAATAGGAATGTTACTCCATTCCGGCCAGAGAAATATTTTCCAAGGCTGGTCATGAAAAAACCAGAAGCTTGTTAGGAGTCCCTGGGAGCAGACAGTGTTTTGATAAACTCAGAGCTGAGCCTAGGTGGTGTTTTCAAGAACAAGGCCTAACAAGCATTTCTTACATCACAGCCTGGAAAGGAGTGTGTGTGGTGGAATACACCACCACAGGAACCTACTCACACATTCGTCATGATGGCTGCTTAGGTCCTCATTGAGTTATACATGTTCTTCAGTGAGTATTAAGACAACTATTTATGTGCCTCCCTTACCTATTCAGTATTCTGTTTCTCTTGAAGCTCTTAGCAAGAACTCTAAGAAGAAGACTACTGGGCAAAGGAATTTGGTGTCAACTCTCTTTTCTCTTCTGCAGAGTGTTGTCTAGAAAGTGTATCTGACCCGTGATATGGGGTGTCATTATTGTTTGTGTGACTGTTGATGAGGGTGATGGATACATAATCTAGGAACAAGGTTTGCTCAAGAAATGCTCCAACAGAATATGAGCAACACAGCCTACAGATTTTGTTGCACAGCATCTGCTCAAAAAAGCTATATCTTCCTATGTATACATATTCAGCATCAGGAAGGAAGTAAATATGTCTCACTTCTCATACAACAGTTATTCATAAGTCATATTTTTCAACACAAAAACTCAGCAAAGCCTTAGCAGTGAAGACAAACTTGATGAAGGTAAACCAGAAAAAGAGCTGAGTCTTCAATGCAGTGAGGAAAGAACTAGATCTGCTTGCATGGTCTCAGGAAGGAAGAAACAAGGTGTGCTAGAGAAATATTAAGACATGCCTTTATTGATGAGCTCCATGGACGTCTGTCTTATTTCTAAACATGATTATGACAAGAGAGGATCAGCATGTCACATCCATTCACCATTAAGGCTATAGTATTTTAGAGCAGTCACTGGGAATGAACAGAACTTTGCCCAAGGTAAGTAGTCACGAATCTTGCCTCTTCCATTATACCAATTCTAAACACTGATGTGTTGGGCAAAAGGAGAGTGATATTAACACTTCTTGCTTGAAGTGTAAACAGTCATTTCCCTTGTAATAAGTGAACAAGCCTCACAAAAACACCTCAGAAAACAAAATTGAAAACAAGATTCTACTTTTTCATGCAAGTTGGAAAAATAATTTTGACATTATGTTCTTTTTTTTCATTTTGAGGAAAAAGCCATAATTACAATGACTGAACTCTACAAATGAAATTATAAATTAAATTAAGTAACTTGGTTTGGTATAATAAAAGTTGGATGGCTTAGAATATTTACAATTTCTTATCTCTGAAAAATATTGCCAGTGGCAAATAAATGTTGAGTTACACTTCACAACATGCAAATATTGAAATTTTGCAGGGACAGCCATATTATTTGAAAATATGGCAGATATTTAGAAAATATGGCAGATAAATATAACATTCTTATTCTTCAGATATTCTAACTGAAGAATAAGAAAACAACGTATGTAAGTGTCTAATGACCAGATTTAATAAATATAATTATTGTTTATAGACCAGCCTTATAATAGTAAAGTTTAGACAGAATTTGGAGGAATAGCATGTTCTGGTTTGGTTAAGTATCTGTATGTGTGCCTTTAAGTATGTAAATAACGGTCTGAAAATGACTTCTGTTTCCATGATACTTACAATATTTTTATATTCTATTTATATGAGGTGTATTGATATTGTAAAACTAATATTTTTTTTAATTGCCTAAAGTGATGAATCTTGGACAGCGCAGGGAGGAAGAAACAGAATAACTGAAAATTACTCAACAAATAAAAAAGAAATAAAACCAAATAAGTTTTTGACATCAATTTGAGGAAAGAGGGCATAGAAAGGAAAGCAAATATGCCACAGGAAATGGGGCTTCAGCTGCTCCCAGGCTAGATTAGCTGTGCGAGATGAAAGTGGATGAGTAGTGTCGGTTCCTGAACCTCTGGTTTGCTTTAGTGTGAAAGACCTATAGTCATGTGCTGCCTACTGACCACTAACAAAATGCATTGTTTTTATATCACCACAAGGAAATTGAGTTCCACAGATTTGGAACTAAAAATAAATTAAAAATAATTGTTCTTGACAATACCTAATCATCTTCTCCATTTAAAGGATGGCTCTTACCTTGCAGTAGAGTTGCTTGATATTTCACAGGGTTTGCATATGCATCATAATAGAGAATAGAACTCTGTGGGCACTATCTAGATTGCCAAAGGAACAGTACCCTCTCTATTGTCATATGCATAAATGTATAGAATCAAAGAGAAAAAGCCGTCCACAAATTAAGAAACAGTCTGTCAGACACTGGAAAAGGTGATCTGTTTTGAAGCATCTTGGGAGCTTAGGGTCAGGCCTTACTCTGCCCCATGCCTCCCATATCCACAGTGTCTGTCAATCACAGCTCACTGGAGGCACCCCCCAATGTCACCTAACCCACTCCTGAGTGGTCGAAAGGCCAGAAGTCCCATTTGGAAAGAAGGCACAGGGTGGGCTTTAAGAACCCTAGACACAAGGCAAACACATTGCCCTTTAACCCCACTTTCATCTTGGAGCCTTACATCGCTGGAACCCAAGATTTGGTATCTATGTCTGGTTTTCTGTATCTTACCTGCCTTTCTGGTTTTCTCTCTTTGTTCTTCTTCTCTTTCCTCACAGAACATAACGTCAAATGAGTTTAAAGGTTTTCTGAGCGCAGTGGGCTAAAGTCTATGCTGTGATAAGTGATGTTGTATTTAGGCTTCTGACAATGTTCCTTATTTTTTTATAGTTTACCAGTAAACTTTTGTGCAGTTTTTTACCTCTTGAGAATATTTGGGTGGAGTTTTCTCCTTTGCACCTACCCAGAGCAAAACAACCTTGGTTTAGCCCTGGGTTTGAGTGACTTGGGTTTAACACAGTCACAGACTGCTGAAGCTGTAACATGCTCTTAATTGATTCATATTCAGAGTTACATGGGAAACTTAACAGCAGCATAGTAATGAGAGAAAAAAACTTAAATCACATAGGCATTAATGTTACTGGAGAAACATAAACCTTTCAGATAAGGGTTTGTACAGGAAGTGAAAGTGCTTATGTATCCTGGAAAGGTTACAAGAATCCAGCAAAAGCTAAGATAAAGTTCTTGGGACACTGAATATTGAAGAAATGATCCACCCTCTGGGCATTTGTGGTGTTCTGCCTTTAGAGGATTAAGCTACTTCTTTCTTTACAAGTTTTGCCACTCTGGACTCATTTATGTAGCACCTCCATGTAAAACACATGTTTTAAATTTTTAGAAGCAGGGAAGTACAATTTAAGCTACAGAATTTTATTTTCTTTTTAAATGTAAATTGATAGAGCTCTTACCTCCTGTAAAATGTCTGAAAAATTTAGCAGCCAGCATTTTCATTTGGGGAAGTTTCTTTCAGAAGACAAAATAAGATTACTTCAGCCAGCATAAATGATATAAATAGACTTTACATATTTAAGAGGAATTGGAATAGAGGGCTATTAAAAAAAAAAGGATGCAATTTTTTTTCCTGATATTTTTGCCTTTTTCTCTTTCTTGGTGTAAGCCATGCTGGGTTTGCATTCCAAAAACCACATTTCTTTGTTTTTCCTGTTATATAACGCTTTTAAAAGTTTTATTTAGTGTTGTGACACTTGCATCAAGCTTTTCCTACCCCTGATGTGCATTAATTGAAGTGAAATGAAAGCAAAACTGTCACATATTTCTGGTCTCCTTGGAAAGCTTCCCCTCTGACTGATTTTTACAGTCCCATTTCTGTGTTTCTCTACTTATTAATATGAGCCTTTTTACCTCAAATGGGTTCCTAGCTACAATCATATCCCATCTGGATATTATCTCATAGAAATTCCCTTAACCTAAATATTTAAAGAAGTATCCCTCTGGTAAATAGATCTATTTATTTCTTTTTAAATGTAACTTTGTCCTGTTTGAGGCTATGTTTCTACTGCAAGCACATGGAACCTCCACCGGCTCCCTGCTTGCATTGAGATTATTGAGGATACCACCATCAGCAACTCAGTTTAAAACCTGACTTATGTTTAAACCTGACGTTTCAATGTTTTGCAAGTTGAGTTTAGGATTTTGAATTTGTCCTGCTTTTGCAGGACAAGGGAATGTTTAGCAAAATCTGCATGGCTGCATAAATCTTATGTTTTTCTTTGGATTGTTTTCTTCTCTTTCTCACTGTGCAAAGAGAAAATAAGAAAGGGATAGCAAACTAATAGCTGGCAAATTGCACATCACCTTTTCTGTAGCTCAGGTTTGGCAATTTTTCTTGTATGGCCTGTTTTAATAACTAATTATTCTTAAGCAATTTACAAGTTGGCAGTGGGCTTCCAAGCCTCTTAATGCAGCGTGCCCTCCTCTGCAGCATCTCCTTGCCCCTGCCTGGCTGCTCTGCAAGCTTCCCAGCATTTCCAAGTGGGTGACCCCTTCAGCACTGTTTGGAGAGCTCAGAGGTCTGCTGGGACAGGTTAGAAAGAGATGGATCATTTTCATGTCTTGAGTTCTGTTGAGATTTAATTGCATTTAAGGAAACAAAAATAATATTAAAAAAACTTGAAAGATTAAACCCTTTTTCTTAATATCACTCTTGCTTAATATTTTCCTAGAAAGACACATTTTAATACTCAAGGCTCTAAAATAATCAGAGAAACTGTGAAGCATTTTTTACTCATTTTCAACAAATGACATACCTTTGGTAATTAATCCTCCTACACACATCCCATACAATGACTTGAGTGTTCACTAAGGAAACATAATGTTCACTAAGGAAACATAACTGTGGCACAAGTAACAAGGCACAGATGCCAGGATTGGTTGGGATGCACTCACTCCCACTGGTCTTAGCCCCTCCCAGCTGGGGAACAGAATGTGAGTTAGACTCCTAAAGCTAGGAAGTCCATAACTTAGCAGGCATACAAATGTCTCTGCTTATCCTTGCTATTTTTCCGGCAGCTATTTAGAAAAGTCATAATGTGATTGTCACTGCAAGAACAGAAGAACTTTTTAAAGTAGTAGCTTTCTATTTTAGAGACAAGCTTCAATATTTACCAGATGCTCCAGAGCTGGAAGAACAGCTTCATGGAAATAGAGTGCCTCTGTCACTGATTTAACAACAACAACAAAAAACCCCACAAGAAACAAACGAAAACCAACCAACTAACCAAACGAAACCCCCTGAATATTCTGCACTGTTACCATCTGGGTTTTTTGTTTTTTCTTTGTTTTTTCTTTGTGATAGGAAGTTTTTTTTGGACTGCAAGTTTGGGCAAGCTGAACTAAAACTCGCATCTCCTTTTATTCAGTTTTGGTTTTAATTTGATGTCTACTGAAACTATCAAAATGTCAGCTGCTATAATTGAACTGGATAAGATTTCATCACATGAGATTGAGAACAAAAGGGATTCCGAGCCAGCTTTTAAGCAAGGCAAATTCAGTCAATCATGCGCTGATTATCATGGTTTTCAACTTCACTGCTCATGTTCTGCACCAGCTGGTAAGCATGTATTTATATAACTTATTTCCTCAAAAATGTGTGTACTTACTCATGTAACACGTGGCAATTAAATGGTAAGATCCAACAAGGAAAACATAGGAATTGTTGCTATTATGCAAGCATTATAGGAATTAATTTTTAGTTCAGCTAAAGGGTAGAAAAAAATTATTTATTTAAAAAGAATCTGTGGCTCCTGAACTCTCTAGCACATCGTGGGGGAAGTCCAGGAGCCAGTTACCTTGGTATTACAGGAAAATGAGCTTTGCGTAGGAGATGATATCATTTTTGTATAAATTAGAGCAGCCCAAGCTGCTGCTCTCATAGGAGACTTTGCAAAGTGTGTCTAGAAGCTGTGCTCTCTAGTGCCTATCACTGTGACTCCTTGACTGTTTTTTTCTGGGTTTTTGTCATATATAAAGAGGGAAATGCATATTGCTTGGTTTTATATTGGGCAGGTGTTATGTATAGATAAAATGGGTCCACAAAAATGTAAATTTTTGTGAGCATCGTGACACTTGAATTTTCCAAAAATTCATAGTCATGAAAAATACAGACTGTAGCTGCCTTGGATGGTCTAATATAACAAAGGGGACACATCTGAAGTTAATTAATGGAATCTCATTTAATCCCTACAAGTCTTCTTAAGTATTGGATAGTTCTTCACCTAGGAAATACCTTCTGAGAATGGCTACTCGGATTTCTTTTGGACTACATACATACTATGACTTTTACAATTCCCGAAGAATAATTTGATTTTCATCATGTTTTCACTTGCCCAGAACAAAGCACAAACTTGGCAGGTGGAGAATATCTGAATGTAATTGACGCTCTATATCCTGTGATAGGACAACTGAAGTGCAGTGAAAGTCTGACCCTTTCAGATTGGCTGAAGTAGGTGAATATATGAATCAAATGGTAATATTTTTAACTTTTCAACAAATGTTTGGAACATTTTTTAGTTATAAATTCAGTTCTTACACATTAAAATGGTTGAATGGTTGTGATCTCTCTTTTGCAAGAAAAGCAGATAGCTTGTGCTTTCCCTTATAGAATTTTTCTAATTTCTCTTTCACTAAAGCCTTCAGTAACTTTTGTAAAGCAGAATTTTCATAGTTGATGCACTTCTGAAATTTTCTCTTGTATGTCATCAGGGTTTGTAAGGTCAGGAATTAGGTGTCTGTCTGCGCTCCTGGGATTCTATTACATAATTTTAAAAATACCTCTCCTATCCCATACAAGTGTCACTAAAGAACTTGTGCATGTGCTAGGTGATTTGCTAAGCTATTTTCCTTAAATGACAAACTAACCTTTTTAGCCTATTTTGTTGATGAAGAATTATATGAACTTCCAGCATAAACAACATACTGTTGCTCAGAATTCTGCATGCAGGAGGTAATAAAACCCACTCTTCCTGTTTGATTCTTCCATTCAGAAAAAAATTATTTTCTTTTAAAAAAGGTTTTGTCTTGCAAGTATTTGTTGCAAACACTATTTAATATTCCTGAAGCAGAAACAGAGCTAACAAACATCTCAGACAAATGTTTTGTCAGCGTTTAGAGATTTTCTTGGTTTATATTTTTGCATCAGAACAGAACAGAACAGAATCAGATAAATACTGATACAATCTGAGTGTTTTGAGGTGTTATGAATGATCACTTAAAGGAAATGCCATCTAATTTTTTTGCCTTCTAAAATTTTCCTTGATATATTTATTTTACCAGTCTTTAGGTAAGCTCTTTGAAGTTTCTAATGTTGTGCTGTGTTGTTTGAAGTCTGAATGGAGAGGTATAAACAAGTCCTAATTGGCTTCCACATGTCTTTTCCTAAAAGGAACTTCTACTTGCTCAGCCATGGCTATTGATAAAAATAAACAGCTCTTGATTATAATACAATGATGGACCCTATTTCTTTGAGTAGACTGTTTACCAACAATGTTGTTTGTCAGGCGGAAGAAAATTTCAAGTTATGGTAATTAACAGAAACTTTTCTCTTAGAATTCAGGTTTGGGTTGGTTTGGTTTGTTTGCTTGGATTTTTTCCAAATGGTAATATGAAAACATCCAGGGAAATCAACACCCTATATCTGAGTGCTGCCTTGAGGTTTGCTAATGTTGGCTTCTCTGCCCCAGGGGACTCCACTTCCACAGTTGCACTTTTGGGAATCTTATATTTAGTGTCAATGAACTTTAATTCTCAAGTGGGTTTTTTAAAAAGAATTTTTAAAGGACCTGCATAAAATTGTTCATATCACCAACAAATGATTGGAAAAGGTATGTAAGCTATGAAAACATTAGGTACTCAGTGTTAACCTACAGAAAAGCAGTAACAGAGAAAGAACACTTCCTTGTTCTTCTCTTCAATTTGCTGTTTACAATATTGTTTCTTTTGAGAGGTTTATTGTTTAAAATTTATTACGCAGTTCTTGTCATATAATTCTTTTGGTATATAAAGCAGAGAATTCAATATAGAGAGATTTCACTTAAGAAAAGCTTTCCACATAGTACTGATGTGTTGCTACTTTTAAACATAAGACCTAAACATAAGACCTCAAAAAATTGAGCACTGACAAAATAAACTGGTATCTTGAAATACACTCTAATGTTCAAGAAATATTGCTGGGACAGAAAAATATTAACCATATTTTTATTTTGTCTTATTTTCAATTCTGAAGCAAGTACCAATCCCGAGGTCTATTTTTTTGGGATCTGCACATACATCAAAATACATTGCACATACATCAAAATATACAGCAGATTAATAACACTAAAATAAGAACAAAAGTATTGATAAGTTCTGAGTACAGAGTATGGATTTTTTTTCCATGTAGAGTCATATTGAAATATTTAGGGGTTTATCACTTGCAGAAAAATACTGGGACATTGGTTTAAGAAATGAAATGCATAACCAAGATCAGTTGATGAATGCCCCAGGAACATATCAGAGACCGTTGTTGCCTTCCCGGGTGCTTGGATTACTTGGACTCTAGGTGAAAGCCTGAATGGAGCAGTGACACTTCAGACACAGCAGATAATGTCGGATTGGTAGGAACTGACATTTTAGGCATGTCAAGCAATCTTTAAAAAATCAAGCTTATCTTGATTCTTAAGATACTTTATCTGCAAAGAAGAATTCTTATTACTATATATAGCATGAATGCAAGTGTCACAGCCACAGCAGTTTGTCTTCACCAATGGAAAACAGGCTGTTCCTAATATAGAAAATCATTTCTCTGTTGTACTGGTGAGAGCAGAATTTCCTCCAAAACCTGGTCTATTTGCTCTTCAGACTTCTCACAGCCAGCAAAGCTTATCTGAATATTGCAAATTTAAATATTCGTGCAGATTTAAACCCTATTATCCCAGATTTGGGAAAATTTGCTTTCCCTCTTCATCTCTTGTTAGTCTGGAAGAGACTGAAAACACCTGACCTACAATCTTTATTGGCCAAGTCAGAGTATAGCACTCGAACTGTCCTAAAATTAGAAATGCATGAAATCACGGGGGTTTGACTCTGTGACTTTTACTAGAATGGTACAAGGCTAGAAAAACACCTACTTGCATTTAATGTGGTTCTTTGACTTGATAAGTTTTTCGGGGCATCTTCTATGGTGAATGCAAGTGAAGAGAAAGGGGGAAGAAGAGAATATTAGTTCATACAGCGATAGAGACTGGAGCATAAATTTATATAGTATGTCCTTAGTCTTCAGTGCTGGCAAGGGTCAATCTTTTTGCTACTGAGCCTAAAGATATACCATGAGCTACAACTGGAAGATCTATTGCTCTTTGGCACTACTCTCTGAACTAAAACTTCATTAATATTACACAATATGAGCCTATATCTAAAGAATAATTCAGAGTTAGCAGAGAGGCCTGACATACTCAGGCATTCAACTCTGCCCTGGGAATCATGACTCCTATCTTTACATGGCTTGGATAAATGGAAACTAAACTGAATATAAAAATTTAACTTTTCCCAGAGGCATAACTTCTCTTCTGTGCGCCTCCTTCATTTAATAGGCTATTTACTTTCAATGGAGAATGGGGTTGTTCAACAAACTCCGAGAAAAGACACTAATGGCTTATAATGGATTTTATTTCCCAAACTATCTCAGTAGCAACAGAAGCATGTCTATGTAAAGAATATGCTGACCTCACAGATCAAACTTTCCCTGATTTGAAATGTGAAGTCAATACTTGAAGAACAGATGAGTGCAGACTTGGTAACAACAGCAAAAAAATGAGTGAAGCAAGAGTGAAGTCTGAGCACTCTTCCTGTAGCACAGTGTATCTTACACTTGCAAAGCCTGAATACAACCATGAAATACTTTTATCTTATCTGTTAGAAGTGTGTCTGTATGCTTAAGTCCTTTTTACTTGAATAATGAGCATAAATTGATAAGCGGGTCTCCAGTATATTAGAAGATGCAAAATGACTCAGTTTAGATGGGGAGGTCACTGAGGAATTTCAGGTTTCTTAAAAGTTAAGTCCTGAGTTGTGTCTATATGCAATTGGAACAACATGTTTTTAAAACCAAGTCTGAACACTGTGAACATTATAAGTAGAATAGATTGATGACCATGAATCAATAACTTTGATTCTGGTGAACTCCTCTGGTGAAGCAGAATACAGTTGTATTTTATGTTTGAACATTAAATTAACTGTAAATTCTAATGGCTGTGTCTAGACAATATGCAGTTACAAAACAAATTATGCCATTTAGTACTTTGTATCTAAGTTACTGCTTGCAGTGTTAGAAACCACAAATATGAGTTGTTTCATTATTACACCACCAAAAATGTATAGGAACTCTGGCAGACTTTATAAAGCTTTGTGATGTTTGTATCAGCATTGTAATATTATCTATATTAATCTGATTTTAAAAACCAAAACAATAAACAAGGAAAAAAACTTCCTGAAAACACAAGTTTAGTAAAATTTCTTAAATACATCATGAGAGAGAAAGAATTATATGGAATTATCTGTTCAGGCAGCTGAATATTATAAATAGAAAGGTCTGAGTGGTTCTGGAAGACACAAGTGTCTTTTTCCAAAAGTACATGTTGAGAAAGGATTTGGCTGCCTATTAGTCTCAGTCCTAAAATATGTTGTTTTGCTGGTAAAATGGGAATGGTATCTTGAGGTATCTATATATGCAAAAGTATTTGCAATAATTTAGATCTCTCTCATTTTTGTGCTCTTGCCTTTGGAGGGGAAGAGGGACAGCATTTTGAAGTCACTTAGATCCAACTACATCAACTTCTTGTGGCAGTACAATTATGTCAAAACTATCTGGCTGTATAGTTTTTGGAATCAAGTAGCCTCAGGTGTCTGTTTTGAAGATTTGGCTATTTAGGATTATTATTTCTAAAATGTGTATATATTTGTTTTGTGTATGAAAATAAAATAGATAACATTTGAAAATAGCACCCTAAATTACATTATGTATCGTAAACCTTTTAAGTAAGCAATAGTCTTCCTTATTCTGCTGCTATACTTTTGTGTTGTAATGCAATGGGCTTTATGTAAACTCAGATTGTAGTCAGATGCTAATATTAATTATTTTAAGGTGTTATTAACAAGAAAGGTAATAAAATGTTTAACAAACTTGATTCAAAGGCACATAATGATGTATGTTGAAGATGAACTATTTCAGTCCTACCCGAGTACTGAAATGCATGTTTTTTTCTACAATGCCTTCTTGAATATCTTGATTTTTTTTTTCTGATATTTCCTTTTAGAAAATAAATTCTCTTGTTAGCAAAGTCTTCTTCTGGTAGGTGCATTAACTTTTCCTTAATTTGTTTTCCTCTCATTCTTTTTCTGATCTAAAAAGGAATAACAGGACAGTCATAGTCAGCATGGCACTGGAACTGTGAAAAGGAGGTCAAAACCGATTTTTTGCTTTCCCTACCTAGGCATTGAGAAAGAACTAAATATCAGAAATTCATGAAATCACTAAAATAACTTGAGTCAATCCACATTTAAGCTTTTTCTCATCTTATTTTGGTACACCTTTGCCTTTTATGTTCTAAAGGTTTTGATTTTGACGCTCAAAAAATATTCAAGGAAAACACGCTTGTAGAAGTATTAGTTTACCCAATCTTTCCTTCACCCGAAAACCATTGTGCTGAACCTGAAAAAAGGAACTAATGAATTACTTAAATGAACCACCATCAAAATCTCATGTTGCTATACTCTAGGTTCCTACAGTCTGATTCTCTTTTGTCCAAGGATGAGACATACAAGGTCTACATGCTTTCTCTTCCAGGACCCTGATTAAGGAAAGCTCTATTAGTGTAGCTTTAAAGATAAAAACACTAATGAATAAAGTTCTTGCCCTGTCAGCTTTGGCAAGGCAAAATGCTTTTTTTTTCAACTCAATGCCACTTTGACAGAATAAAGACTGGATTTAATAAAGCCAGTCTTTCAGAAAGGCAGTTCCTGAAGTACATTAATCAAAGTACAATTATATTGACCTGTATGTTTCTTAGAAATGTCTGTCTTGAAAAATCCATGAACTCTGGAAGTTTTCTCCCATAAAATAAAAAACAATGGAAGTAGAGAATATGAATTTGCTAGGATGGTTGGGTTTCCTGCTCTTTGAGATGCTATAGAACACCTAGTATGCATTGACAATTGTTGCTACTCACTTCAATTGACTAAACTTTCTATCAAAACTAGACAGGAAATTGGAGTAATTAAGGAATAAGGAACTCTGTGTCTGTATGTTTATGCACCCTTTTTATTTTTCTTTATAAAATCCTAAGGAGAATATAAATCTTCTCAATTCATAGGTAATCAAAATAAGTTGAATGAAGTTGATTCCAAATATTGACATCTTATTCTTCTTGAGAGTGTTTTTGCCTTGTCTTCTGACTAATTTAACTAAATGATGTAACAAATGCTCAGGGGGTTTTATCTTTTTTCTTCATTCCTAGAACACAGTCTGTACATTGTTTTCACACAGGATATGACTGGCTTCTTCACTTACCTCAGGAAGGAAATAGCGAGGGCCATTCAAACAAGTACAAATAGTTTTTCTTAATTTATTTATAGACATCTCGTCATCCTCAAAATTCAAAATGTTTAATACAATAGATTTTTGGCATGTTTTCTTTCTGTTAATAGAATTTGTTACAGTGGAATTAAGTGTGATGTCTATTACTTTTATTTTTATAAATTTTTCTTCCCTGCTGTTCTAGTTTTGATTTCCATATGCTTTTCTTCTGAACTCCTTTGCTTTGCTGGGTAATGGGGAGGTCTGAGAGGGGAGTTTTATGTATTTTTGCCCTTCATAACCCAAAGGAATTCCTATCCAGACTCAGGTCAAAATCACTTGTTTGATATCCTGTTCTGGCAACAATCTGTATCTGCTATTTCAGAGGAAAAGAAAACAGGAAAGCATGTTGGTCAGGTTTCTATCTTTTACGATATCCTACCACTTGATCCAACTTAGCAGCACTGAAGTACTGCAAGAGTTATGGCAGTTATCTTGAGGAAAATCAGTGACACACAATGCCAAGTTTAGACACTGAGGCAGATATTCCCATACCACTGTGCTTTCACCTAGTTCCAGCCTGGGGTAAAGGTGCAAAATGAGTCTGGGGAAAAAAAAAGACTCTAGAACTGATCATGTTATGATTATCCCTGAAAACCCTAATAACTAACACTAGGAATTTGACTCATAATCTTGTTTTCCCACTTTGTTGCCAATGTTGATTCCTTTCTTTCTGTATATTTTTCAAAGTTTAACAAGGTCTGTTACTCTCATTTTTCTTCACAACAAGAAAATATTCTCCTCTTCCTTTTGTTTTACTCATTATAAAGCACTTGAAACAATCTTCCCCTCTGCTCAAATTCCTAACTTTTTTCCTGGCCTTTGCACAAAAGTAACTTTCTTCATCTGCCTCATCTGTCCATCAACATTTTTGGATTCATCTCATTTGGGACTTTTCATTCACATTACTTTTTTTTTTTTTGCTTTTTTTTTTTTTGCAGGTTTCTCATTCCTTTCCACTTTTGAGGTGAAAATTATTTGTAAGTGTAATATATTTTAAACATTCGTCTTTAGTTTCTTTCTTAAAACCAGTTGTTTATCTTTCTGTTGCTTTCAGTACCTTAACATTTATTATGCCACTTTTTAAATACTCTGACTTGTTTCTCATTTTGAGACTGCAACCTTTTCTTGTGGTGCCACATGGATGAGTTTCCACAGAAACTATAAGGTTTTGAACTAACTTGGGCTAGAAAACAACTGGACCTTAAGTTTTGACTTCCTTGTTTACTCTTCAGCCTTTCCCATTTGGCCCCTTCCATGCTGTTTCAGGGCTACCAATAAACTCTATGTTTGTTACTATTTTCACATTTAAAAGAGGAAGAACATAATTGTGGAGGCACTGTATTCAGTTTGCAATTGTCTGTCAACATCTGTAATTTTGCAGTTCCTTTTAGATGATCTTGATATCTTAAAGGTTTAGTTCTTGTATTTCTTGCAGTAGGTACTGATATATTACAAGATGCCTTCTCACTGCATGTTCTTTGGCATGATTTTAGGTTCTAGAATCAGAGGCAGAGTAATTGGCAGTGTTTGGGATGGTATACAAACCTAGGATTGCTTGTAAAATTTCTACTAATCAAAAAATCAGACATGACCAGTATTAAGACTAGAGTTTCCGGTATTTTCTTAACATAGAAATTGTAGTCTGACAGTTGCACTACAGATGAAGATATAGAGGTGGTCTTCGTCTCTGCTTTATTTAGAAGAAAGACTTGGAGCAAAAGTTAACTTTTTAATATTTTCTTTTTTCTTATTATTGTGGTTTAACCTCTGCAGGCAACTAAGTACCATGCAGCCATTCACTCACTCCCCCACCAGTGGGATGGGGGAGAAAATCCAAAGGAAAAAAATGAGAAATTTGAGGGTTGAGATAAAGACAATTTAATAGGTAAAGCAAAAGCAGTGAATGCAAGAAAAGTAAAAAAGGGAATTCATTCCCTGCTTCCTATGGGCAGATGGTAAGCCATCTCTTGGAAAGCAGGGCTCCATCAAATGTAATCATTACTTGGAGAAGACAAAAGCCATCCCTCCAAACATTCCTCATTTCTTCTTCCCCCTGCTTTATATACTGAGCATGCTGTCATATGATATGGGATATCCCTGGGTTGTTTGGGGTGAGCAGTCCTCGCTGTATGCCTTCCCAACTCCTTGTATGCCCCCAGCCTACTCTCTGGTGGGGCCAGAGGGAGGAGCAGCAAAGTCATTTGCACTGTGTGAGCACTGTTCAGCAATAACGAAAATATCTCCACGTTATCAACTCTGTTTTCAGAGCAAATCCAAAAGACAATCCCACACTAAGCAACACACTTATAAAACTGTAGTGAATTTACTCAGGAAGAATGCAGAATTTTGCCCTGGCAGAATTTGGCAGTTCCATGTGGACTTTTTAGGACAAAAGCTGGAGAGTGGTGGAAAAGCTACTGTCTACTGATGGTAAAGAAGCCCATCTCCAACACTGAAAGCATGATCCAACAGTTTCTATAAAGAAATGAGCCTGGGATGTGCATGTCACAGACTGATAGACTCTGCAATCAATCATTAAAAATAAATTAGCATTGTATTACTTAGATAATGAAATATGTTCACTTTTTTTTTGTTGTTTGATTGATTTTTTAGGTTCTGGAAGCCCACTTTGATTTACTTTACTAAAAATTACCATGTTAATATGGTGGTTCTGAGAATTTCAGCCTCTGTTCTTACCATGCAATCTTTCCGCAGAACATAAAATTAATCATTAGGCATAGCTTTATGGCTAATTTCTTTGTATTGTGTATTCTCCTATCTGTAACCTTTCTGACTCCCTTTCTACTCAATTAACATGATGGGAGATTTGTACCAGGATATGTGACTGTACTGATCAAGAGGTAAAATGTGCTTTGGTTTTTTTACATCTATGTTCACAGAATCATTGATTCATTTCTTTGTATGAGTATATTAAGAAATAAAAGCCTGTGCTTCCTTGAATTCTTTGGACAATGAGTTTCAAGTTTGGACTGTGTGATATCCAAGCCAAGTAGAATAGGATACCTATTATCCTCACTCTGAGACAATAAATTTTTGTATTAATGCAATAAAAAAAGAGAAGATAATATTAATATCAACAACAACAGCAACAACAACAACAACAACCAACCAACGAAATAAATAAAGTGGTCATTAGTGGTTCCTGCTGTTCAGTGGCTTCTTTGGAGTCCTTTGGCTTTTATACATTTATTGAAGTATATAGGGCTACTTCTAATTTGGGCAGGTTTGTTCTTTCTTCTTTTTTTTTTTTTTTAACCCTTCCTTAAACTGATCCCAGAGAAAGCTTGAGGAATCTGTCTCTATCAAAGAGATTCTGTAACTTTGGGCATTTTGTAATGCTTTCTCCTATTAATATTATTTTTGCTGCCAATGTTCATATTCCAGTTTCTGTGTTGTGATTCTTATCTTTCTTAATGAGAACTTGAAATAAATTTTGTGATTTATAGTTCAACACATCCTCTTTAATATGAGGAATGAAAAGAAACACATCCTTCTAAGGGTTAATGTATTTTCTTTAAAAAAACCCATTTTTGTATAAATTCTAAATTTCTGCTGCAGTTGCATAAAAACTTTGTATAGCACTGTCAAGAAAAACCCTCTAAATAGATACAAGTATGGTCTGTTTTGAATTCAATTTAATCTACACAACCAGCAGCATTTATCCATTGGGCTGATTTTAATATTCAACTTAAATTATGATAAAATGGTATATGGGTGCTCCTGGGCTTTTTTGTCTATGACAATAGTGCTACAGGACTAACCTAAGAGGATGCTGGTGGCATGGTGCCATTAGAACTCATGGTTAGTAATCACTGACCTGTGTCAATTTCTGAGTCATTCAGAGGATTTGTCTGGAGTGCCACGTTGGGCATTTGGCATAACAGAGACTGTTTTATTAACTCTGTTCCACACTGTTAACAACATCATAGCCATCATGTGCTTGTGCCCACAATCGGTTAATTTGGTGGCAGATATATGGCCTGAGAAGCTCAGCATGTTGAAGTTATGCAGAAAGTATTCTCATTCAATCAAAATTTCATTAACAAACATTCTTTTTTGCTGAGTTCCTATTGTAGAAAGAATGGAGAAACAATTTACAATGGCTGGGTTTTGCTAATGGGAATTCACAGGTTTTTTCTTATGTGTTAAACACCCTTTTATGAGCACCTTAGTCTAGGAGAGAGGGAGGGGAAGGAGGTATTTTTGTACAGAAATAGCTACTTTTAAAAAGATAGACATGGTGGTTATCTATGGTATGACAAATCAAGATGATCAAATGTGATTTCTTCCAGGAGGATTAGCTACTTCCTCATCTTCCCCATCCCCTTTTTTAAAGGTAAGTGTTTAAACAGTCCAGGAAGTTTGATGTCTAAATCATACCTCTTCCTGAGTATTTTTATATTTGTCTTACACTAAAGTCTTGTTTAGGGTTAGTTCCATAATTACATCTGATTAAGGTTAGCCTTTTCATTTCCAGAATTTGGAATCTAATATTTGTGGTAATACATTCCTGCTACACAGTGGGTCAGATTCCAGAGGGATTGAGTTAGAACTCGTGTTCAAATCATCTTTTCCAGATTACAGCATATTTACTTGTTTTCTCACTACTGACAGTTTCCAGTACACAAACTGAAGGACTTGTTTAACCTGAAGGTAGAATCTGTTGAAGAGAAAAAGCATAAATACATTGATGTTCAATGGTTATATGTTTTGATTATTACATTTCTTTATTGATTTTTTTAGAAAATGGAATAATTTTGGTTAGTCTCATTCTTATCATTAAAGATTTAGCTGCATTATTAAGTGTTTCAGGGAAAATCACTGGGAATAATATACTGTGTTATATCCTCTGTTAGCTGCTTTTTTCCTCTACACTACCACTGAAAATTAATCTTCTCTCTGAATGTGAGCACAAGAAGTTACCATTGTTCTGCACTACACTGTTTCTCATATTGATTTTTTTCATAACGCAAAAAAGTTTAAAAATCATCCCTTCTTTTTTCCTCCATCTTTTGATTTGACCAGGTATTTATAATAATTTCTTGAAAACTAGAAGGTTCATGTTTCAGAGGAAGACTTATTTATATCATTTAAATGCTTTGCAGAAGGATTTTTTTATTTGTTTCTTTTGTTTGGTTTGTATGGAGGGTTTTGTCTTATAAGTTATATATTTACTTGATAGCATAGATATTAGCCCAAAGAGTTCCAGGTATCAGCTGCATAGAAATTATTTAAAGTCCTAGCTTATTTCCTTCTTTAATACTCAGAGTTTGTCTTGATATATAATGATCACACTCTCATACAATTTTGTGTAGTGTGGTAAAATTATAGATTTTTGTGCTTATATATTTATGTAGTTGCTTGCATCCACTTGAAGTGGGTCTTCATTTGGTAAATTTTCCAAATCCTTTCTGCTCAGAAAAAAATATCTAAATGGATTTGATATGACTAACTTTTTTGAATCACTCCTTGTTAAGGATAACATTCAATGGTCATAGTTTATCAAAAATTTCAACTGGCAGTTAGAAGTTACAGTGTTCATTATGTTGGTGTAATTTTTTCATTAGTTCTGCCCATTTTCATTCACCTGAGGTGTTGGTATATTTTGATCACATACCACAAGGAAGTTTGGATAAAATTTATGCATTTATTTTATCAAACAAAGTAAATATATAAACTCAAAAAATTTTGTGGCTTCACAGCAATGTACAATGTATTTTGTTTGATTTCGTATAAATTATATAAAACAAAACAAGCTGTAGGCCTGACAAAACAAATCAAATGAAGAAAACTTATGAGAAATTTTTCTTAGAACTTAGATATAGGAATACCAAAAGTGTTAAAGAATGCAGTACATGTGGAATTATTGTTATGGAAATTTTAACTGTTTGGATATAGAACTGGGAATAAATGCTGCCAATTCAGGATTAATTTTAATCAGTCAGGATTAATTATATTGATTAGATTTTTTCCATCACTGGCTGACACAAACAAAAGGTGTATACTCTAGAAGAATAGAAAATAAAAACTTGTGGAAGAAACATATTTTTATCACAGTAATATGAAACACACGTATTTGTGTGTTTCTACATATGGAGATACAGCAGTGAGAATTTTTAAATTCTTTTTAATTTCTTTTTTTTTAATTCTTCACTTTGATAATATGTATCAAAATGTACACATATCTGAGGAAGAATTCAAAATAGAATCAAATTCCAAATGCTGCAGAATGCAAAAGTTTTATTTGTTGTAAATATGCCATTTAAAAAGAAAGTATTTATAAAGGGAAACCAAAGGCTTAGAGGTAGCTGAGGAATTAAATGCAAAGTACGGTTTCAGAAATGTCGATTGTATCAGGAAGAACTCTTAATTTCTGCAGTTTAAAATTAATTTCTTCACAAACACAATGTGAGACAACTTGGGGAATAGAACATCCATGAGATGGATGATCCCGCTTAGTAAAAGAATTTTAAGTGCTAAGTTACAGTGAGAAGGAATGAATGTTGCCGAAATGGTATGTAAAGTTGTAGGTATATACTAATCACGTACTTTCCATTGAGCTTAAGCAAAATGCAGAAAAGTATTTGAAGTCTCCCCTTTGGGATTGCCAATGTTGGAAAACAAGAGAAAAAGGAAATATTTATTTAAGCATGTATATCTGTTCTTGACTGTGCTATTGAACTCAGATACATATGACTGTGGGCTGTCAGTGGCTAGTGACAGTTCCTGCATTAAGGAAAATACATTCTATAATGTGGGTTTGGCCAGCTCGGTATCACCGGACATTGACAGTTGGTCCCTGGAGGCCCTTATGATGTCCCATACTGGCAAGGACAAAGTGATGCCAAAACGAAGATGCTGGAGGGACAGTGGTCCAAGAAGCAAAGGTTCAAGTTTATTATTTATATTTGATCACATGTATTTGATCATACCACTAATGTAAATTTTTTGTCTTCGATTTGGCCAGTAGTTCTTTGAATCACAGAGATTACTTGCTCACTATTTTTTCTGGGAATTTCTCTGGCTCCCTTTTGTTGCCAGAGAGCAATACTTTGCACTGCAGGACCTCACCAGCCTTCACTGTGTTGTATTAATCAATTTAATTGATAATAAATATAAATACTATAAATATAATATAATATAATATAATATAATATAATATAATATAATATAATATAATATAATATAATATAATATAATATAAATATAATAAATATAAATATAAATATAATAAATCAGTAGATAGTAAATGTTGACTAAAATTTAGTCTTATTTAACAGCCTTGTATCTAACAGTCCTAAATGGCAGCTGCCAGCATTTTGATACAGACAAATGAGAACTCAAGAGAGTAATAGTTTTTAATTTTGTGGTGATAAACTCTTACAATTTGGAAAACATGTATATTCTTCCTTTGGCAACTTGGAATAAAATGTGAAATCAGTTTATCTAGAGGGAAAAAGGAAAAATAAACTGAAACAGAAACTCAAAACAAACAACAAAAACTCAACATGTTTTTCTCAGCTGAGGTTTTTTCTTTTAATCTTTTTTTGAAGGTAAAACAGAACAACATAAGAATAATGAGACTTTATCTATTAGTAGATTTCACAGGGTTAGTTTTTGTTTTTCAATAAGACTTTCTGGGAGAAACTAAGAATATGATTCTATATTGGAGTCTAATCTAAATGGACCCTTCTTCAAAACAAAGTAGGATTTTTTTTTTTTTTTTTTTTGCTAAAAAACCGAACAAGTTCTAGACTTATCAAGATAAGTGCAGGCTACAGTTCTGGTATTCCTTGACTAAATGGCAATTTAAGTCAGTGTTAAACTTGATTGTGGTTTATAAGGACATGGTAAAAGACAGAATCTTGTCTGCAATTCTTTGCTGGCTGTATTTTTTCTGATATTGAGGAGTTTGTTTTCTAAAAGGAGAATGAAGTCTTGTATTAAGTAAATTTTTAATTGTAATAATTAGTTTCCTGGTTCATATAAGTTGATTATAAAACATTATCTTTTACCTTTTATGCTATATTTTGTCTTTTGAATGTTGTCTTAGGTGGCAAGAATGGTATTTTAAGATGCCCCGTCATCAAGAGGACTCAGATCTATTGTTCAGAACAAGTTTCAATTTCAAAACTTGGCCTTTAGGTTACACTTAAGTGTACAGTTCTGTAACTTTTAATATTCCATTTGTTACATGAAAGCAAATTCCACTGGTTTTTTTCTGTGCAACAGTCTTCCTATACAAAAGCTATAATTCCACAAATATCTTTGCAACTAAGTTCAACTATATACAACTGTGTCTCATGAAGCAATACATAGATATTTTCAAAATTTTAAAAGTATTTGAGAACTTCTGGTGGTGTATGATTGATTTTCTTGATTGAAAACTAAATTGTCTTTGGAAATATTTTGGGTTTCAGAAAAGCATTTTTCCGCTATTTTTACTAATACAAACATTTTTTTTTCCTGTCCGGTAAGGCACAAGGCAGTTAAAGCTTATTCTTTTGCACCTATGACTTTAAGTTCTGTATTTGCTTCATATAGTGTGAATTATGATGTGTTTCTGCTTGCTGCTGTGTGGAGGGTTTTTTTTGTTTTGTTTTAGTTTTTTTTTTAAATAGAGTTCAATTTTTGAAAGAGGAATTAGGTTGAAGGCTGTTACTTTATTTGACTACCTTGAGGTTGTTCTTTTGGCTTTCTCTCTTCTATTGCTTTGGAAACATGAAAGTGGTGTAAGAAAGGCTGGCTGAATGACACCTCAGCTACTGCTCTAGTCCTTTTCCCAGGACAGACCTTGAGCAGATGTCACCAGTTATTTTCAGGTGTCTGGAGTCAATGGGGTAGTAGCCTGAAGGAACAAATGGTGGAACTAGTTGAAAAAGTATCTTCCTCAAGTTCTTCCTGGCCTAGATGCCAGAATGGAATAAATAAGAATTGTTCTTGCTTGGGTGTAGCTTAACTTGGCTTGATAGATGTCATATTTCAAAGACCAGGCATGTCAACGGTTGATAAAATGCTCTCTATTTTCATATAAACAGAAACTCTTCTGTGTTTAGCCATTGAAGGGAATTGAATTGAATACAATTAACAGTTTATGTAATATGTAAACCCCATGTTAACCTTTTAAATCTAAGGTTGCAAACTGTAGAAAATTTCTAAAAAAATTATATGCTTTCTTTCACAGCATGTAGAATGCATAGATAATTTCATGAGGGCACTGTTTTCTTCTTGCCTGCTTGAAGCCTGCTTGAAGCCTGAGCTCACAAACCAACTTCTGCTGTGGCTGCAAACACACAGGACCTTGCCTGTCAAAGCCACTGTCCCAGTGTCACTTAGTGCTCCAGCAGCACTATGTCCCAAGGACAAAGTCCTCTGCTGGCTGGAACTTCTCTTCTGGGGAGGTATGCTACCTCTTGGTGGCATGAGAATACTTGGGGTGAAAATACATTTTGCTACAAGCAATACCCAAATGTATTGAAACCCTTCAATGGATTTTGGATGAGACTCAACATACATTAATAATGCAGCAGGGAATGACTGATGATGGAATGGAAAGCATTAAAGAAATTCCCTGCCATCTGGTATTGTTGATAGTTTGCTGGCACAAAGACTTGCAGATTCCTGTACATGTTGCCTTTGAGAAGATATTTGTCTCTGCCATTATCATTAAAAGCTGTAAATATGTTTGGGAGGAAGAGTATGACCAAGATCAGCCGTGTGCAGAGGAAAAAAAAAAGAAAATCAAGATCTAGAAAATAACCTGTAGTTGTTATCTACTTAAAATTACAGATTTGACAGTTTTTTTGCTGACAATACTTGGTGTGTAGTACTTGCTTACCACTGCTTTCCAAATGAGATCACATGAACTTCAATTTATATTATTACACTTTCAGCAAGCGCTGTTCTGAGTTAATAAAAATGTCTGTAGTGTCTCTGGCTAAACCAAACATAGCTGTTTACACCATGGAACAACCATGAGAGATGGAGTTTCATAGTCTAGGGTGCAGGTCTTATGTTTTTGATTGTGTGAGCCATTATGATGATTTTACTAATTAATGAAAAATAAACAGGAAGATGTCTGATTCAGATAGAAAACATATTTCCAAATTCCAGTTTTATGATCTGTTGCTGCTTTATGCCCAGGCTTTTGTCTCAGTGTACAGGTGCTCCTCAAGGCTTGGGGCTGGCACAGAGTGATGCTGCTCCCTTGATACTTCTCCAGTCTTGGACTAGCAACTGGACTTCTGTTCTCCTCAAAGCAGCTATTACTATTATTGCAAAACAGCTACTACTCAAAGCAGCTACTACTACTATTGCAAAGATTACTATTGCAGCTCCCTCAAGCCAGAGAGGGGAAAAACTTTATTGTGGTTTGACACTGGCCAAACTCCAGGCACCCACGAAAGCTGCTCACTCATCCGCCCCTGCTACAGCTGGGCAGAGGAGAGAAAATTTAACAAAGGGTTCATGAGTTGAGATAAGGACTCAAAGAAAACACTCCAAGGGCAAAACAGGTTCAACTTAGAAATACAAAATGAATTTATTACTAAAAAAATCAGAGCAGAATAATGAAAAGTAAAATAAGCCCTTAAAAACATCTTTTTCCTCAACTCCTGCCTCCTTCCCACAGACAGCACAGGGAGACAGAAGGTGGGGGTTTGGTCAGTTCATCACCAAGGTTATTTTTGCTTGGTTCAGGGAGAGAATTTGTTCCCCTGTGAGACCATGGGGTTTTTCCCAGGAGAGACAGTTCTCCACAAACCTCACCGATGTGGTTCCAATCTCATGAGCAGCTGTCCTGCCAAAAGTTGTGCAAGGTGAGTCCCTCCCAAAACTGCTGTGGTGTGGGTCACTCTTCCATGGGGTGCAGCCCTCCAAGGACAGGCTGCTCTAGCCTGGAAGCAGGCCCCTCTCTCCAACTGGTCTCCCACTGGATCACAGCCTCCTCTAGGTCTCCACCTGCTCTGGCATGGGCACCACCCCCCACAGGCTGCAGGTGGATCTCTGCATCCCCCGTGGATTCCCATGGGCTGCAGGGACACTCTGCTTCACCATGGTCACCACCACGGCCTGCAGAGGAATCTCAGCTCTGATGCCTGGAGCACCTCCTCCCCCTCCTTCCCAACTGACCCTGGTGTTTCCATGTCGTTTCCCTCACATGTTCTCACTTCCTCATCTTCTCTAGCTGGAATTAAAATTGGCTCTCACTTTTGTTTTGATTTCTTCTTAAATATATTATCACAGGGGTGTTACCATCATCCATACTTGGCCCAGCCTTGGCCAGCAGCATGTCCACCTTCTGAGCCATCAGAGATTGGTTCTGCTGGACATGGTGGAAGCTTCCAGCAGCTTCTCACAGAAGCCACTTCTGTGGCCCCCTAGTTATCAAAAACCAGGCTAGCCAAACAAAGCCAAACATACTGGTGCTTTGAAAAATGACTGCCAAAAAGCCCAAAGCTCCCCCCTCCCCACCCTACACACACCTGGTCCCGTACCTTAAAGTTACAGCAACAATTTTTTGGCATAAAGCAGAGGATCATGAAATAGACTATCATCATAAGTCTCTCCAGAACACCATCTATCATCTAAGAAAATATTATAAGCAATGATAAAAAATAGATTTCCTTTTTTTGCTGTTACCAGCTAGTCTAGTGTTCTGCCTACTTCATATTACACTCTAATTTAGCATCTCAGATATTTCAGATGCACTTACTGTAAAATCCTGAATGTTAGGGTATATCATCATTTTTTAGGTGATATGCAAAAATTGCTCTTTAAGCAATTGCTTTAGAATGAAGACACAGACAAAACAGATAGGTTTCCTTAGACAAGGAGTAGTAATACTTTGCATCCTTCATTCAAGCATAAAGTGCCTGAAGCATCTCAAAGAATATTAGAAATGTTAGTATGCATAATAGTGGTTAACTGAATACAGACCTAGGATTTTGCACAGCATCACAGAATAAGTTGAAGATGATGAGGACTACTCAACTCTTTTAATTGCTCAATTAATTCAAATTTAATAGTAGCAGTATTAACAAAGATGTAAAATTAATGAAAGCTCTGTGTTCATTCACATGGCTTGATGAGTCTTTGATGGTTTTTATAGAGAAGAACAATGCTGCTGTATCTTGTTAACAATTCTAAACATGATTTTTCAACATGAAGTGCTTGCTTCTATCATTCAATGCTTTGCAATGTCCTGTCCTTCAGGATTTTTTAGACTGCTGATGCAAAACTGTGCTGCTTCAGATATCTGAATTAAGATACCTGGGAAACCATATAGCTCAGATCAAAGAGAGAATATCTCCAAAAACCTTCAATGCACATAGAAGTACTGTAGAAATAATTGTGAATACTTCTAAGACATTGCAAAGCAAAAAGGTAGAAAAATCAACCTGTTCTCTTTTTGGAAGTTTTCCCCACTCTTCAACTGAAGCATATACTTCAAAAGAAACTTTCCCATTAACTTACACAAAATCCCAATATGAAGAAACACAATATTTTTAAAAAATGTAATTGATGAAGACTCAGTACTTCCATAGTAAAGGATCTGTTCCAAAGTTCTGGTCTCATTCTATGCTGTACCCTGTGGTGGACTATATGCCATCTAATGACTTTTAAAAATAAAGATGTATTTTGAAAAAGCAAAATCAAACCACAAATACCATAAGGAGTGTCACCTTGAAAGTATCCACCATCTCTTGGTATTTGAAGGAGCTTTTATTGTCTTGTGTCCTGGTTTAGGGCAGATTTGTGAGAGAACCCCTGAATGGGGTCCCTCTGGGAAGCAAACAGCCTCTACCCCCAACTGGTCCAGGAAAAAAGAACTTCCTCGGAGAAAAGTGGAAAAAAACTATTTATTTAACAAAGTGCGCACAAGCATAAAGAGTGAATAATACGAAACAATAAAACCTCTCATTGCTCTGAAGTGAGATGGTAAATTCAGAAAGTCTTTGCTATGGGTGGTTCAGCTCGCTCAGTCTCTTATCAGTCCCTCTGGAGCTGGAAAAATGCTGTCCTGGGCCCCAGGGGGGTCGCAGGCATGAGATCCAGGTGTCTCTCTGGGTTTTTCGGTCCAGGAGTAGGAATGCAGAGGAGGGAATGCTGCTTTCAAAACACTAGCTCTGAGAGTGAAGGGGGAGAAAGAAAACAAATCTCACAGCAGTGATTCTCTCTCCAGGATCCTGCTCCATGAGTCTCTGCCTCATGCTCCTCAAGGTTGCTCCTCCATGATGATTCTCCCCTTACCAGCTATCCTTCTTTTATCTCACTCATCCTTATTGGATATAGCTGTTACTCATCAGGGGCAAGGCTGTATTGGTTAATTAACACAACTGTTACTTATCAGGGGTTACTTAGTCTTAAAGGTAAAGAGCTTAACATACAGCTTAAACAGAACAGACAATAGGGGATACAAGCATCAAAAAGTCACCTCAGGACATCTTGGTATCCATAAATACTCATCTCTGTCTTTGAACACATGAGGGCATACACTTACTTTAGCATTATTATTCCACAGCTTCAGAAAACAGCTACTAGGTCATCTGAGACTCTCTTGCCAACTTATCACATTCTGCTTCCTGAAAATGAGAGAGACATGGGATTGTGGCAAGGGGAAGGGGAAACCCAGGGCTCCTCCTTTGGGCTTTTTAAATTCTGACTTTGAATGCAACCTTGGGGTTAGGGGGCTTTTAGAACTAGCAATATTTTGAATTTTAACATATTCATGTCCTAATCTGTCACCATAAGGTACTGTTTCAGATCACTTAATTTTTTATGGCTTAACAAATTCCAGTTCTCTTGTCCAAGGTGATGCAGGCTCACTGTCATGGAAGGTCAGCACTTTTCCTCAGTGCAACCGTTTGCAAGCTGAATGGAAATGCCTATGTAATAGGTGGCTGCTAACCTGATTTCTGTGATAAATAATCGTGATTTCCTAGGCTATTTCTTCATTTAAATTCTTCAATATTTTTAAAAGAGAACCCTATGCCTGTTCCTGTGCTTAAACACTGATGTTTAAATGAATATTAGTGTCCTCTCTCTGGTCTGGTTAGTGACATGAGAATGATACACTATACTATTTTAAGTCATTAAATATTTGAAACAGGAATTAATGACCTAATTTTTCAGTAGTTGCTGGGTTTTTTCCTTATTTGAGTAACTAATATGTTCTTGCTGATATAGCTCAATTTTCAGAAGCCATTGCAGGGAGCTTGTGGCACTGGAATAGATTTCTGAGAACTGGTAAACACTGAAGCAAGAAGGTTGCACGAGCTTGTTGAACTGTAGGTGGCACATTATGAAGGGAAGGCATACGGTCTAGCAATTATATCAAGGCATAAGGGTTTCCTGGTTCCCTTTTTCAACTACTCTACAGTCCTGCTTGGATGGCTTTAAATAAGTGAGGTGAGCTTTTAAAAGCTCAGTTTTCTCATTCACAAACTGCTTTAGTACCTGCGTATCAGGATGCTGTGCATCTCCTGCCTTTTAAGTTAAGAGTTTAATCTCTACATATTTGTATATTGCCGCTACTGTTCATTATCAGTGTGTTCAAAAATGAGAGGAAATTGAATTTTAAAAATGGACAATTTGTTTTAGAAAATACTACAAAATTTAATTACAATTACAGATAATTTAGACAAGGAACAAATTCTGATACTAACTGCCAGTGGTACAGAACTGAATGTTCAAATCAAGAGAAATTACTGGCCCATTGTCTTGGTTTTGAAAGACAGTTGTCTGCCAGGGAGAGCTAGAGCTTCCCTTGAATGAAGAATGTCACCCCCCTTCCCTCCAAATTATTATAATTTTGCAATTAGGGGCTTTCAGGCAAAGATATGGGAATAGAATAGAAGTAACAGTTCTTTACTAATATATATAACAAGGCAAACAAACAACAACAATTACAGCCATTAATAGTGAACAGAACCAGGGACCTTGAGGGCAGCTTTGTTTCACAAAACCCAGGGCAGTGCAATCTCTTGGGACTCTGAAAAGCACCAAGCTGGAATGGTGAGGGATCCCGGGCTGGTGGATCGGATATATCTGGAACTCCGTCGGTGGTCACTGGAAGGGCAGGGATGTCCCAGCAGGGAGGGCAGTGCAGGGCCGCAGCATAGCAGAAAAACCTCACAGCAGTGCTGAGAAAGCAGCGGTGGTGGGACAGGGCCAGGCCAGCGCCAGCAGGGCAGGAGGAGGAGAGCTCAGGATTCCTGGGCACACGAGCAGAATGATGGTAGCTTTCCTCAGGATCAGAGCCGGTGGTGCCAGTGAAAAAACTCCTCCCACAGCAAGCAGCAGCCTGACTGTCCTTTCTCCGATGCCGAGAGCAAGAGAGCAGAGCTGCCCCCAACCCCGTCCTTTACCTGCCTCAAAAACTCATGTTACCTTCCCCCTCTGAGAGAAACTCCCGGAGACAAAAAAAAAAGTGTAGTCAGGTGCTATGCTCCATCCCTTTGTCCCATCAAAGTATCTGTAAGTACCCAGTAGTTAGTTGCCTTGCAACTCTTGGGAAAAAATTCTATAGGTAAAAAAAACCCCCAAGAAACAAACCTAACCCCCAACACCTATCTACAGAAAATATGTTTTATAGCTATTAATTATACTTTTTTTTGCACTACTAAAACTGGTGCTGAACTTACCATTTTTGGAGGTTTATTGTAATTCTATATAAATGTATGTTAATTCATCTCAAGGGCCATGGCAGCATTCACTGTCTTTTTTCTGTTTTATTTTTGAAATTTTTATTTTTTATTGTTGAAATGAAATGCTATTGACACAACTTGAAGCTACTCAGCAAAAGATACAGTGCATCTTCAAAATCTAGCAACCTATACAAAATAATTTTGCTTATGCAAATATATTTTCTTCTAGCATTTTATGGGGGTTTTGGTTTGTTTGGTTATTAGCTTGGGGTTTTTTCCATTTGATTTGCTTAGTAAAGTAATTGAATAAAGAGGATAATATTCATTCATTCAAACTGTACCAAAACAAATGCTGAGATCCTTGCATATGCTGCTGCCTTTCCTAGCTATAAATAAATCTGGAGCTCCCTCTAGTGAGAGTTTTAAATACGATTCTTTTTCTCATTAGGATGTTTTAAAGTAAAATCAACTATTCCATTAGTCCATGAAGTAAAAATATGTGAGTGAAATCGGATAATTATTTTAAATAATTTAGGAGGGGGAAAATTTCCCCTGTAGTTTTCTGTTTCCCACATCACAGAATGTTGAAACTGGTTTCCAGACAGTGTGTCTCACTAGTTCTTTTCTGTCTGTTTTCATTGACTATTTATAAATGAGTTTCATAGCTGAGGTTCAGCTTGGGAATCACAAACAATTTGTTTTACTCTTTTGAAGTACAGTATCTCAATGATTCAAGCCCTTACACTTGCCAGATGTGTTTCCTCATGTGTTTTCCATGATTTTCTGCTCTCAGTCATTAGTATGTGAAATGCCTTTTCTGTGATATTTTAGTGCTTCAATGCCTGATTTCACTAGGAATATGAAAAAGCATTCACATGTGAAGATGAAGAATTGTCAGAAAGACCTTCAATCAGGTTAATTTTGGCTTTGTTTTGAGAAATGCGGGGAAGAGAAAGCTCAGATCAACTAGTTGATGTAAATAAACTCTATTTTAGGCCCAAATCATATCTCTCCCATATCACTTAGAGGGAAGCAATATCTAGTTATGCCTATATGTAGTCTTTTTTTTTCCTTATCCTGTCAATGTACAGAAAGCCCTCCAAAAATGAGACACTTTCTATAATAGGAAAGACTTGTACTTTTCCTGTGAGAAATAGCCAGTACTCCAATGTCGCTGATGCTGGAGACAGGCACGTGACAGAACACACCGAGGTTCATGTGACAATAGCCAAATTTATTGAGTGTTATTCTCCTTATATAGTTTTTAAGGGCTGCATGGTTAGTCCTGACTGGCTGAATTAGTTGTCACCCAGCCAACCAGCCAATGGCTGTCCGCATCCCCAACGGCCTAGACCTGCTCCCCAATGGTCCAGACTGGTCGAGTTATGTAATTAAGGTAAGGTTATATTATATAATTAAGGTAGTTACATAATTAGTTATATTTCAGTTATAAAATTAGGATTATTTATAACTGTGAGGCCTTCAGGCCAGTTATTACCCACCGCACTCCAAAGTCCTCATGAGCTGAATGTAACATAGATAGGACCTAGGGAAAAGTGGTATTATGCAGTTTGACAGGGAAAGGAGTTTGATGCTATTTCCATAAAAGAATCATGATCTTGTCCTTGATACTGGGCAGAGGCACAGATGGGCCTGCTCTATCTTGTCCTGAGCTTCCATGCCTGAAATAATAAAATCTACTAGGAGAAAGAGTATCTCCATTTGGACATGATGTCAGGGTTTATAAAAGTGTACTGGAACACAGCAGACTCTTGTTTTTCTTCTTCAGAACAGATGATTTGATGTGTTTATTGACTGCATCTGTCTTAGATGGCTCTCTGCTGATAGGTATTCTTCAGTTTTTATGCTGCCAACAATTTGTAGCCCCAGCTTAAGACAAGCTTATTTCTAGCTGTCCTGATTGTAGGCTTTGATCATGCTGGCATTCATAAAACATGCCTCGCCTACTCAAAAACCCCAGTTCAAGTTTTGTTAGGAAAATTAGGAATTTAATTGCCGCTAGTAAATGCCATTCAACACTGAAACTGCACAAAGAACTTCTGGAGTTCACCTGCAAAAGTAAATACTGAAGAAGTTTGGATTAACCAAGTGCATGTGCAAATGAACTATTTATAGGGGACAGGAGTTATCAAGAAGAGGTTCTGCTTATTTGTGTTTCTTTTTCATAAGGTTTAAAAAAATAATTATAGTATGTTGATTGCTTCTCTACAGGATGTTCTCTAACTTGTTTACCCTAGTTAGCTTCATGAAGCTAGTTGTCATTGACTGTGCTATTAATTATGGTGCTTTCAAATATTCATTTAAACTTGAACTGATTTTTATAGGACTCACTATTAATATATCACATCTTGCAGGATAAGCAGAGCAGCTCATCCATGCTGATATTTGATCACAGTGTATTTTATGTAGGAGAAACGGAAATACACTTTTCAGTAGCCGTGTCTGGTATATACACTTTACAGTACCAGATTCTCAGCTTTATTCAGCTTTTGTTTAGGTATCTGCAGGAAGCTTTTGTCACTCTTTTTTTCCCTACATTGTCTGGAGAGCTATCTGTCAACATTATTTTACCTTCAGTTTGTTATGCTTTATGGACTCCTTTTTTGTTGTTGTTGTTATTGTTTCTTAGTCTGCATATACTATTAGAAGAACATCCATGAAGTTGATGGTTTTGTGATGTTTTCCTCAGTATCGTGGTTCCTACGCTCTCAGGGGTCTGGTTCTTGCTAGCTCTAGACCCTGGTGCATAACCCGATAATGGACAGAAGATAAAAGACAGAGGCGCCCTTTCTTCCTTGTGTACAGTCCCAGCTTTATTGTGGAACCCAGGCCATGGGGTCAGAAAGAGACTTATGGCCGTGTGGCAAGGGGTTTTATGCCCTTGGAAAAGGGGAGGGGGAGGAACCACAACCAATGGGAGGCAACCTGAGGGAGCGGCATGGGGAGGAGCCAACTGGAGGATACCACCAGAGCCCAGAGAGGCGGGTATGAAACATAGCTTGTGCAAAATATAATAAAACTACTTTTGTGTGCAGATATTACAAACCACCCAGTGCAATATAATAACAAAATGAACAAACTACTTAGTGCAATACAACACCTCAGGGAGCACATTGCTCTTATAATAAAACTTGGACTTACATTGTTTGTCTTAAGTTAATTTTAAAGGATGTTTCTTTTGTGAGATTTTCAGATTAAATCTTTTTTAGTGAGACTTTCCCAAATGTTGTTAATAAAGAATTCTATGAAGAACTGGTGCAGCCTGGAGAAATAAAAAATTGTATTGGAAATAGTTGTTATGACCCTATCCTACTGATTTCTTTCCAAAGATCCATTTGAGGACAGTTTTGACAATCATGCAATCAAAAAAGGAGGCATTTAGAGTAGAAAAGAATAATATTCATATTTAAGTGCAATTGAACTTGTACATAAAGGAAAATAAAAATGTGGTTCTGTTTCCAATATGAAATGACTCCTGTGCCCACTGGAAAGTGGCTTCCAGCTAGTCCTGGCTGCCCTGGCTGGGAATCGTTTCAGATCCAGTTAGGCAGTAGCAGGCAGACCGGCCACCACCTCCCGGTGGGGCAGAGCTACACGAGAGCTGTCAGTGAGGCTACGACGAAGGTAAGAAGAAGGAGACTTCATGGCAAGATGGAGTTTATTGTCACCTGCTCTGCACGCAGGCGAGCCACAGAGTCTGGCCGTGAGGGGCGGGGTTATTGCTTATAAGGGACCAGGAGAAGGGGGTGGACACAAGAGGGAAAACCAGCCAGGGGAGTGGGGATGGCACACAGACAACGAATAGGAAACGAGGGGTGGGGGATTTCCTAGCCTGCTCCAATCCTGGACCGAGTCTCTCTGAAGTCTCTGGAAAAAGGGGAAAGGCCTCCTGGAGAGGGACAGACCCTGGGGGATAAAGGTAGGGGATTTCCAAGGCGGGAGATATACCAAATGGGGAGAAATACAGGGGGGAACTTAGGAAAAACCATTACAGAACAAATTAATATTAACAGTAAATAAAAAGATAGAAAACGTGCCGCTACACCAATGGATAAAGCAAGGACATCATATTGAGTTGATATTGTGGAAGTGATAATAAAGACAAGAAAAACACAAGAACAGACTGAAGAGCCATTCACTCCCCCTGAAGCCATAGTCTCACAATTTGCCATGTAGAGGATTGAAGAGCAGTAGAAATTAATTGGCTGGAGGCAAGAAAACTCAAAAAGACTAGTAACTGCTGTTCAAGCTAGTCTTGCTCATTTCCAACGATCATTAGCTTGAGTGAGTCAGTTTTAAGACATACATTGTTACCTGGAAATTGATTTTGAAATAACTATTATATTCCCATTTTACTCAAACAATTTTTCTTTTAATAAAATAGTGTTTCACATTTCTTCATTTTCATACCATTAGTTTTCATGCAGAGAATTGATTCAATTATTCTGTTGGGTGCCTACTTTTAGATTTAAGTTGTATTTGTGGAAATGCAATCAATTCATCAATCTCTTCAAAAAGTTTCAACACTCACAAAAAATATTCAAATGTACCTTTTGAAAGTTTTACTGAAAACTAAATATTAACATATCCAGATAGAAAATGAAACACATGACACTAAGCAACATCTTTTATTTTTCTGATCTTTGACATTGCTTTTGACCATATCACCTTTGGCACGTCCTCAAATCTCTGCATATTTACACACAGAAGACAAGTTTGTATGGCTGAAAAGATATTCATGGGATTTAGCATGTCTGAGTTTCTTATTGTACGTAGTGCCACAGGCTTTCTGCTTTGCCAGGACACCACCAGTTCCATGGCTACTGCCTTTCTCCAGACAAAATTATTTAAATTTGATGGTCTTCATACGAACACTGCAGAAATTATTTCCTCCTTATATTATTTACAGACCTATTCAAGGGAAATGTGCCATTTTAAAGGAAACAAAATTTTGTCCATTACAGTTTTATTTTTTTGCTGTAACAAAGTATGTTAAAGTAGCATAAGTTTGATACCAGATTCTATCATCAATGAGCAAGTATGTGTGCTGTGGACACACACATGTTTATATGTATGTAGTCCTAAAAATTATCCACTGGTGATACCTGGGTCAGTGTTTTTTTCCAACTGACTTTGGAAAAAAAGTCAGAAAAAAAGTTTACACTGATGGCATAAACCATGATATTGATTTGTCTTGGAGTAAATTATCTCTGAAAGACTCTTATTTGAAAACCATTTTCAAATAATCTTGTATAGGCAAAGTCTTTTGGGAAAGGTTAAAAAAAATCTTAAATGCTTTCCCTGTAAGTGTCTGCATTTATAACAGAGAGCCATCTGCTTCTTCTTCGCCTTTGAACTGCCTTTCCAGTGGGATTGATCCATGCAGCGAGTCAGTCTCTACCTCATGGTTAGAAACCTGGGGCTTTTGTTTTTCCTTTTTGAACAGTTTCATGTAATGAAGTAGAGGGGACAAAGAGGCGGGGGAGTGGGGAAACTGTGGAGGATTTTTTGTAATTGGAAACACCTTTGGAAGTCTGTAGAAAAGGAAATAATTTTGAGACAGTTAATTTTTGTGAGTTCCTAGTAGATACTGAGTTGGTTTCACATTTCCCAAGACTGTCTTCCTCCAACTTATGGACAAAGATCCAGTGTTGAGGAGCAGTTATAAAAATGACCATTTCAGAATGTGTAACAATAGGATGGGTAGAAGCCCCATGGGACAATTTAGATATGTTAACCTTTGTATTTGTAATAAGTTAAAATAAATATAAATTTTATCATAATTTTATGATTTTTATGCACTGCTTCTGTAAATTTCATTACTTTTTAAGGATTTAGACTTGGTGCTGTGGCATACTGGAATATATCAGGAAAATAAATCTCTGGAATTGCTAAAAGAATTCTCAGTTATTTTTGGACCATAGGAAAGCTACTGTATCAGAAGGTATCCACACTGTTATTAAAATGAAATATTTAATTTTGGAGACTGGAGAAAAATAGAATTAGGTCTTATAGTATTTTTAGGAACTGCATAAATGTTTGATTTAAATGACTGACTTAGCATCACAAAAAATTTGTAAGGGAAATGAAGGACATATTCCAGTGTGATATGTATTCACAGAATTAGTTTTTAGACCCTTTTTCTTTATCTCACTTTCATTACTGTTCATCAATATTTAAAATGAAATAAAAAGAATAAAATTTAACTACTGTACAATCCAAATTCAGCTCTAGAGAAGATCAGGCCTAAGAATATGATACCAGTTCTCTACTACTAGTCTTGCATTAACTGAATTGGGTATAATTACTTTTTTCTTTATTAGGTCCTTTATTTTTTTTTTCCTCTGGATACGGACATTTAGATTCTAAAGTAGTTACATATAAACTCAGTGTTAACATTTGCCCCAATCCAATTTTTCCTTATTATCCTCCTTTGACAAGGAGTTTATGAATCCATAATTTATGAAAACTCCTTTCTATTTTCTTATAGCTCTAGTCTTTCAATAGAGTTTAAACTTAATGTTCTCTTCACAAGCAACAAGGCTGTTTATAAACTTTGTTTCAAGGGTCATATTGCATCATGTTTTCTAATTATTCAAAATATTAAGCATATAGCAGACAATAAAAGTTCATAAAAACTTCTTACCTACCTTTCATTTGTGTAAATATATGTATATATATTGCTTTCCAATCTATTTTCCTAAGTATTTAGCTTCCTTTTCATGCTTTTTAATATTTAATGTCCTATAGTTTCCACTCTTATTTCTTACCTTTTAAAACCTACATCCTGTGTATTTGGATCTTACTCTATTCTTCAGCCTTACAAAATGAAAGTAGCTTGTATGTCAGCGAGTGTGGAATCAACTTTTGCTTATAACTACAAATGATGTTCGTGTAATTTAATTTTATTTTGCTCTCCAAATGTGTCTTTCTTTTGGTAAATACTTACAGGAAAAATGGCATTGGAGAGATGCAAGGAAGATTTTTGCCAAGATATTGCAGATAACTTCAAAATGAGAAGTTAACTTCCTTTCTGATCTTCCAGTACCACATATGGTATCAATCCAGCCAAATCTCTTCTGTAAGCAGATGTACCCACATCAACCCCAGCCCTATCAGTGGGCAGACCTCTTGTCTATTTGGCTGCTGGAACTTAGTGCAGTCAGAATGCTTACACAAGCCCTCAGCTGGATGTAACTCACACTGAGCACAATTCCTCAGGAAAATTTCTTAATGCCTTTGGCATGTACATATCAATGGGTATGGGCCATGGCCAAGAATTGAAGAATGTAGAAGCTGCTGTAGCTGTGATAGTGGGAATGCTGTGTCTCATATAGTGTAGAGTAAACCTCCAAAACTCCAGGTGTCTTCTATCTACCAGATGTTTCTTTTTTCCCCCTCTCCTATAAAAGCTATTCTGGGAGCCACTGCTTTGTATAAATTATTAAATGTTTATCACAGCAACAATTTTAACTCAGCTGGAATAACACGACATCAAATACCTTCTCCTGTGGTCACATAAATATTCAATTGATGTGAAATGGGCTTTGGGAGAGCAGAGATTTGAATTATTTCTTATACTTACCGGAACCTTCACCATGATACTTGCAGCTGTTTGGTACTAGTAGATGCAGTTCCATTCACAACCAAGGAAAAGGGGAGGAAAACGTAGGACTGAATGCCCAAGTATGGGTAGGGTGCAGACAGATCCAAGGCCAGGAAGGCTCAGAAGAGAAACATTTGAGGTTTTTTGAAAGTTATAATATCCCTAATATCTTGCCTCTCCCTTGCTCCACTGATTGTTAAAACAGGGCCATGTTGATGGCTAGATGACAAAACTCATGGATCATTACAGTAAGCAGTTTTTAAATTGTTCCTTGCAATTACTTGTAACTGGATTATTTCCTGATTTCAGTAGCTTCTGTTTAAAAAAAAAAAAAAAAAAAGTTGTAGCAAAATCTACATCCATGTTATTGTCGTGTTACCTCTGTGGTATCTGTGTTGTTCTCTCTATACAGGTCTGTAAGGGAGGCTACATTGATATACTTCATGGGTACTTCAAGTCCTGTCTCTTACCTTTTCTGAGAATAAATCCATTTCTGTGCATAAAACACTCTAGGCGCTAGGCTGATACATCTCCACAAGCACAGAGTTAGTGTGAGCAGTCTCCTGGGAATGAGGAAGAAGAGTACTTGTGAGCTGTTCTCTGAGCATTCATTTTTTTTTATTTTTATCCGTCATCCTTGAGCATTCTTACACTGAAAGAAATATCCCATAGCATAAATAACTCAGACAAATAACTAACTGACTTATCTGAAATAAATATAAAGCTCTGCAGGCAGTTGCAGCATGCTTTTCCTGATGCCTCTCCCAAAATCTGCATCTCAAATTATCAACATAAAACTGACAAGTGCCTCATAATCAAACAGAGAGTTATTGCACAGAGGTATCAGTGAGATTTTCCTCCCACCATACTTGAGGATTTTTTCGCACATTTTATTTCTCCAGTATTGACAGAATGGCAGAAATAAAAGATAAAAAAAACATTCAACCATCCAAGGCCACGTTCCTTGTTCACCTCAGGTTCTCACCTGCTGCTCTGTTCTGCAAACACAGGCTCCTTTTTGCAGCATAAACACTTTCGCCATTGCGTCTCCTTTCCTGCAGAACGATTCATCAGTGTCAAGATGAACTGATGTATGTTGTTACCATTTTTTCCTGCTACATGCTGTTGCAGTGTGTTTTTACCTAATGATTTAAGTGTAGTTTCTTTCTGTTCTGTAAAAGCTTATTTAATGGTTCATTCCATGTTTCCCCCTATTCCCTTCCCCATTTGTTACAGTTCCCGCCTCTGGAAATCCCCTTGAGTTGTTGAGTCTGTGTATGTCAATCATATATTGCTCCCCTCCCAGACCTTGCCAGTCTCAGGGAGGCCTCTCCTCCTTCTAGAAGGCTCGGAGGGGCTCAGTACCTGATTGGGGCAAGTCTGGGAAATCCCCCACCCCTCGGTTTTTATTTGGTATTGTATGTACCACCCCTTTTCTGTTATTGGGCTTTTCTTGTGTGACCACTCCTACTGTCTGTACCCTAAAACCCCCTGCGCAGCTGCAGTTCCGGGCTTTTCTGGGCTGTGTCAGGAGGGACCCCAATAAAGTCACCTCATGGCGCCTCAGGAAAGTCTCCTTCTCCTTCCTTCGCCTTAGCCGCCTCTCCACCACCCGTGCAGCAATGCACTTACCCACCGGCTGGGTCTGGCCGCTTCTGCGAGACCTTTCTGAGGCTAAGACTGTTCCCTGCCAGGGCTAGCGGGACTAGCTGGGAAAGCAGCATGCCAGCAGATAGGGAACGCCTCAACATGCCACCACAGAAGTGGTCCAGATACATAATGCTTGTAGCAATAGGGATTATTGTCTTTTTTGGTGTACATTCCTAATGGGACAGGCAGCTTACAGAGAGTATAATGGGATTTCTCTTTAGGGATATGGAGTGAAAAAAAAAAGGGGGGATGCCAGAATCATGTAACTTTTAATGGAACAGTGAAAAACTTTAACTCTGTGCAATTGTCAAGCTAGATTTGTTCTCTTAAAGTTATTCAGTCTTTGCAACATATATTCAGAACCTGAAAACACTATGTATTGTTTCATAAGTAAGTTTTCTTTTTTCTTTTCTCCTTTTGCATTGAATTATTCCATGAGCCACCAGCAAACAGGAAATGGATTTCTAATCTTTCTTTGCTCTAAATTTTAGTTTTACCTAATATATCATAATTTACTTCTGCATTTCTTAAATTTTCTTGCAACCTCCTAACCATAAAGCATCTTAAATGGAGTGCATTTCTTCTGCTTCTCACCCTCCATACAACAGATATGACTTGTTCTTACTGTTGCTTATCACGCCAGCATTACTATACTGTTATGTGCTAGTATTATTGTTATGGTATGTTTATCACTGGTATGAATTTGCCCTAGTAAAAAGGAAATCTCTATTTTGCAATATCCAGAATTTAGTTCAATTTTAAAATGCCAAAAAATTTGTCCTGGTTTAGGGCAAATTTGTGAGAGAACCCCTGAATGGGGTCCCTCTGGGAAGCAAACCCAAACAGCCTCTACCCCCAACTGGTCCAGGAAAAAAGAACTTCCTCGGAGAAAAGTGGAAAAAACTATTTATTTAACAAACAAAGTGCGCACAAGCATAAAGAGTGAATAATATGAAACAATAAAACCTCTCATTGCTCTGAAGTGAGATGGTAAATTCAGAAAGTCTTTGCTATGGGTGGCTCACCTCGCTCAGTCCCTTATCAGTCCTTCTGGAGCTGGAAAAATGCCATCCTGGGCCTCAGGGGCTTGCAGGCATGAGATCCAGGTGTCTCTCTGGGTTTTTCAGTTCAGGACAAGTCTCAGACAAGCACAGTCCAAGAGCAGGAATGCAGAGGAGGGAATGCTGCTTTCAAAACAAATTACACTTGTTTTCCTTCTCCCCCTTAATTCTCAGAACTAATCTTAGAGCAGTGATTCTCTCTCTCCAGGATCCTGCTTCATGAGTCTCTGCTTCATAAGTCTCTACCTCATGCTCCTCAAGGTTGCTCCTCCATGACGATTCTCCCCTTACCAGCTATCCCTCTTTTATCTCACTCATCCTTATTGGATATAGCTGTTACTCATCAGGGGCAAGGCTGTATTGGTTAATTAACACAACTGTTACTTATCAGGGGTTACTTATTCTTAAAGGTAAAGAGCTTAACATACAGCTTAAACAGAACAGACAATAGGGGATACAAGAATCAAAAAGTCACCCCAGGACAAAATTCTACTGGATTACTTTTTTGGTGACTGAAAAGCAGATGTCTTCAGAATAATTAAATATCTGCTTACCACTATATTTTTTTTTGGTAGTATTTATTTCCATACTACTTTTCTTTTGCTGCTAGGTTAGCTTTAGTTATATTATTGCATTCTCTCCTTACCTGAGGAGACTAGGCCTAAATAGAAAATGTGTGGTACCAAAGTACCATAATCTTTAATATATCCAGTGTTTCACTGGACAATGAACAGTCAGATTTATCTACTTTATTCAGAAATATTTCCATTTAGGTATTTAATAACCAAGTCCTATTCAGCCAAAAATAACCTGGTGCTATTTATATTGGCCAGGGATGTCAGTGTTACGGTGAAAATACAACTAAAAATAGTAACATATAACTTTGGATAGTGGATTCAACCAAATAAAACAAACAAAAAAACCCCTCATGTTTCTTAATAAGCCATTATTTCTGTGAATTGTTACAGTTGGGGACCAGAAAAAAATAGAGACAATTAACCTATTACTCCTGTTGGTTGGGATTGAATTGATTGCTCCGAGTGCCAGACAAGGTGGAGACAGGTTGTGGCTGAGGGAGCAGCTCTGCCAATGTTTTTTTAGTAGCTCCATCATTATGATGTGACAGGAAGTATTTTTGTCATACACATGCAGTCATGTGATGGGAACCATCTTTTATTCAGAAGCTACATTTACATTCGAAAAATATGCATTGGATGCTATCATAAACTATTCCATAAATACTGAGCAACGAATTAATTTGCTAGGATGCAGCATACTAAATAGTAAAATCAACATGGAGTACCAGGCTTGCGCAATTCCTTGACATATTTTTTGCTGCCTTCTGTCAATTAACTCCCAATCACAAAATTTATGGCTTTCATTGTTATTGCCTTTACAACACTTATTGTTATTGTCTTTACAACACTTATTGTTAATATAAACAGAATAATTGCTTGGAGGCATGACAAATCTCTCATACATATACAATTTCATTTATATATATGTATACATCTTTATGTATATATGTAAAAAATATGGTTTTGTCTGAAGTACCACTACACAACACAAAAATGTTATACTTGGAAATAATAGAAGGCTGGCAGAATGTTCAGAAAAATTTTTGTAAGGCTATTAACAGCATAAACACAGGAGGTTTATTGGCATCACAGAATGGTTGGTGTTGGAAAGGAACTCTGGACATCATCTAGTACAACCTTCCCCCAAAAGCAGGTTCACCTAGAACAAGTTGCACAGGATTGCATCTAGGCAGGTTGTGAATATCTCCAGAGAATGAGACTCCATAACTTTTCTGGGCCAGCCTGTTCCACTGCTCTGTCACCCTCACAGTAAGGTGTTTTCCCTTACATTCCAATGGAGCCTCCTGTGTTTCAGTTTGTGTCTGTTGCCCCTTGTCCTGTTGCTAGGCATCACTAAAAACAGTCTAGCCCCATCCTTTTGACACCTGCCTTAAGATATTTGCATGCATTGATAAGATCCCTTCTTGTCCATCTCTTCTCCAGACTAAACAGGCCCATGGTGGGCTCATGGTGAAATTGTTCCCTTCATTTGTGCTACCTCTTTAAAACGTTTGGTTTGTAGTGATGATGCTTCCTCTTTATAAGGACCTCACCATTTGTTGTCTTAAGTTGCAGCATGCGTGGCTTCAATTAGACCAGTTAACTGACCTGAAACTTGGGTGTTACCAGTGATCTGCAAAACATTTTCCTCAAGTAGTCAAAACCCTGATATTGCTTCTCTGAAGTTTGAAATAGATGGTAGAATTGCTGATACCTACCTACTTTCCCCATGAGCATGTTGGCTGGGGCAAGTAGTACATTTGCTGAGTTATTCCCTTTTCCTCTATGCATTCTATATTGGGGACCTATCATTGAGTATTCTGCTATACAGTTTTGGGGAACTGAAGGATCTGGTTCTAGTGAAACAATGTACACTTGTAACTGTGCAACAAATCCAGTATTTCTGGAATATGGTTTACACTTCTAAAGGAATAAAACAGAGAAGAACGCTTTAATAATAATTTAAAATAAATGTTTTGCCACTGTTCTTAAACCTCTGAACACTCATCATAAAGCCATCAAGCTCTTCTGTGGTGCTAATAGGATTGGCTTTTGAGATAAACAGCGAAAAAAGAAGCATGTGATAGACTGATGTGAACAGGTATTTTCCTTTTGAGAAATTGCAGTCCTCAGATTTGGAAAACATCTTTAAAAAGTACTATATATCTCTTGGTTTCAGTTCAGAGAGGGAAATGATATCTATTGACTTGAAGAGAAAAGCTTTTTTAAAAATTTTAAAAGCAAGACATTAAAATGAGTATGTGAATTTGCTTTGGGTGCATTGAGATTGACATATATCTTTCTGCTCTTGAGATATATCATCCATATAGGTCAAAACTATGCAAAATAGGGTACAGTACAGTAAGTTTATGTTACTTCTGCATTTGTTGTAGTCCGGAGAAACCCTCCCTCACAGAGCAGTACAAATGGTTGAACACTACTGAACAGGCTGTTGTAGTACTTTAGAACATGGGAAATCACAAAGCTACATACAAGCAAGAAGTAGGTATGAATTGATCTTTTTTCTATTTTCTCTTTGTGACAATCATGGAAATAGAACTGATAACTTATGCCTCTTCATGCACTACCAGATCTATAACTTTCAATACATGCAAATAAATCGAAATAGCTAAAATTGCTGTTTTCTTACACAAGACCATTTATGTCGCTGTGTCCTCAACACATTTAAAATATTTTAGTTACAAGAACACATTCTCAGAGAAGCTGGCATAACTTACCTAGAGCAATGAAGCATTGTGTAATTAGTCAGTATAAGTCCACATTACTGCAGTAATATTTATATTACAAAAATGCTGTTTTTTCTAAACATTTAGTATGGCTAGAATCCTATGTAATACAAAAGAAAAAGTAAACTTTGAAAGCTATGTCTGTATATATGCTATTATTACCTTATTTACATCCATCATCTTCAGTACAATAAATGCAATTCTAATTTGACAGGTTTGACACCTTTTTCAGGTTGTATAGAATCAGGTATTGACTAGCTGTTAAATTTATTTCACATGAAAGACTTTTAAAAATGGATTTGGAAATACAGAATTGTAAGTGGTCCTACGAATTTACAGGTAAACAACCTGTTATATTTAAATTGAAGGTATTATATTCTTCCAGCTTTCTGTTAATTTGGGTCTGCAAGATAATAAAAGTTAATGTAGCCGGTGGGATGAAGTTAAGATTGAAAACTCAGCCTGAATTTAAACAGACAATAAAATCCAGTTATTCAGTATTTCTATTTATGAATACCATATTCTGTCATTTGTGTTATATGCAATTAAGATAATCAACTGTCCCTAATGAAGCAAGACGAAAACCTTATGAACTTTACCCCAATCTTGAACTCCAATTCTCTTCCACATTTTTTGCTTCTCTATTAAACCAATCTGAACTCAAAAGCTAGTAACTATAAAACTATAATAGAGTTACAAATTTCTCATTAGGCTTAGTAATCCGAACTGTAGAAAGCAGTTTTGGGAAGGAACAACCATATTTCTCTGTTGAAGTTGGATGGAATTTGAAAGTCTGTCTTCTTTGGGGTAGACCCTGGCAGCAAACTGTTTCCCTTTCCAATCCCCATGAGCCTTAGGGATCATGCAGTACTGCATTGCTTTCACTTTCTGGTTGCAAATGCAATGAAACTATATTTACATTTTGAAACATTTTTTCTCCTAATATAAACAGAAATACAAGAGCTTTTAAAATTATTTGAAACTTTCAGACATGTTGGTAAGTCATGAACCAAATTAAAAGCAAATTGTGATCACAAATACATTACATTAGAAATACTACTCCAGCTGTGTCTCAGTCTCAAGTATTTTGAAAATCTAAAATACTCAGTTATGGAACAAAGAACTGTACTTTTGCCCTCTAATAAAAAAACCTTTTTTTTTTTTAAATATCATATTACTGCACTAGGATGGGATGTTAAAGACACTCTTAGAAAACAATTTTATAAAACAGCATCTGCAATATTACTATTGCTTATTTTCTTGTTGTGCAATAGAATAGTTCTTTGCAGTTTAGCATATTGCCCTGCCAGGCCAGAAGGCACAATGCTAATTTTACTGCAAAACATAATCTTTAGCATTAATGCTGGAAGGCATGAATCTTGTGGGAGTTTACATGGTGTAGCCCAGCAGGCAAGTTCTGTGGTGGTGGAATAAAGAATTCTGTGGGACAGGATAACCTTACCTCAGTATGTTTCTTCCAAAATGATGGGGAGGTGATTGATGCATGGTAAATACACATGTGGGCTTGCAGCTTGTTTGGCGTCGATCCATGAGATGTCACTGTCAGAGCAAATACATTCCATACTTCTAATGGAAAGCTGGAATGAGAACATTGTACTCAGCATGGTATATCATAATACAATAGGAAATAGGACCAAAGTTGCGTGTGAACATGATACTGAAAAGTTTCTGTGGATGCTAGTTGAAATGCCCTGTTACAATTTCATTGATGGTGCTGCAATGAAGAAACATGAATTATGAAAAATGAAGTAATTTTTACTAACTCCTGTTGCTTTTGAAGATGATAGGTTGGCCAACAAAGAATGCAGGCATGTTGTGAGCTATATCGAAAGGTACCATATCTGAACTTCCTTGTTTTACACAAGCTGGAAAGGAAAGGCTTGACATTGCTATGCAGTGGCATTACATCACTGTGCTAGATGCTGCCCAGAGGAGAGCCTAATGTTTCTGCTGAACAATTTTGGTTGTATTAGTGTAATCCTAAGACTTTCAACTGTGGATTTTGACTTTGCTGTTCTGAGTTCTGAAAAAAATGTATAGTGGGAAAAACTGTCTTTCCTGAATGAACCGTAACAATAAATTCCACACCTTTTTGTGGAAGTAACATGTCAAGCTCATATGCTCTTGCCATACTTCTTTCATCTTGATATGTGTGGGAAGTGTGGAAATAGATTAACGACATAGAGATAGGGGATTTCTTGCTGTTCCTTTTACTGGACTTGTTGATGTTGTTTTATTTTGTGGGAGAGAGTAAAGAAATATAGTTGGGAAAAAGAGCAGATATGTGGCCAAAGAAATCTAAATAATAAGAACTAAGAGGTTCTACAAAGAATTAACTTGAAGGTGATGAAAGACTTGACTCTCAAAACTGCACTAAGCAGCAATAGAGGGTTAATCTCTAAACCAATGAGCTGATGACCCAGGAGAACAAATCTTCTTGGAGACAAGACAAGAAATTCTTCCTAAATCTAGGAAGAAATGCCTTAATGGTAGCTTTTTTAAAAAACTGTAATTTTAGACTATGCAGCTAAGGACTATATCAACATCTTGTTTCTAAAAGTATCTAGCACTGTAACTCTTGAAGCTCCTTGTACTAAGAACATGATACTCAAGAAAAAATGAGAATGTGTGCAGAATAGGCCTACACAGTGAAAACAAATGAGATGATGGATAGTTTCATCACTGACAGTGATTTTTATTACTCTAGCTGATTATTTTCTTCCTTACTTGAAAAATTAGGCTGTTAATCGGACATATGTTGCAGCAGTTTGATAGCTGACACTGTAGTGTATTTCTTGCTGTTTGCTTTAGATAAAATGTGAAATAAGACAACTGAGATGTGTAATAGAAAAGTATCACAATGTAGAAGTTTGCCTACCTGAAAAATTTGTATATGTATGTAAATTGGATACTGTTATTAAAATTGTTTTTCCTCTTCATCTGCTTCTTGACATTAGTATTTTCTTTATAATCTTTTTGCATTACAATGTAAGGGGTTTTTAGCAATGGACATTTCACTCATTTTTTTCACTTCTATATAGGTATGTTTCAAGCACTACAGTGTATACCAGGCACAAGAATGAGGAACTCTAGAATTCTAGTTTAGCTTTTAACCCAAATATTTAACAACAAATTTGAGTTTCTTTGCTGAGGAAAATTAATTTTTATTAAACATATGGACTGCAAACTTTCGTTCTTTGGTTCTTTCTTTTATGTTAGCTTGAAAAATCAATCTCAAACTGCAGAAGTAACTCCATTCAGGGAGATGATCAGGACGCAAACATGAATCTGTAAAAGTAATCTATAAGCTTAAAAGTAACAATGCATTTGCAATGAGCTCGAGAACTGAATCCCAAACACTTTAGATCAGTCAGAAAACACAGTCAGTTCCCTGGATATAAGAAAATTCTATCTATACCAAGAGAAAATGTCTCTTAAATTACCATAGAATTGAAAAATTAAAATATGGGATTCAGTGACTTTTCAAGAGTTTTGTGTCTTAGTAATACAAGGTAAAATCTTTATCGATATGTTGTTCAGTTTTTTCATTAATCTACTACATACTTAGCATGTTCCAAAATCTGCTTTCTAGACCTTCTCCATAGTGACTAAGAGCTTCATGAGAGATACTCATTGTGCTACTGTCTATGGCAAAATTCTCTGTTTTCAGTAAGATCAAAAATTTGGAAACAACATTATTGCAAATATTGAACAGGATGAATTTTGCATTGCAGAACTTTAAGTAGTACAGAACTGCTCTTCTTGAGAGGTGGACTCAAAAGTTCTGTAAACACTGATTTTTCATACTATTTAAATATATTACATAAAAATTTACAGCAAAATAAATAATTTTGGGTGCTGCTGTAAACATTTAATGCTCTTATTCAGCCAACATTTTACACTAAAGAATCACCCTGTCTCAAAACCTTTCTTGCAAATTAATTAGAAACTGTACTTCACAAGAATTTTAGAAATTAGTATGTTTGAGACAGGGCACTTAGCATATATTTAACAAAGTCCTTCACTGTGGATATGAAAAATTAACTTTGTGGTTTATTTTAATTACAATTTGAAATTGTGTGTCTACTTCCTGTTTTGGATCAATCTGGTTCCAGCTCCCTTGCATTTTATTTTTATTACATCCTTTATTATAACCATTGCAGGTCAAACCTCCTGTTCTAAGCTTTACCATTGCCATCATTGGACTGGATCAGACATAGCTTTGTCAAGGCATATTTTGAAAACCTTCAAGGACAGATATTTCACCTCTTTTTGGGTTACATGTTCTGATGATGTATCACCAATACTGTAAAAACTCATTATTAGTGCTCAATCCGAACCTCCCAGGATACCATGTATGGCTATTGTCACTAACCAGATCATTTAGCACTATAAAGGGTTTAGAACTGTAATCTTTGCAAGCGATTTCCCAGTAGTTATAGGCTCCTGGAATTCCTTAGTTTATTTTTCATATTAAATTAGCCTAGTTCATTCAACTTCTCACAGTTTATTTATTGTAGACCCCTGACCTTCTTAAGCAGCATTTAATGGACCTTTTCTGATTTTCTAACACCTTTCCTGAATTGAGTGGGTGTGAAGTGGGAAAGCTAGAGGCAAAATTGCAGGTACAGCTACAGTGATGCCAAGTAAAGGGGATTAAAAACACTTTGATCTGCTGGCTACATTTCTCCTAAGGTTTCTTTATATTTGATGCAAGCGCACAGTTGGCTGGTGTTCAAGGTACTGCTTCCCATAATGTTCAAGTAGTTTCTGCTAGAGCTGCTGCTGAGACTGAATTGATGTATGGGGATTTTCAGGGGCAGGATTTTGCACTAGCTGAACCTCTTGAGTTTCTTTGGAGTAAGTTTCATTTTCTTTCTGGGCAATAGTTAACACTGGCCATAGTTAACTTTTGAGGTGGCTACATTTCTTAAGGAAATAATTGGCATAGGACACAACACAGGTGAATTAGGTTTTAATTTAGGGTTCTATTTCATCTGACTGAAAAGCACTGTGAAAGTTCAAAAATAAATTTAAAGCACGACTTTCTCAGAGCCTGGTCTAGTGGCAAAACAACTCAGTCCTCCTGTTCTTATTATTTAAAAGTTTTACAGATCTCAAATAATACAGATTTTCACAAGGCTAGATGTAACATGATGAAGCAAAACCAAATCCTATTTCCTTATCTCTTCTGACAAAGACTATCTCATGAAAAAGGATATCTATCACAGAGAATTAATCTCACTGTCAAAACTAAAAACCTAAAACTCTAGTAAAAACTCAATAAGATCAACCTTAAGCTTTAAAGTAATGATTTTGGTTCTGCTGATTGTCAAGGTAGAAGATTTTAATCTAGTTCTATTTGGTTCTGATCTCCCCACCTTTCATCTGTTTTAGAAAAGATTTATAAAAACTTACACAGAGATAAATGTTGGACATAGCATAACTAAATATTTCAAAACAGAACATTCATTAAACAGTGCTTATGCAGGTAGATTCTTATTTCAACGAACTTCAGAGCCAATGTAGCCCATGCATATGAAGCCTAAGGATGTGTGCATTTCCTACATATCTTAGCCATCAATTCTTAATTGTTCTGTTATCTGCACTCTTAAAAGATCTTCAAACTCTCCTTATTTACCAAAGAACTATCTTGCAAAATCCTGATATGATCATATTTTGCAATTATCAAGTTTAGTCAGTTGACAGTGTGAAAGATTTAATTTAAAAATTAGCATTGCAGAGGTATTTTTTCTTCTCTTTGCAGACCTTAATCCCATCTGTCTTATCCATAGTTTCATGCATACACACCACCTACTGTTAGAAATAGAGCTTTATAATTACAATATATATAATTTATAATTTTCTAGTTTTAGAATTTAATCCCTGCACAGGTTTTCTGAGCACTGCCTTACCCTGGCTTTTTCTTCCCATCATTTTGTGTATTGTTAGTGTCAGTGAAATCTACTTGAATTCCGAAGTTCTGTAAGTCCTTGTGGAGGATTGTGGACCAGAAATTAGAAGGATGGCCCTGAGTACCAGGCAGCTGACAGCCTCTTTTCCAAGAGTGAGTGTGGTAATCTCTTTAATCTGTAATTTTACTTATGAACCCCTCTTCTTACTCTCTGCATTTTGTAATTATTATCATTGGAGAGCCAATAATGGCCCTCTTTTGTTTTGTGTTGGTAAGAGAAGGAGCATAATGTATACTGCTCTTCTGCTACATAGGTAATTCAAAAGGGGTCAGCCAAGGTTTCTCAAAGAAATAGATCTGCCCTAAAACCTGAAAAAGGTTTAGACCATTAGAGAGGAAGAAATACATTTGCTTTTTGCAGATTGCATATGTTCCTTAACAACTAAGTTTATAGTTTTTGTTATACTCTCTTTTTTTTTCTGGCTGACTTTCAGGGTATAGATTTGGTTTTAATCTCTATGAATCCACTCTAATGTCCACATTAAAGCTTGAGAGTAAACAAAAAAGATGTTATTCCATCTCTTTTTTTAGCTTGCTTTTAGTTTGCCAGAACTTGTTGATCAGCAAAAGTCTGCTGGCTAACTTATCTTGCCATGTAATATCTATAGTGCTGTATCTCAGGAGGAAAAAGCTGTTCTCAGCAGCTTTTCTAAAATCACAGAAGTGCAGAGGAATGCTTCATCTATTACCTTCAGTGTACAGACAGCCACTGGAGACCAAAAAACAAATAAGATATACAGCACTATAGCTTCTGCATATTTTCTTAAACTAACAACAAACCTTCTGCAAATGTTGCAAACCAACCCAAAATCTGGTCAGCTATCCTGTGGAGGTAAGTTTATTTCTTCTCCTTATGGTATCAATTTGATATGCCAGCTGCATGTTATGTAAGACCAGTATCTGTTATACTCTAAAAAAATGTGCTGGGGAATACCTCACCAGTTAGGATGCAATTTTTATTTTGCCTACCTTTCTACAAGAGCCCATGCATGGATGTATTGGGTTATATGGTTGTTTAATATGTTTTCATGGTGGAAAAACATTCTTACACAAAAATAAAAAGTGTGTATCCATTTTGGTTGCCTAACTACACTGATATAGACAAAGAAGTACAACTTTATAGTACAGACTGGCCTGTAATAAGGAGTGGCAATTATGTAATTTTTTAATCAGATGGTATATGACAAGCCCCAGTCAGCTATGGGAAAGTTCTGCCTTTACTGTCAGAAAAAAATAAAACAGTACACAAATGGAGCCACAAACTTTGAACGAATGCTGTAGTAACCTGTGCTAGTTAGGTGATTAAATTAACTTCTGATGAGTAAACAATGTTTGTATCCCTAAACAAAGAGGAGGATATAGATACTGCTAGATGCAGGCTAGAATATTTGACTGAATGAATTTAGGAGGACCAAAATCCCCAGATTATTGTGGCAGAAAAAAAAATTAAACTCAAAACATTCTACAGGAATTGAATGATGCTATCATAAAACCTATTCAGAATCCAGAGAGAATAATGTGAGCAGAGAGCAACCAGGAAAGAAATAAAAACCTTCTAAGTTTGAATTCACTGTTGTCTGGATTGAGCTGCTTGGCATACCCTGTAGAGAAAGGGGAAATTATAACACAGATAGCATAGAAATGGGCCACATCAGGCTTGAATGTGCAATTTAGTATCTTCTTGTAAAAAATCATCTGCAGTAAGTTTGAGACGCTTAAGTTTTACAAAATACATAGAAATAAAAAAAGCTGGTGATGCACAACTGAGGCACATGGTGCAAGGACAGGGATGGAGGTGATGTAATACAACCTTAACTCACAACGCTGAGATTTAAATGCAGCTGTAACTGCGTAAAGGAGGGGAAATTTTTACTTCGCTGCCCTTCACCTCAATAGGAACACCTGATGTCTCCCAAAGGAAGACAAGGGTACAGGAAGGCAATAGGAATAACACAGCCAAGACGTAACAGGGCTGGGGTCAGCGCTCCTCCTCAGCGGGGTGTATACGGATTCCCGCCGATTCCCCCTGACACAATTCCCTTCCCCGGGGTACGGGCGGAGGGACAGCCACCGGCTCCGCGCCCGCCCTTCGCCGCTCCGGGCCCGGCGTTACCGCCTCTCCGCGCCCCGGCAGGCGCTGCCGGCGCCATTCCCTCGGCCTCCACTGCGCGGCGGGCCAGGCCGGGCCGGGCCGCACGGCTGGGTTCCCGCCCCCCGCCGCCGCAGCCGGCGGGCTGGCAGCTCGGGATCTGCTCTCCGCCAGGATGGTTCACCATTCGGGCTCCATCCAGTCCTTTCGCCAGCAGAAAGGTGAGTACAAACCGCGCTCTGCACATAGCGCTCATCGGCAGGCCCTGCGCATCTGCCCGCTCAGCGGGTGCACAGGGAGGGGGCACACTGTTTTCGTCGCGGTTTCCGTGCAGTGTCGCACCGTGGGAGCCAGATGCGTTCTATGCGTGCTTGCACTCGTGACTGTGGGTGTTGGCATGCGGGCTGTAGCCCGGGTCTTGCTCTGGAGGCGCATTGATGCTATCGGATGCTCTACTAGGTATCAAATAATGCGGCTGCAGTGGAGGGGCGGACGCCCGGTGGCGTGCAAGTGGGCCGGGCCGAGCCGAGCCGCGCTACAAACCTGTCCGCGCCGCAGCTACTGCGGGCCGAAGGGTCCCGGGCCGGCCTTCACCCCACGTCGGCCCCGCGCTGCCTAAGTTTTTTCTCCTTGAAAGGCGGTGCTGGTTTGGTTCTCAGCTGCTGTACAGATGGATCTAAAGATGCTGGTATGCGTGGTACAGACATGTCGTTCACCCTCTGGAGTTCACTGCAGTTGTTACTAGGTTTTAGGTTTTAGTCTTCTTATCATCCTGTTAACCAAGTACAAAAGTAGAGGAAGAATATTTGCTGTAATTGTGAGCAGGGTTCTGGTGTTTTAAGTGCAGGTACAACTTAGGTTCAATCTATGTATTGGGTTGGTTCTTTTGTCTGGGAATTTATTGTCAAACAGAATCTCTTTGCTGATCAGCAAATCTAAAGGTGAATTTCCAGTTGTGATTACCGTCACTATTAAAGCTTGTATTGTGTTCATGTTAGAAAAAAGATAATTCTCTCAATGAACTTTATTTTTCTTGATCATGGAACCAATATTTTTACTATATTTTTTTTCTCTCTAGTTCTACTTTGGTGGATCAGATGAACCAAGATTTCTCTCACTTTGTTATCTTTCAGTCATTGACAAACTTTTTCTTTTAATTCTTATAATGCAGTATGCTGTAAATTATGATGGGTAATGGTATTCTTTATACATAAGTCATGAGGTCACTTATTGGATTTTGCCTCATTCAAGAAGTTCTTCTTTTTGACTCATTAGTTGAAAATAATTCAAAGCACTTTTTCCATTCTGGTAATCCCATAATAAATTTACTTCCTTGCTAAAGGAAGTAAACTACCAAAAAAGAGGTTTTGCTTTTAATGCCAGTCTTGTGTGCAGTAATGAGTGGTGCTGTCTCAGACTGTAAAAAGTCTAGTTTAGTCAAGTTCAAAGGTATTTAATTAGTATAAAAACATAGTTTTTTAACTGTCTAGTCTACATTTATAAAAGCATTAGAAGCCTTGAAGCCACAGTATTAGTCTTTACTTTTCCATAAGACAATATTTCTTACATTACCACAATGATTAGCAAGCTCCAGAATCGTTGTCAAGGCCCTTCAGAAAAAATGCAGCTGTTCTGTAATAATCTTTAAAAAACCTACCCCAAAACTAATTTTCAGTGTTCTAGTTCAGCTTGAACTATGTTCAAGTTCTTTGACTTGTGATTTATGAAACTCTTATGTTCGCACAAGTCATAAAACTTTGTAAAAACTAAGTGAGTTTTGCCAGTTACTTTTTGAGAAGACTGTTGTTCTCATCTCCTTATTCCTGAAGAAATCCTGATTAAGGTACCTTGCCAGTCATCAGGCTTTGCAAAAGAGAGGATGCTTTTATGGAGCTATGTAACCTGTACAGTATTGCCTAACATGACTATTGCTTTCCCAAACTTTTCAAATGCAGTGTGCTTTGCACAAAATGTACCTGGGTTCCGTCTGTTTTTCTCATCTTAAAGCTTTTAGGAATGGGAGAGGACAGTATGAAATCTTGATCAAAAGGCTACAGCAAAACCAAGCAAACATAAATTGTAATCAAGAATTTGTCATCTTATCATGAGGTATTGAGAAGAAGCTGAGCATCTGGTACTCTGAAGTTCACAGACACTGATCTCAGAAACAAAAAACATTATGTCTTTTTAAAATTTTAATTTAGTACTTTATATCAGTGTTTATTTAAAATTTAATATTTTGCTTACTGTAATTTCTAACTTACTGTTGCTGAGATTTTGACCAAGTGCATTGTTTGTTTTCCAGCTGGTTATAAAATAGTGCCCTAAATTCCCTTTCTTTACAGAAAGGTCAGTGGTAATCTTCATGAAATGGCCAAATGCCCATCACAGCTGAGCCTTGTATGCTTCACTTGCGTTAAGACCAAGCTTCATTTTTTGGGGGGGCATTGACATGGCATTATTTTTATGTGCATTCTCAATCATATATGAAAAATATACATCAGCAAATCCCATAGTCACTGAAAACAAATAGAAATTAATTTTAAAGTCTTCAGAAACAGAACCTACCTATTGCCAGGTAACATAAAAAACCTCACTTGCTAAAGAGGAATAACTTTTTAAATGGGAGACAGAATGGGGCAGAGAGCATTTTTTTCTTCTTACCTACTCTGAGTACTTTGTTCTAGCCGAGAAGTTGTTGTTTCAGTACCAAAACTGTTTTTACAAGGTTTGGAGGAATAAGACTAAGTTCTCCAGTCTCTTGGGCATCTAGAAGCCTGCAACAGGAAGGAGAAAAGAAAAAAAGAAAAAAAAATCTCGAGGATTTGTTACTGTTTAGAATTTAGGTGTTGTTTTTCTTTAATTTGTCTGTCCCTTCTTGACACTTGACAGAGTGAGGAGGTGTTCGGAGTAGGAGGCTGCTGCCATCGTTTTGTCTTGCTCTTTGTTTAAATTGTGTATGCAGAGTGAAACCCTCAGTTTCAAAACCTGCAGCAGAGCTCAACATAGTGTTATAAAAAGACACAAAAACGGTTGAAAAAATTAATCTCATTCTTCTTCACCCCCATAATTCTTGCTCTTCTACTTGTATCTAAAGATAATGTCTATTGAGAAGAGCAGTGTCCTAGAGGTTGACTAATCTGTGTCTCTGCACAGCAGTGTGTTAAATCTGTTTAGCCATCTGTATAGTATTTTCTGGCTATTTTTAACCTCTGCTTTGGCAGAAACTGGCTTTTTTTGAAATTATTTCCCTCATTAATATTCTCAGATAAAAACAAAATTAGTAAATATATACCTTTTTACTTTTCCAAAAGGTGATGCAACCTATGGCCTCTGAGGAATTATGTCAGAGGAGAGGGAAAGAAATGTTTCTTATTTACTAGATTCTTCCTAACCATCCTTTACAAAAGCGTAGTCTTCTTCCTTAGAGGTTAATATACAGGTAATACATAATGTATATTATTGTATATACTTCTTTAATATACAGATTTCTTTAAAACTAGTAAGTAATTAATAGTTACTAATAAAGGAGAAATAATATAATGTTGATAAGGGCAAAGATAATCTCTACAGTAATTTGTAATTTAATAAATCCAGGGAAAGATAGCTAGTTAGGAATCATAATCTTTTACATGTAGGACATAAAAATATACTGCAGCCTTATGGTAGATCTTGTGTTTTCCATAATAGATGTGGGGCAGGTGCTAAGCAATTGCTTGTTTTATTAGGGGACTGTACCGAAAACTTTTATTATTCAGATGGAGAGGCAACCTAATTTGCAAGAGGCTCTTGTAACAGATACTCAGTGGGTGGGTTTGAATAAACCTGTGTTTAAGATGCAGGTCAAGGCAATTACTGTGCTTAAAATTTTAAACATCTAGGACTTTTATCCTGATACACAGATTACAGTTTCCTGCATACTTTGCTGGGTGCTTTTATTGATTAGTGTGGATTTTTTTAATACCTCTATCAAAGCTTTTTAATGACTGAGTTCAATGCTGGGAAAAAGAAAAGATGTGCTTTAAAATTGAGTTGCCTACTCCTTGGTGTCTGAGATTTAAAAATGTGGACTGCAGATTGAAGTCCAGTGGCTAACTTGGTGTGCTTCTCATGTTTCTGGTCAAGGAGTTCAATGTTTCCTGGTTCAATGAGGCAGGAAGGAGTTCATCAACTTCGATACACATTAAGTCTGAGAGTACTGATTTAGCCTCTCAAGGGATTTATCTTGGGATAGGTTGAATTGAGACTTCTGAAGAAATCAAGGATCTCCGTAAAATGCATATTTCTAGACGTATTCCTATTCTCATCTACGCCAAATATTTTGTTTCATTTTATATATTTCCACTTGAAGTTGTAGTGTGATTTAGAAGGATTGAGGATTGGCTTGAGAATCTCTAATAGCTCTGCTTTCACAGGGTAGCTTGTTGATTCATTGACTTTTTTTGTTAAATCACTTTGAGCTACTTTGAGAACCACTGTTGTAGAGTAGAGCTTTCCATTATTGTTGCTTTACTCTGATTTTAAGATCTTCCTGACCTGGATTCTTTATAAAACAACCTGTGAAATGTATTTGCATTTCTTGTGAATTTAAATGATAATTCATAAACATCAACAGTTTTATATTGCTTCAGAGTTGTCAGTATTCAGGAACTTGGACTTGTGATTAAGAATCTCAGGGAGACTTCTCCAAGGATGTTTGGTGCTTCTGTGGCATGTGTGAACCTGGTAAAGTTAATAATCCAAAGAGACTGCTGAAATTACTAGAAGATGGAATTCTGTCACACAAAAATTTATGAGAGAATGTGACCCTTTGCCACTGTTCTCCAGAACAGAAAGGCCAAGTCTTCATGTCAGTGTGAATACAGCAATTTTTTTGGCCTCAGCTCTTCCTTCAATTTTCATTCCAAGGAGCACCAACATATACAGAAAATTTCAAAACCATATTCCTCTTGACTCTGAAAGCTGAGACCAATGCAGCTATTAATACAGTCCCTTAAAACAATACTATATTTAAACAGTGTTACTCAAAATGTTTTTTCAGGGCACTGAAAGGCAAGGTCCAATGTTTAATAAGGCTATATTTGCTCTTACTTCTTTTCCCTGATACAACTGCTCAACCTAGGATGCACTCCATCTTTTTCATTCAGACACCTTTGAAGGGCCCATAATATGTCTTTTTATACCAGATTATACTGTTGTGGGTTGTAACTTCAAAAAATACAGCGCTTTTTGAAAACAATCACTAAATGTAACATATTAAACCTTTTATTATGCAGGTGCATGAATGCTGTAAAAAAATGTTAATTTTTATTTTTTTTTAACTGAATGAATATTTTAAGTGAAAAAGATAAGGATATCAGTAAATTTTGGGATGTCACATAACTCTTATCTGGCTACAGATGATGATGCTGTAATTAGATGTCTGTGCATTAACTTCCTACATTCTGTTTTAAGTATAGCTTGATATAGTAGTATCTGTGGACAAACCTTGTACCTATTCCACAACTTTTCAAAATTTTCCTGAATAAGGACCTGTGAAAATAGCCAACTCTTGCCACTACTCATTTTCTTTAGAACCCTTGTCAGTTACATTTCATTGGGTATCACCACAAAATCGAGAGTTTCTGATCTGCCTTCATATTTTGGTTTATTCTGCTTTTTGTCATTTTTGAAATCTGCTAAATGAATATGATAAATGAAACAGTCCTGTCAGTTTACATTCTGTTGTAGTAGTATTTTGAATTTATCAGTTTTTGTTGAAAGGTCTTGCAGCAAAATCAGCAGTAGTCAACATGTTTTATGATTAGAGGTATTCTAAAGTTCCAACAACTGTGAGAAATTGAAACACTGTCTTAGCTAACAGTACCAAGAGCCTTGCTTTACCGTTAATGCAGATGGCTAAATAGTAACTGGGAAAGTAATGAAAATAAAAAAATAGCCATCCATATTTTAGACATAGTGTGATAGCAGAAAGTGGATATGCTAAATTCACAAGTTTGCTGAGCAACATGAAGATTACTTGTTTCCTGCTTTGGCCTGCCTAAGCTGAAGAGAGTGTCTGTGTTGTCTTGAGCCAAACATGCAATGACAATTGCAGAAAGCATTGTATCTGTGGTTACCCAGATTACAAATCTTTACCAAACTTGTCTGGAGTTAGGTCAGTTCTATATATTCTACAGACTATGTTACAGTAGATTATTTATCAGAGACAAGTGAACTCAAAACCAAACTGCAGTGTACAGCAACTTGTTTTAACAACTCTGAGCTACAATGAATGCAAATTCATCACTGTTTTCTCAGAAAGAGATTCTGAGTCTGCCTCAATTTGGATTATCATGTGTCTTGTGAGGGCTTTTAGCCAGTGCAGTTACTTATGGGAAGAATTGTTCATTTGTCTGACTGATGAGGTCACAGTTTAATTCACAGTATATTGTAATATTTAAGTGAGGTTTTGAAGCAAGTGATCTGAAGTGATCTTTTCTTTAAGAAAAGCTTAAAGTTTTTAAGCTTTTCTTTTGGGTCATGTCTAATATTCATACATCAGGCAAATAGCAACATCTATGATGTAACTGTTTGATCTGCTTAAAGGTAGGATTTCCTGAGGGGGGAAAAGATACCGTGAAAGCATGCTGAATTAGATTCTATCTGTAACTCAGGAAAAGGAAGTGTAGTTTGAAAAGTATCTGTGGAAATTCATTTTGAAGAACAAATTGCCACTGTTCATATGATTTTCATTGATTTCTTTAGTAACAACATAGGACAAAGCCACACATGTTTTGTTGCTTCTTGTCTGTTGTTCTTACTGGATTCCTGTGTGGCACCCTAGCACAAGAAGAATGCACAAACAAAGGAATTTGGAGCTCACTCAAATCTGCGTTGAAAAATTTTTAAGTACATCACAGTTACACAAGAGTTGTAGCTAGTCATGTATGCTCCAGATAGCTCCTGTGATGATGGCAAGCTCTGGAGTTAGAATATGTTTGAAATGTCATGTTCTATTCTCTGCTTGTCTGATTCAGTAGAACTACTCTTGCTCAAAGATTTCCTTACTCCTTACTGTTTAGTAGATTCATCATAAGTATGTCTTTCTAGTCCAGAAGGTCTAATGTATACAAAATATTAGTATTCTCTTATCTTTCTGGTTAATTAAACTAATGCAGTTAGTACTTTTAATTAATTAATTTTCCTGAAGCAATAGTGGTTTGTGGGTTTTTGGGGGTTTTTTGTGGTGTGTGGTTTTTTTTTTTTTTTTGTGGAGTAGCTGTTGTTTTTTTTGGGTTTTTGGGGAGGTGTTTTTTGGGTTTTTTTGATTGTTTGGGGTTTTTTTTGGTGGGAGGAGGAAGTCTGTTTTTAGCTGTGGGCTATTTTGTTGTCTGTCCTGGGTTAAAGCACAGGTGTCTGCCAAGGAAGGTGGGAACCTCCGTTGGAATGGAAACCATTCCTTCTAAACAATTATAACTTTGAAATTACAGGGCTTTCAGGCAAAGATATGAGAAAAGGAATAACAGTTATTTACAGTGTATTTATGTATAACAAGGCAAACAAACAACAACAGCAAGAACAAACAGAGCCATAAACCCAGTGACAGCCTTGTCCCAGCTGTCAGGCACTTTCCCCTTTGGTGCAGTTCCGGTCACAGCCGGCAGGGGCGCTAGTGGCTCCTGGCCAGGCGGGGCAGGCACGGTCACTCCCCCGCGGCGGCAGCTGGGGGTGCAGTGGTGTGAGCATGGCCGCCTCTCTGCCTGTGGGCAATGGCAGCTGGGCTGGCAGGGGAGATGGAAAAGGGGCTTCCTTTGCACACCCCCAGGGGCAGCTGGGCCTGGTGCCCCTCCAGATGGTGACATGGGCTGTGCCAGGAATCTAGGACCAGCAGCTGGAATGACAGAGGTGGGCACACCTGGGGTGGTGAACAAAAATGTAGCAGAAACTCTGCAGCTGTAGCAGGAGCCACGGGGTGTCCTCGCAGACATGGGGTGTTGGGTTGGAGTGTAGTGAGAAACCCGAAGCAGTGGCAGAAAACAGTGGGGCTGGGCAGCAGTAGCTGGACTCCCTCAAACAGCTGGGACACGATCCCTAGGAGGGGCATGGGAGAGGGTTGTGGTACTGGGTTTTCCCCTAAGGCACCTGAGTGAATGATGAGGGTCATTTCCAGTGAGATTGGGTGTTGAAAAAAGGTCCCAGTACAACAGCCACTCTTACGAGCACAGGCTCACCCATGGTAGGAGAAGCAGTAAAGGCAAATTCTCCCCGTGGTAGCAACAACTCTTCCCCTCCGGTCCCAAGAGCAAGAGCGAGCAAGGAGCTGAGCCCAGCCTCCTCACTCCCCAGCCAAAATCTCCCAGTATCTCTGTACTTCCCAAGAGAAAGCCTCCCAGCTAGGAGTGTAGCCAACTGCACCCTTCCCCTCCTCCTCCTTTGAGGAGCTACATCCTTTGCCTCTTAAATATCGGTTGTTCTCATTTCTTAGGCAACAAATGGGGAACATTCCCTGAGAGAAAGAAAAGAGAAAAAAAAAAAAGAAAAAATCCTATCCTCCAACACAGTTCTTTAGCTTCTGTTTTGGTGAGATTGTTTTAAAACTTATCGAACAGTGAAAATGTTGGGAGAACCAGGCAATCCTAAGAATTTCCAGCATTTTTGAATGAGTTGAGAGATCATAGGGAAGAATTTTTAAAACACAGGCACAGAAAGTTTAAAAAATCCAGATATAGATGGGTGTGTATTGATGAATAGATCTGGAAATGGTCAGTGGGTGGGTAAGTAGATAGATATCAATGGATGTAGGGCTATCTACAGGCTGAAGAGTATTTGAAGACTGTAAATGACTTGTTAGAGGAAGAATGACTTCAGGGAGAGAGAAATCAAGATGCTTTAGGATCATCAATTTACTACCACTACAAAAGGTTCTTGTAATATGCAAAAGCAAGGATTTTTCTGGTAACGTGTTTCTGCTATAAGCAGATGCTGTTCATTCAGCAAGCACCAATGCATGGCTCTTGCTATGGTAAAGTGCTTCGGTACACAGAGTTCAGTAAAAAAAGTAGAAGGATTTTCAGAAACATAAATAGTCTAGAGGAATGAATGAATGAATGAATGAATGATAAAAAGATGCTTAAACATGTTCGTAGTTAATAGTTCACATTGTCAGGATATGCAGGACTTTGAAGTTCCTGTTTCAGAAATCCAGCATCTAAATAAAATGAAAAAACAGAGTGGAAAAACACCCTGTCATAAAAAAGTAGTTCTCATTTCTGCTGTCCTTCCTGAAGTGTGGTTGGACTCAAAGGTATTTCACGGTGATTGATTTGATAATTAACTTGAGCATACTTGAACTTAAATAAACCTTTGCCATAAAGGTTTAGTCAATGTAGTCTGCACAGAAGCCCCATATACCCTCACTGATAACAGTAGGATTACAATAGATGTACTGGAGATTCTGATTGGATTTATTTTTATGGATTATACTTTTGTTACCTATGAAAAAGAAATTATGACTCCTGTATCTCATTGGCAAATGTAAATAGTCGATGAAGAGGAATTAATAAAATTACTTTAGCCATGCTCTGCAGGAGCATGGACATCTGAATAATAGAATCAATATGATTTCAGCAGAAGCAGTTTATAGTTCACATTACACCACCGTTATAGATTCTAAATTGTTTGTATATGCGTTCACACATCATCTCATTCACTGGCTTGCCTGTCCATGAGGCAGGCACACATCCTTCAGGCCATCTAATTGGTCAGGGTCCATCAACACTTTGTGCCTCCTCTATCTAGGTTTAGCATTCTTGGTAGTCAGTTTCTCAGGCTCTTCTTTTTTTATTTTAGCCCTATTTTTCTTAGTAACCTTGACGAATTCCTGAGGGTTCTAACAACAAAACTGCAGGTGGTTTAATAAGATTACTCACAAACAGTTTGGCTGTGTACCAGAATGGCCTGTTACACAAATGCATTGCTACAATGCTCCAAAATAATGAGAGCAGGCTATCAAGGTGAGAATAGTACTTCCAAGTTTTTATCCTGGTCCTTATCTCCTGGACTGTCAGAGGTTTGTCCATGGCCCATCTGAGCCATGAAACAAACATCTTTTAGGATATGACTTTGAATTAAATACAATGTGTTCGTAGGGAATAATCAAAAGTTTCTGTCCTTTTGTGGTGTTGGAAAGGAGCATTTACAACTTTTTATATTATAGGAAATCTGAAAATAAACCTGAGATTGACTTGTATTTGAACCAAGGCATAAAAAAATATTTTGAAATATGCATTAATAAATGCTTGTACTTTAATGGAAGGGTTTTCTTTAGAGAGAAAAATGATTTTTCATGTAATGGTGATAATGATCTGTTTGTCAGTCTGACTGGGCTGTTTTCCATCTTGGTTGCCACTTGTAGTTTTTTGTTCAATTTTGGCATGTTGGTTCTGGAGTGTTATCTTAGGGGCCTACTAGTGCCATCATCTTGTTCAAGTATAATCTATTAGATATTATTAATTTCATACCTGTGGCCATCATAGGTATTTGCTGTCAGTCTTTTCTGCCTAAGCAGAAGGAATCCGAATTTCTTGCAGTCCAGAATGGAAAGGAGGCAAAGCAAGGCATCAAGTAATGGATTAAACTGGTTATTCAGCATTTTTTCCCTTTAACAAGAGAAAAAGAATAAAGAGAGAGATGCTTTCAAAAAAACTCTTTAATTTTGAAAAGCATTTATACCAGTGCTAAACTCTGTCTGAGGCTTTCCAATTTCCTTTTCAACTTTCCAGTATTTTGTGTAGAAGACTATACTATTAGGAGCAGCGTGTGACAGGTATCTGTTACTTTGTGCTTCTTGGAGCCCTTTCATGGGCTTCTGAAGATACAAGGTCAAAATAAGTGGCTAAAAGGAAGATCAAATTTTTGTAAATTCGAATATGTTGAATATGTGAAGCAGTTTCTTCTACTGCACTCATCTGGTGATACTTTGCATGACACTGGGGCCTTAAAATAGCCCATTTCTACATGGTTGTGAAATCTTTAGTTAATTTCCAGCATGCTTGTCAAGCTGCCATTTATATAAAATATAAATATCCATTTATATTTTATATATCTAGTATATGTGTCCATACTTCAGAAAAAGGAAGCAGTTATCAGTGCAAAGATGCTAGCCTCAAACCACCACTCTTACAATAATTATGTGAGCATTAATATGCAAAAATAAATGATTACAGTTGCATTCAAATCAGAAGTTTTGTCCAGAATATTTCCTAGATTTCATCAAGCATATCCTCAAAGCGTATACTTTCATGAAAAATACATTTAACTAGACTTTTAGTTTAATTTAGCCTCTTTTATCTTCATTAGGGTAATTTTCTCTTTATTTTTTCTCTCTGCAGTTGAAGTACACTGTTTTCTAGAAGTGAAAGTCTGGCAGGGAGAGGAGCAACACCATTTTGTGCTACTATTTTCATTATTTTTTTACTGATTGTTAGGTGATTATTTAATACAGTTTCCACTAGAAATTGTGTAATAATGTGGTTTTGGCTATGTGGTATCTTTCCTATGCTGTTTTGCTGTTGTCAAGAAAACTAATCCAAACTGTCAGAGGTTTATGTCAAAAAAGGAGATAGGGGAGTTCTGTAACTCTATCCAAATAAAGGGTGGGCATTACCCCTAGGATCTCTCAAATTGTTAGAGGACACAGCCTCCTTTTTATCCTAATTTTCCAGCCATATTTCCCTCTCTCTTTTCCCTGAGGCTGAGGTACTCGAGAGGTACAGACTTCCTAATACAGACCCCCTTCTAATGTGCATCCCCCCCTTCCTTTTCTTTGTGTCTCTATTCTTTTTCTCTGAGTCCAGGAATTTAGCATGGCCTTGGGTGAGTAACAGTCTGTATCAATTAGTGGAATTCCTACGAAATTTGTATTTTCCCCCATTGCTTCTTTCACCTATCAGTATCTGGCTTTATCTACCAGCAGGTCCATAGTTTGTAAAGGCATCTCCCTCTCATTCCTTTCACTTTTCATTTTATGCCTTCATTTTTTTGGTCATGACCTACTTTTTGTAGAAATAAAGTTTTCCTCACTGATTCGGTTGAAATGTCATTTTATACTTTGCTAAGTCACTACAAAATGCTTCTTCCTAAAAATGGAATATAAATATTGGATGACAAGATATTTTATGCTGCACAATAATTGCTGAATGTCATGGCTTGACATTGGCCAAACGCCAGGTACCCATGAAAGTCTTTCACTTACTTTCTTTTGCTACAGTTGAGCAGAGGAGAGGTGAAAAAAAAAAACAATGAAGGGCTCGTGAATTGAAATAAAGACTGGGAGAAAACACACTAAGGCAAAATAGATTCAAGTTTAAAGGTGTAAAGTAAATTTATAATTAACAGAGTCAGAGGAAGATAATGAGAAGTAAAATAAGCCTTTAAAACATCTTTTTCCCCCTCTAGCCCCTCTTTCTTTCCTACTGACAGTGCAGGAAGACAGGGCATGGGGGTTTCAGTCAGTTTGTCACTCGATGTCTCCTGTTTGCTCAGGGAGAGGAGTCTTTTCTCTGCTGTGCTGTGGGGTCCCTCCCATGGCAAACAGTCTTAACAAATCTGCTGTGGCATGGGTCACTTGTCCATGGGGTGCAGTCTTTTAAGGCTAGGCTGCTCTAGTTTGGAAGCAAGGGCCTTTTCTCCTGGTGTCTGGAAGCAGGGGCTCTCTCTCTCCATTTGGGTCTCCCACTGGATTACAGCTTTCTCTGGCATCTACTCACTCCAGTGTGAGCACTTTTCTCATGGGCTGTGGATATTCTTGATGAAATCTATGAAATGTTCAGGACAAAGCAGCTGATTTGAATACGGCTGTCATAATTTCTTTCTGCACATTAATGCTCACGTAATTATTGTAAGTGGAGCTCTGCATCCCCCATGGACTACATGCATTACAGCACAACAGTTTGTTTTACCATAGTCCTCATTATGGCTTGCAGAAGAATTTCGGCTCCAATGCTTGAAGCACCTCCTCCCCCTCTTTCTTTTCCACTAACCTTGGTGCTGCCATGTTGTTTTTCCCTCACATGTCCTCACTTCCTCCTCACATCAGTTAGCTTGACATCAGTTAGCTTGACATCAGTACCCGGTAAGGTAATGGAGCAGTTTATACTGAGTGCCATCATGCACCACTTACAAGATGGCCAGGATATCAGACCCAGCCAGCACAGGTTTAGGAGAGCTAGGCCATGTTTGACCAACCTGGTCTCCTTTTATGACCAGGTGACCCATCTGGTGGATGCAGGAAAGGCTGTGGATGTTGTCTACCTGGACTTCAGCAAGGCCTTTGACACTGTCTCCCACAGCATACTCCTGGAAAAGCCGGCAGCCCATGGTTTGGACGGGAGCACTCTTTGCTGGGTTAAAAACTGGCTGGATGGCTGAGCCCAGAGAGTGGTGGAGAACAGTGCTGCATCCAACTGGTGGCCAGTCACCAGTGGTGTCCCTCAAGGGTCTGTGCTGGGGCCAGCTCTGTTCAATATTTTTTATTGATGACATGGATGAGGGTATTGAGTCTATTATAAGTAGATTTGCAGATGACACTAAGCTGGGAGCATGTGTCAATCTGTTGGAAGGAAGGAGGACTCTGCAAAGAGACCTGGAACGATTGGATGGATAGGCAGAGTCCAGTAGGATGAAGTTTAATGAGTCCTGCATTTTTGCCACAATAACCCCTTGCAACATTATAGGCTGAGGATGGTGTGGCTGGACAGTGCCCAGGCAGAAAGGGACCTGGAGGTACTGGTGACAGCTGACTGAACATGAGTCAGCGGTGTGCCCTGGTGGCCAAGAAGGCTAAAGGCATCCTGGCTTGTATCAGGAATAGTGTGGCCAGCAGGAGCAGGGAAGTCATTCTTCCCCTGTACTTGGCTCTGGTGAGGCAGCATCCTGAGTGCTGTGTCCAGTTCTGGGCCCCTCAGTTTAGGAAGGACATTGAGACACTTGAGCACATCCAGAGGAGGGCAACGAGGCTGGTGAGGGGCTTGGAACACAAGCCCTATGAGGACTGACTGAGAGAGCTGGGGTTGTTTAGCCTGGAGGAGACTCAGAGGTGACCTTATCACTCTCTACAACTTCCTGAAAGGTGGCTGTAGTCAGATGGAGGTTGGTTTCTTTCTCCAGGCAGCAACTGACAGAACAAGAGGACAGTGTCTTAACCTGCACCAAGGGAAATATAGGTTGGATATTAGGAAAAAGTTTTTTACAGAAAGGGTGATAAAGTATTGGAATGGTCTGCCTGGGGAGGTGGTGGAGTCACCATCCCTGGATGTGTTTAAAGAAAAACTGGATGTGGCACTTGTTGCCATGATTTAGTTGAGGTGTTGGGGCTGCGTTGGACTCAATGATCTTGGAGATCTCTTCTAACCTAGTGATTCTGTGATTCTTCTCTGACTAGAAGAAAAATTGCTGCTTGTAGGTGTCATTGCAAACAAGTACACTAATTCAAAGATTCTTGCAGGATTCTGCAGGACCAAGAGGTCCATTTCATCCAGGTTCCACACTGGGGAGTCACCCACCTGTTCTGGTTGTCAGCCATGTGGCCCTGCCAGCACCTCGCAGCACTGGTGGTTGCTGCGGCATTGGTGCTGTTTAAGGCTTCTCTTTATGCAGGACACTGGGAAGGAGAAGCTGCCACAGCGGCCCCTGCCCTTTTGCGTGTGGTATAGCTAGCTAGGGGTGGCCAGGCAAGCAAAACTCACTATGGCCTGTGCTGAGATGGCAGTGGCCACAGCAGCATGCTGGCAGCTGCAGTGGTGGCCACAGTGCCTCCCCACCCCTGGGGGAAAAGCTGCGCATGAGCTGTTTTGAATTCCTTCTTAAATATGTCACCACAGAAGCATTACCAACTTCTCTAATTGAACCAGCAGCATGTCCATCTTCTGAGCTATTAGAGGTTGGCTCTGTCAGACATGGTGGGAAACTTCTAGCAGCTTCTCACAGAAGCTACCCCTGTGGGACCACTCCCCACCAAAAACCAGGCTGTGCCAAATCAACACACTGAATTACCAATTCTGTGAGTTTTTGTTTTTAAATCCTTGCTAAAACTAGTCAGGCAGCAGATCAAAACTTGTATTACTATTGCAAACTTTCTGCAAGTAGTTCTGGATGTTGCTGGACAGGTGAGCTTCAACACTTAGAGGTAAGTGTTGAAAAAAGCAGTTAATTATATCTGACTAATAATACTTTGCTTTTTAAATTTTTTTTATCTAAGAATTGGTATCAGGGATGCTAGTAAGATTGTAACTGCGTATGAGGTCTTTGTATTCTAAGAAGTGAGCCAAAGTAATACATTGGATGAGAACAACTTGATCATCTATCATTTTAGGGTGTTGTTTTGCCTGCAGATTGTCTGAATTTAAAAATTACTTAGCTCTGATGGTCCAGTTCTCTTCAGATTTGTAAAATATGCTTTTATTTTTCATTTTTCACAACAAAAAATGCCTAAGAATCTGACAAAAAAATTACCATTATTGATAGTAGTGAAAAAGAATCTGAAAATACTGATAATTTCCTTCTTTCCCTCTGTGTTATTTTTTTGTATTAGTCCAATAATCTGGGCATCCAATAAGTAAACACTCTATCACACTGCATTATAGAAGCAGATGGAGTATGAAATACTGATGGTTCCTGTCCAGGAGCCTGAACTGAAGGGAGGAAAGGTCTGGGGAAAGAGAGGCTTGAGAGACTGGGAAGGGGCAGAAGATCTAATCCTGCTAGTTATGTCTATGGTAACAATTTTTCCCAATGCAGGAAAAAATACTACTCTTTGGAATAGGAAATAACACTCATAGAGGCCATATGTGAAGTTATTCTACAAAATATTGATTAGTGATCCTCTTCTTATTTTTCTCCCAGTTTAATACAAATTTGCTTTGTCAATTTTTTATAAAATTGTGTTGGAGGTTAGGATTTGCATCAATTTCAGTTCAGGAAGAAGGAGGTCTTGAGGGTGGCATTAGTATGTGACATTAGTATGTGACAATTTCTTAAGGAAAAGAAATGTTTTCACTGTCTCACGATTGTATGTTCTGAATGAATATATGATGCAAAGCTCAAATAGTGCTTTTTTCAGTGCTGGAAGTCATGCAGAAGTTCAGTCCGTAATGGTGGGAAACTGATTATTCTATATAAAGTGCAATTTCTCTTTCTTGCTAAGCAGGTGGTTTTTGCACACAGTTGCCATCTTGCTGTATTTGGAAGCTGTTGTTTCTTTGAGAGTGGTTGCAGTTGGCATATTGCATGTTTCTCTAATTGTAGAGGTCACACATCTTTTTCTATGGCCAAGTTTTCTGAAATGGGCGTTCACATTCTTAATAAAAAAGTGCAGGAAAACCAGCCCTTCTCAATAGATTACTTAGGTAAACCTAAGGTTGTAGGGAAACATCTCAGAGTTTCCATTTCTTCAGTTCTATAAAGCCTTTACATGTTTTATGCTTAATCTTTAAAATAAATTTGCATATATACTATTAAACTCAAGAATTAGATACTTGAACAGTAAATATCCCTTACAAACACTATCAGTATAAAGAGACCGTCTGCCTTATCAGCTTGCAGTATTAATCTTACAGATACAGGAAATTAGGCTTTGTAGTTTGAGAGGTAGAACTTCCAATATAAGCCACCATGAATATGCTGGATGTCTGACTAGCAAAGGTAAGTTTCTTTGAGGAGGCTCTTTAAAAGAGGGTATGGCTGTCTCCATTCCTTTCCATATTCTATTTCCTTAGTTCTTTTCTCTGCTGGTTTGCAGAATTTTTGAGATTTGTATTTGACCATTTTCGATTTCTTATTGTCCCTTCTGTTTGCATATTTTAAAGCTTCATCGTGAATTAATAAAAAAATCTTCTGTCTTCATTCTGCTGTAGTTGCTGTATTAGCTTAACTCTTTACTCTTTCTTACACTGAGGAAAGCTTCCAGAACTTTATGAGAAATGGGGTCAGAAAATGTCTCTGGAGGCATCTAGACTAAAACTGATCCAAACAGCCCAACTTTGAAACTAGGTCAGATTGCTCAGGGCCTTATCCAGTCAGGTTTTGAAAATCTGTTCCGCAGTCCTCTCCATCCCTGTGTTTCAGCACTCTCACTGAGGTGAATTGCTCCTTTATGACCAGTTGAAAATTTCTACGTTGGATCTTCTGACTGTTCTCAGTTGTCTTTTTCTTGAGCATCTATGTTGCTCTCCCTTCCCTCTGTAAGGTAGGGTCTTCCCTTTTTAAGGTAGTGGAGTTATCTTCAGAGCGGCTGTGATGTGCAGATAAGTTTGTTTGTTAGACTGCTCTGGTAAAGTGCTGCTTCACCAGCTGCTCTTCCTGTTCCATGCCCTCTAGCTTCTTAACAATCTTTGTAACCCTTCATTGGACTGCGTTTAGTATGTTGAGGTGTCCTGTACAGAGGTGATACTGAAACTGACCAGAAAATAAACTTTCTAGCACAATTTGAAGCATTAAAAAGCAGGCATTCTTTGTCAGCACTGGACATGTTAGAAGGCTATCTCCTTTAATCTAATGTGTGTGACAAGACTTTATGACAAGGTATTTATCCATCATAATCATACATATTCATTACAATGTACCTCCTAGCTAATACATAAACATCACTTTCCTAGAACTGATTTGCATGCATCTGCCTCCTTCTTGAAGTCCTTATATGGCCCTGGAGGATCCTCTAAAGGGGTCTCTGGTGGTCATATTCACTGAATGCTTTGATATTACAGGGAACCTTTCCTTGAACTTTTTTTGGGGGCATATGCTGCTTCTTGTTACATAACTTGCCAATAAAACCCACTGTAGTTCTCTTTATCTGTTTCTCCACTGGTTCCAAATAGATATTTATAATCCTGTGCACATACCTTTGCATCCTTTTATCTTTTTTATTAGTTAGTTTTAACGCTCTGTTTAGGAGCTTCAGGGGAACTGAACATTTATGTTCTCTGTGTTATTTACTAGGAGTACCCCAGAGCTGGATGATGTTAGAGATGTGGCTGCAGGAGAGTCAACTAGAGAGGAGTAATCTCTTCCCTTGACCTCCTAGCTTCACACTTGTCAAAGTAGCTCAAGAAGGAATCAGCCTTTGTTTCTGCAAGTGCACCACTGCTGACACCACTGGGACCCAACCTGTTGAGAAGTGCAATGCCAGTTATTATAGCAAATAGCCAGTGCAATGAATTTCTAAATTAAATTGTTTTGTTGGTTTCACCAGCAAAGTGAGGAGGAAACTGTTCAAAAGAAGTATGCATGGCTTTGTCAGTTGCTGTGAATGATGGATGGTTTGGCTGCTGGAGCGGTTAACGAGAAGCAAAAGCTTATAAAATATTTGAATAGGTAACAGGTCATCTATGGAACTTTGATTTTAAGGCTTGAAATACTGTATGCCTTCTAATTTGGAATTCTGGCTGTAATTGGAAGATCATATAGGCATAGATGACTCAAAGAAGGGCAGATCACCGACTGTAGATAAGCTGTGCTAATTTAATTTATTTTTAACCCAACACACTGAATTGGGCATAAAAAGCTGCCATCAATAAAATAACTATAATCAAGTCATGTCCTACTAGCAGCAAAACAAAAAGAGAATAAATCCTCACCCTTCCTAAATCAACTTTTCAAAGGTTTGATTATTTTTTTTTTTTTGCAGGGGTGAAAAAGACACTAGTGGAAGATTTTTCCATCTGTGTGACAATTGGTCAGTCAGGAATAAGACTCTAGTGGTGATTTCAGTACTTAAGAAAACAGAGTTCTTAGGGCAAGTGGGCCCCCTTCCTGGAGTGAAATGTAGAAATGTGCAGAGTTTACAGATAGAGCTTTGGAAAAAGTTGAAGGCAACTGAATGCACTAAAGAGGACTAGTTACACTGAACAAAAGTGGTTGATAAGCCCCAAGAGGTATGAGATATGTGTCTGTAACCCTTGTCAGTTACCTTGGTAACTGGTAACCAAGATCATGTAGCTGTCTTTAGATGCAAGGCAAAACTGCATACTAAAGCTTTCCACAAGAAATTTCTTTTGTGGGCTTTTTTTCTTTTCCCCCAGATCTTTTTACTTGCTATTTTTTTTTTGTTGTTGTTTTTTTAAAAGTTAATTTAAAAATAATTAATTAAAAGCTGTAAGCACTAGTAAACTGTTCTATTAGTGTCTATGAATCACACCCAGAATTCAAATAACTTAAGAGAGTATTAGTGACTAACCCAGAAGTTATAAATATCTTTTTATTAATTATGTTTGAAAGAAAAGGAAAACTTTGGGCTCAAACTGTTTTTACTGATTAATGTTAGTATTGATTCTATTGAGCAGGCATCATTTTACTAGAACTTTACAAGAATTTTATTTTCATGTTTCTTTTTCAGTCAATCAGGATTTCACTTGATCCAATTTTTTTAAAATAAATCCAACATTTAAAGTATGGAATGACTTCCCAAATCACATGTGTAACATCTATTGTTATGACAGTGACTCAGTGAAGGCAGAGAATATCTTACATCTACTTTGAAGTTCTATTTATTAAGCATTCAAAAATAAATCTGCTTATCTGTATTCAGTGACCATTTTGTCCTCTGCTCCTGATTGCAAATCTCCAGGAAAATTTCAGTTCTTTCAGTGTGAGCTTTCTTGGCATTGCTTCTTCCAACCTTGCTTGACAAACTTAAAAGATGGGGAAGTGCAAATGATTTTTCATGCAGCCAGGTTTTTTTCTAGCAGAAAGGGGAGCTTTTAAGAAGTTATAATTTTAGAGTAGCAGCACACTGAAGTCTTTTATCTGATGTTTTTACTTTAGAGGTTCTTTTTCTCTAACTTGAAAATTGAAGCAAGTATTTTTTTCAATTTAAATAAAATAATTTTCAGACAAAAATGGGTGATTTCCATCATTCATATGTATCAGAAAAAGCAGACTTTAGATCAGTTGAAGGAAATATGCAAGCTTTTTTTTCAGGCTAGTTGCTATGTACAACATATGTAACATTATGCATAGCCTAGTTCTAAATGGCATTGTCAGAGCTATAGAATAGAAAACTGATCTTTTGCAACTGCCTCACTAAAATTTTGTATTAATATTATAGGAAAGCATGGTCCTTCTGGTTTGTTTTAAGAAGATATTTCTGTAAGGTTGTTTTTTTCTCTAGTAAGATAGGTAATATTTATTTTCATTGTCATCACTTGCGTCAGTAACTAATCTAGAAAGAAAGTAGTTAAAATGAACAGATCTTGTGATAGAGTGTTTCTGATGATAAATGTGCAAAGGTTTTCTGTCAGCAAAATGTAATTCCCTTAGTATCTTGAAACAACTTTTGAAATCCAACGTAGGAAGATCGTGGAGACAGCTGGAATCACTGCAGCAGAAGATGTTTAATCTCTTGGCTTCTTTGCAAATATCAAGTAAGATTAATTTTTTATTTTATCTGAAGTTGAATCTAAGCAGTTGGTCAGATTAAGTATTATGATGTTAATTCAGTATCAGGGTTGAAAATCCATTTGGCAAATTGATTCATTTGGGAAATTTGGGGGTTTTTTTAATGGTGTAAGTAGAAACATAGTTCTCATTGGAAGGCAGATTTACAACTGTCTGAATTTCATATGATAAGGCAAAATAATTGATTTTACATAAAAGAAAGAAAAAAAGGACAAAGAATAGAGTTGAGATTCTATGGGTTTTTTTTCTTCTCTAGAATGTATTCTTGTTTCTTTTGCTATTTTATCTGAAGGAATATGAAAGCAGAATTGTGGCTACAGCTGCAGAGCTTGCAACTGAAGCCAAGGAAAAGTATGGAAGTTTTACAGTATCAAAGGGATGTTTCTATTGAATTGCTTCATAACAAGCACTTTGTAAGAAGTTAATTTGTCCCTTGTTTATGGTGGTCAAACTCTAAAATGGTTTTTTGAATGGAGAATATGTAAAAGTTATTCTTGAAACTCCTGTCATTCCTTTGTCTCTTCCTTGTGCAATAGCATCTTGTTCCTTCTCTTTTCTTTATTTCCTTCTTTTTGCTCTTGTCTTTTAGGCTAAGAAAACTTACCCAGATGTCTTAGGCATTATTTGAAAAGTAATTGTTCCATAGAACCAATTGCTGATTGATTTTTAATTGGTTGCTATTTGGTTTTGACTTACAGGCACGTAGCTCTCCTTATCCTTTAGGATAACGATATCTGTTGCATTCTTTTCACGCTTTTATTCAAGCAAATTAAGTTAACAGAAACTCCCTCTTACAATTCAAACACTGAAATCATTATCTATCCTTGTCTCCCCCTTCACTATTTGGAAATAGAGTTAAAGCTTTTTTGTGCTTGGAGAGGTTGTATTCTGTTTATGTTTAGCATGTTGTTAGCACCATTTCAAAGGCTAGAGGATTTTGTTTCTGCAAGTTTATAGTATAGTCTGTTTTTGTTAGAGCAAATAAGTATACAAAAAAATGATTTGTTGTCTCATATTTCCTCATGCTCTTCCCAGATTTTATGACTATTCTTCAAAATATTAGTTCTGGATGTGTCAAAATGAAAGAAAACTTTAAGCAGTATAATAATAACCATCATCATCATCATACTCATAATATGTTTATGAGAATGAGCTGCTTTCTTGTCTGACACTTTAATTTCATACAATACTACAATTTCATGAAGATTCACAAATATTCCTTTGTAGTAAAATCCTCTTTATAGGTTACTTCTAGAATGTAGATTTCCCCACCCTATTCCATTTTTATACCTGTGCATATCAAAGGAAAACCATGCCTTAGCTTAACCTAATACCATGATTACCCTGTCCACATACATACTTTTTTGCTTCCCCATTAATTGACTTCTATTGAAATAGGACAGAGATGCCTCACATAGGGAAGGGTTTAATTTTCTGAAAGGTGAAGCTCTGCTTTACTCCAATAATGAATCTATATTCCCTGCCTTAACCACACTGAGTAACATGACTCTTCTATAGAAATCTTCCTCTTTTTCTTCTCTCTCTCTCTCTCTCTCTATTTTTTTTAATGGTCAAACACTCGAACAGACTTCCTAGAAAGGTGGCCAATGCCCCAGGCCTGTCAGTTTTTAAGAGGCATTTGGACAGTGCCCTTCATGACATACTTCAACTTTTGGTGAGCCCTGAAGTGGTCAGGTAGTGGTCGCACAAGATGATTGCTGTAGGCCCCTTCAAACTGAAATTATTCTATTTTGCCATTCCATTTGAATCAAATCTAAATTTCCTTTCTTCTGATGAGACTAGGGAGCTCTTCCCAGCTTGTTTCTCTCTGGCAGTGGCAGTTTTCTAGGTGTTGAAGCTTATAATATTAACCAAGAAGTTTGATGCTCTTTCATAATGCCCAAGGCATTGCACTTTCTCCTAATGCAGAAGCAGAATGTGCAAATCAGCTGTCATCTTTAAACTGCTTTTACTTCACTGATGTCCTGGGGATACCGAAATCGTTCAAAGAATAAACTTTCTAACACAACTTGAATATTAGAAAGCAGGCATTCTTTATTACAGCACTGGACGCATTCAAAGGATATTCCTTCTAATTGAATGTGTGCCGTAAAACTTTACAACAAGGTATTTACAACATGCTTCCTAGCTAATACATAAACATCACTTTTCCTAGAACCAATTTACATGCCTCTGCCCCTTACTGGAAGTCCTTTTATGATCTTAGGTGTTCGTCTAAAGAGGTTTCTGGTAGTCATATTGACTGAGATCCTGCAAAATTTTAAGTGACCTTGCCTTAAACTTCTCCAAGGGCACATGCTGTTGTTTCTTGTTACGTAACTTTGCCACAGAAACTACTTAGGTTCTTCATTATCTGTTTATCCACTGGTTCCAGCTTTGTTCAGTGTTGTGTCTCTACTTTTACATTCTTTTGTCTAATTTGCTAGTTAGTCTTTAAGCTCTGTTTTGCAGCTGAAAATTTCTATTTTCCCAGTTGTCTGCCACTGGGCAGCCCCAGGGAGATTCTCATGTGGTACTTTAGATAACCTTGGAAACACAGTGATGGGTGAAAAGACAGCTCTGCAGCTGCTTTTTCATCAGTCTTCCATTTGCCTGCCTTCCCCTGCAAATGCTTCAGCCCCTCTGAAGGGCCTTTGAAGGCTTGGTATAATGTAATGACCTGACTGGGACAAAAGGCAGCCTGCAGTTCTGTGGGTGGGAGGACAAGAAAAACAGAAAGATCCATAGGTATGCTCTTGGCAGCCTAGCCAGGGCAATGTCATTACAAATTATTAACAAACCTTCCAGGTATGGAAACAAAAAATAACATTGAAGGCCACTTTGTCATTTTACTTGGAAGACGCTTATTTTCTTCCATCTGAAGTGTTCTTCATGGGTCATGAAGTGAAAGGAGGCATCTATAAATATAAATTATTAGAAAATAATTGTGAGGTCTTTGTAAATCATGGTTTGTCATTGCTTTATATGCTGATGCTCAGAAATGGTTGTCAGCTGAACATTGCTGTCTTTAGAAATAATATATCATCAGGATTTTTGTTCAAGTGTACTTGAAAAGAGACTTTATACGTTTTGTCTCTTTTCCTCTCTTTAAGGTTATGTTTCTTTCAAATAGTTTATCATCCCTGACAGTTTTTTAAGAAGTTCTGTTCCTGTTCCTGCTATTTTCTTTATTTTGCTCTAATCTGTTATTTGTGATAGGAAAAAGGATTGCAGAGACAGAAGCTCTGGGACATAATTTTTTTACTTATGCTAATTTCATGTTAATGACATTTGTTTTCATATCTAACTATGAACAGTATGTTATATACATATATAAGAATATGTATATAAGAATATATATATTCTTACATATATACATATATATAAGAAGTTTTTTTATGAATCATAAATTTTTTTTTTATGAATTCATAAAATTTTTTTATGAATAGTAAATTTTGAATGAAATTAATTTATATATATATAAAAGTCTTGTGAAAGTATTTCTGAAAAAAGATAAATATAAAGGTGTTCAGCCCCTTTATTTTCAACCAAGATAAAAATTTTTTTATGGGTGATGGCAGCAAGAACTATTAGTATTTAGTCTAGCTGGAAACCAACACAATATAAATGCAGAGGAGCACTATAGAATTTTGTCATAGCACCACATAAAAATTTAGACCCATTTTTGTAGTCTTAATAAGTTGTTATAGAAAGGCAAATTTTTGCTGTCATTTTTATGTAACGCTTTGCCTATATGTTCGAATGAAGAAACGAGTGGGCAGTGAAAAATTGTTTGGAATTCTGTTAGCATCTGGTCTAATTGTCTTCTTCAGGATGATGCCTGTTAGGGATAGCTGTTGGATTGAGATCATGTTGGCGGGGATGGCTGGGAAGTATATAGAAATGAAATAAAGTTCTTTAGTGGGCATTGTGGCTGCAGACCAATCTTCAGAAGATAACTCAAAATCAAACTGACATTAGACTAGCAAATCTCAAGGACTGATATAACCTTATTTCTGAAGTCCTGATATGGCTGATCCCTCTGTTGTGGTTGATTCACAAATACCTTGTTATATTTCTTGATTAGATGTTAGTTTGCTATTTAAGCAACTTTTTCCTGGATCAGCATCATTCTTGCACCTTTTGATTTTGGTAACTAGGTCCATACACTCTGCTGGGTGTTTGGAGTGGGCTTTTTAGTCAAGTTTTACTGTTCCGAATTGTGCTTCAGGAAAATTAGAAAAAAATTAAATTGGTATGCGAGTATTCATGTTAAATTAGTTAATTGCAAATTACAATTTTTGCAATCTCTTTAGTGCCAGGTGTTCTTAATATTATATTCACTTTTAGTTTACATCTTTAAAAAATTAAAGTATTTACTTTTTCCCTCTTTTATGCATTAACATATATATACATAGTTTTCAAATCCTTAAATGGAAATAGTAATTTTAAAAAGGTCAATAATCACTTCCAGAAAAACTTTTCATGGATTTAACTTAGACTCTGATTTTATGTTGGATATGCTTCCTCTGTATTTAATTCTACAGAATTTATTATGATGTTAATAATTTTATGGACAATGCTCTAATAATGAAAATGAGGCAAGTTTTGCAGTGGTAGAGAAAGTATTTTTTAATTGCCACTATAACTAGAAAAGTCAAATAAACTGCTTAGTATGTGAGAACTATTTGTAAATCCGAAACGAAAGCTGCAAATTTCAAATGTAAATTAAGTAATTGGTATGAGATTAATGACATCTGTTAAACATGATCCCCTGTCTTTTCTTTCAGATGATCTAATTGATTTAACTGAATTTTAATTAATCAGGGTCATTTTGGTATTTCATAAATCTTATTAAAGTGTTTTACTATGCTTGATAGGCTCAGTAGGATGCTTCATTTGAAAAAGATAAGATCAATCTATATATATTTATGATGGGGATGTGTGTTCAACGAAGGGCATTATCAGGAAAGACCTTTTGTCATTCCTAATTTCTTGTGTATGTATGTATTAAGACACATATCCTGCAGGACACATTGTTCCGCAACGTCGCATGAACCTATTGCAAATTAAATCTTTTTCCACCAAAGGTCAGAAATGGTTAGAAGGATGTTCTATGTTTTTATGAAAGGAGATGCAGTGTCTGTTTTAAAAAGTTGAAATGTATTTGCATCAGGTTTTGAAAGAGAGAGATAAGATTTATGTTGTACATGAGCAATTCTGTAATTCCATTAAGTTATAGGACATTAATAAAACACATTATGCATGCAAAGAAACAGTATCTTCCAGTAATATTGAAATCTTAATCAGGGGCAAAGATGAACATAGATGAGTTGCATAATCCTGTACATTTTGCTTAACTGTGTTTGTTGAAAGGATATAAATGTTATAAACGACTCAAAACCCAGGTGGGAATGAGTAAATAAAATCTAATTTGAACCCATGAAAAGTTACAAAGCAAAGGGAGGAACAGCACTGGGAGTTTGATGGGACTCCTTCTGCGCACCAGAGGCTTAACTCACAAAATGTTATCTCCACCTTTTATACCCTGAGCCTCATTAATATTCATAAGTAGTCCTTATGTGTCCTCCTCATTGGTGGAGCCCTTCTCATTTCTTGATTGGTGGTGTGATGTTACTCTGCCAAGTCTCCTAGCAAGAAGAGACCCACCCCACGCCCTGCCGCCTCTTACAAGGGGCATCAAAACTATACTGTAACAACAAAAATACAAAGAACTGTAAACCCCAACAAAACTTCTCCGCACATACTCAACAACCCTTTCTTATTTGCATGAGCCAATCAACACCCCTTATTCATAACAATATCATTTTCTCTTTAAATAATAAGCTTTGAAACAGCATGGGTAACTTTTTTTCCAGATATTTAACCTTTAGAGTTTTTAAGTACTTTAGTAATAATTTCAACTTTCCCCATGTAATTTAGGAAAACTTTAAAATTACAGATTTTAAAAATAGCTCTATACACCTCCACAGCATTGAGCTGCCTACGTGGGCCTAATGTTCAAGTAGCTGAGTTGAGTTTGGTCCAAAGCTTGCTGAAGGAGGTGAAAAAAAAGCTGTCTTTTTAACAGGCTTTCCATTATATCTTGATTTTTCCTCCGAGCACTCTTTTTTCACATGCTGACTCTCATCAGTCACTTAAAGCTACCATGAAACTGCACTGATGTTTGAACAAGAAAAAAATGTTCAGTTCTTCAGGATTAAGAGCTCTAACAATCTGCAGACATGTTCTCAGGTGAACAATAGTTGCTCAACCATGAGCTTCCAATACATGATGAATGTGACTTTCATATATGGCTATGAGCAACAGAATCGCATCTCAGTTTGTTTCAGTGTGAGCAAACAAATGTGCGAGAACAAAATCTGAACTTCACTTTCATGGGGCAGTCTGGCAGCTGGGATTAAGGAGAATCCTCTGTTCTTTTAGGCATCCCAGCTCATCAACTCTTCTGGGTCTCACATCAGTGTACTCTGTGCCTCTTTGTTAGCCTTTGTCTGTAACCTCAGATGCGAAGTCTGTGTCTCAACCAATGCATTTAGGAGAGAAATGTATATAGCTCTACTTCTAGATAACATTGCTTTGAGTTTGTCACCAGTTGACTTTATGCAACAAAAGTATCAATTTTAAAGCTTTTATTTTAAAAAGCTTGGGAGTTACATTGAAGTTTTACAGTGACCTGTAAAATAAACAAATTTAAAAATTGTAGTCTTAGGCTTCTGAGCTTGCTTCATCATGTGAAAATTTAGAAAGTTTTTATCTTGGTCCAGATGGAGCTACAGTCTATTTGATGGAACATAAATACAGTATGTTTTGCAGTATTTGAAGGAATTTCTGTTCCTTGTTGTACTCAAAGCAATTCCCACACAACAAAAGTAGTGTTGCCCACAGTGAATAGAGGATACCAACATCTCTGGTTGAGAAAACGAAAGTCTTATATGGCTGAGGCTCCTTAAGATAGCTTGTTTGTTCAGTAAACATTTTTAACCTTCTTCTGGTGTGCTGTGTTTTTTCAGTAATGGGATGACTGTGAAAAAAAGATAAACTTTTAAATTGACAACATTATTAATTAGGAGAAATAAGTATTTTAATGAGATACTCGATTGGTGTAGCCATTAGTAATGCCAGAGATTGTAATCCCTTTCAGGCTTTAGATGCTTGAAACTCTATAGGCAGTGTTTTTAAAGTAGTAGTAAAATGCATGCACCTTTTCTGCAAAATTTTTTCAAGACTAAAAAATATAACCTAAGCATTTCAAATAACCCTGTGACAGGGAAAAGAATATCACCATGGCAGTTGAAAACCAAACTATGAATATACAGAGTTCTTAGAAAAGAAATGTTGTATTCAATTCCCTCGAGACTAAACTTTATTTATCTACAGTGTAGGTGCTGCATACCTAGTAGTAGTTTCAGCTACCTAGCAGCACATAAACTGCAATCTGATGGAGATAATTATGTGAAATCTGTACTAATTGTGCCTGTTGAGTGACTGTAGCAACTCAGTCTGTTTGGTCCATATTTTAATTTTTTTAGCCAGAAAAAATTGAGTATTGATAGAAATAACTCAGTTTCAGTTACTGAAGTAAAATTGTTACTTTTATATTAAATGAATGGTATTTTTGATGACATCAATCTCAAAAGATAGGTGATTCAGAACCAGGGGATCCAAAATGTTTAGAAATTAAATTTCTAAATACTTAAGAAGTCATTAAAGTTTTATTCTATTTATTAGATACAGACAGGAAATGTGCTAGAAGCAGGAAGGAAAGGACCTAGACATTATTTCTTGTAAATATAGGAAGGGAAATATGACACTTAAGTGGAATACATACGATCTCTGGTCCTTTCTTGGCCACACCTTATAGTAGAAACAAACAAATTTAGTTTTGGGCCTGCTCTTGGGAGTTTAAGTATCCATAACATTATAGTTCACCCAGGTGCTAAAGACAGTGATTTTGTGCCAGCAAAAGATAGCTGCTATCCAGAAACTTTTAAAACCTTGTAAAATGAGACATTGAAAGCTTCAAGTATCTGCTGACTTAATGAAGTAAAATATTACATTTATATTTGAAAGTATTAATAAAATTTGGAATTGTTTGATGTTGTCCTGCTGGTTGTACAGTAAGGTTTAAATGCTTGACATATCAAATGGTGAAAATCATGCCATGCAGAAGGGCTGTGTTGTGGTGTTAGCTGCTAGCTCAGAGGAGGGTGTTGTATAAGGCACTGTTCAGTTCTTGTTTGATTGTTTCATGGTAGGATGATTATCACAGCTCCCCACATGGAGAGACTGAATTTTGAAATGAGAGATGCTATGATAATGCTGTATGCTTGATGTAAGAGAGTGAAAACATGTCTTGATAATATATATGTCTTGAAAATGTGTGGGCAAGCTTCCATATTTTTCCACTGCTTCATAGTATTTTGAAGAGTGTGGAAAAGCCATGCCATGAAAAGACATTGTCCACAAAGGAGGCAGAGGAGTCCTGGAACTTTATTCGAATAAAGGGAGAGAGTCCACCAGAGCATACCCCCTGGGTTTTCTCTCCAAGTTTTGGAGGACTCAGGCTCATGTTATCCTGAACTCCTGACCACATGTTGCTCTCTTCCTTTCCCCATTGGCTGAGGTACTAGGAAGGTACAGACTTCCCGTACCGCCTAATACATATTCCCCTTTGAATATGTATTGTCAATTCCCCCTAAAGTTTGGAAGTTCAGGCTGCCTGATTCTGTGGATCCATCAGAAATTCAGACTGTCTGGGTTCTGCAATAGTCTTGTGCAGACCCATTTCTCCTACTACCCTAAAGTGCAGAAGTTCAAACTGTCTGGGTTCTGTAACAAACTTGCGTGGCTTGATGTTCATAGAGACATTAAGACCCATTTCTCCTAAAGATCCCTGCAGTCATGCTTCCAGAACCTGATTCATTCTCAGACCTAGTGGTTCCTGATGACATTAGGACCCATTTTTCCTATGCAGAAGTCACTGCTGTAGTTCTGCAGCTTTTCCTTCCTTCTTGGAGAGTATAATCGGACAACGATCTTCACATGGGCCTCAGGTTAATTATCATACTACTGCCTCACATGGCATATTTGGAAGGATTACAGAAAAACTGCAAAATTTATAACTGAGGAAAAGTGGTAAGTTCCTGCTTCCAGTGAGGTCCAATGGATTCTCTTATAAAAATGTTGAGACCTTATGAGGATGTCCAAGTTGTCTCGCAGTTTGTATTCTCTGTGACACGCTCAGCAAATTCACCTCAGCATCTTCTGTAGAGCTCAGGAGTCTGTGGCTGGTGCTCTGGTCTTCTGGACAAAATTCCAGAAGGTTTTATTGCCTAGACATCATAAATGGCTTTTGAAAAGGGATAGTATCAATATGGATTTGATTTGTTTTGTTTTGTTTTTTTCCCAATAAAGTACCAGGGGCTTTCTGACTAATTTAAGAGGACCTCTTTAAAACAAATTTAAAAGATGTCTGAGAATTATCCAAGATAAAAAACACAGGAAAACAATGTGTATGTGGTGTATGAGACCACATGGGGCAAATGGAGGTTGCAGTCATTCAAATAAATGCATTTCTTTTAAATTTCTCATTCCAATTTACATGATATTTAATGAAATGTTGGAGTACTATATCCCATAACCAGATAATATTAATAGGAATTATTTGTAATACCTCATTACACGTCTTAATAGTATAATATTTTACCCAATTTATTGCAAAAAGAATGTACCAGCAAAGTAGGAAGTATCAATGATTTAGTTTGGAGCACTGTCTAATACTGTAAAACAGATGTATGTTACTTTAATCAGAAGTGTGCTTAGCAAAGTATTCCTTCCCAGACATCAGGCAGCAATCTGTCACTGCTTTAAATTAAAATACATAAAGGAATGATGTACAATGACAAGTACAGTCATTTGTATAGATACTAAAGAACCTGAACACGAGTGCTTCTCTCCAAGTTATGTGAAAATATGAGAAGAGAGTAAGTTACAAAACAGCTGCTATAATTCAGAGTAAAGAAAAAGTCTCCTCAGGGGTGATGTTAATGTCTACAAGAGTAAAAACAAGCTTAAAGAAAATCTGGCTGAGTACCAAATCCCATCTTCAATTGTCTTTCTCAATAGCATGGGTTCTGACCTCTTTTCCAAATAGGAAAACTTGAAAAATGCATGCATACATGCATAGTTGATTCTAAAACTGAGAATATATTTTTCTTTCAGGAAAAAATAGAGACCTTAAAAAGTAAATGGAATAAAAAGATCTATCTAGTCCTGCACCTTACATCCAGGCATGCTGAATATTCCTTTGGGAATATTTGTCCTCCTCTCACCTCAGCAATAATGAACCAAAAATAATACTACTGGAACACATTGAACCTGGAAGCACATTAATAAAAAGAAATGTTTGCTTGAACAACTCTGTGTTGGCTTTGCATGTTTTCTTGTAATGTCTCTGCGGTATATAAGATGCCCTCAGCAGAGGGTCAAGACGCAAGGGCTTTTGAAGGGGGTGCAGCTGATTTGCAGTATCTTCAATTTGGAAAAGCACACTTAAGAATTAAGATATTTGATCTTAATGTGGAAGGTGGATTAAGCTTCATACTTACTTGTAATCATGCATTTCTAAAATTGCTGATTTAGCTTTTAATGCAATTAAAAAGCAGGAGTAATATCAATCGTGGGGAGATGAATAAAAGAAAAACTCCATAGTTTCTCTCTATTTTATTTCTTTCAAATGTGAACCGTGTTGCTAAGTGTATTCTCTAGGCACCTTTAACAGGTATTACCTCTAAATATTTTATAAAGGACATTGCAGAATGCCTTCCTGCTGCATAGTACTTAGTGTGATTGTTTTTCAAAAATTGATTTTTGGTGAAGAGGGAAAAAATCAGCCACGGAAGTGATTCTCTGTGAGAAGCCACTAGCAACTTCCTCCATAACTGGTGGGACCAGTTGCTGGCTGGCTCTTAGAATTCGCACTCTGCTAGGCCAATTAGAAAAGTTGGAAACTCCTCTCTGATAACATGTTTAAGAACAAGAAAACTGTGAGAAGCTCTTTTGCTCCCTGCTCTCTACGGAGAAGTGACGGAGCTGGCTGGGCCCCCCTTCCTGGCAGGGCTGGAGGGCTGGGGCCCTTTCCCGGTGGGGGCTGCTGGACCCCATCCTGGCATGGCTGCTGAGCCATGCTGCCGGAGGCCATCCCAGCGCCCTGCTTCAGCCAGGGCAGTGCCACATGGCTGCGGTTGTTTTGGCATGGCTTGCAATGGACTTTATTTACTTAGCTGTTTTTAACCAGCCATGCTGTGGACAGAAAGGCAAAAGCAGTGGTAGCAGCTTTTCTTTTTTCAAGTTCCTGCATGAAGAAAAGGTGCGAAGTAGAACCAGCAGCTGTGTGTCTTGTGCAGTGCCAGCAGAGACCACATGACCAATAGAGAGAAAAGCACTGTGAGTGAATTCCCCGTTTGCAGAACCGGGACAAGATAAACTTTTCAGTGCTGCTGAGCTCTATAAAAACTGTTTCAATTGACAGAACTTGAGAACAAACAGACCTACAAACACCAATTCTTTCCTGAGTCAGAGAAAAGGAAAAGTGAGGACACATGAGGAAAACAATATGGAAATACTAAGGTTGGTGCAAAAAAGGGAGGGGGAGGAGGAAGTGCTCCAAGCATCAGAGCTGAGGTTCTTCTGCAAGCCACGGAGAGGACTATAATACAACAAACTTTTCTTGTAATTCATGAAGTGCATGAGGGGATGCAGCATTCACCTGCAGCCCATGAGAAAAAGGCACTCATATTGGAGCATGTGGGTGCTGAAAAGCTGTAATCTGGTGAGAGGCTTGAACAGAGAGAGAACCCTTGCTTTCAGAAACAGAGGAAGAGGACCCTTGCTTCTATACTAGAACAGCTCATCCTTAAAAACTGCACTCCATAACTAAATGACCCGTGAAAAGCAATTGTGGGAAGACTGCAAGCCGTGGGAGGGAGTTCATGTTGCAAGCAGGTTCTGGGTGGGCTGTAAGCTGTGAAAATTAAAACCACCTTGAACAAGTTCACAAAGAACTGTTTCCCATGGGAAAGACCCCATGGCATAGCAAAAGAGACTCCTCTCCTTAAGTGAACTGAAGAAAGATCTTACAAGTGGCAAACTGACTAAAAATCCCATGTTTGTCTCCCTGCACTATTGGTGGGAAGGAAGGAAAGGCTGAGGTGGGGTGGAAAGGTGTTCTAAAGGTTTTTTTTTGTTCTCACTGTCCTCATTTAATTCTCTTAATAAATCTTCTTATCTTTATACCTTTTAAAGGTTTGGCCAGTGTCAACTCGTCACACTTAGATTCTAAGCTATCTCACAATAAATCTATTATGTATCTCAGTTTGAAGATTTTTAATTCCAGTCAGAACTGAATTCAACCATATTCTGTTACGATATTCGTAACCAAAATTTCTGAAGGCAAAATTGATGTGTTTGACCATATGTACCTGGAACAACAAAACAGACATACTATATGAATGTGAGAGTAGAATTGTAGAACTGTATTTCAGTAGTGCTGTGAGCTAAGCCTTCCTATACACAGATAAGAAAAGAGTAGGATAACTGAGGGTTTAATCCTTACTTTACTGAGCACACAGCTAAATGCACAGTGACCTTTGTTTTTCCCCTGTAAGTACTTCTTAGTGGATTTAGGCTTTCAATCAGTTTTTCATTTTCATATGAAATTTCTCCATTCATCAGAGACTGTCAAGCTAGTGACAGACATGCAAGAAACCTAGTTTCTCTGGTTCTGAACTCTTATCTTCACATATCTGCACATAAGTAATGGGTAATGTAAGTTCATCTTACGTATTTGTTGAAAATGGTAAGAGGGTTTCAATATGATTTACTGCTTTTGGTCTTCTTTAACGGATTCAAATTGGTTTCCTTTACTCTTCATGCACTTGAAATGTTTTTCTTGCATCACCATATAAATCATGGTGATTCCTGGTCTCAGCTCTACATACATTTTGTATACTTTATGTTATATGTTCACTATCTTAGCAGTATTTAGAGGCATTTTGAAATGCATATGACCATGTAAATATATATTAGAAGTCTGAAGAAAAAGTTTTGAAGCCATTAGTGTCACTTCTGAAAATAAGTACTTAAGGATTCTTAAATCCAGGGATTGTTTGACTCACATGTTGAACCATTAAATCCTTCTATAAAATGTGATACGAAAATTTTCTTGATTATAGATTGTTTTATCACAGAATTTACCAGTAAACACATTTATTTTTTTTGAAAGTGGAAGAGAACCAGTAAGTTAAGCAATGGGAAGACTGGCTGATCCTCAGCTCTGGAAGCACACAACAAAATAGCAAAAGAACAAACCCCTCCAGGTGCTGAATTTCTGTCATGTAATCAAGTTCTGAGAGTTTGTTGCATGATTTCCTTCTGAAAGAGTTAGAGCTTCTAGCACAGTTTTGGTTGCTGAGATAAAGCCTGCAAGTCTGTGAGTTCTAGTGGAACTATTGTAAAACCTAGGCTATTTGCAGGCATGGCTTTGTTTTCTTTATTACACTCTTAAACCATGTGAGCACACCGGCAGGGACGGGTTCCTCCATTTTCTCCAGTCTTTTGTATTTCTCCTAATACTATTGAACAGTGGGTTTGGGTTTTTGTGGGGTTTTTGGGTAGCTTTGAGTACCAGAGGCTGGAGAAAATCTTTACTGAGTTATCTGTTGAAGGCAACTTAAGATAATTATTATTTTAGCTTAACATTCAAGGTAAAGGGAGACTAGAACATGTGTGTTGAATTGAAACAAAGGACCTTGTGGGCTTGTAGTGGTTTAAAACCACTAGGAATTAAACACCAAACAAACCACTTCCTTTCCCTCTAGCCCCTCTGGTGAAAGAGGGACAAAAGCAGAGAGTATATGGGTTGAGATTGCACTTTACTGAAAACAAACAGCAATGGGAGAAGAAACAAACAATAACAGCAACAATATTAATAACTAAAGTATACAAAAGAGAGGTTGATTTACAGACAAAAGGTGCTCACAATCTCAATTTAGTTTCACTTGTTGGCCGAGACAGAGACAAGATGGTGGATGTTTCCGCAGCTAGTGCCACACGGCCTCCCCAAAACAAAGGCAAGAGGGTGAACACTCTCTGCAAACCAGCATTTCACTTCTCTGAGCCCAAGACAATAAAAAACAATCATGGACAAATGCTGAAAAAAGGCAGTGTGCTGCATTGTGCTGCTCAGTCCCAGACCGCTCCGCTCTGCTGGACTTGGCTGTGGTTGGTGGTATTCAGCTGAGCTTGGTCCAGCCCCCTGCTCTGCCCAGCTTCACACAGCTCTGCTTTGACTCTGCTTGGTTATGCACCACTTGGCTCCTTTCTATTTTCTAAATGTGACCATAGGCATGAAATTAGAAGCAATTAATATGTATGCACTTTTTTTTGATGTATACCTGTTATACTGTAGGTATTTATACAATTTTCTTGATGAAAACCTATACTGCAGTACACAATGTAGAAGATAAAGTGTGTGTGATCTTTCATTACCCTGTGCAGAAGTTAAAACCCCATACAAAAGTTAAAACTTCACTGATTTTTTTTCTTATAATAATAAATCTCACCTTTCTCCCATTTGCTGGCAAAAGAAAAGAGTTGGTGAAAAGAGAAGCTGAGATCATAATAAGTTGTTTATAAATGAGGTAATAGCTATTAGGTTAAGTTTAATATTACATTACATTCGTATTTAATATTATATTATTGTATTATTATAAATATTTAATTAATATTTAAGCTAATTATTTCTGGAATTAGAATTTACAAAAAAAGGATGAAGAAAGAATTAAAAGGATGATGGTTCACAGATTTGGCAGGAAAAAGGGACTGATTCACACATTTACAGTTCAGATTCTGTCAAAACTATGAACTATAGAACTGATTATTTATATTCTCTTTTACTTTGTATTTATACTCTGTTATACTTTTTCAGTGAGATATTGCCATACTGGCTTGGAGATTTTCTTCAGTCCTGTGGGTTTATTCTTTCTTGTGATTTTGGGGTGGTTTTCTTTGTTTTGATTGTGGGTTGGTTTTTTTGGGTTTTTTTTTGTTGTTCCTCTGACTGATTTTTTTCCTTTATGAGGAGTTCCACTTGGAATGGGATGGCTCCTTTGGAGAAGGAAGAAAGGCAGCCACACCTCTCCAGATTTCTAGCTCACTAGTGTTTGTCTTACTAACTTAAAAAAAAAAAGAAAAGCAACAGCTTTATTTTAAGCAGTATTCTAATGCTATGAGATGCTTTCTTCTGACTATCTCAATTTTATTTACTTTGATTTTGTTCTTTAGATTTTGTGTTTATTTTGCACTGTTTTTTACCTCTTCAGTGAGAGACCTACGTGCACAAAACCTGAGAATACTTTTTTTCACATTAATTACTCAATTATAATGAAGTACTATCTTACACCATATTTTATGTTTCCTTCTGTAAAAGTTTGTGTGAGTTTAATATTTTCAACCATTGAAACTGTTTTGTTTAAACTTGCATTTAAAAATGCATAGTTTATTTTATACTAGTGTTTTACCCTCTGTGTTATGCATATGCCGTAACCGCCTGGCCACAAGCAGCACTACCCTGCTCAGCTTTGAAAGCATTTTTACAGGACCCCACTTTCTGCAGAAGGACTATCTATTCTGCAAAATGCACAAATATCTTATCTTCAGCAAGGTACAGTGCCTTAAACTTCTGGTATGTTGTTAATCCATGCAAAACGGTGGGATCTCTCTTCATCTTAATATTTTTGATAAATGTGAAAATGTACACAGAGGTTTTATTTATTTATCACCAAAAATATTAAATTTTATTATTAATTTTTAGTATTTTTTTCAAAGTTTATCATATTCTTATTTTTCCACCATCTCTTTAATTACACCGTTCCATCTATAAAGTATGTACTAATTCTACTCAAAAAATATTGGGAGTTTTTTCTGAGGGTACTTGTTCTTAAGTACACTCAGATACAATTCATAGCAGAATATTATCCCCCCCAAAATATTTCTGGCATGAATTTAGTTTATTAATCAGTTTTATTGAAGCACTTTTCCCATGGAAATACTGTAAGCCTTAGCCAAGTGATTATTCTGAGTACCTTCTGCCTACCTGCAATCCGCCACTGAAGTTTTGCCAACATCAGGTTTTCATCTGAATATAATCAACCTTACTGGAATTGAATAACAGGAGCAAGAGCTTGGCATTTGTTATAAACCACAACTAGGTCTGTCTCTGTAAATGAAATTTGGGGACGGGGTTGGAGGAGAGGGAGGAGGGTTAGGGGTATTTTTTCAGATCTGACTGGAAATATATAGAACAGTATTGATTATGACTGAAAATACAGTGACCAAAATAAGTGACTTCTTTCTTTGTAAGTAGATAAATTCCTAAGCACTGGTCAGGGCAAGACCACAAGCAGTGCATTGAACATGATGTGTACGTAGTTAACCATGCATTCCTAATTTTGGATCAATTTTTGGAATTGAAATACAAATTGAAGTAATCTGCAAGTTGCTTCTTTTGTCATCCAATTCTCTTACAGAACTAAATTCCAGATAGCTTTACACTCAAGTCTGAGGAATATTGTTTTAAGCTCCGATTTGCTCTGTTCAATGCATTATCCTATTTACCAAATACAGACCTTACAAAGGTTTTCTGTATTGTTCTGAAAAGATATATGCAGAAAGCTGAGCAAAACCAGAACCAGAATACAGAATGTGAATAAAGACGTTTCACAACTAATCTTTCCCATAGAGGAGCTGTTTGCTATCAGACCTTTAATCTCCTAAGATGAAAAGGGAATGAAGCCACTTCGATATACAAATCAAAGAAACCCCCACCATCCTGGGTTTTATGCCTTTGTGGGCCATCCACTTGATTTGTTTCCTCTTTTGTTTGGCTAACAAATAAATATTACAACCTAGATCAAAACCCTTGATGTTTATTCATTTTATGCTTGGTGCATTTACACCCTATCTTGATCTATTAAAAGGCAATATTGCGCATGCTTCCTTTTCTGTAACCTCACTATGTTGCTAAAACAACTCAATTCTACCAGTGCCAGTCTCCTGAGACTGCTATGAGAAAGCATTTTCTGTAGATTTCTGAGAATGAGGCCTGGGGATGGCTCTGCTTCAATGAGCCTTCAGAGATTTAATATGTTGTGGGGTTCAGGGGAGAAAATAGAATGTTTTGTTGGTTTTCTAATGCTTTCTGGAGGATATGTTTACAGAAGCTTTTTAGATCTTCCAGACTAGTCAGCAGTCTTCTGAAGCCTTCTAATTCCCATGTTCAGTTAAGGTCAAAAATATTTTACTTTATTTGCATGGAAATATTATTGATTAGCCGGGCACCAATTTTATTTGGTTAAAATTAGACTTTATTTTATGTAAGACAAGATATTAGTGGAGATAATCTTTATAAAAAGCATTGCACAAATCTTTGGAATGAAATCAATATTTAAAGCTATTTACTTTTCTTGATTATGCTTTTTATGGTAAGTAGACTCCCTTGGCAAAAAGCATCACTCTGCTTCTTTGAACTGTTCTTTACAATGGTTTTTCTCTCACTTTGTCAATAAAGATCCAAAGTATTGGTTGTTTTCTGTAAATGAAACACTTAAAAATGCTTAAAGAACATCTCACTAACATGGATATTGTCAGGAAAGTGTATTGTTTTGTTTGTTAGAGTGATCTTGAGATAGTCTCATGTTTTGTACAAAATGAACAGTATTCTTTAACATTTTAAATTTTGTGTGAGTCCTGCCTTACTGTGTGGTATTAAAAGCAACATTTTGTATTTAACTTCATTACAGTTTTCACAGAGAAAAAAAAAGCATTTTTCCTTTCCATTTTGATGCTTTCTAAAATCCATAAACTAAAATCTGTTTCATTAAAAGTAATTTCCTTTTGGAGGTGATGAGAGAATGGAGTCTTAAAGCAGTTCTCAAATAGCTCTAAGGAAGGAATAGAATTGGGGCCCTTAGGGAAGAAAATTGGATGAAGTAGTAAAAGATGAGAATGTGAAAACTGCTATTTTCAAAATTTAGCTGAATGATATTGATTCTAAACTAGGTAATGTGGTTGTTGTTGGATGGGAATCCTAACAGTTCTTATGTGCATACATGGCAATCCATGTCATACTGGGGGCCTAAAAGACTAAGAGCTCTTGGGGGCCAACGCATGGCAGCAGCTCAAAGCAGAGTAGGACAGTGACCTCCCTTGACTGCTTGGCAAAGCTGTGCTTGATGCACCCCAGGACATGTTTGGCCCTTCAGGCTGCCAGGGCACACTGTTGACTCATATTCAACTTGCCATTGACCAGGACTTTCCCATGTCCCTTTCCACAGTGCTGTTGACTAGCCTCTCCTTCCCCAGTCTGTCAATACATCCAAGCTTGCCTCATCCCAGGTGCAGAATCTGGTATTTTCCCTTGTTAAACTTCATGTAGTTGGTGATTGATGGTCTCTGTAACTTGTTCATTACAAATGAACATGTGGAACCCCACTATTGACCATTCAGCAGCTTGATGTCATCCCATTCAGTATAGGTCCTTGTGTCCAACCTGTGAGCCAGTTGCTCACCCATTGCCTGATGAGTTTATTCAGCTATGGAATGGGCATTTTGTCCAGAAGGATACTGTGAGACACAGTGTCAAAAGCTTTACTGAAATAAGAAAATTTTTATTTCTATTTCTTCTCAAGAAAAGGATTGATTAATTCTTTCCAGCCGTGATAAGACTTTTTAAGAGTGCTAGTATAATAACAATACTGCTGTGGTATTTTTTTTCTCTGTAGGAATATAAAAGGAAGATAGAGGTTATCCAGTTTGATTCTAACTTTTATATAAAAAAAGGAAAGCATAGATGACTTACTCAAATGTAGGTCTAATATATGAAACTAAATACCCTTTATATGTGGGGTGGTCTTACAAATAGATAAGAAGACTTCTGCTGTTACTGAAATCTGTTGTAATTATTCCTTATTAAGTATCTCTTGGTTACGGCTTTTCAGAATTTAATAGACTAATTATCCTACATTAAAGTTTTGTTTGTAGAATGCAGCTGCCAATCAGAGTAAGCTTATTCTTTAACAGTAAGTACCTGTTACATCTACTGAGTATTGAAAACATGATCTTCAAAACTGATGTTTCACACTTGACACTAAAAATGCTTTCACATTTAAATGTAATGAAAAATGCTGCAAGCTTTTCTTCATAATTTACATGATTAAAAATTCTAATTGTAATGATGCCATTGACAGAACAATTTGAGATTTATCAGATTCTCAGTCTAGTTAATGTGTTTTATGAACGACATTTAATTTTATTAGTGATGTACGCTATGTAAAGGCAAAGGCTTTATGCAAGTTTTTTGCATTAGGAAGGTTTTTCTTCAATCAGACTTGTAATCACATTAATGTAGAAGCCCAGAAGAAAAGGGGCTAATGGGCTAATGTGTATGGCTCAAATACCAATAGTCAGATGAATGTAGAGCCAATCAAGGATTGTTGCTAAGAACAAGCTGTGAAAATAACAGGATGTAGCTGCTGAAGGGGGGCATACAGAGGTAGGCTCTCTCTGGGACAAATGTCCTTGTCCTGGAGATAGGCGCAATACAGCAGGGCTTGAGAATGAGGTTGAGAGGTGGGTGTGGTCTGTTGACCTAAGGTTGACTCAGTAGTGGAGGATTAAGATCACCAAAGACCCTTGAAGCCCTCCAAGCCCTTTCCAAAAAAGTCTAGAAAAACAAACTGCACTTGATAACTGCTTTGCAGAGAAAGTGAGAAATTTAACTCCAGGGCAGGGGGGAAACTTTAACTATCAAATGGGACCCTGCACAGTGCTCCGAGGAACCTGGACAGCCCATCAGTTGAATCAGCACTGGAGCCAGGATTGGTGATCTTTCATTCTTCCTTTCTTTTCCCTTCTCCCTCTGTTTAAACTGTCTCTCTTACTCTCTTTTTTTTCACCCTACCTCTTACTCAAAATCCACTGCTATGTGTTTATACTAGGAGATAAGGGACTAACGTAATGATTTGTGTGCCAAGTGTGTAATTCACTAATAGAACTTTGTAAGATTTTGAAGACTCTCTGACTTTTGCTGTTCCTTTTCAGCCATGAGCATCTGTGCATTTGTGTGTTCCCTTCCCTTTAGGGGTGGGGTGTCACAATGAGTGGCTGGTAATATTTGCATATGTTGATATAGATTGTGGATATTATATAGCATATCTCTAAAGCTGATATTATCGATTTGACATATAGAAACTACTCCTTTTTTATGCTAAAATTTATGCTGGATTAAATGGGGAATAGTTACTGGGCTATTCTTTATGAGGTTAGCACTGATCCAGCCTTGCTTCCAGCATTGAGTTAACAATTAATATGGACTAGCTGTCCTCAAACTTTCCTCATCTAAGATTAGGAGCAAATGAAAGACAATTTTTTTTGATAGTACCAAAATTATCATCTGATAATTTTGTATTGTATTTCACAGAATGAGCTATAGCAAATTTTTTGCTTTATGTTTCTAATGGCCAAAACCTGAAGGCCTCTGAAAGGTTGCTTCATTTGGAGTCTTTCTGGATTGGCATAATGCTGGGCATGCACTAAATTGTGCATACTAATTTAAAAACCAGAAAATCTTGTCATATTCTAGCTCCATCTTTCCTGCCTGGCCTGTCAGACAGCTATAAGACATAATGCAGCTCTCTGTTCTGGCTTTGAGCCATGTAGAGATTTGCCTCTGTAACAGGAATCCCCTTGGAAAGAAGACTTTCCTAGGCAGAAGTGCTAAAATAAAAAAGGCAGGATCTAATTAAACCATAAACATTAATTACCTTTTTCTCCAACGTGAGAAATTTTTACACTCATGCTATAATCATTTCCATGCTCAAGCTAGCTGCCAGAGGAATATTTTGTAGGGAAAGAATGAATAAATGGAGTTGTAATAGAAAAACAAATCTATTGGGTTTTTTCTGCTAGGTCTATACATGTCTACAACTGCAGATTAAAAGATCTCTGAACAAGCAAGGACTGTGTAATAAAATTCTAGTTGGAAAGATATAGTCTAGAAAACGATTTTATGAAAAAGAGAGGAAGGAATGAAAATAATTTCAGTAAATCAATTTAGTGACCCAATTGATGATGTCAGCCACATGCTATTTGTGCTGGGTAAGCATTTGCATGCAACAGTAAGTGCCATCAAAACTAGCATATCACAGAACTGGACTCTGACACAGTAGCAGAGTAAGAATAAACTTTTCCAAATGTTAAGGTGGCTCATACCACTAGCATAACAGCAAATCTGCTATGAGATTACTTTGCTGTGACTCACTTTCTGCAAGCAGAAGCAGCATGGTATTAAGGAATCTGTTTGAAATGACACAGAGGAATATAGAGTAAGAGAGAGCAAAAGGGAATAATCTTCTTTTGAGTTGAGGCATTACCTCATAAAAGAACTATATTCTATGTTTTTATATGTATCACTAAAATTGAGGTTAAAATTAAATGCCAGTATGTGTTATTTACATTATCATAAATTTCTTTGGTTAATAATAAGTCATCTTGCTACACATACTTACTCCAGTATAGATGAAAGAAACATTTCTCTTTGGCAACAGTAATAATTATGCAGTGGGGTCTGTAGTTACTGGCAGCCTATCCCTGTTTAAGAAATTGATCATTAAAGCCATCCAGAGCAATTACGAAGTATATGTCTTTATATATTATTCTATATTGCCCATTGCTGTATCTAACTACTGTAGATGTTTGTCTAATAAACATGTCCATTTAAGAAGAACTGTAAAGGAGACTCCCTAGAAACCTTCAAAGTAGCAGAAGAGACATATGTGGCATTGCTCTGCTCTGAACAAGGCATTGTCAAGCGTGCCAACCTAGTGCCCACTGCGTTCTCTGCTGGCACACAGCATCCTTTTTATTAAGAAGCAGAGTTCTTTCTGCACATACTTATTTAAAGACCTATGGCACCTTCTGGGGCAACAGAAGCTTATGTGTCTACCTTCACCTGGTACGAAATACTAAATTTGTCTGACTAAGAGCACTTGTGCTGTGCTGCAGAACTGGAAAGAATTCCCCTCAGTCTAATGATGTTCTGCATTTCTTGATAAGAGAAACACACACACAGCGCATATTCTGTGAGCTCAATGGAAATTTTTAAAGGAAAGGCCCTTTAAACCTTAGCGATGATAGTTAAATATATAGTTATATAAACTATATATTAAAACCTATATTATACTTAAATATAGTTAAATAGCTATTTAATATAGTTAAATTTAACTATAGTTAAATATAGTTATATATACTATATATAACTATATAGTTAAATATATAGTTATATATTTAACTATATGAAATAGTTAAATAGCTATAGTTAACTGTAGCAAATATAGTTAAATATAATTACATATAATATAGTTAAATATGTAAATTAGCAGGGGTATCCTGCTAATCAAAGGACCTTCTTTGTAGACTCTGATGTTGAAGACCACATTTAGTGCAGGCGGCTGGCTGGGTGTGCAGCTGCAGGACAGCTGCAGATTGAGCTCGGGCCGTCGGGAGCTCGGGACAAGAGGCAGTGAACTGGTGACCCTTTGCATAACAAAGGGCCCGGGGACCCGTGGCTCCGGGCAGGTGACACTCAGGGGACCCTCAGAAACAGGCCCCGGCCTCAGACTTTCGAGCGCTTAGACAGTGAGGGTATAAAACCTTAGGGTTTCCTTTTCTCCTCCTCGGAGGCACCCAGCTCGATCTGTTATTTGTTGCAACATAGTTAAATTGTTTTAAGGAGCCAGACCTCTGAGGCTCTGCCTTGGGAAACCTGGTAGGGAAACCAGGTTGAGCTGGTAGGGAAACCATGTTCTGACCCTGTGAGTGTGGGATGTGCAGGCAGTCATGAGGGGCACTCATCAGCTCACTGGAGCCCGCTGGGAATGGGCCTTAGTCCCAGCTCAGGTGGTGCAGGTATGACTGCCACAGTGGCTCTTGGGTGATCAGACAGGAACCTTTAACACTTGCATTGAGTTTACATGAAAAAAAAGTTGCTGGGTCTGATGTCCTTCTTCAAGTGGCACAGATTTTGGAAGTTCCTGGCTCTCTAAGGAAGAGAAATGTTTAGATTAATTATTTCTAGCACAGCTGAGAGGTAAAATATATCACTAAGAAACTAAGATTTATAAAAACATGCTGTAAAGTAAATTGTTCTGTCAAGCAGAGAAATAGCATAGTGAAAGAGGCTAATTACACTAGTGGACTTTGGTTTTGCTCAGTGTTGAATTAATTTTTACAAGGATTGTGTGTGTCAATGCTCTATATTGAATCAGGAGGGTATATATTGTAATGGGTTTTTCTTCCAAACTTAGGAAAGCAACTTAATTTCTGTGTCTTTCAGAAACAACTCTTAAGAGTAAAATCATTGTCACAGCTGCTTTGTTCTAACTGACCCTGGAATGTTTGGGGTCTTTTTTGCCACATTTGTTTGCTGTTCTACAGTGTTTTTTTCACAAAGGTTACCCAATAGGTGAAAGGATTAAGAGCATGAATTTATTTCCATAATGGTGAAGGGGAAATTTTTTTAGCTTTGAAAGGAAAATGTAAATATTTTATAGAATTGGATACTATTAGCCATCTGTATTTTAGTTTGTTAGGTTGTTTTTTAATAACTTCAAACCTTTTAGCATGACATTTTTGTTTAGTTGAGGAGTTGCTTATTAAGTGGTTTCATAATCAGCCAAATTTCTTTGTCATGGTCTAATATGCTAGAGCATAGATTATGTTGTTTTCCTTTTGGCTATTTCAGGTATGAATACAAGCAAGAGCGAGACAGTGAAAGAACACCCATTAAAACCTTCTAGAAGATCTATGCCATGCCTCGCCCAGAGCCAAACACATCCTCAGAGCCTGAGCAAGCATTCATCATTTCTGCAGCCAAATCGTGTGCAGCCACAGCTCCAGCCCCAGCCTTTAAGTGCAGAGACATCAGCAGCTGCAGTGGATGTAGTGTCAGAACGAGGTAGGAGGTTCTTCTCTATCAGGAGTTCGTTCCAGCACTGATAAACTCTGATTTATTTAGATATCTACGGTTTGTTGAGGAAATGTTTTTGCACAAAACATCTGCACATACCATATTAACAGGTTCTTGAGTGAGTCTTTATAATGTTTGAAGTAAGTTTTAAACTAATTTTTATTTTTCTCAATGATGACATTATTTCCTTCTCACTGGTAATAAGAAAGTCTTGCTCATTTATGCTGGAGAAAAGTATGAAGGTTTCTGTTGTCTGTCCTAGACAAGAAAGAAAGAATAAATATTGTTTTTTTGGTAAAAAAACCTTTATATATGAACATGTAGGAGGAGATGCATTTATTCACGAACAGTAGAATCAGGGAAGAGTGGTATGGAAAGAATGAGAACAAATGGAGAAAATCCCTCCAAATTTTAGCTTGTGGAATAAGGAACTACTTTTATTTTAGGATTTCTAATTTAACAGATACACATGCCTTATTAGAGAAACTAGTCTAGTTGGAATCCCAATCACTGTGTGTCACCTGTTGCCAACTATTGCCATCCTCTATTGCAAGATGTGTGTGAACCTTTGTAGAATAAATTAACTCATCTGGTAGTAGATTTTGATAAGTCTTTCCTTAATGTTGATAGACACTAGGCACTAATTATTGTTCTAGTGAGTTATTGAGCTAAATTCTCTCAGGAATAGACTGAAAGTCTTTATTAAATTTATCTTGTTCTTTTTTCTACTTGTAAAAAGTGCTCTTCAAAATTTTAGTCCTAAATTTTTTATTTGAGTTACTGACAGCTTTAAAAAGTGTTTTTTACAGAAAGATTTTTTAACTTACAAAATACTTGTGGATGCTGATAACAGATACTGCATTTATTCCAGCTAAAGTGATGGAGACTTTGGAAAACAACTTGCTTAAGCTGTCTAATACAGAATATGGTGATCCATTTTTAGGTAAGTTGCTGTCTGAAATGAAATGACAAATTAATGATTCTTTGATTATGCTCACGGTATTTAAGTGTGGAAAGGCCATACTTAACCTGAACTTTTTTTTTTTGAAAGAGGGGACTAAGTCTGACTAAAGAAATGTGTGCTGTCATAGATACCCTGATACTGTCTCACCTTTTAGACTAAAAGTAGGGACTAAAGACAAAGAAGTGTTGTACATTCAGTGTATCCTTTTCCAGTAGCAGTCCTTCATAAAACAATCATTTTGAACAATGTACTTGAAATTCCTTTGAAGTTGTTATTATTCACTTATTTTTCCTGTATACTTATGTCATTCACTATTATCCTGGCTGCAGTTCTATTCTTGTTTTTGGTTTTAGATATTTTGTATATTTGCTTTAGACATTTACATATAAAAAGCATTACAATGTGGAAAGCAAAAAAAAAAAAAGAAGTAATGCAGAAAATAGCCATATTTGTACTGCTTTATTGTAATTAAGTGAGAGTAAGTAAGAAAGAAGTTATTGTTAGAATAATCCCATCCTTGTAACTGCAAATTGAACCTGTAAAAACACACATGGGTAGTAATTTTTAGGTTCCAAGATGAAGTAGTTTTGAAATTCCCTGGCCATCTATTTTACCCATACAGACACAAAGATATTGCTACTTGCACAACTACTATGGAAGATATTTTTGCTCACAGCTGATGAAGCATCAAACTAGAAATCATGTCTTCATGCTGAATAAAAGATATATACTTTCAGAAAGCTAGATCTGCTCACCTCTCACATGAATTAGCATTGACTTTTCTTGATGCCTAAAACATATGATAGATAGGAGACTTCTCAAGGTTTCCTGAATAGGTAACTACTGGAAATAGTGAAATTGATACTTCTTCAAAACTAGATATTCCAAAATCATGGCACAGACCAAAAATTTGGCATGAAGATTATATAAGAAAATCATGTCTTAGTAAGGTTCCAATTAAAGCTGTTGTACTTTCCTAGTGTGATTGGTTGGCAAGCATGGGTAGTAGAAGATTTAACTGTATAATTTCCTTTTTTTTTAATATATCCTACTCTATTTTTCACTGAACTGCTTACACATACACATGGTGATATTGTTGTGTATTTATATATGTCAGCAGTAATTCTTTCTCATTGTAAATGATACTGTTTTTCATTCACATTATCTAGTTGTAACCTGAAAAGATACATGGAGGGCTCAGCAACTGAGGAAAATGATAGATTGATTATTTTCAGTTTAAAACTGTATTAAACTTTGGTGTGGATGTTTCTTCTCTTCTGACTACAGCTACAGGAAGAAAAAAAATCTAATAGTTGCCCTTTACTAACTTGATTATTGAATTTGCCCATATTGAGTCTATCCCAAATTAGATAAGTGAAATCTGTGAAGTTATTCTGTATTTATAGAAATGTAAATGATTATGTTATTCAGTTACAAGCAAGAAAGAAAACAGTATTTAAAAATAAATCTCAGAGGTCAGTAGTAAGAATTGCCTTGTTTTTATGTCAGCATTATCTGTTAGATTTGTGAAGAGAAATAAGGGACAGTTAAAAAGCGCATGTAACAAAATGGCCTGTGTACCTTCAAAATACAGTTTAGTTGGTGCTTTAGTATTTTAATATTTGTGTGGGTAAGAATTTGTCTCAAAGTCTAAAATTTTCAATTTTATCCTGAATCTGGATGTAGGTGGGGAGGGGAAGTGAAAAATAAACCTGAAAAAGGAATATTGCAGCGTCAACTTTGATCACCAGATAGGTTAAAACAATGCTTTTGTAGGTAATCCAGCAGTTTCATGGAGTCTGAAAAGTAGGCTGATTAATGGGTATCATCATCTTAGTGAACATTTTCAAACTGGTCTCCTGAGAACATGAAAGAAAGCTGAATTAGGTGAATGTGGTGAATTTTTAAATAGGCAGTGCTGCAGAAATGTAGGTCAAATGACTTTCTCCTCTTCCTGAATTGTTTGTAGACAAAATTATCTTGTGTAAAGGAGACTAAGGCATCAAAATTATCTTACGTGAAGGCAAGCTTTCAGTGGAAAGCTTCTCTTTCCTTTCCGTTGGCTATAGATGAGGCCATAAATCTGTTGGACAAGTTTAGTTAGTAAAAGGTAATATATATTGCACCTTTGTTATTTACACAGATAAATGAGATCAAGGACATTATGGATTTGTGTTATCTTTCCTCCGTCAGTTTTAGGTGTTAAATAGCGTTTGTAGTTTGAGGAATCGATAAATTCAACCAAAGTGATAGGCATTGGACTTCTGCAACATATAATGTGAACTCTGAGGTTTCAACATACTGGAATGCCCCTCTTCCTGACTCACTCACTCCCCTCCTACCTCTGGTGGGAGACACAGAAGGTGGAGATTACTGGGTTGAAATAAGAACAAAAGTAATACTCTGTAACATCACAAACTAATTTATTATTTTTACAATTCGGTTTTTTCCCCCCTAACTTAGATTAGTTACGAGGATTTGGGCAGAATAACTCACCTTTCTTAGAAGGACATGAAATCCTTTGTAGCTAATTAACAATGTTGCTGTGACAGATACCTTGTATTCTGAATGTATCCTGAATCCAATTACTACAAATTTTATATATAATTTTATATATAAATATATTTATATATAAATATATATATTTATATATAAAAAAACCCCTCCGTATTTATGTGCCATGCTGCAGTACAATGAAGTGAAAAATGAAGAGCTGAACCGAAACTAACAATCCGAGAAAGAATCATAATGACTGCATGATAAAAACTTTTTTTTAGTGCTCAATTATAGAAGTGTTTGTAAGTCAATTTTGTATGTTATGATAAATTGAAATGGAAATGTATATGTGTATATATAAGTATAACCTGTGCAATACATACAATGTTTACATAAAAACAAAGTCTGAAAGTTCACAGAAGATATGAAGCAAGAAAACCAGGTTCAGTTTCTGCTTCAACAGAAATGTGATGTTTCCATTATGCCTTCTAGAATAATTTTTTTTGCAAGTTTGTGGTCAGTGCTTGCATAAATAAGGGCTGTGACATCTGTTCTGATTGTGTAGTGAGGTGGCTTAAAAGCTGCATTAGAACTGTTTGTCCTATACGCAGAGTTGTCCGGCTCCCATATTAGGGCTGATTCACACCTGGAGAGCTGGCAGTATGGATGAAGAAGCTATGCAATCTATTCAGTGCTCATTGAAACATAGTAAGGATTAGTCTTTGGACTTAGTATTGCAGTTCAAAATATTGATGTGCGTTAGGCATTTGATCTGCCTCTACCAGTTCTGTATACCATCTTAATTCCTCTAAAATAATAATATATGACTGGCTCCCTTTTTAAAAAATGAGAAATATTCTGTGTAATGGTTATCACTGCCTGAAAGTTCATAAGAAATTGTATATTAAGAAAAGTCTGTGTTTGTCTGTTATGATAGTTTTTCGTATCTAAGTATACATACACAGGTAGGTGAAAACCTTTCTATGTTATCTGTATAATACAGTATTCCAGGTGCACAGCAAAATAAAGTAAGATCTAAATCCATCACAGTGTCATTTATTTTAGCAGCATGTTTTCTATTTTTTTATTTATTGTTAATATTAATATGTTCTGTAATGGTTTTTCCCAAGTTCCCCCCCGTATTTCTCCCCATTTGGTATGCCCTTGTTCTCCCCAGACTGTCACTCTCCGGGAAAGCCTCTCCACTCCTTCCAGGGACTTTGGAGAGACTCGGTCCCTGATTTTAGCAGGCTGGGAGATCCCCCACCCCTCATTTCCCATTCGTTGTCTGTGTGCCATCCCCACTCCCCTGACTGGTTTTCCCTCTTGTATCCACCCCCTTCTCCTGGCCCCTATAAGCAATGAGCCCGCCCCTCGTGGGGTGACTCGTGGCTCGCCTGCATGAAGAGCAGGTGACAATAAACTCCATCTTGCCATGAAGTCTCCTTCTTACCTTCGTTGTAGCCTCACCAACAGCTCTCGTTTAGCTCTGCCCCACCGGGGGGTGGTGGCCGGTCTGCCTGCTGCTGCCCAGCTGAGTCTGGAACGATTCCCAGCAAGGGCAGCCAGGACTAGCTGGAAGTTGCTTTCCAGCAGGCCAGGAATCATTACAATTTATCTAGGTGTCTAGTGATGTTCTTCTCCAAGTTACTTGCTTTTTTCTAGGATTTAAATTAGGACAAAAGGGGGTTATTTACCTGACCAATAATCTCTTTCTTACTAAAGCTTTGCAAAGCCTATCCTTAAATGTGTAAAGGCTCAAAGGATTGAGTAAAGAGTCATCATATCAAAGTTTGTGAAACAGAAACGATTTAGGAATATTTATATTAATTTTCCTTTCCATAGCTATGCCACATTTCAACTGAAAAAATTTGCTGCCATACACTACTGTGTACATATAAAATATATCACTGGATTGCATGTTACAGAGAAATGAGGACAAGAGCTTTTTTATCCCCTGTCATAAATGCATTCTTGGCTCTTCAGAAAAGTATGATAGAAGGGTATCCAAGCAGACAAGAAAGATAGCCAAGCAGTTAAGAAGACCCAAAAAGAAAGATTCAAAATGTGGACTTAGCTATCTGTTTCTAAACTAAATACTTCTGCATTTTTGTGTAAAGGATTTCCAGAAATGAAATTGTCTTCAATGTTTTAACATGTAAGTGACCTTACAGGGTAAATCTTACTGTCACGCATTTAGTGTTGCCAAATTTTGTCAGGAAGTGTTGATAGGTTATTGTGGTGCATGAAGGCTGAAGTTATTCACCTCTCTATATATATAACAACATAGCAAAACAAAGAAACTGTGTAGTGGTTTTGGTTCACCAATTTTTTGTTTCCTGGCCAATGCACTAAATAATGTGGTGGGTTGAGCACCCACTAGAATTATTTATTCTTTTTCTGCTGTGGGATAGGATTAAAAGAAGAGCAAAGCAGGCTTAAATATTAAAGGGTATAAAGAAAGCTTTATTAACAAAACTACAGGAAAAAGAAAAAAAAAGTAATAAGAATCGGAATAAAATTCTTAGGGGCCTTCTCCTCCCCCCACAACCTTTTCTTCTTTCCTATTGACAACGTACAGAGACAAAACCTGGGGCTTATGTCAGTTGGCCACTTCTGATATAGCCTTTCATCAGTTCTCTTAAGGAGAGGAGTCTCTTTTGCTATATCATGGAGACTTCTCTACAAGAAAACAGTTTTCTTGTGGCTTCAATTCTCACAAATAGCAGCTGTCCAGGAATCTGTATCCGTGAAGTCCCTCCCATTTCATGCAGCCTTCCCACAGCTGCATTCATGGGCCATGTCAAACTCATGGGGTATTATTTTAAGGATGAGCTGCTTAAAAGCAAAGGTTTTCTTCATCTGTTTTTGAGATCATATTCCCCTCTGGGAATAGAGATCTTCTCCTCCTGAGGGCAGGTCTTCATCTTGTCTCTCTCTCTCTATTTAAGCTTTTTATGAGATTACAGCTACATCAACATTTACTTAATTCAGCACAAATGCCTTTGCTCATGTCTACAATTTTGAACAATTCATCTCCCCACATACTGTTTATATGAAATAAAGGGATATTCTAGTATATCGCAGTCCATCACCATGGCCTTACAAAAAAATTTCAGCCTAAGACTAAGGCATCTTCTCATTCTCCTCCCATCTAGGACTTGACTCCTCCTTCACTGACCTTTAATGTCTTCGTGTTGTTTCTCTGTGTCCTCACTCTGTCTTTTTCTCTTACTCAGAGAGGAATTAATTTTTGCGAGTTTCATCTGTGCAATGAAAGACTTAATATCTTGCCTGGGGCCTGTGGAGGTCACAATGGTCAAAGCAGTCACGGTGATAGATTCAGGCTGCACTGGGGCTGTGCTATATTCTCAGAGGCTCTGGCTGTATTCAGTTCTAGCTGCTGGGCCACTCACTGCCCAGCTCCGGAGCCACCTCTGGTCTCAGCTGCACGATCTCTCACAGCGCTGGGGCAGCCCCCCTGGCAAGAGGACCCAGTAGTGGCGGCTGGAACTGTTTACAGTGAAAGATTCATCAGGGGCCGTGCTGGAGGGGGGAAACTGGCCTGGCAGCAGGATGTTAACAGCAGCTGGGGCCTGATCCAGTCAGAACGGGGCTCTTTCTCCTCCCTTCCCCGTGCCTAGCAGCTGCTGGGCCCAGCCCTGGCCTGGCTGGGTCAGGGCCTGGCCGGCTTCCTGAGAAGGGGCTCTGGCCCCTCAGCAGGGCCTGTTACCAGGCCAGAAGAAAAAAGGGCTTTCCCTGGGTTTGTGCAGTTTTTAACACGTGTGTTCACAGAGGTGTGTTCAGCTTTCTAGTGGTTTAACAAGGTGTCAGTATTCAAAACCAGCCACTCATTGGTTTTGCAGGCATGGAGGAAGCTGTTAGCAGCTTCTCTTAGAAAATCACTTCTGTGACTGGCATTTTCCCTCCTCACTAAATGTTAATCAATGCAAAACCAGCACAAACTGCTAGGATGAAGAGATCTGTTACCTGCTTAATTAATGCTTGAATCTTTTTCAAATCACTTTATACTTGACTGTGGATCTCAGGTGACATTTAGTTACATGTTCCCTTGTTTTAACAATATATGGGTGTATCTGCTTTATGTTCATACTTAATGAAAGTAAAGTCTTTGACATACTAAATTGAATACTGAAATTCACACTGACTTTATTGAGATAAGATTTGGATTCTACATGTAGAATTAGAAGCTTAGAACCTTTTTCTCTGATTTAGTATCCTTCTCCTTATTTGCAATTCAGCCTTTTTTTTTTCCTATCTTATTTTTATAGTATAGGTAAAAGTGAAACCATTTCATACAGAAATTTTTCTGACTCAGAGTCATAATAACATACTAATTTTCCTTTCTGTAACAGGTCACTTGGGAATGAAAAACTATACATAATTTTAATAATTTTTTTCATAAAACATTTAATGTGACAACAGTTCCAAAACTCTCAACCACCACATAAATTTTTGTTGACATAATTGAGTAAGTCAAATACATCAGCAAGATGCTGTTAATTGGCTATACTAATTCAAAAATGCATTGCAGTTGCTTTGTATTATAGTACTGCAAGCACATAGTCTTTTAAATGTAAGATTTCATAAAAAGATTGATGTTTAAATCTTTCTCCTGCTAGTATATACTCTGAAAACTCACATAAAGAGGTCTTGTAAAGTGTCATGCACATACTGTTTGTATTAGGGAGAATATTTTACCTGAATAGCTGTATTGGGTTTGTGTGGTGTTAGGTAGCTGGGGGGGGCTCGAGGGGTGGCTTCTATGAGAAGCTGCTGGAAGCTTCCCCTATGTCTGGTAAAGCCAATGGCAGCTGGCTCCAACATAGTGTTTGGCAAGGCTGAACTCATCAGTGACAGTGGAAGCACCTCTGGAATAATAGATTTAAGAAGGGAGAAGAAAATATGCAAGGCCAACTTCAACTGGAGCAGAGATTCTCTTGCAGCCTGTGGTGAAGACTATGGTGAGGCAGACTGTGCCCCTGCAGCCCATGGGGGTCCATGGTGGAGCAGAGACACACCAGCAGCTCATCGAGGACCCGATGCTGGAGCATGTTACAGCCCCAAGGGGCTGTAACCCTGTGGGAATCCCATGCTAGAGTAGGATCATGATAGGACCTGTGGAGAGAGGAGCCCATACTGGAGCAGGCTTGTTGGCAGGACTTATGATCCCATGCTAGGGCAGTCTTTTCCTGAGGGACTGCACCCTGTATAAGAAACCCACACTGAAGCAGTTCATGAAGGGCTGCAGCCTGTAAGAAAGGCTCATGTTGGAGCAGTTTATGGTGGACTGTTCTCAATGGAGGAACCTCAAGCTGGAGCAGCAGAAGACTGTGAGGCATTTCCCCTTGAGGAGGAAGGAGAGGCCCAGTGTGTGATGAGTTGACCAAAACTTCCATTTCCCATCCTCTTGTACTGATCCTGCCAGAGGAGATCAAGAATTCAGGAATAAATTTTAAGTCCAGGAGGGGAGGGCTAACGGGAAGGTTTAGCTTTATTTGTCATTCTCCTCTGAACTTACTGGTAATAAAGTGAATTTATTTTCCTCAAGGAGTTTCTTTTGACCATGACTGTAATTAGTGAATTGAAAATATCCCTCTGGATATTTTCCAGCCCGGCTGGAAAGTGGCTTCCAGCTGTTCCCGGCTAGCCCTGGCTCGGGATACTTCCAAACTCGGTTGGTGGCAGCAGGCAGACCGGCCACCACCCCCCCCCGGTGGGTCGAAGCTGCACGAGAGATGTCGGTGAAGCTTGACGAAGGTAGGAAGCGAGGAGGCTACTTTGTGGCTAAATGGTTTTTATTGTCACCTGCCTTTCGCAGGGGAGCCACACTTCTCTCTGAGCCTCTCTCGAGAGTGTCCCCGCCCGAGGCGTGGCAACAGCTTATATGGGGTTGGGAGAAGGGGGTGGACACAAGAGGGAAAGCCAATAAGGGAAATATGGATGTCACACAGACAGCGAATGGGAAACGAGGGGTGGGGGTTCCCCAACCTGCTCCAATCTGGGACCGAGTGTCTCTGAACATTCTGGAAGAAGAGGAGAGGCTTCCCAGAGAGTGACAGGCTGTGGAGAACAAAGACAAGGGGAAACCAAATGGGGAGAAATACAGGGGGGAACTTGGGAGAAACCATTACAGAACAAATTAATATTAACAATAAATCAAAAGGTATAAAACGCGCCGCTACAGTGAATGATCTCTCTATGTCCTTACCTCTACTCAGGAGCCTTTTGTTATATTTTTCCCTTCCCAGTTCTGTTGAGGTGTGGAGTGACAGTGTCTTTGGTGGGTACTTGGCATCCAGCTAGGGTCAATCCACCACAGCAGACATGAAAAAAATAATCTGCAAGATGCTCAGAACTTAAATATGAGAGTGGTTAAGAATGAAGGCAAATGTCGTTTTGATGTCCATGTTGGTTTGAGGACATGGGCACGAGCATACATGAGTTCCATCCTCCATTTGCAGGTCCCCAGTGCAGCAGACTTTTTTCTTTTTTCCACCTGTTATGCTTCTTCATCTCTCTTTTCCTTTATTCTTTGTATTTCTTAAGGTTTTGCACAATCTCAAAATTTTTAAGGTAACTCAAGATCTTCCATTTATTTGAGCATTAATGTAGGGAGATTTTTAGCCAGGAGTCTCCCAACCAGGCAGATTTTTTTTTTAAATTTTGCTTTTTGGTCCTGCAGTAGAGGAGAAATGGAAAAATGCTTTGTAAACAATTATTACAAGTTTTTCTGATTTTAGCATATTTTTACATTGTCTAAAGGTTTTTTGCCTTACTGAATTATTAACTGCAGTGTAGATTAACTAGAAGCTAAATACAGCACATCTCAGCTGACATATTTCAACAGATAGACATTGATCAATGGACATTTTGATAGAGTAGTATTTTAGTGATTAAACTCACACAGTTTGAATCAGATCAACTTTTTTTAGCTCTGTAAAGAGGAAAATTAATGAAATCCAACTAAACATACTCATTAAAAAAATTCTAAGGGCTTGCAAATCCACTGGTATATACAAATGGGACACTCCTAGCTCATGTCTTTCACCTGTGCCCAGCAAAACACAAATGGGTTGGCATTTATTAACAGCAGCAAAGAAAACAGCAGCAAAGAAAACAGAATCATACAATGGTTAGGGTTGGGAAGGACCTCAATCATGATCTAGTTCCAATTCCCCTGCCACCGGCAGGGACACCTTGCACTAGACCAGGTTGCTAAGAGCCCCATCCAACTTGGCCTTGAACACCTCCAGGGATGGGGAGTCCACAAACCCTCTGGGCTTGGGCAGGTGACTAAGAGCTGAGGTCTATTCAGGACTTCCCTTTCTGTCAGTTGGTGTAAAAAGCCTTAGTTTCTTCAGCAGTATTAACTGGATTTTTGTTTTTTCGTCCTCACGCTAGTTTGAAAGTAAACCCACAGGAGAAATGAACCTCATACAAATACCTTGAGAGATATTTCAGGTCAGAGGTACAATTTAATGGAAAGACTACAATAAATGCAATGAAAAGCTGCGTTTAACCCACAAATTCAGGGTACAACCTGGCACCTTGTGGGTCAGGATGGTGGCTGCAGTCTGATTAAATGGTGGTTGCACTCCTGTGGAAGTGATGGTTGCAGTCTTGTCAAGAGCGGTGATCCTTGTGGAAGTTCTGGTCCAGCCCTTGCTCTCTCGAATCGTGGTGCTGGCAATGTCCTGAGTCCCCAGTTATATATACTTAGGTCTCAGCAGGAATGCTCAGTACCTCCCCCAGGGCTGTGAGTTTCACAGTGGAATGATGTAATCCTGTAGGATATTTTATTGAGTCCTTGATAGTCATTGCAGCTGCCTGTTCTGCTGGTGCCATTCAGTTCATTATGGCCCATTAGCACACATGACCCCCTCAGGATGGATGGGACTGTGCTGCTGCTTCTCTGGAGGGAGTTATCAGAGCTGAGTCACTATTGAGAAGAAAAAGAAACACTACCCTGCCTTGTGCAGTTACCTTTTTTACCTTATTTAACACCCAGCTTGAAGCCTGAGGGGTTGGGTAAGCACTGGGCATCTACTGTGAACAGCACATCTTAAACATTTTGTAAGAAATGTGGTGTAGGGCGGTAGAATACACAGTTTGGTTACACCCCACATTGGCACACTCTTTCTGTAACCCGGGACACTCCTTTGGCTTCTTGCCTACCCAATCTCGATTCCAAAGTCAAGGAGACTAAATGTGATGGTTAGCATTAGAGCTTATCCAAGAAGTACAAGAACAGAGAGCACTGGCAGCTGATCTCAACAGTGACAACCAAATGGGTTGTCATAGGCCAGGGAAGACGTGATGGAAACTAAAAACGCAGTAAACAGGAGCTTTCCCACAGTGCTGAGGGAGAGAACTTCAGGCAGTCAAGTTTTTCTCATGTTTTGTGGAGCTGCAGCCAAATTAACAATCATGTTTTAATTTAAAGATGGATACTTATACTGCAAATCAAATACAAAGACTGTTAGTCCATATCATTGATTTTGGGGTAAGTTACATTAAAAACAACCTTGAGAAGTACATCTCGAGACACAAGATTCAGCGATGCTATCTTGGTTTGTGTTGTGGCAATCCCATATGGAAAATGAAATACACAATCAAATAATAGAGATTGTGGAGGAAAGGATGACAGAAAATTGTGTTACTTTTTAGTCAAATATGATATAAAAATGTCATACAGGCTTAGAAATTGCAGTTACTGAAGAAAGTCTCAAGGACTAAAATCACTGTGCATTTAGTATGCATGTTATCTTTAAGGAAATGTAATTTTGGCTTTGTGGGTGAGAAAATACAGGAAAGAGAATTCTATTTTTAATAAAACTAGTGGATACCTTATAACAGAAAAAGCACTTGGTCATAAAAAATAGAAAAGCAGCCAATGCTATTAGTAGCAAAGTTAGCTGCTGTCATCTTCTCTTAAATCCTTTTTCTAAAATCAATATATTTTTTTCTTTAAAAACATTAAAAATAATCAAAAGAAATTTGCAAAAAGTTCCGCCTAAGAAATGAAATGAGGGTCCCAAAGCATGTTATGGTTTTTCTTTCTAACCTGTTCTGGTATAAAAAAATTATGCATTCCATTGAACTTTGAGTATAATTATTTATATAAACAATTTTCTTTTAATATATGCTGCAAAAGAGTTAAATGGCATGACTAGTATTTACAAACTGTATTTTAGGAGTTTTGTTGACATTAGTGTCCAAAACTACATGAATGGTAAGAACAATGCACACTTTTGAATATATTTTTGAAATACAAATTGTATGGTATTTGTCTCAGTCTTACATTTTTTCAGACAAGTGTAACAAATGCTTATTCACGTGGAATGTTTAAGTGCTAAATATTCTTCCACGTTTTACTGTATTAATATCATTACATAGTGGGACAATGCTTTATGTGCATAAAATAAGTCATCAACTGCTGAAAGATCCAGTAGGAAGTATCTTTGAATTTTATATAAGTTTTCTTTATAATTATAAATTTCTTTAATTTTAAGGGTTGTTTGGGGTTTTTGTTTTGCTAAAACAAATTTTGACTACATTTCAGGCAAGATAGGAGGTATCTCTAGATTATTTTACAGAAGAGAGATGCTGCAATTTAAAATATGTGTCCTTGAAAACATAAAAATGTTTAGCAGGTAAAGTGTGTTGAGCACAGAGGGAAAACTTATTCATGACTTCAAATTATTTAAATAAAAAAAGTTGCAAAAGTTTTACAAAAGTTTTTTCGGTTTTTAGTACTAGATATACTCATAATACCTAATCCTCTATAACTTCCCTCATAGAAATAGACTTAATGTAAGTATAGTCTTTTTTTCAGCTTAAATGACCTCATTTAGGTTTCGTAGGCCCGTCTCTTCATTTTACTGGCTCCTATTAGAAGCTCTTGATCTTTAGTAAAACTAAGAGCTCATCAAACCTAGGCATAAGTCAAATCTGCAGTGTTGCTAAGTACCATTTCCTACTTTATACATCTACCACCTGAAAGCTTCTTTTAACTACATTCATTTTTGTTGAGCTGAGATTAAGTTGTATATTTAGTTAAAACATTGTTTAAAATAAATAAACTCCCTGAGTTAGGCACATTGACAATTAAAATGAGCTGTTTAGTACATTACGAAATCCCATCACAGATTTACCATGGTTAATATCAATGTTAGAAATTATCAAGGGAACATTTTGTATAATCATTATGTAGTAACTAAATTGAAGAAAAAGTAGTGCTCAGTAAATGTTCTGGTTTTTAATATTCCATCTCAGAAATGTGAAATGTTTAGGGTACGTGAGATAATTGTGGTGTTTTGGGGTTTTTTATTGTTACTTCTGTAGTACTTAGTTAGAAATTAATGAAAAATACTTAAATGTTGCAGATGAACTTTTACGAATTCAAAACCCATGAAATTTAAGATTGTGGTTCCCAGAGCAACCACAACTTTTTTCTTGGCTTCTGTTTAGGGTTTAGAATTGCTGAGGTAAATGCTGTTCCTAGTCTACCTGACTTTTCCCATTTTGATGTGAAAGCTGAAATGGGAACTTGACTCAGGATTTATGGGTAAATTTTTTGAATTTAATTTTTCTGAATATGTTTCTTTTTCCAATTTTTCCAAGATAATACTGTGTGGCGATGATTATTACATGTTTTTAAACTTTAACATGTTTTTTCAAGACTAGCCATTTTCCCAACATTCATTAAAACTTTACAGTCCAACTCTGTACAGCCACTGCCCTTCATTTTACTCCTGCTGGGTGTGTAGGACAAGTATTGTCATGATTCTTTGATGGACAATATTAGTAAGCTGTGAGGGAGGTCTTCAGTTTCCTGCAGCTCTCTTAGGGTACTTAACTAAGTTCATAAAAACTCCAGCTGAGCAATTAAAACTAAATCCAATGACAAGACAAACACCTCCTTCATGAAGGCCTTCTACCTTCTACCACCATCAGGTACACCTATTAAAATATGTTCTGAAGCACTTACTGCAATATTTTAATGTGCAAATTTTCAAATGCTGTTTATCTGCATGTGTGTAGGGGAATCAGGCATTTCAATTGCTTGTTTAAATTTAAAACATGAGATGCTTATCTGGTCTCCAGGGTATGCCACCTATTTGGTGAAATACCTTGAGCCTCAACAAATGTGAATCAAGCAGTTGAATATTCATTTTACTTTGTTTGTTTTTTAAAACTACTGTAAAGGAGGTTATGGACTTTTTTATTTGAATGTTAATAAAAAGCCGTTTCTATAGATCCTCTACCTAAAATAGCAGTCACTTCTAGTTTAAGATAAACATGATAACATTTCAAGTATAAAGCTGCAACAGGAAAAGAAATACATTATTAAGAAGTGTATACATAAAATGAATATTCAACTGTGGCTGTAATAACGCTGTTTATTTCTATCCACTATAATCTAAAATGAGCCCATTGTTTTCTTCTTATTTTCCTTCAGATGTAGGAAAGGACAAAGATACATATACAGATGATTCAGAACATGGGAATTATGATGCTCGTACAGATCAGTCTTTGCTTATTCAAAATAAGCTCACCAGGCAGAAAACAGAACCTCGAACTAAATCATCTTTAAAGGTAATCGATACAAAATTCTATGAAATTGTATCAACTGTCAGAATGTACTTAAATATTTTTAAAATGCAATTTTTAAAGCACTACATATGTTGCAGTCTAAGTAAATGGGTGTCTCATGGTAAGAAATTTAGGTGGCTCCCCAAGTTGCTGGAAATGATAAAACTTCTAAAATAATTTTATTTAATGATTTTAGTTAACTTTAAATTATTTTTTTAATTAATCATAAACAGTGTTTTAAGTCTTAAATCACTTTCAGTTAGCATTTAGCTAAGTTGTCATGAACTGCTATTGTGGGAACACAACTGTGTAAAATTACTGAAATTAGTTTTGTTAAACTGAAATTAGTTTTGTTAAACTAAACTTTATATGCTTCAATGAAGAAAGCCTGGGAGAAGAGAGATGTACTGTTGAAACTGGATACAAGGAGTGCAGAATTTATGGATCACAAGGTCATTTTGCAGAAACCAGAAGATAAAAAAGAGACTAAGTATATGTGCTGGAAAGTCCCTACTGGAGGAAAGAGATACTAAAAATATTAAACATATGGATTAATTAGGATGTGCAAAGAGAACTAAATAAGCAATAGATGATAAATATTAGTTAATGAAAGAGAATTTTGTAATCTAGAATTAATGAAGACTAATTTCTTTGTTTGCTAAAAATGTATAAATAGGTAAAAAAGTTTTGTATTAATTTTAATTTGGAGGCTGGAATTTTGTTGGCCACACACACACCTCCTCACCAAGAATAAAGTAATGCCTTGCTTGCTAACACTAAGAAGACAGTGCTAGAGGATTTTATTTATCCTGATGATTTTGGAGGGTGTCAGTAACAATATTATAGTTTGAGTGACAGAATCAGTGAATGGAATTCTCTGTACTAAAATCAAGCAAAAATTATATAAAATCAAGGATTCTTATGTTTTTTATTGACTCATCTAAGAGGTAGCAGCCTTCTTTCAATAAATTTCTATTTATTTAAAATATTTATTTATTTATTATATTTATTTAAATTTATTTTATTTATTTCAGTAATTTTATTGCACAGAATTTAGGATATAGGATTCTGAGCATGGACTGGAATTCATGTTATCTAGGAGGCCTCAGAAATTCTGAGAGTGTAGAAGAACTATGTTCATGTAGCAAATGGTCAGTCAAGAGTGATCTAGATAGAGTATAAGCTCCTTCTTCTAAGCAGTATCAAATGATATCTGGACACTTTGAATTAAAGATAAAACTCACTTATGTATAGGTGAGTGTGGGAGTATTTTCAGGAGCCTCAAGTAAAACACTGGAAAAGCCATCTCATCTCATCTCATCTCATCTCATCTCATCTCATCTCATCTCATCTCATCTCATCTCATCTCATCTCACCAGATAAATCCGACATGCTATCTTGCTTAGTAATTACATAATTATACTATTCATCACAATGCATTTTCTCCAGCAGTTAATCCACTATAATGTCAAAGAATTATGATGGATTTTCTGTTCAAAATACGTATCTTATTTTAGTCATACTTTCAACTAGGAGACCCTTAGTTCTCCTTTCCATTAAGCATAATTGCTTGCATACATATGACAAATGACTGAACCTCAAGAAGTTCTGAATAATTTTCTTCATGCACTGGAAACAGTGAATTCTGCAGCACGGATCTTTTTTTACCAGTGATTCTGTGATTTTTGATGTATGCCTGTAGGAATCAGTAATCCTGTATTGCAAATCTAGTAATGCTTGAATTACTGTGAGCTTCTGTGCTGTTCACACAGCACATACGGTATACTCTTCAGGAGAACATTAGAGTTCTTTCATGGACTGTACCTATGGCACACTGTGATTTTAGCACTGAATGCATACTTCATGAGTCATATAACAGTTCTAATGCTCGTCACAAACTTCATAACTACCACAGTATTCTGAAATATAGGTAGATGTGACCTCTGGTACTACATTTCATAGGATGCTTTTAGAAAAAACTTTGATAGTAGCTATCTAATAATTTTTAAATAGGCTTACTGGTAATTGTATTTACAGATTGGAAATCTGTGACATGAAAATGAAACTTCAGAAATTACATATATTATATATATGTCATATATATAATTCCCTGGGTTACATTTTCATCTAAACCATTGCAATGAATACTTGTTGTATTCAAAGACTTTTTTTCCTGTTTCTGCAGGACTAGCTGAACTAAGACAAATAATAATGAATGTTCTTGTTTGATTTTGTTGATTAAGTAGACTAAGCCTTTTATGTTAATTGTGGCCAAAAAGGCAGAAAACCAGTGTAGAGTCTGTAGAATTTAGATCATGTTACTGAGCACTAAATATTTTAAATAGCAGGTAAGGCTGCTGCCAAAACAATTTAGTAACAGATGCTATACTGTCTGTCTAGTAGCAGGGAATTCACTGCAGTAAAGCAAAATACCTTTTTGTATTTCCTTGTGAAATATAAAATAACCACTAGTTGTATTTTTCCAAGCCCTACATTCAGGATGGTTATGAAGTTCATAGTCAGCCAGTAAGCTTACTTTCTTTCAAAGTTTAAAGAGGAGTTTTATATTTGTATTAAGTTTAAACAAAAGTATGCTTTTTATGTCTCAGTCTTTGTATGTACTGACCTACTGAACAAATTAGTTCAGAGTTTAAAAACAGTCTTTTCTAGGTGCATCTGGATTTTAACTTTGACAATTCCTTTTATCACAGCAACTGCTCTGGAAACTTCCTTCTGCATTTAGAAGGACTGTTTTGCAAACGAGGTGTCTTGGTTTAACCCCAGCTGGGTTAAACTCAAAATTCAAAACACAGCCCTATACCAGTTACCGTGAAGAAAATGAACTCTATCCCAGCCAAAGCCAGCACCTGATGCAACCAAGCAGGATTCTTCTTCCCTTTACCTTTGCCTGCTTCCAAAAGAAAAAGGCAAGGGGAATTTAGATTGGTTGTATATTAGAAGGGAACACTACTGTTCTGCCTTTGGATTATTGTAGAAGTCTTTTTGGCAATTAGTTTAAAAAATCTTAGGGGAGCATCTTCCCAAAATGGATATAAAACTAGCAAAAGAAGGTTTCTAGTTCTTTCTGAGACTGCTGAAAGCACAGAATACTGCAGTACAGCTTTACAGCTGGTAAGTACTCTCACATATTTGAAATGTAAACTGATCTGTCACAATAAAAAATCTCAGTATGACCAGATAATGAGAGTGAGAAACACTGCATTGGCCAGGAGTACAAGGATAAAAGCATGTTCTTCTTCTCTTCTTTTTAATGTTTCTAATTTTGACTTGTTTTGGAAGGGTGGTTGTATATTTGAGAGACTCAGGGGAAAATTGCTAAAAAAATTGTTTGCAATTACTTCTTGGTGCCATGATCTTTCTCAGCAATAAGCTGCTTGAATAGTTCAGCTGTAGTGAACATGTCTTGTGGACATGATGAAAGCCAATACATTTTTTTTTTCAGGAATTGTTTAGTTTTTCAGACTACATGCATGATACCTCCATAAATCTCATTCTTGTTGCTGCATTTTAAAGCTTTGGAAAATCAGGTAATTTTCTTGTAGCAACCAGATGCCAGTGTATTCATCTACTTTTCTTGTTTCCATTATTATGATTTATAACTGGTAGTTTCCTATAGTGTAGGTTGGTATCATTTCAGAATCCACAGATTTCATATTGAAAAATTGTGAGTCACTCAGACCTATGAAAAAGCTGTCATCGTTATCCTTCTCTGCCAACTTTTCATCACCAGCTGCTCTTGAAATTGCATAGAAAGTACAACTTCATGTATGTGATTCTGCCAAGGGGTCTAACAAGGAAGAATGAGGCCAACAAGTATCTGTTGAGCAAAAATGAATAGTATCTGCTTTGGAAGGGAAATGCAGAAAATGAGAGGGTCCCTGAGTGGAAGGTTGGTACTTGAAATGTTCCCTTGGAAAAGGGAAGCAGGCTTAAACAGACTTTATCACTTGAGTGGAAGGCAACAGTTTTCCAGAGAAGCAACGAAATCGGTAGCAGCCAATTCTTCACCCATTGCTATTACATGTACAGTGGCAAGATAAAAATACTTGAGAAATTACACTTCCATTTCCTTCCGTTCACTACATCACTGTTACTCTCTTTGACCTAGTAATTTTTTTATCTAGGTAGTGCATTTTGCTATCTGCCAAGGTAAAGAAAGGATTTTTAGGACAAGGTTTGCCGCCTTATCACTGTGCATTCAGGAAATATGAAGAAATGCTATCTATACAATAGCCTAATTTACTGCCTTTTTCTGGTAGTCCAAAATTCAGTCTAATAACACAGAAGTAAATAAAGCCTAAAAGCAATGATAACAGACAAAATAATTATCTCAGAATGGAAGGATGTGGTAAAGTGCAACAAAAGTTGACTTCATGTTGGTGCTTTTAGTGCTTGGTTCTCATTTCCTGTGAGATCTTGTTTAAAAAAATAAAACAAAAAAGTTCTGAAAATATTTCAGGAAATGCAGCATAAGTAACAAGTAATTTTAACCTAAAGATGAAAATGTTTGAAAATAAACATGTAAAGAAAAATTTTCAGTGTTCATATTAGTATGCCTCTTAAAACCTCCCTATTAGACCTCAAGAGCAAATAGAAGAAGCTAAATATTAAAAAGCCTTCTTCTGTCTCCAAACATCCTTCATTGCTGCTCCCTCAAATGGTAATACTGAACAAACTTCCTTTAAAAATTTTGCATATTACCTAACCCACTCCTTTCCTGAAGTCAAATATGTTTTTCATAATATATACAAATGCATTTTTCATGCTTACTCTATAAGTCTGAGTAGAATATAAATAGAATAAATGTCCTCTGTGAAGAAGCTAAAGTAACTGCTAATCCTTTAGTTTACTCCTAAAAAGTTAAACTGTAGTTTAATTAGGAAGGTCAGATATTTCTGGAAGTCTTTGTCTCCATAGAAAAAAGCTTTGTTCTACACAGCAGTGCAGTCTTACAGAAATACAATAGTGTGGGTAATTATGGCAGCCTGTCATGTTGTCTTTGATGCCCAAGATAGTTTGGATGTCTTTGCATATGCAAATATGTCCCCAGTTTTTTTTCCTAGGTTATTTGCACAAGAAGAACACTAAACCAATGTACACTTAAAATCATCAATCTATATTTGAAATTAAGTAATTAAAAGGATGATTCTAATAAATGTTTGTGGTTTATCCATTCCTACAAACACAAAAAGATGAAGTCTAACTTAGATGTGTGCTTAGAAAATTTCACATAAAGCATGCCTTAGATTATTCTTAATCAGAGTATGTTCTTAAAATGTAAAAAATGGGTCTAGTACTATTTAAAAACACTTCACAGCTAATTCCATATAACTTAAGAAACCTATAAAGTTATTGAGGTCCCAGCTTTGATTTTTAAACATCATGAAACAAAGCAAGCATTATTAGGCATCCCACTTTTGTTCACGGGAATAAATCCACTGCAGTTAGCATCAGAGATGTATTTATTTCTAGAAAATACTTAAGGTATAAGTTGAATCATAAGCTCTGAATGTGGACACTAACCACTTAAATGGTGATGGCATTCCTTGGCGTGAGTATTACTGAATATGTTAATGCCAACTTCATGTTAACAGTATTAGGGAGAATTAGTAATCTAAATAAATGAGGTGGTTTTCATGAATCAGCCAGTAATCTTTCAATCTATTATCATCTTATGATGAACAATAAATTATATTGGAAGAAAGTTCTCTTTTATTAGAGAGAGCCATTCTACTCAGAGATAGAACAGGACAGCTGTTCATGTAGATTTTTCAGTTTCAGGTAATTGCCATGCTGAAGAAATTAACAGATCAGACTTAACCCCTGCCAAAATTACAGCACTATTTCTTCAAATTGTTTCCATGGCTACTTTTGCTTACACAAGATTTAATAGCCCTGAATTAATCCGTTATTATCTCTGAAAGATCTCTTAAAAGCATGAATAGGTACAGAAGACTGCTTTTCCTTGACACACCTCTGGTAATCAGCGTGTTTTTGCATTTTAAGTGTCTCTCTGCTCTTCTTACTCCTCTGTTCCAAGCTGATTTTCCTTACAAGTGTACAGAGTGATAGTGTAATGCACGTATACATAACGGTGAGTTTGAGAGTATACATATACACATATATATACATATACACATATATATACATACATACATACACACACACACACACACACACACACACATATACATATATGACAATTCATACTGTCCTTTTTGGGCCCTAAGATACCATACCAACATATAAACATCATTTTATGGTGTTTTTTGCAAATTTCCAAGTGTCAGCAGTACGTCAGTGTTTCCATGAGGAAGCAAATACATTTCAAAATCTGCTTAATTGTCTTTGCTTCTTCCTCCTCTGTTTCCTGGTTCTACAACTTTTCCCTGTGTATTTGTCTCAAAAAAATGCTACTGGTGAGGTTGTGCTATTAGGGAGTGGTGGAGTTGAGACTCAGTAGTTGGATTCAGTACTTGCATTTCCAGTGGTTGCACCACTTTTTCTTCTGGTCAATTCTTCCTTTCCCTTCTCAGAGTTTCCTTGGGAAAAAAACTGAGATACTGGAGTAAGTCTCTCTTTAGGATGTTACTTCATTATTGGTAAGGGTTTAGTAAAATTATTTTTCTCTCGCACATTTAGCATCAGAATTCATGAGCTGTCTTAGGAAGGAAATTAATTCTGTTCCAAACACCATCACCATGTCATAAAAAAAATTTGGGGAGAGAAATTTAGCGAATTTAAGGTGTAATTATAAAAGAAGGCCTCTGAGGCCCAGCTGTGTGTACCCATCTATGTTTTAGATCCCAGGCACCGGTCTGTTGGCATATTTACTTTCCTTTATATAATTTTACAAATGTAATCCAAGTGACACCACCCACACAAAGGAAAGCTAAAGTTCATTCTCTATACTGCAGAGACAAAATAAATGTATTTTGCTGTAGGAGTTTAATTCTTGTGTACTGTATAAGTTATCACTTGTTTAAGTGAATGTTCCTATTGCTGGTTATGACTGACAGTTTATGTTTTCTATGTATGTATAAATGTGAAACTTTTAAATATTCTTTTTGCTAAGTGAACAGCATTACTTGAAGTCAGATCCTGAAATAGACTCTACTGCCTGATTTACACCCCAGTGTAAAATCTGGTTCTCCCTGTTCTGGATATGCTCAGTCAGAAAAACCTGCTCTGGCCTCAGTCCCATGGACTTTGTGCCTCCTGCCAGAGGCAAGCACTCATATTGTGCTTTTATTGATGTTTTATTTATAACTACTGAATACGAGGGTAGTAGATGAAACTATTTTTTAGCTATACTCTAAAGCAACTAACAAAGTAAATCTGCAGCAAACTACTGAGATGTTGAGAGAATACAGTCGTCAGTCTCTGTTTATGTGTACAGATATATAAAATATGTAGAAATCATGTTCATTTTCATTGTCTTCTCTGGAAAATTTCAGGAAACTGTTAAGCAAATAATTAAATATAATGATTAAAAATCTTGTTCCCAGCTTTTCATTTAACATTTATGTGTGAAATAATGGTAATGAAAATTTTGTACATAAGACAAACGAGTTATATCATTACTTTTGTGTCAGACTTGATTTACTGGATGTTGATAGTAAGTTAGAATATATTCATTTGTTAAAATAAATACATGTGTAATCTAATAATGCAATGATTCCAAGGCTAAATTCATACTGAAGTACTTTTATTATTTTTCCTGAATAAAAATACCCTTTGTCACTATTTCAGACACAGTCAATAATGACATGCATTTAAGCAGGCATCAAGCTGATCAATCAAATAGGTTGAAGTAAAGAATCACAGGTTAGAATCTCAGTTGTCTATAGTTTTCACTGTACAAAGCAATGCTAACAAAATTTAAGATTCCTCAAATGGCTATTTAACTCATCCTCTAGGATAAATAATGAAACAAAAACTGCTAAAATCTATTTCCAAAAATTGGTCAGTGGTCTGAAAAGTAGAGACTAACACTGCAAGCTTAAAAGGACAAAGGGTGTCTTTGTATTGTGAAGGTGAATGTATAGGAGTTTATCTTTTTGCTTTGACTTGTATGCTGTCAAATGTGGCTGAATATTGAAATCTAACTTCAGTCAACAAAATAGTCAATATTTTATTTAATTAATATAGTAAAATATGATAGTATCCTATTGCAATGTATAGCATATGCATAGCATGTTAGGTTTTTTATATAATAATATTGCATATACATTGATATTTTATGTTAATAGTCATGTCTGACTAGCTAATTGTCAAGTTTAGTAAAAAACTGTTTTAAGAAGAGGAGTGTACGTATTTGGGGAAAGAGGAATAGTGATTGCTTTAAACATAGTGATTTTTCATTTATATCATATACCTTAGGGGTACAGTAAATTTAAGGGGATATTAGAGTCAAAAAGTTTCATCAAGTGTATTAGAGTAATGATAAGTTTCTACACAACTTAAGAAACTATACATATTTCATTGGAGAATTATAGCCATGAAGCATCAAATAAGGCAAATTTGTCCAGAATTCAAAACGAAGATGAGCTAGCAGTTCTCCCAGAAATTAGCTGTGGAAATCCTTATCAGAGGTCGTCCAGGTTGTATGGATTTAAAACCTTTTAAAAGGTTGTATGGATTTGGAGGCTACTGGACAGTGCTACAGAAAGTTACTGAAGACATAGAAATCTGAGCTGCCATTGGCTGAACACTGGGCAGGTGGTAGGGGGAAGTATCTCGTTTCTTAGTTACATGCTCTCTCCTAGGCAGTACCTTTAATGCATAAACAAATTAAGAGCCTTTCATAGTGGTCTGAGTGTACTTGATATTTAGCTGTTGCACAGTTTAAGCTGCAAATATTTGAACAAGTGAATGGGAAATTTCTTAAAATTCATTAAAGTGTAGACACCTATAAAGATTTTGTCAGCCTTTAAGACTTGCTGTTATGTTAGTTTTGAGGAGAGTTGTCAGTGGTGGAATGAAGGTGAAATAAATGGTTGCAACCTTATGTTGTACTGATGGGTGGTTTTCATTAACCTCTAAATTTACCTAGGTCATGTATATTATTCGCTATCTTAAGCTTTTTACCAGTATAAGGTGGAAAACAAAGAAAACATATTACTAAATTAGGATACAGTGAATATCATGTAATTTACTCTTACATGAATCTAAAATTTGCTCCTGTTTTGAGAATGGTTTCAACTCACTCTTTAGAAATATTTGTTTCTATGTACAGAGAGAAAAAAACCAATAAAAGTTGAATTTACAGATCAGAACAGTAGTGAGACATAAATGAAATTGAAATATTTACAATTACTGTCAATTGTGCTACTTAAATTAACTGGGGAGAGAAGGATCCAGTAAACCAGATGTTTCCACTTCATAAAAAGGGCATTGCTAATTAATTAGAATCTGAAAAGTAGTTTACTGAAAAATCCCTCCGTATTGGCTAAATCCAAGGAAGTTCTTTTTGTACATTTGAATGGAAATATAAACTCTTTATTTTATAGCTTTGGTAAATATTTGCTTTCCATGGTACTTCCACATTTTCTTTATGCTTGAGCCCAAACTCCTTTTTCTAGGATAAATTGATCAATGTATTTTGCCTTGTTTAAACTTCAGTTGAATGATAGTGGCAGAACTTTGAATTTTATACTTTCAGACTTCAAAGCAGTGTGTCATGTGATCTCATACTAACCACAAGCTATGAAGCAAGAAAAACTGTTGACACATAATAAAAACAAGAAACTTCATCAGATCTATAGTATCAAAACCTCAGTTAATAGTTTACTCTGATGCAAACCAGTGTACTATGATTCTGCATAATGAGCAAGCTTGAGTGAAGTGGTACCTCACAGCCTTGCAGTTAAGTTCTTCTATTTAAAGACTTTGAAAGAACAAGGTTAAGTTAAATTGTTGGGTTTACTATCTGAACTATATTGCAATACTCTAAAAGGAGTTTTTCAAAACAAAGGAGCTTTCATATGTGTGTAAATGTAAGAAAGCTTAACAGATGGATACTGTTTCAGAAAATCTGGAGGAGTAAGGTGGTGGAGAGGATAAGAGAATGTTGATTAGTCCTTTTGTACACATTTTTCAGGTGAAACAGGAAATCTTAAACAGAATAGAGTAAGCTCTTTGCACAAAATATTTCTTCTGATGCTTTTCTCCTTTTCTGATCCTTTTCTCTGTTGAAAAAAGTGAAAGAATTAATTAATGTATTGGTCCAAACCAGCAGATAAATAATAAATGATCTGTGCTTGACTGCCTACTGTACCGACAGCTGATTCCTTGTGCTAGGTATAGATAATACATCCTGACTTATATGTTTCATTGAAATTACTGCTCCCTGTTGACCTTTCATGTTACAGAGCTTCTTCAGATCAACTGAAAAAGCCCAACTAAATCGTCCATACAAATCAACCATATAAATTCTTTTACTGGTACTTAATTACTTAGGTAATTACTATATTACTGCTAATATAGGTGGTCATCATTGGTTGTGAATAGCGCAAAAGGGAAACTAATGGTCCCAGTAACATTAAAGTGAATCAGTCATGAAATCAGTGTAGTATAGGCCAGGTTCACTGCATGAATGTGGTAGAGTGGCTTTACTGTTGCACTTCTCAACCTGTGGGGGTTGTTCTCTGAAATAAATCCCTTGTCTGGGATAAACAAGGATAGAAGATTTCTTTTCTACTGTCTTCACTGCTCATTATGCCTTTAACATTGACCCTAAAAAATTCTGTTTGATGTTGATGAATCTGAGGTCATATTTGGATACTGCCATTAATCTGAGGAATAAAGAATGTTTTTCTAAGACTGAAGAAAATCAAATGTTTCAGAAATGAGGAAAGACTAGAAATAATAATCCAAAGAAAGGCAATAGAAGTGTATTACAAAAGGTAGATGTAATTTGCAGCATGCCTGTACAGAAATTGAATGAACAGAAGATATGTTAGAGAAGTTCCAGATCTCCCCTTTGAGGGTGTTTTGGCCAGGCTTTTTGTATCTCATCGTGCCTGCTTCATAAACCATAAAAGCAGCCCTGGTCTGGTTTTATAAAATACTTGTGCCAGAATCCTTCATTGTTGAAGAGCAAATTCATTGCTAATGTCTTGAACGTGAAAAAGTTGGTGTGTTAAAAACTTCCTTATTCAAACTTGGACTTTTGAACCTTCAGTCTATTACGTCACCTTCAAACCTCTGCATCTTATAGATTTAGATCATTAAATCTATAACATTAGACAAAATAATAAAAAATAATGCTTTTCTACCTGTCACATTCAGAATTCTAAGAACAGATGACAGACCCTATGTTCAGTGTACTAACAGTCTTGATTGACATTCTCAACTACCTTAATTTGGATTTCAGATATTATTTATCTGAAAATGAAGAAGGATATTGAGGTGCTGGAGTCTGTTCTAAGAGGGATCCAGGGCGCAAGTCCTATATGGAGTGGCTGAGGAAGCTGGAGTCACAAGATTGGAGAAAAGGAAGCTGAGGCGGAGTGTTACTGCTCTCTACAACTACCTGAAAGGAGGTTTTAGCCACATGGAGGTCAGCTTCTTCCAAGTAACAAGTGACAGGACAAGATAAAACATCCTCAGGTTAAACTAGGATGTGTTTAGATTGGCTGTTAGGGAAAATTTCTTCACTGAAATGGTGGTCAAGCATTGGAACAGGCTGCACAGGGAAGTGGTGGAATCACTATCCCTGGAGGTATTTAAAAGATGTGTAATGTGACCCTTGGGGATGTGATGCAGTGGTGGTTTTGGTGGTGCTGGGTTAATGGTTGGTCTCTATGATCTTAAAGGTCTATGATTCTAAATTGAAGCTTAATGTACTTAAATAATGTTCCCAGGTATAAGATGATGCATTCCTTTGTAACAGTAGATGGTTTGAGACAGATTGTTGTTGTTTTTTATTTTGAGAGTTAAAAAAGCAGAGAAAGAGGAAGAATCTTGTTATAATGCTTTAGGTTTTGCAGACTGAGGAGTTCTCAGAAGTGCTAAATGTGTAGAAAGCTGGCAGTGAGAGATGTGGGCATAAGAAAGACATTTCACATAGAAACAAGTGAGCTGGTATCCAGTATTTATAATTCTGATGTCATGCACTGATACATGATTCTGTTTATGAATAGAGAGTGTCTCTATTGGGTATAACTCTGAGTATTATAAATTTCATCTCTAAATAATCCAAATAGGATTAATTTCTAAGACTAGCATCCTATTGTTAAGAAAATGCAGCATTTTTAAATATTTGGTCCCATAATATGACGAGTGTAATGTATACTACTTGAAACTATCATTTTTCTGGACTGTTTGTGTTTAAATGAGTGCGGCATTCTCCAGAAAATGATGATAGTTTCTCAGGTTACCTTTTCATATTTCAAAGTTTTCAGGACCTGAGGGTGCTGGTCAGCAGCTGGCTGAACATAAGCCAGCAGTGTGCCCAGTTGGCCCAGAAGGCAAATGGCATCCTGGCCTGTATCAGAAATACATCAGGGCTGTGATTGTCACTCTGCACGGGTGAGGGCACACATTGAGTATTATATCCAGTTCTGGGCCCCTCATTTGAAGAGAGACATAGAGGTGCTGGAGTGTGTTCAGAGAAGGGCAGTGGAGCTGATGAGGGCTCTACTGGATGGAGAGATTAAGTCGTATGAGGAGTGGCTGGAGGTACTGGAGTTGTTTAGTCAGAAGAGGAGCCTCACAGGAGTCCTTATTTCTCTCTAAAGCTACCCAAAATGAGATTGTAGCAAGATGGGGGTCAGTCTCTTCTACCAGTCAACAGGACAAGAGGAAATGGCCTCAAATTGCACCAGTGGACACTCAGATTGGACATCAGGAAGAATTTTTTCACTGAAAGGATGGTTAAGCATTGGAATAGGCTGCTCTGGGAGGTAGTTGAGTCACCATCTGTTGAAGTGTTCCAGACATGACTGGATGTGGACTTAGTGTTATAATTTAGTTGTCACAAGGTGATGTTTGGACTCAATGATCTTGGAGGTCCATCCTAACCTAATAATTCTATGATTCTATAGTCTGTCACAAGATGTTTTTGTCTCTGTTCTGAATCATGCAAAGCATAGAACACAAAAATAGCTTGCATTAGCAGCATCAGCATGTAAAGCAGGGTTTTCACTATAAAGATCAGATAATTCCTTGTGTTTGCAAGCATGGTAGAAAGTAACTAGTCAAGTTTTAACCTTTGCTAGTATGGACTTGAAAGAGCATTTCAACTAGACTATCCATGCAGACATTCCAATCAATAGCACTTCTTTTTTAATTTTTTAGATTTATTTCTGTCTTGGAGAAAATATGAGTATGTTTATTCTATAAAATTTGCACAGGTACAAAGCTGAGAAAATTTACTTGCCTTTATTTTTTCTTTTTAATTCCCACTTGAAAGTAGGGATTTACAAAACTTCCTATCAATACACAGCACACAATAATTTTAAGGGTTTTGCACAGCTAAAATAACTGGAATATGGGGTTTGGGAAGCTATTTTATTTTGTTCTGTTCTAATTAATTTGAAATCCTGAGCAACTGATGCATATCAATTTTTGGTTTTTCTGAGTTTGTTGCATATTCATCCTTCAGACATATGAATATTTTCATGGTTTAGGAAGCTCTGTATTACATGCAATTCATGACGGGGCTCTTCATCCTTATAGATGCCATATTTAGAGTGATTTTCTTTTATGTTTGCTAGAGTGATGCCATGGCATCATCAGGACTCTTCTTCAAAGATGGCAAAAAGCGCATTGACTACATCTTGGTCTACAAGAAATCAAGTCCACAGGTAGAAAAAAGAAGCACGTTTGAGAAGAATTTGAGAGCAGAAGGGCTAATGTTAGAACGGGAGGTGAGTCATGTAGCTTATGTGGCATAAAAACCCCCTTTGTAATACTATCATACTTTACTGAACTGATAAAAGATTCCAGACAAAATTACAAGCCTTTCTAGTCAGGCTGTTCCCATCATCTGCTTAACTATATTAAACTAATGAGAAGAATAGTTCGATAGTGTGTGTTTAAAATTATTTGGGGATACATGCTTGTACACAGAAGTGTAGTGCAGTACAAAGGGAAAAGTTCCAGCTTCTTACGCTTGCAGAACAAAAGAAGCTTCAGTAACCCATGTTGTTGCTTTAATATATAACCTCTATGTCTTTCAGCAGAATGCCTGATGTTTAATGTCTCACTGTTTTTCAAGGGGTTAACGTTGTCCCTATTCTGGTTAATCCATGGCTAGTAATAGTAGTACTAATATAAAAATGAAAGAAAATGGAGCTAGCAGAGCTAGCATTTCCAAGGGAAACAGCCTTGTATGTTTGCTGTCTCATGAATTACCTACAGAACAGGTATATTTAGTCTATTCTGATGTAAGCTCCTATTGTTCATGTATCTTTTGTCTTGATTTTTCATCTCAGAAGAATTGTAATACATGTCTGTGTTTAAGCAATGAGCTTGCAAGCTATAGCTCACAATATAGCGTGTTGAATAGTCTTAAGCAACTAACCTGACTAAAATTTGACTTTAAAGCTTTTAAGAATTGTTACAGTATAGTAGTAAAAATAACTGGTTTTGTTCCAATTTGAATAAATAGTAAAATCCTAGCTTTTATCAGTTCAGAATTACTGACATTCAGAAACAAATGGTTTTATAAGATCTGAAATGTTTTGTTTTCCACTAGTATTTTATTTTATCCACATCTTTCAAGAAAGTAAAATATTTGAGGTGGCAGTATGGAACTGTGATATGACTTTATGGAACTGGTGGGTAAAATTGTAAACATTTAAAGTGATATTACCCTTTTAACTACATTTTCTTCTACCTTTACTTACCAAACATTGCAAACTCGAGTTTTTGGAGGCTTTAATCAGACTCAACTCAAATATCAAAATATCTAGTTATAAAATCTCAAGCAAATACATCTGGGCGAGAAGGGTGGGGAGCTGAAGTGTTCATAAGAGAAGGTGAATATAGAAATCCGTAAGGCTGAAACTCTTATGTACAGATAAATTAGTGATGAAAAATATTTGTGTAGAGTACACATTCTAATTTTAACAAAAAAACCATCTCAGTTCATATACATTTAAAAGTTCCCAGCAGATAACTCAATTACTTAACCATTCCCTTGAGTTACCATTTTGGCAGAATGCAACCTGGAGCCTTCTCTCATCTGTTCTCGTGTCTCTAACAGCTGATCACACGTCTCCTTTAATGGGAGACACACAGAATGGTCTTCAATCTGCTTATCTAAGGTGATTGTTCTGAGATTAAAAATTAATTCCATGTAAAATTCATTCAATGTAAAAACGTGCTGCATAAAGTCTTTACTAATGTTCATGACCAACAGTCTTTCCCTAGAGATTCCTTTTGTCTCACTAGTCTACACATACTACAGTTTGTAAGGGGAAAAAGGTTACTGATTTTCCTTTGTCTAGAAGAGCATTTATTTTCAGAGTTGCATGCCCAATTCAGGTCTAAAATCAGAATTTGACCCTGAAAAATGCTTCTAGAAGGGTGGTTGCTGCAGGTTTAAATTATTAATATGTATTTGTGTGTTACTGCTCTTTACAGCCAGCTGTTACCAACAGTGATATCATGTTTGTTAAAATTCACTGTCCATGGGAGACATTGTGTAAATATGCAGAAAGAATGAACATCAGGATGCCTTTCAGGTATTGTGGAAACTACTTTAAGAAACTATAATTTAGTGCTTAATACTGAAAGTATCAATTACTTAAAGTCTAAAATGCAGTCTTTGCTGCTCTGTAGCCAGACATGCTCATATTTGTTTTAGTGATGTGATAGGGAGAGAGGAGAAACAAATAAGTCCTGTTCTTTCCCCATTTTTACACAGTACTCTGTGTTACTTGTTTTCAAACTTGCCTTCTAAATCAAATTGAACATATGTCTTTTAGAAAACATTGTTTTCGATGTTCCTGGCAGAGTTTCAGATATGGAGAATATCTGAGCTTGATTAGATAATAAAATCCTCCGTGATTTTAGGGTTTTCTGAAGTCTTACTGAAAGGCAAGTGAAATGACAGAAAAATCTAGTGTCTTCCATGACTCCAATATAACACATATTGTCACAATTTGAGCAAAATGAGGTCCAGTTGCCTTCTTTAGGAAGAATAACAGACTGATTTCCTTGTCTGAATGCAGAACAAGTTCTTATTGTACGTTTTTGCAAAAAAAAATTGTTATTAATTTGTGGGACAGGTTAATATTTCCTACAACAATACATAAGTCTTTAAAGGAGAAAATGTACCTTTTCAAATTGATTAATAATGTTCTTAGAGAGAAGAGCATATAGTGTGCTGTAAACCTCTCTATGACTTAAAGTGGTAACTAGATGCCACTTCGTGTGACTCATGGAAAATGCCCTTGCAGCACTCCTTTCTCACTCAAACTGCTTGGTGCTCAATCTTCTATGCTGTGGTGGTGTGGCTCTCTTGCATTGGTCCCAAGACAGAAACAGTGATTGTGAAGCATCCATCTCTGTAATGAGTTTTCACATCATCCCATTAAGCTATCGAAGTCCTTCCCATTAAAAAATGTTTTCTATAACAGTCATCTTCCATATGTTTAAGAATATTATTATTGTGCTATTTGAGCTTATCTAGTTCAAAAAATACTTGCCAGTATGTAAATATAGAAGTGTTTATGTATGGGTATACATACATAATCTAAATTCCAATTAATTTTTTTTCTTACTTTTGATACATCAGTTCATAAAATTGTGTTTCAGCCATGGTTTGGATTCTTCATAATTTTAGTTACTTCATAGATCCATAGTGCTCTCAGAAAAAAAAAAAGCCTGACTTTTGCAATCCTACTTTATTTGGAAGGCATTCTAGGTCATGTTTGTTTGTTATATTATTAAATGACATATAAATATATTCTCTTTAGTATTTCCCCTAAGTGTCTTTATTCCTGGACTGTTGCTTTAGTTTCTTTTTTATCCAATTCATTTCAGTAAAGCAAAAGTAGATAAAATACTAAATTTTGTAATTTCACCTTTTTGGTATTTTTGCTGTACAATGAAATACATATATTTGGGAAGAAATTTTTCCACCTCTACCTCTATAATAGAACTGTAAGAAATAGTAAATTTGTCAACATTTCTATTATCTTGAAAAAGGTTTTAATAGGAATTTAAATGAAATTGCAGTCTTAAATTTGTGTGAGTATTTCAGTATATTTCCTGAATTTCTATACCTATTAAAACAGAAGACTCAACACAATTCTGTTAGAAACACAAACTGGATGTAGCAGAATTGAAGAATGGTCTGCCCTGCTTTGCCAGCAGCCTTTCTAAAGTGTCCCCTACAGGAGATGAACAGTTTTTCATGATACCTTCACTATTTATAGAAGGCTGTACTTTAGAAACTTGCTGAGACAGAGTTCAAGTCTTCATCTTTGTTCATATTTGCATGGATGACGTTTTCATGGATGCAAAAATATAAATCTACACTCATGTAACGACATCCTGTGACCACACATTTTATAATTTAATGACATATTCTGTTAAAAACATTTGTGTTTGAAGTGTTGAATTTGCTTTTTTGATGAAATGTTTCCTACCTGGATGGTGTATATTGTTTATTGTATATTGTATATTGTTCTTTTGTCAATGGACAAAGGAACCTCAAATGATACAACTCTCTCTCAGTTAGTTATTACTCAGTGAGCTAGGGTATCTTCCTCCCAAAAAGTTTTAAGTTATCCTTAGGGAGATTTAAGTAGGCCTAAGAGGAGGAGAGAGTTGGACTTCATGATCTTTGTGAGTCCTTACTTGAGATATTCGGTAATTCTAAAAAGCAAATTATTTCTCTTAGACTTTATCTGTTTTATCAGTGGTTTCTGACTGGTTCTAGTATATAGTTAAAGATGACAGATAACCTTCCCCGCAGTATTTTAATGCAATATACCTGTTTGCTCTTGCACAGTCCTGCAAAATTTTGGCTTTTAGTTATGGTCACTAAAATATACCATATGTCAGTATCATATATGAGTAACACATGAAGAATTAAATTTCTACTTTTTAGTTTCATTTTGCTCAATCCAGCAATCTAAACAAAATCAAAAGAATTATCACACAGGTTATTTCTCTCTGTTTCTGAAAAGTAAAAATACTTCTGAGATTCACCCACAACCCCAGATCTATTTTAGCATGGCATTATGCCAAAATGTATTGGCAGATATATATTATGTATCATATATGTAATATAGATAGAATCTCACTATTTCAATTGCAGAAGGAAATTTTTCTAAAATTTCAATAGACAGTGTGTAGTAATCATTATTGTCTTTTATATAAGGCTGACTTTGCAGTGCTACTTTATTTGGAAGCATATGTATATGGTTTCAAACAGGATTTGCATCAAAGTTAGATCATGACTGAATTACAATTTTTTAACTTTTATAGGTATTTTTGTTAAGTATATGGTCTGTCAGTAGAAATGCAACTACTGTATGTTTCCAGAACTGAGACAAAGCTTTAATTTTATTTGTCTACAAGTATCATGTGACACATAATTATTATTTGTAATTTCTAAATTATTTGTATTTATAACTTAGCTGAACTCCATCATCTGCATCTGTGCAAAACAGCTAAGTGTAACTAAAAGGAATTAAAGAAGGGTTTTGTTAAAAAAACCTCTGAAAACCCTTTCATAACCCTTCCTTGCTTTATTTACGGTTCTGCCTAGCAGTATCAAGTGTCAGGCTGCCAACAGACTGCAGATTGGTACATACATAATTTTCCAATAGCCAGGTATTTTCCAGACAAGGTGCCTTTCATCCTCTTTTTAATATAGTAATTTCAGTGGATATTCAATGAAAGTAATGTGCTTTAATAAATCTCAAATACTGCTCAGGTGTGCAGTTGCAGATCTTGCTAACTCCTAAGGAATCTGCAATATCAAGGCTTTTGTGTGGTTGAAAAATGTGATGTGAAATTATAGGAGGAGGTCAGAAAAAAAGCCTGAAAAATTGAAACTAGATGTGGAAAATGTAACCATGCAGCAAATACATCTCCATTTAGTTTCTCAGAAGGCTTTACTGGGAATTTCTGGTCTTGTTTCTCTAAGTGTATATAACTGGTGAAGGGTGGAGAGAAAAGAACTGTTAAGTGATTTTTTGATTAGCTATCATTATTGTCAGTAGCTAGAATCTAAAAAGCAATTTTAGAACAAAAGTAAAACTTGAAAAATGTGAAACTATGTTATTGTAATGACTTATTCTATTTCAACTGCCATTTAAAAATGTTTTTCACATTTTGTCTATGAAAATGCATGTTTTAAAATGTCTAGCATTTTTTTGTAACATATATATCTTTTTCAACTGTCTTCTACTTGATTAATCTCAGCTGATTTTTGCTGTTCTTTCAGGAAAAAATGTTATTACACTGACTGGAGGAGCAAAACCATGGGCAGGTTGGTGGGTGATGCGTAGCTTCTAATTTTGTTAGATTGTCACCCTGCTAAAGGAAACCCATTCGCAGTTGTAAATTTATCCATGAAACTAGGAAAACTAGATTATTTTCCTGAAAGCTCAAAATATGTCAGCTCAAAGTGTTAAAATATTAGTCTGTAACAAGGCGCAGTACTTTAAAGCTTTGCCAGTTCTCATTTTAGAAATGTAAAAATGTTTATGCGGAGGAAACAAAAAAGAGACCTTATCCTCACAGCAAAGATTAAATACTGCATCTATCTCTGCCATTATATCTACTGACACCAAGGCATCCTTCTTTAGCAAGAAGGATACTTTTGAGTGTGTTGCAGATTCTGGCAGTCTGCTACTTCCTTAGATAGGCAAAAATACTTTCTCTCCTGTGTGTCCTCGTGATCAGGAACAAATCAATGCCACATGCTGAAAGCTGCTTTGAATTTTCATTTGCTGGCTGAGAGAATAACTTTCAAAACTCACTTGTAGCTAGCTGATGCTGCTATTAGTGTTTTTGTCAGCTAGAAGAAGGATACAAGAGGCCTTAGGGGCAGGTGGAAGGAGCCTGGGAGTGCTAGGAAGTGAGAATGGGAGACACTGAGCTGTAGCTACTCCTTATTGCTTTTGTCAGACATAATTATGTCTTGTAAATCCTAATCCCCAGTGGAAAAGATACATGAAAATATTTCACATGAGGGAAATCTCCTGAAAGAGTTCCTTATCACAGGTTTTCTTGAGATGGATCTTGAGATGGAATTACTTTTGATTTAGGTTGTCTTATTGTTACTTTATATGGTAAAGAGCTCTCTTTTCTCTGGAACCATTTAGGGAGTCTCATGATAACAGTTTCCAAGACAATCAGCTAACAACAACAGAATGTTGAATGGTAAAGTGAGAAAACTTTAAACATGTAAGCTGATAAAATATGTTGAAATAAACCAATTTATAACATAGATTTAGAACTGCGTTTTGTCCTCTTCCCAGTTCACACGCTTGCTCCATTTTAGCATGCGTTATGAAAAGTCTAAGTGATATGCTTTTAAAAAAAGACAAATCAACAAGCTTTACTTCAAAATGGTCTCATTTAATCTATAATCCATCTGGTGAGTCCTGGATATTACATGAATTTTGTTTTCCTTATTTAGAAGGACAGATATCTGAAAGATGCAACTTTAATTGCACCGTACCTGTGAATCAAGTAATAAGTAATTTCCATGCCAGATTGATTTTGTATTTGAGATAGATGCTTTTATCTGTGATTTACTTTGTGAGAATTTGGATATGAATATTTTTATGCATACATTTTCTGGCACTTTATATAATTCAGTGCACAAAGGGGTTGTGTGAAAAAAAAGAAATAAAGAAAGAAGCTATATTTAAAATTGAAAGCTAACTCTAAAATTGCTGACATACACATTTCATGCATACTTTAACTTCTACAACTGTCATTGTTACCTTGCATCTTACAACTTTTCGAACTGCTTCTCTGTAATTTATTTAATCTCTTGTTAAAATTGCTAAGTTGAGTTTATATGAGCTACAATGAAGAACTATATTAAAATTCTTGTATATCAAGATTAAGATTTTATATTAAGGTTAAAAAGTTTCTATAATTTAAGAATACAAAGTAACACTAGTATATTAGACCTGCTGTGACATAGACATTTCTATAACTTTATCAGAGAATGTAACACGGTTATATGATAGATATATATGTATCTATAAAAGTTCTTTAAAAGGTCTGCAAAAGATTATTAGGTGCATGAATGAAAGGACAAGAAAAATGTAATACCTAATTTCTTTTATGAAGTATTGATGTGGTGTATCTCTATTTATTTATACATCCTTCAAAAGCCGTTAACATTGTATATAATTCTATGAAGCTTGATTTCTATCTGTAGAATCACACTATAGAAATAAATATATCATATTCATTATGAGCAATATTTAGAAAGCCGCCTTCTTATCAAAGGAAAGAAATATACATGTAAATAGGGTAGGTATCAAAATTTGTCTAAACTCTCAGATTGTTCACTGAATAATGTAGTAAACCTGTCATGTAATTGCCACCAGCTGACTTCATGCTCTCAAAGGATGGCATCAAGGAAAAGAAAATTAAAACATAGTCTTAGGATGCAGCTTCACTCTGCCCACTGAAATGTTAAAATCACTTAATATGTCTAAGGATAGAGAACCAAAAATGACTTTGCAAAAGGACTTTTAAAATCTTTCAGATTTCAGTCTGCACACTGAGGTGAAATTGTTGATGTCATTCCAATAAACAAAGGTATTATAATTTTCTTTTTTGAGTGATGATTGTATCTGTATGTTGAATCTGTCAACCCTAATGTGTTTCCCATTACTGTACATGGAAACACACCATGCCCATGTAACTTGGTGGCATGTAGTTGACACTTCTGGCAAGTCTTGAGATACAGAAACACCAAGCAAACTACTGGGTGAGGATTGCTGTCAAAACTACCTAACATGACTGGTGAAGTTGCTTAATTCTGGTATCTCATTCTATGAGTTTGATCAGATAATGCTAAGATCATCTATATACTGTGTTCCTCTGCATTGCAGTCTGTTATCTGCAAGGATTTTTGGATGAACTAGTTCTGAAAAAAAGATTAACCAACCAAATAAATAAGAATGGTACAACTGAGAATGGAAGTTGAACAAAGCTGAAATTACAAGTATCTTTGTAAAATATTAAATTGTAGCAGTTAAAACTATTAATCTATTCAGTGTAGCCTATTAAGCAATATTAAATTTGTTTAAACTGCTACTTTTAACCTAGAAAGCTGTTGCTCTTGAAACGCCTACCACAGAATGAGGCGGTAAAACTTCAGAATGCTTAGCTGGTGTATTATGGCTGGATGCGGTCTTTTATACATTCCTTAACAGAGTTTACACTTTATTCATTGGTTACAATAAATCAATACAGTGTTCTTTGGTACAAAGCAGTCTCCACTACAGTTTTCAGCTAGCATTCACAAAACTTTTCTAAAAATACTTCTTGTAGCTACAGGTTTCTTTTGTTTATTTTCTTCTCTTTCTTTTCTTCTTGGTTTCCATGCTAACAACCTTGGTAAAATTCCTTTCAGGGACAAACACAAATCTTATCAGATCCTTCTTTAGCTAACTTACACTTCAGGCTCACTGGCCAGCTGTCAACCTCTTCCACAGAAAGCCACTCTGAGTAAAAATTCTAATACTTAGTCCTATGATTTAGGCAAAAGTTTGTATTTTAAGGCAAGCTCCATGAAAATTCAGTCTTTTTGTCAACAGTAAAATAACATAAGAAAAATATCTCTATTGTTGGATCATTTTTATACATTTCTCAGTTGCAATATTCTATGCTATCTAGCACTAAAGGTACTACATTTTGTCTCAGAAGAGAAACTGCAAATGTAATGTGGACACAAGCGTTAATCTACTCCCATGCTGCTTTTCGTGTTAAAAGAAGCAGCCATGAATTTTAAACAAGAGCTATCTTCTTTAACATAATATTTATCTACTATTTTTTAATATTTTTGTATGGGAGAAATGATTAAGACTTTTCCCATAACCAATTTTAAAGTACTTTCATAATAAAAAAATTGTGAAATTAGAGGCATTGTTTTTCTCTTCTTCCTGATGCATCTGCATATTTCCCTCATTAAAAAGGTATTCTGGATTTTAACTAAAAAGTTAGCAAGTGTACAACAGAAAGAAGAGTTCAAGAGAGTAAAGGGGAAACTGCACTTATATATAAGAGAACTTCCACTGGAACTAATAATCAACTCACTTACTAAAGCATTATTAAGGAGACACTTAAGGAATCTACCTGCCTGTGAACTGTATTCTGTGTTTCAGTTTCATGAACATATTATGTTCTTTGGCTTATAATGGTTGATGTTGAACACAAGTGTTGTCCCATCAAGTGCAGAATCAGTTACAACAGAATGTGCACTAATATCTTGCAATACATAGCAAGAAGAAAATTTTGAGAATTCTAAATGTAACTGTAAAATCCTTCTCCCTCATTTGACTAAAATTGTATCTGATATGTGTGAAATAGGGATAGAATGCTTGTGCTGGTGTTGATAATAAGAAGTGCATTTTCACAAGGTTCACTTTGTTGCCTGAGAGCAATTTAACATGTCATCACTTATAAATCTTTACTATGAACATTATGAAATTGTGTTCATTCACATTATGAAATATAATTAACATTATGAAATATAACTTTTTACTATGGGCATTATGAAATGTGTTGCTGTGCTTCTGCTTAGCACAGGCAATGAAGTATTCACCTTAGAGAAAAAAATTTGTTGCTTAGCTTTACACTTCTTGTGGATATAAAATATATATGCTTTATATATCATGCATACATATTCATTGAGTAGAACCCAAAATCCACTGAAAAAAATACTATTTAGGGGATAGTGTTTTTCTGAATCTCTGATGTGCTCATTGTGTCATGATATAGCACATTTAATTTGAGATCTACTCCTTAAATAACTATGTTGTATTGCAGTTGAATATGAAAAAGTATAGGTGAGCAAGGAGCGCAAAATTCAAGTGAGCATTTGCTTGAAAATTAACTGCACTTGACTAGATTTACCTGTGCATAAATGATGTCCTGAGACGTTGTTTAGGCAAGATGCCAGTAGAGAAAAAAAACATTCATGTTGCCACTATATAATTTAACTGAAGATACAACACTGATGTTCTTTTTGTGTTTTGTAGTATCAATTTTTAGGAATTTGGATGCAACCATGTCTAGGGTTTTTTTGCCTAAATAATGCATAACCATTTTGGTTAACATATCCTTTATTTTATTTGATATTTAGGTATACTGTTTCATAAGGCACTATCAGCTCTTGGATTTTTAAGAAAATTTTGCAGGGGAAAACTTTGTTGCAATCAGAAAACTAATCTGATCCTTGAGACTCTCAAATTTACTTAAAAATTTTATGAATTTTAGTGTCCACATTGCCAGGCAAGAGAGTGGGAGGAGTTTCACTTGCTTTGTTCAGTGCAGCTAGATAATGATCTTAACTAAAGCATAAGTATCCATTCTGCCAGATGGACTATCTTGGAAAATTAATTTCTCCAGACTCAATACTGCAGTCCCATTTTGAGCCGTAATCCCACTAATTTTAGGATGAGTTTTACTCAAGTAAAGTATTCAAGATGGATTGCAAATAAATATTGTGCATTTTGCTTTTTAACTCCTTATTTTATTTTATTTACCTAATGTGGAAATTTCCTGCTTTCATTTAATTTAATTTCTCGTATAATGTCACTAAATATGCAGTGCTGGAGATGGAAATACTGGAATTGAGAGCTTGTAAACCTGACTTCTTATTGTCTCAGTTTGCAGAGGAATATTAGAGAGCTGAAAAGTTGGTTACCAAGAAATCCAATGAAGCTTGATAAGGAAGCTCTGCCTGATCTAGAAGAAACAGATTGCTACACAGCACCCTTTAGCCGTGCACGCATACACCAGTAAGTTCTGGGATTGGAAAAACAGTGCCAGAGACCACAAGGATTTTCTCTTTTCTCACTTCTAAGCAAGTGCCATAGAGGTAGCTGCTAACAGATGGTCACAAGTCTCATATTTGATATTAGTCTCCTAAAGTGAAAATCTGCACTGTGTTACTTGCTATTTGATGATCACTCAGTAACACAATCTGAAATTTGACTGAAAAATGAGTGTTGCCATTTTAATTTAGAAGTTTTTTGGTTTTTCTTTCCTTTACATTACAAAATGCCAATAATTTGCTCATGTTTTCTGTGTTTATTACTTATTTTACTTAGGCAAAACCTGATGCAGCTGTTGAAATATGGAATGCTGGAAGCTAAAACCAGTGATGATTTTTTTTATCTCATATCAGATCTGCATTTAAAAAGGTCTTTTGCCTCTGAAAATACAAATGTATATACAACAAAATGATACGTGTTCAAATCAGCATGTTGACAATGCTATAGTTAAACTGTGACAATTTTTTTCAGTAAAGTTAGATTTTAAAGTTCTGTTTCTTAATTTTAAAGGTATTTTGTGAAAACTGTTTCAGGAGAGAAAAGTTAAAGTAGAAATATGAATGAGGATAAACAGGATTTTTCCACTCAGTAAAGAAGCTAAATGGTAGTGAACTGACTTTACCCCAGAAAAACAGAGTGATTGCATTGTAGTCTCAATTTTTTTTTTTTTCATTAACTTACCATACTGCACTGGATCAATCCCCTGCTTTTGGTGTTTTCTTCTCAATCAGCTCAGCTGACGTAATTAATTTTAATAGCATCACTTTTAGCACAGCTGAGCAGGAAGAAGCTCCTGCATATCAGCTTTCTGGTGTCCAGAATGGAGCCATCTGGCCAAGGATGCTTTACTTAGCTCCATCCTAGGATCCTCTAAGAGAAAATGGTTGTGGAGCTGCTACCCGAGTCTCCAGTGCATGGATTTTTTTCTTTTTAAATAGTAGGGTTGTTCCACTACATAGACAACTGTCAACTCATAAGTAATCTGAATTTAAGGCCAACACTGTAATTGAAGATCTTTATTTAATTAATTATATCCAGAACCGAAATTAACTACATAGTAGGATATTTTTGGTTTTAGTTTTGTTTTCCCAAAAATAATCTGTGATAAAGATAACTTCATTGGACCTGCTGTAAGGGTGTAAAATCTTATGTCTAAGGAATGTAAACATCCAATAAATCATTGTAAAAAGAGAACACTTGAACAGCTATGTTTCAATGTGTGTGCATTGTTTTGAATATTAAGGCATTAATTATTTTAATAGTTTTACGATAAACAACAAAGACAGCTTCTTCAGCAATTCCACAAGAAGTAGAATTGTGCATCATGTGCTACAGAGAACTAAGTATGAAGATGGGAAATCCAAGATGGGTGAGAATGCTGTATTTTTTACCTAAACCAAAGCTATAAAATTGTTCATCTTTAATTGCCCGAAAACATGTCATTTGAATAAACTCAGTTAATTTTTTCCTGTTCTTGAAATCTTTTCATTCACACAGTAACAGAGTTGAAACAATGTCTCATCATTTTCTACCTAAATATCTCAGTGAAAATCTGCAATATTTTAAACTTAATTACTCATTCATTAAAATAAAATGGAGATATTATCGTAACTTTACATTATTGAGGCCCACAGTAAGGGTTACATATACCTCAGAAAGCTGACAGTGTTTTCAAGGACTGATCCTAGTATTTCAGCTATTATCCATCTGTTTCAGTCCAGCAGAATCAATGTGTGCTACACTTGATTTATTTGAGGTCTCTGTGTAGCTCAGAGACAGTTGATCTGAAGACTAAATTTGGTTTATATCAACACTCAGAATACAGTGTTAGTGTTTAGGTCTAACTACCCATTTTCATTTTCAGTGACCAGGGGATGTATGCATGATTTTCTGTTTTTTCTGCAGAAATTAAATAAAGGATTAAATATGAAGAGGCTTGGATGATAGCAATTACAGAAAGTTGTTGCCTGAGTTTCTGAACAAAAGAAGTTGTAAGAAAAACAGGGAGAATAAGTGTTCATATCTAACACCTTTGCAGCTGATAATGGCAAATTTCATTATGAGATTAGTTTAGTATAATTTGTATATTTGAAGAGGCAAATCTGTATTCCATCATACGTACCTGTTTCTTGGGAAAACTTTTGGCTACAGATCTGCTCTTAAAGGCTGTTGAATCTTTTTATTATACCTATCAATTGTTATTTACTTTTCAATTTTTTATAATGTGCTGTGCTAGTACAACAAACCTGGTTTTAGGAGGAATCTAGGAACTGATCCAAAATGCAGTAGTCAGTCGTGCACAGAGAACTGCTCTGCTATGAAGTTGTCAGCTGGCTTATATTTAAAAATAACACGTTAGCTTTTAACCCTGCAGGGCTTTCACTGCCTCAAGGATTGTCTATCCCTACCACTGTCTGTGTAGATCAGATCATCTGGTCACCCATAAAATCTGTATTATATGCTCTGAAGAATAAAATGTGAATGAAACTATCTTCTCACACTCAATCTGGTACAGGTGCTCAACCCTGAGAGAAAGGTTGCAGACTTTGGCACTTTGGCAAGTTGCTGTCTAGTTTGACAGACCCAGAAATCTTGAAGGATCCACAATACCTGCTGAAGTAGTTGGCGGGATTATTGATTGTCATCTTTAGCAGCATTCTTATCATTTAACATTTAACACATTCTCCAAATGTAACTTGAAAATTCACACTACTTGAAAAAATGTATAAAAAGTTGATATTCAGAACTAATGCTTTCTTTTGTTTTTTAGGTATTAATAGATTACTAAATAATGGAACATATGAAGCAGCATTTCCACCACATGAGGTAACCTAGTTATTTTGATTTTTAGTTTCATATTTAGATTAAAGCTTGCACTAGTGGTTTGGGAATCTTACTTTAATTTTGTCCTGAAAACTTTTAATTTCATATTGTAATTTGTTGATGCTTCTTTTTTTCATAGCTTTTACTTTAATATTGGTTTTTAAAATTTTCTGTATTTAGATAATTTGGATATTATAATAACATCCTGGAACATTTTCTGATTGGACTAGGATATTATAATTCTTCTCTGATTTTTATGAATTGGACATTGCCTGTTGAGTTCTTAAGGAGAGCATCTGTTGTTCCAAATTGTTCCAGTTAGTTGTATTAAATTATTTTTGCTTGCCACCTGCAAAAGGCTTTGTTTTTCTAATAGCTTGCCCACTTGATCACAGTTAGGGAGACTGCTTAATTATTTCCTGTGTAGTGTTTTCAGAATAGTTCTGGGTAATTTCTACTTGACAATACTTTTTCCAGTAGTTTAAAGTCGACTAAAGACTGTAAACCCACAAAATAAACTAAAAACCTGTGTATGCCTTAAGAGGGTTTTCAGAAAATCTTTTGATGTTTTAAAGAAGAAGCAAGCCACTTATCCTTAGTCTTTGAAATGCTCTCAGGAACATGGTAATTGCAGCTCTGAACTCTGGGTGTTTCAGCTGAATATTGTGACTTGGTTTCATGTTTCGAAGGGTTTACAAACGGCTGAGAGTAATTTTTTAATGATTAAATACTAGGAATACAGAGAAGGAGTATTTTAGATAAATAATGTAACATCATTGTTAGTGCTTTAGCTGTGCATTATTGACTTCAAGGAAAGGCTGACTGTACTACCAGAAAAGCCTATGAAGCTTTCTCTGGCAACAAAGCCATGCTGTTGTATCCATTTTATATGTTCCTTTGTTATGGCATAAGCTACTGTTTCCACATCTCAGTAAAAATTAGTGAAGTCATATTTTTAAGCCACTCTTATCTTAATTGCTACTTGACTGATGGTAAGGACTAGTGGTGGAACACTCAATTTTTTTTTTAATTTTTTTTTTTCCTTTCTCACATGAACAAATAAGAGTGAAAATTCAATCCCAGTGGAAATGCTGAGAGTTCAACTCTTTTATGGATAACAGTGCAGAAAGAAGCAGAAAAAAATTAAAACATATAATACTGGGTAATGCTTTGCAGTCATTTATCCAGCCTATTGTGAGAATAAGTTGATGTTCTCTTCCTAGGTGTTCCTAGATGCTGCAAAGGTCACACTCGGTGTTAACATCTTTGGTATGCTGCTTTGCTGACTGTAAGGAGAAAGGAGTAGACTTGGACTCTTTGCTATGTTTAGCTTTGGTTTTAACTCATTCTTAAGTCAGGGAATCAGCAGATTGCAACAAGTAAATGAATTGCAGGGAATGCGCAAGATTTCAATTACATGATAAAAATCTAAATGGTTTAGTTACCTACATCTACCAATCTACCAGGGTCAAGAATCTGTCTGATCACTGACTGAAGTAAGGCACTGGAGAACTCTGCTCTCCTCACAAGAAATGACTTGGCTCACTTGCAGTCAATTGATGAAATATTTTCTTTACCACAGCTGAGTCATGGAAGTTTTTTGGGGAAAAAGTTCAACTAAGGGATATGTCCTACTTCAGAATTGGTGCAAAATTACAAATGCAAGAGATTCTGCTCAAGACTGTTCTAGCAAATCTGTCTGTTACCTTTTGACTGCCAAGCATGAGGCTATTCTTGTAGTCTGTTAGGTGGTCTGTAAATGTCATACATGGCTGGGAAGGACTCCTTTTGGATCAGACTGACTCTGTTTTGCTTTTAATGCCTCAAGAGTCCTATGTAGCTTCAAAATAATGCCAGTTCTGTTTCCTTCATCTTAGAAAGTATGTACCACAGAAAGAATATATTTCTCTATACCTTCAACAGTAGTGAAGGAAAGTCACAGAAAATGTCTAGGAGAAGAGCTGACATACTAGAAATTTCTAAAATTTTATAGAAGAAATAAAAATATACCACAAGCATTTCTTGAAAAATTTAAATAGGCAAAAGCATACAAGTAGGTATCTATAAGTGAAATAGAAACAATGTTGAAGTCATATAAAGAGTTGAGTACTTCTTTAAAGTCTTTTATTAATATGTTTCAGTCATTAATATTAGAGAAACTGGCCATTTCAGAAGTGTATGTAACCCTGTCTCTTATGTCAGGCTTATATTAGCTCCTGATGATATGTTCCAGATGTGCCCAGAATGAGACCTATTTATTAAACATAAAGAACATTTCTATTAAAATTATAAGAAAAAATTACCTAAGAAACTTACACATTTTCCATAGAGCCTAGTAATGTACTTACATTTCTTCGTGGTTTTTTTCAGGGAAGTCACAAAAGCAGACATCCTATCAAAACACATGGAGCACAGAATCACAGACACCTCTTATATGAGCGTTGGGCACGATGGGGAATGTGGTACAAATACCAGCCTCTTGATTTAATCAGGTATTCGTACTTTGAAGATTTTCTGATTTAAAAAGCCTGGCAACAGTGTGCTAATTATATTCATAAATTCCTTATGCTTTCCTATAACATTTAGATATTCCCTATTATTGGATAAGGCTGGAGTTCTCTAAGTTGCCTCTTTTGGGTGGTCTTTTGTAGGTTAATTCCAAATGAATCTGCATAAAGTACATGTAGTTCCAACTGCTCAGGAATTTGCAGTGCGAAACTTAAAATACAGACTCATGATATGGTCTGCTGATCAGAGACTCTTGCCGCTTGTGAGAGCACCTTTGAGAGCAGACTCTTATCCACATGGACAGTCAGAGTTACCAAAGGCAGAGGACTTAAAATGCAACTCCATTTTTACTCTTCCATGTGGGTTTAAATACACTCTTATTTATATGTCTTAAACTTAGTGGCACATGTTACCAAATGTAAAATAGAGAAATAGATATAATTTAAGTTAAATAATGGTGCTATTTGGGTTTCATAGTTTCCTCCTCTGACATTGAATACCAATAATTCATTTTCCTTGCTGATCTGAGTCGTAGCCAATGATTGGTGGAGCTAAGCATGTGCCATGAGACAATTTTATGCTGTATCGTCCTTGACTGACTTTCTGATCACTGCTATTTCATCTGTTCTAGCAATTGATACCCAAGTTTTGAAGAATTAAAGTTCAGTCTTCAGCTTGTGTTTTCAGAACATTGTGTTTTCACTAATCGTAGTTTGAAATATGTCATATTGTCTATTTATGATTATCTACCATAAATTAGATAATTAGATAACATCTAAAAAATATTAATGTTTTTTTAAATTGAATACTTGGGTCATACTAACTTACTTTATCCCTTTCCAGATTTTTTCTGTCTGTGTACATCTATCTATCTATCTATCTATCTATCTATCTATCTATCTATCCTGTGTTTAATAATGTTGCTACTAGTCTGTCTACTTAGTCATTGCAAGGACATGAAAATTACAGAGGCACTACAGTTATATCCTTGTTCTCATAAATCTGCAATTAGTGTCACTAAAATATTATGCTAGCCTGAAAAAACCTGTTTTCTAAAGTAACAATTTTGCCATAAACTCGTTATGGCAGTTCCTTGTTAGAATTGTTCTACTACTGTGGCAGTAGAGATAGATAGAGGTCACCATAAAATTTAGTTTTAAACAATATATATGTTTCCTTTTCATGTAGGCGATACTTTGGTGAAAAAATTGGACTATATTTTGCCTGGCTGGGATGGTATACTGGAATGCTTATTCCTGCTGCCCTTGTTGGGCTGTTCGTTTTCCTCTATGGGTTATTTACTATGGATTCCAGCCAAGTAAGGTAAGATTTTATTTAATAATATGTAATAGCCTGTTGAAAATTAAGAACAGTCTGGCACAACTTAGATTACTATACTTTTAAATGTTTTGCTGATATGGTAATAATGTAAAAATAACCAAAATAGAATATTGGGTATTTGAGTCAAGTATTTACACTTTGTATATTTGTTTTGCATCAAGCCAGATGTGTACTGCTGGCAGTGGACATTCTTATCACTACATCTGCAGTGATTTCCATTAAGGAAAAACAGACCAGTCTGTAAGGACCAATTCTGATGTTGCAGATACTGCAATAGTTGCTCATCTAATTAAGGCTAATGGGTGAAAAACTAGACATATTCCCTCATTACCTCCATCTTGCTATAAGTTCCAAAGTGTAGTACAGTTACTAAACTTCAACTTTTGCCTATGTTGTTTTTTCTTCTTCATCAATAGTGGTAGACTTGGAATCTAACAAAATTCTTATCTGTGTCAATGTAAGTTGCAGCTAGAACACTTAGCTTCAGGGAGATTACAACTATGCGAAATGAACCAAGTTTTCAAGTTTCTCACTTTTGTAATTTTGCTCTGAGAAGGGTTTATGTCAATTTTGATGTTGTGATGAGGGTGCTTAAGTGCTGACTGTACTTCTAGGAACTCTCTGACGATCCACTGTATTGCAAATTATTCCGTTAGATATTATCAGACAGTATCGATATCAGTGCTCTTACAATTGCAGCTGTTGCTCCAAGCAGTTTGGGTGCTTAGGCTGTGTGCATACTTGGAGTCAGATTTCATAGAAAATGTTGTTTCTCTGGCTTTGAGCAAGATTATATTCAAGTTTTATCTAAGGAGTTTTCTTTAACTTCTATTTCACAATGAGTTATTATATTCTACAGTGCTGTAATGAACACTTTTTTTTAAGCTTGCTTTGTACAGCAAACTTCTGAGAAACTGTACAAATTCAAAACACATTAAATACAGTTAAATGCAATAAACTTAACAGCCAGGAAATGATGCTATCTTTAAGATATTATTATCTGTATTAGGATTGTTATTCACCATAAATGTCTTCAAAATGCAGTGGATCTAAAGTCAAGGATCAGCCTGTTCTTGGAGCACAAAGGACCACAGCTGTTAAACTGCCAATCTTGTATTTGTCACATGTACAATGGCACAGTTCCAACAAAGGGGCCATAAACTACTATTATTGAGGTATAGCTTAGTATATCTTCCTTGTAGAAGAGAAAGTTGTGTCATTGGCAACAACCTGAGAGAAAGAACAAAATTTCTAATAATTTCATTCTTTCAAATTGTAAGCTATTATGTGCTTTTATATCATAGAATCACAGAATATCCTGGGTTGGAAGGATCATTGAAGTTCAGCTCCTAGGCCTGCATAGGGCAGCCCCAAGAAGCCCACCATGTACCTGAGATCATTGTCCAAATACTTCTTGAACTCTGTCGATCTTGGTACTGTGACTACCTTCCTGGTTCCAGTTCCCAGCTGCCCTGTGACTGAAAAAACCTTTTCTAACATCTAACCTAAACCTCCTCTGACACAGCTTCATACATTTCCTCTGGTCCTGTCACTGGTCACTAGAAAGAAGAGGAAGCCGTTAGATTGCTATGAGATCTCCCCTCAGTCTCCTATTCACCAGGCTGAACAAGCCAAGTGATTTCAGCTGCTCCTCATATGGCTTCCCCTCTAGGCCCTTCACCATCTTTGTGGCCCTCTTTTGGACACTCTCTAAGAGTTGTATATCTTTCTTATATTGTGGCTCCCAAAACTGCACACCGTATTTGTTTTGAGGTGAGGCTGCACCAGCACAGAATAGAACAGTATAATGACCTCCTATGTGTCATATGCTTCTCCCAGGAGGACTTGAAGATATGACTCCTGTTTAACAGAAGAATGCAGCTATCTTCCTTGCTGAAGGTTGCAGGGTGTTGTAAATCACATGAGCACAGAGGTAGGCTAGCTTTTGAGGGTTTCTGACCTCAGGTTTTTTCCCTTGGCTGCTGTTTAGTAGCTGCAGACAAAACAAAGGCAAAACACATTTGAGTTTGTCCCTGTGGAGACTGGTTGTATCATCCTGAGGCACCTCAGTGTCATGCTGTGCTACACAGAGTGCCAGCGTGCCCTGGGTCTCCAGGTTCTATTTCAGAAACAAGAGACTGAAAGTTAGGTAAATGCCCATATAAGCCTTATATGCCTTCAAGGGAAAGTGAATATTCATATATTTACTATAGCTATCATTAGCCAGTGTTCATTTCAAAATACTGTCAGAGGATGGGTTATTGCAGAAGTCCTAACCATGTGCTCTGTGGCAGCCCTACATCTGTAATCTGGATGGGTTAATTCTGTGAAGAAGGTGCTACCTGCCTTTGATTGTGTGAATCTGTGCAGTCCCTCTGGTTAGTCGTGACACAATACTGTCATGTCAGTGCATTGCTACAACTGTGTTAGTTAGAACAGCTGTGAAATGTGAAATTCAAGCTGGTTATGCCTGGCCTGATAAAATGTATGTAGGTGTTTTATGTATCACCTTGTGTACTTAGGCAATTCTAAAGGCCACTGATAACAGATGCTACTCCTTGCCATATTTTTTTACTTAACCTGGAAGGTGTTAGTAAGGGTTAGGCAGAAACTTCGTACCTAGAGCAGACAAGAGTCATCCATTAGCAGGTAGATGGACTGTGCACCTGTACTTATTCTTGCTGTAGTCTGGGACTGAGAGATTATTTATCTAGTGTTTCTGCAGTCTTTTAAAGAAAATTCTAGATAATCATCTGTAAGAATTTTAAAATCTATCATTTGATTTTAAGCACTGCAGCTACCACCACACAAAAATGCAGTGTTCAGCAGTGATCTGGAAGAAACAGAATTGGATATGTTACTTTAAAAAAATCTAGACACAGGAAATCCAGTGGAAATTAGAAATTTAAGCACAATATTAGGGCATCATGGCAATGTCAGAACTGGCATGTTGCCCCAGATTCAGTATTATTTGGTGAACACTGTTTCATATGAAACAGGTTTATTACACCTATTATGAGGAATCCATGGCAATTAGGAAGTATTGATTTAAGTATGATAAATTCCATCAAAAAGCCCTATTTTATATCTGTCTTGTGTACTACAAAATCTGAACTGAATAAAAGATCAAATCATTTGTTTTGCAGAAGGATACTTTGCTCCTTCTGAGAAGTGATGTGCCTTCACCTCTCAGGTGCAGGAAGCTGCCATCAGATCACCTCTAGTGGCTGCAGGCAGGAAATGATAATTTTCTTTTTTTTCCAGATATCCAGCACAGTTTCAGTAGAGAGCAAATACGGGAGTATGTACTGCCATAGAACCAAACAATGCTTACCATGCCTGCCATAGGTTTTGTGCAGCAATAATTTGGGGGTGATGCAGAATGATGTCATATCTAAGAATTAGTTTGTCTTATGGCTTGTCCAAGTGCCTGCCTCTGTTCTATGCTCAGGGTCTGCTAGCAGTTGGTTCTTTATATATACATATTAAAATATTGTATAAATATATACTACATGTGAGATACATATATATATGTATCAGCCTATGTCAGGAGCCCATCTCAGCTCATCACAGGGCCATGAGTCTCTGACCTCTGTGTAAAAGAAGGATTCTCTCTGTAGTTCATCTCTGGTTGCCATGGGCAAGTTGGAAATGGAAAAGAAGGAAGGGTACCACCAAAAGGGGAATAAATATCTCTCTCTGTAGTGGTTTCAGGTTCGCCAATTTCTATTTTCCCGAAATTAGTGTAGTGGTTTGAGTGCCCACTAGAATTATTTACTCATTTCTGCTGTGAGATAGGATTAAGAGAAAAGCAAAGCAGGTTCAGACTTTAAAGGGTATAAAGCAAGGTTTATTAACAAAACTACAAGAGAGAACAAAATTAATAAGGATCAGAATAAAATTTTCAAAACACTCCCCTCTACCCAAACAGTTTCTTTTCTTTCTTACTGAAAACATATAGAGACAAAACTTGGAACTTTAGGGCAGTTTATCACCTATAAAATAGTCTTTCATTAGTTCTTTTAGAGAGAGAAGTCTCTTTTGGTCTGCCCTGGAAACAAGACAAACAGTCCTCTTGAGGCTTTTAATTCTCACAAAAGCAGCTGCCCAGGCATCTGCTTTGTGAAGTCCCTCCCATATCACACAGCCTTCCCACAGCTGCATTATGGGCCATGTAAACTCATGGGGGTACCATTTTAAAGATGAGCGGTTCAAAAACAAAGGTTCTCTTCATCTCTCTCTGAGATAATTTTTTATCTCTGGGAACAGAGGTCTTCTCCTGGGGGCAGATCTTCATCTCATCTTTCTCTCTCACTGTTCAAACTTCTCATAAGACCACAGCTACTTCAATATTTACTTAGTCCACTACAAATACCTTTGCTCATATCTTCAGTCTGAACACTCATCTCCCTATCCATGCCTTCTTCGACTAAAAGGGATATTCTAGTATATCACAGTCCATTACCATGGCTTACAAAAGAATTTCAGCCTAAAACTAAGGCATCTTCTTGTTCTCTTTCAATTTAGGCCTTGTCTCTCCCTTTACTAACCTTGATGTCTTCATATTGTCTCTCGATGTGTCTTCACTCTGCTGTTTTCTCTCACTTAAGAGAGGATTAGTGCTTTACAAGTTTTATCTGTGTAAGAAAAGAGTTAATATTCTTGCCCAAGCCTGCAGAGGTGATGATGGTTTTGTCTGGGCAGTGGCCGAAGGTGGTAAATTCAGGCCTTGCTGGGGCCGCACCAGGCACCCCGGGGCCCTCGCTGCAGCGGGCTCCAGCTGTGGGTCACTTAGCACAGCTGCGCTGCCCCCCCCCCAGCCGGATGACTTTGTAGCAGGGGCCAGAGCTGTCTGTGGTGGAGGATTCTTCAGAAAGCCACGGTGGGAGGAGGGAAAGGGGCTCGGCCCCTCGGCAGGGCCCACCCAGCCCTGCTAGGCCTCTGGGGCCATGATGGGGGGGGGGGCGGTTTTAGCAGCAGGATGTTGACAGCTGCTGCTGGGATGGGGCCTTCTCTCCTTCCCTCCCCCTGCCCAGAAGCTGCTGGGCCTGGCCCTGCCAGCCACACGGCAGAGCGGGGCTGACCCCACTGGCACCCACTTACCACTTCCCAGACTGGAAGAGAGCTTCCTGGGATTTTTCCTGATTTTTAACCTGTGTAGTCCCAGAGGCCATATCCAGCTCTTTAATTGGTTCCACAGGTTGTCAATATTCAAAGCTAGTCACTGACTGATTTTGCCACAGCTTTTCTTCAATCAATGCAAAACCAGCACACTATCTCATACTGATTTTTGCCTCTTGTCATAGTGTCTCTCTTCTTTGGTCAATTACAGTTTAAGAGAAACAATAAACTTTCAGGTCTGATTGAATAATTTGATTATTTAAATGTATTGTACAGTAAAGAAGAACATGAAATATGATGGGAATGCAAAAACCCTGAACACTGTGGTATCAGAGACTAGGCACTATGATAAGAAAATATGCACATCTGTCCCATGTTTAGAAGCAGAAGTTTCTCCATTCTACACATTTCTCTTTCCTGACACAAAATAATTGCATAAGCTGGGCAATGTTACTGAAATGCACATTGAAATGGAAGATGTTCTTTGTCTTGCATGGGTTTGGAATCAAGCTTAGTAATGTTGTGGTTTCCATAAGGCAGCACTGAGATCCCCCAGGGTACTGAGTTTATAGTGCTGGCAGCTCATTGCAGGATTCCATTGTGAAAAGAAGACAACCAAGAGAAAAATCCAGAGAATTTCTGTTGAAATTCCAGAGTAGCTCCCAGGACATTTGGATTATATTAATAGAATTTGGACATGAAGTAACATAAATGGAGAACATGAATTGTATTTGTTTCATACACTTTTGAAAAGATTTTGATCCAAGTGCACTCCTTGAGCTACACTGGAGGAAATATGAAGTTATAGTCAAGCAGAAGAGCTTAAATAGGCCGACAGCAATCCCATCATTTGGATTCTATGAACAAATTAGGTGCAATATCTATTACCTATCTTTATTCTCAAGTTAGATGTCAAGTTGGTTAGTCTCTATAAAAGTAAATCTGATGGTTTGAAAGAGTTTGGTTTAGAATGTGTTTATACATATCGTTAATTATCACTGTTATAAATTGATCCTTTATTGTCAGTCAAACAGAAATGCCAGGCATGAACACAGCATAGCTTGAGCATGCTTTGTACCATGTGCTTTAGACAGATTTCAGATATATACGTGAAAACAGTACAAAGCAGCTTATTTTGCTCTTGTACTGAAGATTTGAGTTGCAATAACAATTAACATGGCACGTGTCACAAACACTTGTCTAACAAATGTTACTGCTTTTGCAAAGTAGTGCAAAAGCATGTGACCTATCACTGTCAATATAATTTTGTGAAACTTCGAGTGTTTTTAAAAACAAAGCAGCACTTTAACCCAGGAAATACAGCAAAGCAGCACTTTAACTCAGAGAAAATGTAGTATTTATCACCTTGAATTTAAATTCAAAGACAGTACCTTTTGGCCTTAAAATTGATAGCAGTTTCCATTATTGCCAAACCATCATAACATGGTAAAAATGTGATTTTTTGCACTTAATAATTTGAATGAAAATGTAAGCAAGAAAATTCTCTGATATGACACACACTAAAATTTCTCTTACTCTGCAACTCTGAAATGACTGGGTGTGCTCATTCTGGTTTAACAGTTACTCGGGACAATTTCTTTATCAGGTTCACATTTTGTTTAGTGTTTCAGTGAACTGGTGATTCTGGTGTTACGTGAAATATGATCAATGATTAATACTTACATTTAATCTTTTATTTGTGTTTACTATTATGCCAAAAAGTATTTAGTAGATGCACTCATTTGGAAATAAGTATTAGAAAGCAGTATTAGAAGTGTAAATACAGCTTTTATGAGAAAGAGAGATGGAAGTGCCTTGTTTATTAAAACAAGTTAGTTGGGCTTTCCCAGCACTTGTTTTATACTGCTACTTCCCTAGTGTGTCAAGAACATTTCAGGCATGTCATCATTGCTGAAGATAGGGAAAGGTGTTTGCTCAGGTTCCTCGGGAAGCTTGCTCACTGCAGTTAAAATTTGCTTTAAAATTAATTTTTTAACTTCTGTTAGTTCTGTTTTGCCTTTGTTGAGACACTTAGCTATGTACTATGCTTTGAATGTGAATGGTCCTAGTGAAAACAGTGACTTCACTGTCATCATAGGACATGAAATAAGGACCCAAAACTCCAATCTTCTCAGAAGGAAAAGAGACTAGAAGGCTTTATTTACAATTCTTCCTGGTCTTTTATAAGGTACTTCAATACAAAAGAAATATGATTGGCGCATAGGAACCTCTCTCATTCCATTGGTTTCATTACAGAAATAGAAAACAGCACCTGGAGAAAGGTTGTTATGAGAAAGGAATATTGTTTACTTACAATGTTATGAGAAAGGTAGTTATTTACACAAGGTTGTTTCAAGAAAAGAAAAATGTTGAAAGGTTTCCCGTGGGAAAGAGCTAGCAATTGTTGGCAAGCTAAAAGTTCTCTCAGGCTCAGAAAATCAGGCCCACACTTCACCTTCTTCAATCTTAGGATTCTTAAACACCAGAGTGTGGCTTGAAGATACTGACCCCCAAAATAGGATATTAAAGTGGAGGGTTTTTTTATTAGTACTATCTGTAAGTTCTTTTTTAGAAAATAAAATTGCAGAGACTAGAAATACTACTGCCAGAAATCTTTGTTCGTGGGTTTTTACATGTGACTGATCTAAGTGTGTATGCTGTTGTCCTGTGGAACAAACATTCAGCTGGTATTAATGGCATCATTTGATTGAAATCAATGTAGATATACCAGAGTTGTCTATCCTCTGAATGTTTGGTATCTTCTACATAATTTAGAAAAACAGGCTACAATTGCATTTGAAGGGTAGCGAGCAATTTTGGTTTTCTATTTGTGATATTTGGGAGAGAATTTGCTAATGTGAGAAGTGTAACATGATGCCCAAAAATATTGTATACTACTCTGTGGCCCACAGTGTTCCTGATTTGGGATTAAGCTTTCCAAGTGAAATATTCACTTTTAATGTATTTTATTTGTCCTGTTTTGTGATGCACACGCTGTTAAAAAACAGAGAACATAAATGGCATAACCTCAGAAAATCTTGGGAATGCTAGAATTGTTTTTATAACCTTTATTTTTCTATTTCATACTAAAGCAAAGAGATCTGCGAGGCAAATGAAACCATTATGTGCCCTATGTGTGAACGCAATTGCACACTACAAAAACTCAATGAAAGCTGCATCTATGCCAAGGTAATTATTGTACTATTATCAAGATAATTTTGACTGTATAATGGCTGCTCTTGTTTCGACCAAGTTTCTTGAAAAACATGTTTCTCTACAGAGGTTTTCAGCCTTTGTAATTCATCTAATATGGGAATGCTCTGAAATGATCTGGGGTTTTTCTAAAATTGCTTTCTGTGAGCATTTCCTTATTAATAAATTCTTATTATTTTCATTGACTTATTAAGTCTCCCGTGAGGACTTCATAATAAAACTTTTTGTAAGGTTTTTCTGAGTTTCCTCTATAACTATCTTATTAGTCTGTTTCCTTTGCTTACTTTGTATTTGAAATTTTGCTCCTGCTTTGCTCTGTCAAACTAATGCAAAGATTTTATACAATTAAATATTTTGCTACAAGAAGCTATTCTTCAAACTTAAATAATCTTTAAGACCTCTGTATACATGCGGTGTTTGCAGGTGAGCAATATATTTTGATGTGTAGTATGTTCAGAATGCTGGAAAAGCAGCCTTGGCTTTTATCTTTGTGTTCTTTATCCCATAGATTAAATCTTTTTCAGAAGCCTGTATTTAGAAAACATGACTGTCTCATTGCCATAGCATTACAACAAAACTGCAGAAGTGTCAAAGAGAAAATGGATTTTGTAGTAGATGTCAAAATTTCTTATAGATAGGACCAATGCTGTGTAAAACTCAACATTTCAAACCTATCTCTGAAAATATTTTTAAAAATTATTGATGTTTACCATTTACAATTTTAATTTTCTGTTTTACAGTGCAAAAGTTAGGAGGTTGTTTTATAACAAGAGCAATAAATACAACTAGAAATGTACTTAAAGAAAAAGTGATTTTTGTTTTTAAATACTGCTACAACTATATAACAGAAAATAGCTCCAAGAAGGTGTTTTGTAACTCCTTCTTTACTAATTTATTTTTTTTTAAATGTACTTAAAGTAAAAGCTTTCTTTATTGAAATAGCATTATGCAAGCTATACAACCCATCCCAGATGTGCCTCTTTTAGAAAGTGGTTCTTCAGCAGTCCACTGCAGTTTTAACAGGAAATTAATATATTTGAAATTGCGATATGCCTTTAACTGTAGATCCTGTTTATTTATTTTAACATCCTCAGTTAATAAGAAGCAGGTTTTGTGTCTTATTTATATTTACACCGACATCATGTACTTAAATCATGCAAATTTCACATTTAATATCTGTCCTGGTTTGACACTGGCCAATCACAGGTACCCAAGAAAGTTGTTTACCCACTCCTGCTACAGTTGGGCAGAGGAGAGGGGAAAAAAATTAACATAGGGCTCATGAGTTAACGACTGGGAGAAAAATACTCTAAGGGCAAAATAGGTTCAAATTTAAGGGAATAAAGTAAATTCATTATTAATAGAGTCAGAAGAGGATAATGAGAAGCAAAATAAGCCTTTAAAATACCTTTTTTCCCCCTCCAACCCCTCCCTCTTTTCCACTGACAGCAGTGTGATGCAGAGCATAGGGGTTTTGGTCAGTTTGTTGCTGAGCATCTTCTGTTCGCTCAGAGAGAGGAGTCTTCTCTCTGCTGTGCATGGAGTCCCTCCCATGGGCAAAACAGTCTTCCCAAAACTGTTGAAGTGTGAGTCACTCATCTATGGGGTGCAGTCTTTTAAGGCTAGGCTGCTCTGGTTTGGAAGCAAGGGCCTTTTCGCCTGGTGTCTGGAAGCAGGGGCTCTCTCTCTCTCCATGTTTGGGTCTCTCAGTGGATCACAGCCTTCTCTGGCATCTACCCACTCTGGCATGAATGCTTTTCCCACAGGCTGTGAATGGATCTCTGCATCCCCTGTGGACTTCATGCATTACAGCAGGACAGTTTGTTTCATCATAGTCCTCATCACAGAGTGCAAAAGAATCTTGGCTCTGATGCTTGGAGCACCTTCTCCCCCTCTGTAGTGGTTTCAGTTTGCCAATTTCTGTTTCCCAAAATTAGACTAGTGATTTAAGTGCCCATTAGAATTATTTACTCATTTTTGTGGTGAGATAGGATTAGGATAGAAGCAAAGCAAGCTCAAAACTTAAAAGGGTATAAAGACAGTTTATTAACAAAATTACAAAAGAGAGAAAAAAATTAATGAGAATCAGAATAAAACCTTTAAAACATTTCCCCTCCCCCACAAGATTCCTTTCCCTTCTCACGGACAATGTATAGAGACAAACTTGGAACTCTAGGTCAGTTTACCACTTATAAAATAGTCTTTCATCAGTTCATTTAGAGACAGAAGTCTCTTTTGGTATTTTATGGCAACTTCCCACAAAAAAGAACAGTCCTCTTGTGGCCTTTAACTCTCACAAAAGCAGCTGCCCAGGATTCTGTAGTTGTGAAGTCTCTCCCATGTCACACAGCTGCAATGGGTCATGGGCTCATGGGGCAGGCCAGAAGGAAAAGAGAACTTTTCCTGGAATTCTCTGATTTTTAACCTTGTGTGTTCACAGAGGCATGTCATGTATCTAGTGGCTACACCAGATGTCAATATTCAAACCTAGTCACTGATTGGTTTTGCTGTAACTTTCTTGGAAAAACGATTTCTGTGCAAAATCAGCACTCCCTCCTTTTCTTCTACTGACCTTGGTGGCGTGATGTTGTTTGTTTTACCCCTCACATATACTTAATTCCTCCTCTTCTCTGACTAGAAGAAAAATTGCTACTTGAAGGTACCATTGTCAACAAGTTCCGCTAATTCAAAGATTCTTGCACAATCCTGCAGCACCTCATCTAGGTTTCGCATCAGGGAATTGCTCATCATGCTTCCACTGCTGGCCAGGCGGCCCTGCCACCATTTCACAGGCAGTGGTGGCTGCGGTGGCACTGGCACTATTTAATGCCTCTCTTCATGCAGGACACTGGCAAGGGGGAGCTGCCCCTGCTGCCCCTGCCCTTTCACCTGCAGCATGGCTGGCTAGGGGCAGCCAGGCTCACCATAGGCCGCACCGAGGTGGTGGTGGCTGTGGTGGCGCATTGCTGCCAGCTTTTCATGCGGAGCACAAGGAAGGAGAAGCTGCCACTGCCACTCCTGCCCTTCTGCCCATAGTGCAGGTGGCTAGGCAGGCAAGGTTCACTGTGGGCCATGCCAGGGTGGGGGCATCTATGATGTGCACCAGGATGGTGCTGGCTGCAGTGCCTCCTCATTCCTACAAAGAAACCTGCACGTGTGCTGTTTTGATTTTCTTCTTAAATATGTCATCACAGAAGTGTTACCAGCCTCCCTAACTGGGCCAGCAGCATGGCTATCTTCAGAGCCATCAGAGGCTGGCTCTGATGGGAGCTTCTAGCATCTTCTTACAGAAGCTACCCCTGTGCCCACCCCCAACAGCTACCAGAAAATCAGGCCATGCCAAATCCACACAATGTCACATTGGGAATAATTCATTGCAGTGGAAAAATGTGGCAGTCCATCCATACTTCATTTGTTTTCAAATCAATCCTTAAAAAAAAAAATGGATGACGACCAGAGAAGACAAGGAGTAACCACTCATATTCCATTATTGCAGGCACTCTTTTCTTGTGTCTACAATTACGGAAACTCATGAAAGCTCCCAGCTTTTCCTGACAGTGCTTTTGTTCTGAAAAACTGGTCAACCTTGCATTAGAACACAGAAAACAAACAAAAAATTGTCATCTTTCAGGATTTTTCTGTTCTGGATCTCCCCCAACTGAGAGAGAGAGAGAATTTTCTTTGAGGGGGATTACCATCCACTCAAATGGCAAAGAAAAAAACCCCCAAACCTTTATGAAGCTTTTTCTAAAGGTTATAATGCCTTCACTCACTGTGATGTCTCTAAACAAAACTTCACAGCAGCTTCACTCATTACCTCTTGCTACGAACTGCCTGGTTTCTGGCAGGGATTGTGATTCTTCTGGTTACCACAGTGTTGGTCAAGTTGAGCAACAAATACCTAAACATGTGTCAGCGCCTCCACTGTTTGCACCCAAATTAGTAAATGAAAACTATTTGTACTGTTAGAAAACTACAGTCTGATTTCAAATCAGTGGTATTTTCTGAAGCATTGTTAGTGCTATAAGTAAGTGGAACTAATATATTTAAAAATAAGGCATAGGATCTGCCCTTTGGAAAAGAAAATGGCATTTCCTGCTTCTTTCTTCTTCCTGAGATGGAGCTTTTAAGCGTTTTCCTCTGGTTTTGTTCTTGTGGGAACATAATTTATTTCTCTGGCTACCTTGTACATAACCAAAGAGCTAATAAGCAAAGGAAGCTATTCATGAATAATTTCAGGAATCAGCACCCTTATTCTGGAATAAGTGTTTTAATCATTACTCATTCAAGTAGCTCATTGTAGAGTACATAAACATTGAGTTAATTAGGAACAGTGAGTTCCTCTAAGTGATATTTATCTTCCCAAATCTGCATATGTCCTGAGACCTACCTCATTTATGTAAGGCATGTGCTCATGTTTCAGGTTATTAAACCTGCTGTCAGGGGTTCTTCGTTAAATATCTGCAAAGTTTCCCTACAGAGGATCACTTTGGACAGAACAAATTAATGCTGGAAAAAATAATGCACTTCAAATGCTTTTACTGCCAAGGTTTTGCAAAGCTAGAGACAAATTACAGAAGATGCCTTTTTCCTTGTTGTTTCTGCCCATTTCTTTCATCCCCTCCCACTTCCATTTAAAAATGCCACACTGAAGTGATGTTTATCGTTTCAGGGAAAGGCAGGTAATACCTGAATAGAAGTTGAATGGCTGAATGATCAGGCTGTCATTTTCATCCACGTTAAATGGACTCTTTGAGCCATGGTGATTTGCATGGTCTTGGGGCTGGTCCTACACCCAGCACACCTTGGCCTTGACTTGGGGCAGGATGTTGATTCAAGGTGGATTTGAAGTGCCTGAAATCTTACCTGGTGATGACAACATCAGTCAGGTATGCTGACGAAGCAGGACAGTCTTACAATATTTCACCTCTGCTTAGAGGCCTTCTTGATCAACAGACTCAGACTATGCATTTAGCCTTTAAGAGAGGCAAGTCTTAATCTTGAGTGTGGTGCTATAAAACTTTCATCCAAACACTATAACAAGACAATGCCAAATCAGGAGCCAAGCATTTATTTTCTACTCTTAACAACATAAATTTCACTGTGTTCATTTTGTGTTTTCTTGGAAACATGCACTCTTTCGTAAGCAGAATATCCAAGATCACATCCTCACACAGGTCTACATTGAAAATCAGTAATATTCATCAGATTCATTGTGCTGCTTTTGTTCACCTCTCACATGTTCAGTCCCATACCCATTACGTTTGTGTTTTCCTTTATGGAAGCAAAAGAAAAAAAGCAAAATACATAATTGATTGACAGTTGATCCCACTGTAACATCCTGGCAGAGAACATACTGGATTTATTCATCTCCTTAAGGTTCCTTAAGAACCTTAAAAAAAAAGAAAAGAAAAGAAAAGAAAACCATAACTGACATACAGAGGAATATATGTTTTTATTAAATTCTCACAGTATTATAATAATTTTACTCCATAAGAAATTAAATAGAGGAAAGAAACACAGTTTCTATTAACTTTTTCTGCATTCATGAGTTAAGTTTCCTTGATTTCTGAGGCAGAAGTAGTAATGCCAGCCTTTTCTAGAAGAACGAAAATCTGTCTGCAGAATGAGTTCTTGCAGCATGCAGCTCTCGAAGGAGCAGATTAGGCAACCTGCCTGAGGCAGGCTGTCAGCTCCACAGTCCTGGCACACCTGTACAGAACATTCCTGCTGGCTGGCGTAACTTCAGTTGTAAGAGAAGGTCACAGTACAGCAAAACACAGTCTGATTACCTGCACCCTTCCATTGGCATAAGGTTAGGATTATTTTCATGATAAAAGCTTAAAAATTGGTTCTTAAGTCAGCAAGAGAGTTGTTGCCCCCATCGCCAAGGCGTGACGACCTGGTTCAGAAACTGGAACGGCAGCCCCCCAGGGCCACTCGGGCCATAGCTCACGGACACCAATATGATGGATGGCAAATGGCGTTTATTCTTTGCTTACATGGTGTTTTTATAATTTACGAAGACGGCGTCACATCTGTCTGCCTACGTCATCACCTAGATATGATTTGCTAACTTAACAGAGCCTAACTGAGCAAGGCAAGCATCACTTATATGTAGAAAGGTAGCCCTATCTACTCGTACATCCTGAGATCTTCCGGCCGCATGTCCCTAGCTACTACAGAGAGTCAACATCAATGAAGTCTTTTCTATGATATTCCATCTCAAGATATTCTCTTCTTATTTCAGATAGTGGGAAATCACCATGAATTTTCTGTATGGTTTAGAACAATACATATCAGAGCCACTTTTTCATTCGTTTTCTCTCTCTCTTCAGGTCCTCTTTTAACATATGCCTGTTAATGATAAGTTGATTTCCTCTAGTATTTATAATGATTTGTGCTTTTTTATTTTTTTCAAATAGCAATTTGAAACCTCAGCACTGCTTAATAATTGCCAGCAACATCTTAAACCACCTTTTTATTAGAATAAATGCAGGCCCATTATCCTTGGATAAATTACATTGCTATAAATTGGGAACCTTAAATCTACTGAAAGGACATTGATCTTATCAGCTTCCTAAATACTGTTTCATATTATGGATAGAATATTAGAAATTTCAGATTTTTGTAATATAAATTATGGTGTTTTCGTAAGTGAGATCTCAAATTCACCCACTCAGGTGTTTAAAAGGCATGCAAAACTTAATTTTCAATCAATACTTGTTTTCAGTAATATGAACAAATAAATATATAAGAACTAAGTATAAATAAAAAAGTACTTTCTATTTCAAAACTTGTTTTCAATCAGTAAACCTTAGACTTTGCAGCTGAATTGCTGTTCTGACCAAAAAACCTTATAACAAAGACTAAGATAAGGGGTAAATCTAACTAAGAGAAGAGCATTCATGGAAGGAATTAACTTCACAGTTTAGAATTATGAAGACTTCTGCGGAGTGATATTTAGAAATTATTTCATATTTGTTGGAGTTTAGTGCACAAGCCTTTTAAGAAGGAGAACGTCAACAATTTGAGAGGCTGAGGTGTCTGGATAAAAAGAAATACATGCTATTTTTACCTGCAGAGAAATTGCAAAATACCTAGGTAGAAGAACAAAATGGAAGCAAGAGACAGTAAGTATGTAGAGGGAGAAAAGTGAAGAGGTTTTTTAGCTCATAAAAACCGTAAAATAGAAATGGTTGAGATTAAGTTTGGCCAACCATATGACAAGAATTCTGGATTAAATTTTAGCCTGTCTGGACATGGACAAAACAGCTCAGTGTCTGTGAAACAAAATGACTGGTGACACATGAAGCGATAGTCTCTAACAGCAGATTTCAAATTCTACTGGAAGTCAGTGTGACATTGACAAATCTTGGTAGAAGAAACATGCTAGTAGGGCTACTTATGAGAATGCTTAGCTTTTAGTTTCTGCCACCAGTTACGTACACCGGGATTATTTGGGGCAAAAGATGAGGTGGCAGTATTATTTTTTCCTGATGCATTTATTTTTTTATTCAGGTTACACATTTGTTTGATAATGGAGGGACTGTCTTCTTTGCAATTTTCATGGCAATTTGGGGTAAGTACATTTTTACTTGGGTTTTTTGTTTGTTTGTTTGTTTTATTTTTAGTTCACCTGACCCTTTTATATGATTACTTGACAAAGGGATATTATAGCTCTTGATAAAAGTTAAAGAAGGATTATGATTTTGCTACACAAACTAATTTTTTTTGTTTTCATTAACTTAAATTTCTATGTCACTAATGGTTAACACCTTTTATGGCTAGTGTAATGATTTTCTTCAGGGTCCTAAGTGCCTTTAAGCCTGAATTTTATATTGCTCAGGCCTAAGTCCTTTTAGAGGAAAACACATAGGTTAAGTTACTGATCTTGAGCCAATATAAAAATCACATCTTGTAGAGGATTCCTATAGAATCAATGAGAATGGTTTTATGGGAGCTAATTAGAGGAAAGTATAGGAGACACTTGATGTTAAATGCTTACTGCAGTTAAGGTATTTACATTTAAATTCTTAGTCTGAATCTCTCATTATGTTCACACTGACATCGCACACATCATGTTGTGGGGCTCAAAGTCAAGCAGGGGGATATCCACAGAGGACGCTGTTGAGCAGGAGTTACCATGAACAGTCTTGCCTCTTGTAGAAGGTCAGTGTAATAGTGCCATAAAAGATTTAATGGTTCCAGCATGAAATTCTCAGTAGAATTAGCTTTCACTGCAGCTAACAGGATTTTGCTGCTGGGAAACGGGGAAGAGGAACAGAACCAGAGATGATTGATTCTAGCAATGTACATACTTGTGTAAACACTGAGAAAGTTACACTAGTTCACATACATAGAGCTATCTGCATTCAAGCCAGTTTTGAATACAGTTTTGAATGAAATGGTACACAACAGCTTTATTTATGTAATGTATATGAATAATTTATAATGACTCTAAATTGAAGTAAGAACAAATGTCACAAATTTTGGAGGCTGGCATTGTAAAAGCAAGTAACAATATGCAAACAACAGCAAAACATCAAATAATTATATGGACAACAGAAGCACATTCCCATACATGCAAAAATTATGTTCGGCTTGTTAAAAATTAACATGATATAACTAAAGGGCACACTTTGATTACTTGCCTTGTTGATATTTCTTCATTTACTGCTAATCTTGCTAGTACTGCCTTCCAATTACTAATTATTACTTTCAAAAATTCCTAAAAATACAGTGCATTTAATTATATAGTTACCAGTGCAAACAACACAGGTAGCTTCTTAGCATCTCTTCATCTCTATCTTCAAGTTCTCCTTCAAGAGAGCTCTTTCCATTTTCATCTGAGGCCAAGATTCAAGTGTAAGAAGGGATTTGCTTGTATGACAAGCAAATTTTTACCACAAGAAAGATGGCATTATATGGGCTAAGGAGGGTGAAAGCTGAGCATTACATTTTTCTTCATTTCAAGCATCAGAGTGATATTCTCATGTAATATAGGTGAATCTGTCTGAGATTTTCTGTCTGCTACCAAACATGCTGGATACAATGTTAGAAATCAGGTTCTGGTATTAATGGGACGTACGATGTTTTTATGACTGAACTTGAATGGCAAAACTGCATATGTAGATTGAAATCTTTAATATTTTAAATAAATACCTGTTTTGCCCATATTCAGTGTGACTTGACATAGTTTCTCTCTGGGGTGTATATGGATGTAATTTACTCACATAATGAATCAAACCTGATTGCAACATTCAAAGACAGTGAGATAATTCCATTCCATCAATGTGATCCACAGTTTCCACACTAATTAAAGCATTTTAGCAGAGCATAATAACAAGGACATATCCCACATATGTAGTTTTCTCTGAACTTTCGTTTGTTTATTCCATGCCTTTACAATTGTTTCTTTAACGTATTCTTTGTTTCTATTTAGACGTCTGGTAATTGAGAACAGATAAACTATGCAATTATTTGCTTTATACGGCCATAATTTTACTCTTTAGCTGGACAGCACTGGACCATGCTTTTTAGGATACCTATATACGTATCAGAGATAATTCCTTTCCTCTGATGTTAAGTATTTCTTCTATCTAATCTATACTGAAACATTTTAAATAATTTCTACAGATCTAGCCTGCAATTCAAACAGATCTGTTTGACAGAGGAATAGAAGCTTGTCATATTTTTTCCCATTGCTAATGATATTAAATAGGTATCATCTAGTCAAAGGTTAGATGTAGCTCTTTTTACTCAGAAATTCCATTCTCCCCAGCCAACTTCAAGTAATTCAAATTAATTAATCCAAATAAACCTAATCACTCTTGTCATATTCACTGAAGAAGGTACAAATGTAAATTTGGGAAAATAATGACCTGAGTCATTTATCAGATAGAAATTATATTTGGATAGAATAGTTTCACTTCAAAGTAGTTAAGTTGAGGATGTTTTTTTGTATTGATACTAAAATATCATTATAATCCTAGTCAAATTTTTTCTGTTACGTTGTTGAACAAAGTTACACAAAGCAGAATCTTACCTGGGTGCTATTTCTTTGTATTATTTCTAAGAAAGAAAGTTTAATATCCTTCCAGGAAAAACATAGGTTGATCATTTAATTACAAAGTAGAGGAGTGATGCTCTGCCACTGAACCCTGCCCGTTGTATATTGGTGTATCTTTTTTCTTACTTTTCAATACATTGTTTACACAGCAATGGTTGTAACAACTGCTGGCCTGTTTCGGAAAAAATGAAAGGGATGGAGATAACAGGCAAGAATATAATCTAAAGCAAGCATTACAATGATGGATGGGATGGTGTGATGTCATCCATTGGAATGCCATCAGATGGGCACTCTGCATTGTCTTCCTCTGTCTTGTCTGCTGTGCTGGTTTTGTCATCTGATGCACCTCTGAAACTCATATTAAATAGTTCAAGGGAGTTGTCTTAGTGAAGAACTGAAGGAATAACATAAAATTCTTTTATATATGGCTTGAGATATTTGAATCACAATATACTGGGTACCTCATGGTTTACTTCAGCAGCCCCTCACATGTAAGTCCAGCTAACCACTTTCTGACCACATGCGAGAGCAAAAGATGAGGACCCTGATTCATGATTTTCTGAAGACAACTCATGTCCTCCCAGCAACACCCATTCAGCATCCACATAGGTGGTCAGCTTTCAAAGCTGCTTCCTAATCTGATTTCTGGCAGCTTTCAGCTCTTGCATTTAAGATGGAAAGGGCATATTGCCAGAATTTATTTTGATTTTATTTTCTATGACAAAAAAAGGTCTGTGGCCCCTCAGTATTTGGTTAAACATTTAAAAATAAAGTCCAGGACCATGATGTAGATATTTGGACTGTGATTGCAATTCAATACCAGTTTTTACATACTCATGGAGAAGACAAAAATCAGTCATCTTTTTAAACCTCTTAAAAATATTTTTACTTCTGAAAACAGATGTAGCTTCACCCTTATTTTGTAATTGACATTGGATGACTAAAGAGTCTAGCTTTTTTCAGTTAAGGTTTGGCAGGGCTTTTGAGCTATAGTTTTAACTTGCCCACAGGTTCACTGATACTAGATATGATTTTCCTGATATTTCAGAGGTTAAAAAAATGACTTGTAAGGAGGAGATACAGAGTTAAGAGGCTTATTGGTTAAGCTAAAATTTAAAAATAATAATGTCAGTTGAAAGCTAGTTTGACTGGATTTAATGATATCCTAATAATTCAGTAAGACAAGACTATTTAAGCAGCCCTGCACAGAAATTAGAAATGTTCTTGTGCAAAACACTTGTACTCTTCCTTACCTGGGTCACTCCTTCTATCATCATAAAGCCATCTGTGGGAAAACTACTCAGGCCTCTTCATAGTACATATAAAATATCCAACCAGGCCAATTAATATAGATCCCAAAATGGCTTCTACAATGATGACAACTATTACTTTTTTGTTGTTGTTTTTGTCTAGGAGAAAAAGAAACAAAGATTAAGCAGTTGAATGTAAATAATAAATCTATAAAAGCAGTGAGTGAGACTTTGCATCAGGGATCTGAAACACTTTGCAGACTACGAGTAAACCAGCCTCTCTGCAGAAACTTTCTGCCTTTGTAAAAAAAACCCAGACATCTACATCCTTGAGGTTTGGGGGAATAATGGGGGTTTAGGAAAAATAAAAAGGCAGGTAAATGAGTTTTTTAGTCAAATAAAAAGGTTTAAGGTTTAATTACTGAATCAACCACTATTTTTTAATTAAATAAATAAGCAGAAATCATTCTTTGAGTGCAATTATTTGTAAGCATTTAAGCCAGCAGTTAAAATTACAGCCTCTGAATTTCAATTTTTGTGTGTGCAAAGTTAAAAATTCAGTAATGCTTCTTGCACCTGGTTTGATTAGCAGAATAAATGCATTTCTTCAAGATTTTCCCACAAACTTCATAAAACTTTTCTTCAAGGTATTGTTTTTCTTAGAAAAAACTTGCTCTCCAGCTCTCCTTCCTTTTTAATGTTATCTAAAAATAAGGTACATTGCAGTTATTAGCTATGTATTAACTACAATGGGAAACATGAAAGTCTGATGATCCTTGTTAGTACAGATTGTACTTTCAGTCCTGTGTTAAAAGCTTGAAAGCTAATTAATGCAAAAAATTACTGTGCCTTCTAATCTTTTCTTTTTCTGAAGACCTGATTCAGGATAGCAAGATAGAAAAGCGCCATGACAGTTTCATTTTCTGTTGCTTTCCCACGCATACTTAACTTGGTAATTAAATGCACAATGAGTAATTCTTTTGGAAGTATTTATTAGAAGTTTCTGAACTTTAGTAAGTTGATGTGCTGTATGTTTTAAGTCTAATTTCTACACATCTGCTTTGAAGGCCTATTCCAGTGTAAATAGGTAATACCTGTCACTAGGTTCTCCCACTCTGGGAAGTGTTAAATAATGAATTAAAGAGCAAATAATTTGGAAAAAAAAAAAGAGTTTTTTTGGGTGAGCTTTAGTTTTAGCGTTACTTGTAAGTTCATATGTCTCATAAAGCCTCCAGTTCAATTTTTAAAAAAGGGTGGTTTTCAGCATTATAATTTTATTAAACCAGTTAGACTTTAGTTAGATCCCTACCTTCATTGGCATCTTTTGGATTAGGTGATGCAGTGGCAGGGTTGCTGGAATTATGAATTAGCTTTGTTGTCTGCTGAATGGGGTTGAAATTTGGGGTAGGACTGTGCTGCTTCACCATGGATGATGTCAGAATGACACTGATGGGAAACAACATGGTGGGTTTGATTGAAGAGTTATCACTGGGAAGCACTAAAACCCCAAGAGTAGTATAGATGACTGTGGTATAATTTGGTGTCACTGTGGAAGATGTAGCTGCACACTTTTGGTCGCTTCAGAAAAGTCACCTGTTGTTCTAAATGTTGCTAAAAACACTGGGCTTCTGTGGATGTTGGTTGCTGAGTTATTTATTGCATTTTTGAACACATTTGAAGAGAAGGTGGTGCCATCAGAGGACCTCAGGAATATGCTTTTTGCCCCACTGATAATTTCTGTTCTTTTCAATACATTCTCTTTCGCATTGGCAGCTGCTGGTGCAGCATGACTTTTGGTAGAAGGACTTACTGTGGTAGTAATATGCAGAACAAATCTCTGTGAAGTTAGTTGCACTGCAGACTGATTTTTTTTTTTTTGTAATTGAGCTTTTTCCTTTACCTTTTTCTTGTACTTCTCGAACCTCGTTATTGCTTCTGTTCCACTGCAGTCTTATAAGCAGAAAAATGAGAGTCATTCCACAGGAGGGTTGCATGGTGTTGAGTTCAAAGTTTGTTTTACACAGAACCTGCAGGAAATTCACTTTTGCTTATGATTCCATTTAACCAAACCAAGTTACTCAGTGAAGACCTAAATAAGTTAGTAAAAGAAGTTAGAGTTATACAATAGGAATCTCACTGATTTACCATGTGTTGATGCTGGAAACTTTATGTCCCTAAGTGTTAATGACATAAGAATCACCTAAAATAATACTGATGATCAACAAAATTGATCTCATCTTGATCAATATCAATTGCAATATTGATCTCAGTGTGCTTATGTTGTAGGATAGCTTGTATGACTGGAATGTTGTCACGGAGGGCTACATACTATTTAGGAGAGACAGACCAGGAAGGGCATGGTGTCAGTTGCCCTGTGTGAGGCAAGACTTGGAATGTATTCATTCAATGAGGTAGATGAGGAGTAAGTCTAGAGCTTATGGGTCAGGATAAAGGGGGTTACTCATAAGGGTGACACTGTTGTTTTTGGTACAGACCAGCTGATCAGGAAAGAAAGTGGATGAGGTCTTCTGTAGACAGCTAGAAGCAGCCTCAAAGTCACAGCACTGGTTCTTGTGAGGGACTTTAACTACCTTGACATCTGCTGGAGAAGCAACATAGTGAAGCACAAACAGTCCAGGAGGTTTCTGGAAAGCATTGATTACAACTTTCTGAAACAGGTAGTAGAGGATTACGCAAGGAGTGGCATGTTGCTTGACCTCATACTAACAAACAGGGAAGTCTTGTTGGAAATGTGAAGGTTGGGAGTAGCCTTGGCTGCAGGGATCATGTGATTGTGGAGTTCTGTACTGGATAGAGAGGATGCAAGGCAGCAAGTAAAATTACAACCATGATATTCAGGCGAGCTAACATTAGCCTCTTTAGGGATCTCTTGGGAAAATCTCATGAGAATAGGCCCTACTGGGAAGAGGGGTCTAAGAGAGCTGGTTGATATTCAAGGAACACTTTCTCCAGGCTCAAGAATTGTGCATCCCAATGAGAAAGGAATCAGGCAAAGCAGTCAAGAGACCTGTGTGAATGAATAAAGAATTCCTGTCAAGCATAAGCCAGAAATACACAGGACATTGAAGCAGGGTCAGGTCACTTGGAATGCATATAGAGAGGTTATCAGAGAAAATAGAAAGGAAAGAAGGAAGGCCAAGGCTCATCTGGAATTAAATCTGGGCAAGGATATCAACAAGGTTTATTTAAAGGCTTATCCATTATAAAAGGAAAACTAAGGATCATGTGGCCCATTACTAAATAGAGGAGGGGCCCTTGTAAATGTAGACACAGAAGAGGCAGAGCTACTGAGCATCTTCTTTGCATTGGTCTTCACTGACATGACCAGCCCTCAGGAATGTCTGTTCCAGGTGCCCAGGGTAAAAGAAGGTCAGATTTCCTTGTTCAAATACGATTGCGTTAGAGAACCCTTCGACAAACTTGACATCCACAAGTACATGGGCCATGATGGGATGCATCTGCAGGTGCTGAGAGAGTTGGCAGATGACATAGCTAGGCTATTCACAAACATCTTTGAAAGGTCTTGGTGATCAGGAGAGGTGTCTAAAGACTGAAAGAAAGCAAATACCATCTGTTTCAGAGTGATGCAAGTGTTCACTGTGTCCAGGGAGGTCATAGTTACTGGCAGGCACGTAGACCGGACATCTCTGTTTGTTAGGCTCAGGGATCCATTTATTTCCCCCCTCCACGGGTCAGGGAGGGGGTGAAGGCAAGGAGGCAAAGAGAGCGCAGAAACAGGATCGTGGGGTTATATGGGGTGTTGTAGGGGTGGGATTTCTAAGGGAGGGGTTAACAAAGGTAGGATCAGATTAAACCAGAAGCACTGACAGTCATCCCAATCTTCAAGCAAGGGAAAGAAGGAGGACCCAGGAAACTACTTACCAGTCAGCGTCACCTCAATCCCAGAGAACTATCATCAGTGACACAGAGTTGGAGGCCTGTCACTGGTGGTGTTCCCAAGGTTCAATACTAGTCCCAGTATTGTTTAACTTACTCATCAATGACTTGAACAAAGCGGCAGATGCCCCCTCAGCAAGTTTGCTGATGACAGAAAAATGGGAGAAATGGCCAGTACCCCAGAGCGCTGTCCATTCCTTCAGAGGAACCTTGACAGGTTGGAGAGATGGACAGAGAAGAACGTCTCAAATTCAACAAAGGGAAATGCAGGGTCCTGCATCTGGGGAGGAATAACCCCATGCACCAATACAGGCTGATGACTGACCTGCTGGAAAGCAGCTTTGTGGAAAAGGAGCTGGGGGTCCTGGTGGATGACAAATTGTCCATGAGCCAGCAGTGTGCCCTGTGGGCAAGAAGGCCAAAGGTATCCTGTGGTGCATTAGGGAGAACATTGCTAGCAGGTCAAGGCAGGTGATCCTGCCCCTCTACTCAGCCCTGGTGAGACACATCTGGCATGCTGTGCCCTGTTCTGGGCTCCTCAGGACAAGAGAGACAAGGAGCTCCTGGAGTGGTTCTAGTGGTTGGCTATGAAGATGATTAAGGGACTGGAGAATCTCTTTTAACAGGAAAGGCTGAGGGAGCTGGGCCTATTCATACCTGAGGAGAGATGACTGAGAGGGGATCACATCAATATATCTAAGTATCTGACGGGAGTGTGTTAAGAGGATGGAGCCAGTATCTTCTCAGTGCCAAGAAGTAGGACAAGATGCAATGAGCAGAAACTAATGCACAATTATTTTCACGTGAATGTGAGGAAGGACTTAGTTCCTGCTTGCACTGGAAGAGATTGCTCAGAGAGGTTGTGAAGTCTCCCTCATGGGAGATATTCAAGAACTGCCTGGATACACTGTGCCATGTGCTCTTGCATGACCCTCCTTGAGCAGGGAGGTTAGATCAGATGATTTAACTCCCTTCCAATCTTACCCATTCCATGATTCTGGATCAAAAGCTTATTGACATAAGAAAATTCCATGGTTCTATAAACAGACCTTATACTCAGACGGGAATAATTCAAAACCACTTTGCTATGGGGTGAGGTAAAGAAACATACATGCTTGGTATTCTCAAGGCAATGTTTTCTGGGCAGACAGCAATTCTAAGAGCATACTAAAGAGTTATGCTCCATTGTGAAGAATTAGAATTTTGACAACTAACCTGGAAAGTTGATGCATAATGCTTTGTGACCTTGAGCAGTGAGTGTCATATGAATGCTGCCAGGAGCAAATTGAAAACTAAATCAGGGGTCATGAATGAGGCTGAATTTGTGTGCAAACTTCTTTTGCAATATGAAACTGGAAACTGTGTATTAGGCATTAATTTTTCAAATGTTAGATTGAGAAGAATGAGAAAAGCTCACCTTGAAGTCACATGATTGTAGTAGGTGTGCTGTTCAGTATATGTTGTTCAGTGAGGTTTTGGTGAGGGCTGTTTTTTCAATGTATGAATTTTTTTAACTCCCACACATGAGCTCTTATATAACAGCACAGTAAATTCTATAATAAGTTATTCTTCAGCATCATTAATTAATTGAATGCCCATGTATGTGGGTACTTCACCACCTGAAGGAAGGAGATTTATTCCTGGAAAAAGTAACTATTTCTTTTGTCTTCAAGCCTCTCCTACTTTCTTATGCTTTTTCCTATGGGTGGTTTTTTAGAGGGTTTGTGTTTTTGTTTTTGTTTTGAGGTGGTTTTTTGGGTGGAGGGGCAGAGAAAATAAGGGCTGGGCTTATTAATTTGTTAGTTTGCGGTTTTTTATTTAGTTGTGTAGTTTCCCCAGCTTTGCTTCGTTGTATGTAACACAGTTAAGAACAATGCGAAGAGCACATACAGTGACAGTAGGTAGGAGTCAGCTAGGGGTAATGCACGATCAGTGGCTAATTAAATATCACATCAAGGTATCTCATTTCAGCATTATTCTTATTTATTTTGTGCTTTGAAGGTAGCACCATTACTTGAAACACGTGTGCTTATACAATGTCATTTAATCTATTTTTCACGTATATTCCATTTCTCCACATTGCTTATTTCCCAAGTTAAGATCAGTTCTATGGTGAAGGACCTATGCTTGGAAAACATTTGTAACTTTCTTATCAAAAAGAAAAGAGAGAACTTCTGCTTGTCAGTTAAATTCAGGATAATCACTTTGATCCCAAACAAGCAAGCCAAAGAAAACTGTGTGGAAGTTAAATTATCAGCTTCAATTGTGTTTACTTTATGAACAGTAGCCCTCCAGAGGACTATTAAATGCTGTACTATCTGAATATTAGATTTTGATTCATTACTAGAAATGATTGAAAAAAACCCAACCCTTAAAATTTTGAGGAAAAAGCCCCAAGTTTTCAAAACACATACTATTTTTATAGTATTATTGTTTCAATTCAGTACTGTGTTCTTTACATGATACAAAGTGTCTTTGGTCAAATTGCTTATTATCCCTTCACTGTAACTAAACTACGTAGGGAAATTATGCTCCATTCACACTGACAATAATTTTAATTCCTGGAGCAGTGTACAAAGGAGTCAGCATCCTTACTGAACAAATTCTTTGTATTTTTTTTTATAGTCTTGTGTAATCTCTGTGGAGAACCATTGAGAATAAACCTCCTTGCTTTGAAAGTTGTAATTCTCAGGCTGTGTTGAGCTGCTTCCTTTTGTATGCAATACTTTTGACTCTTGTTTTTCTAGTGTTACATCAATGTTCATACTATTTAGAAAAATGCTGAAGTTCTTCAAGGACAATCACTGCCTTTAGAGCTTAATAGGCAAGCAATGCTATTACAGTAAAACAGCAGTGCTGTAGATTAGCCAAATTTGTAAAAGAACCTAAACCTTACATTAACTGGTCGAGTAGATGTTTAGGGAAACTATGAGCAGATTATTAATGGAAGAAATCCAAAACAGATTGTGCTATTTGTTCACTGGTATTCACATCCCTCAGTACCAGCTCAGTGAAAATCAATGCAATAGGTATAGCCTGAAATGAGTGGAACTGACATTGACATGGGATTAGGCTGCAGTTCAATTACCTACATTAGCTCTAGCTTTTTTTTTTTTTAATTAAGAAAAATAAGATTTTTATATATGATGGTCACTACCATGTTTCTTCAGTGGATTTTGCACTCTGCATTTTTTTCTGTTCTGCTAGAGTCACATTGCATCTAAGGCCTGTGCCAGCTGAGAAGAAAAAAAAAGCAAGTTTCAGAAAGGGGAAGGCTGAAATTTCTCCTTCAGTGTATGGCTTTATGAAGAGATGTGGTGGCCCTTATTTAAGGGCCACTACAGGATGTGAATGGAATTTCCCATAAAAATGGCCCTCCAATGTGAGCCTTACTATGTAAAAATAGATTTTTGGTGTGATAAAATAATGGCAACATTTCCTAACCACAACTCAGCACCCACCAGTGATGGGCATAATGTCTGCAAAACCACTGCAACTATCAAGAAAATAATAATTTCAACTTCTTTTTATGGATAGATAATACAGTCTTCAGAACTACAAATTCAAATTACATTCTTTTGCATGTAATTACATTGAACCTTTCACTGTTTCCCTACCTTAGAAAGTAATTTAATTTATGGAGTAAATGGTGAGGTGATTAACAAATTATTAATGGCACTTTTTTGATCTGACATAACATGTTCATATTTGCAGAATTATCAAACTTAACAAAAGCCTCATTTTCTACCTTTACATCAATGAACTAAAAACAGACAGAACATTTAAAGTAAGAGATAGACTGTTTAACTTCTAGAATTCACAAAGAAATAATTGCAAATGATGGTCCCAGAAATATACTAGATGTTTGGTTGTGTGGCTCTTTGCTCTAAAATTCAGCTTGCTCTCCAAAAATGACATTCTTCTAAATTTAATGAGTAATAAACATTACATATTTAAGCCTAAATGTATTTTAATTTTTGTTCTGAGAAAAAATAGTGTTTAAGTTTTTAGTAAATTACAAAGAGGAATATAAATATGAATTGTAGCCTATAATTAATTTATTTTTTATGCTCTGTTTACTATCTAGCAACCTGCCAGATATAAGTGCACTGGCCTAGCACCCGAAGTGTGTGTTTCTTGTCAGCTTTTGGTAGCCCTAAACTCAGCAGAAGCAGTAACAATGTAGATTCTAACAGAAGTTTGCTATAAAGTGTCATATACAGAATACTTCTCTCCACCACTAGCATCACCCCTCACCAGCATTTAAAATGTCTCCGAACTCTTGAAGAGAGAAATTCTATACTTTCTTGATTAGGAGCATAATATCCACTAAAGAAAAGTATGAGTTGGAAAGAAATACTGTAATTGCTTATGATTGCTACTTCTCTGCTTAATATATGAATCACAAAACGGGTTTTATTTTCAATTATTTCCTCAGAAATACACTCTAAGTAGAATTCAACTACAACAGTACTAATTGCTTTCCCAAATCAAATAGCAAAGAGCATATTAATCAGATCCACTAATAAGCATAAAAAAATCCCCTCAGACTTACCTTTTAGCTCTACAAAGCTTGAAAGAACCTCTTGAATACTCTGTGGCCCAGAGCCCAATTTGTCTAGTGGGAAAAGGGGAGTGCAGGTACAATAAGGGTGACTGTCTTGACAGCATTTAGGAACACGCCATGCTGGCGAGGCGAGGTGAAATAGGGGAGCCCTTCACTGCACATCTGGGATCCAGCCCGACCAACTCTCTGCTGTCATGACCCAGCTCTGTCCTTACAGAGTCCACAGATATTGCAGTGTTTGTAGTAAAGCGGGCAGACAATGCTTATTGCTTAATAATTTTTAAAGTCTTTGAACTTGTATTTCAGAAAGGTGACTGCTTTCTGTAAACTATAGAAACTGTTGCTCTGTGTACGACGCAACTATTAATTTTAAAAATGATAGCTTCTTCCTACTACAGTTTCCTATAGTACACTTGGTGAGATGAGAACTAGTAAAGGCCTGTATTCTACAAAACAAAGCAGCAGTATGAAACTTCCATTAAGATCCATCCTAGAAATGGATCTGATCCTATTCCCATATATTTCACAGTTGCAATAATTTAAGAAAACAATGTAAATCCAAATTTTCTGAGTTTAGCTGATATCAATGATTTTTACTTTGAAAATATAACCAACTAGGGATTATACAACTCTTACTTCTCTCAAGATGTTCTCATCTTGATGTTCAAATGGTTGGATTGGTTATGTATGTCTTGTTTTTCTAGAGCAATGATTGATGTAAATCAAGGCTTATAACTTTCAGAGTGTGGAGATCAGGATAAGAGATTATTCAGTAAGAAGTTCCTCTTAACCAGAACTGGAGGGGCTGGATTGCATGGAGAGCAATTGGAGATGGATAGTGTAGTGGTTTTTCTTTGCCAATCCAAGTCAGGTCAACAATTAATGTAGTGGAATGAGTGTTGGCCAGTGCACCTACTAAAATAACTCGTTTTCTGCTGTGAGATAAGGATTAGAAGAAGAGCAAAGCAAGTTCAAAACTTTAAAGGCTGTAAGGAAAGCTTTATAAACAGACCTAAAAGAATGATAAGAATCAGAATAAGCTTTCAGAACACTTCTCTTCCCCCCACTTCTTTTCTTTTCTTTCCCACTGACAATATAAAGAGACAAAACCTGGTATTTTCAGTCAGTTTACCACTTCAAAATAAATCTTTTCTTTAGTTCACTTAGGGAGAGGAGTTACTCCTGTCATGCTATGGAGACTTTTTCACAAGAAACAGTTCTTTTGTGGTTTTTATTTCCACAAATAGCAACCACTCAGAAATCTGCAATGTACAGTCCCTCCCACGGTTGGTAGTCTTCCTACAACTACTAGCATGGGTCATCTCAGCTTATTGGGGTGCAATTTTAAGGATGTGCTGTTCTAGTATAAAAGCAACAGGCTTTTTCATCTGTCTCAGGGATCATCTTCATCTCTGGGAATAGAGGTCTTCCTCTTCTGTCCCTGGGATAAGGTTTCTCATTTCTCTCATCTCGCTCTCTGTTTAGGCTTCTCATGAGATCATAGTTACTTCAACATGTGTTTGCTTTGGCATGGGTACCTCTGCTCTTGGCTATGGTTTGAACATTACATCCTCCCAAATACATTTCATGAATTACAGGGAAAAGAGTCTGATGTATCAGTTATGTCTTCACCATAGCCTTATGTGCTGGTTTGAAAGCAAAACCAGTGAGAGACTCCAAGTCAGAAACACAATTTAATAAGAGGAAAAGAAAAGAAATAAAGTAAAATAAAGTAAAATCAAATAAATGCAATAGTACAAAAAAACCACTGACAGAGTCAGAGTACAACCTGACACCCTGTTAGTTAGGGTGGTAGTAGCAGTCCAGATGAAATGGTCTTGTTGAAGCAGTGATCCTGTAGAAAAGGTCTGGTAGCTCTTGTCCTCTGGGAGTCCAGTGGGTAAAGGCTGCTTGTGCTGTCCCAAACCCTGGATTATATCCAGGTGGGAATGCTTGGCTCCTCCCCCTGGGCAGAACATCTAACAATGGGATGATAGCATTCTATGAGTCATGCAGTGGCCCATTAAATAGAGATAGCTCCCTGAGGGAGTTATCTATGAGTCATGGGCAAGGCATTGTTGGGCCCATTAACAGAAGATAAGGGAAACACTGCCCCACCTGGTTTCGACAGCTCACGAAGATGGGGATAGAATACATACTTTGGGCACATCTTACATTGTAACCTAGGACACCTTACAAGATAATTTCAGCTCAAGGTTAAGGCATTCTCCTCCCATCTGGGATTTGACTTTCTTTCACTGAAATCGGTGTCCCTATGTTGTTTTCTTTACATGTCTTCACCCTTTCCTTTGCTCTTATTCAAGAGAGGATTGATGTCTGTAAGTTTCATCTGTATACTGAAAAAGTTAATATCTTGCCCGGGTCCTGCTGATGGTCATGTGATCTCTGCCGGGCGGCAGCCAGAGCAATTGCAGTGTAGTATTTCAGCCAATGCTGGGGGGCTTCACCAGGATCTCAGGGGCTGGGCCAGAATGGTGGCAGCCACTCTGGCAGCGTGGCTGTTTTCTGGCCCCTGGTGTGTTGTAATTCTAGCCACAGGATTGCTTTTATGTGTGGGCTGCAGAACCGCCTCTGGATTTAGCTGCATGATTTCCCGTGGATGGCTTGGCAGCTCATGGCCAGCATGGGGCCCAGCTCGGCACTGCCTGAAGCTGAGCAGAGCCGGCCTGACCTGCCGGCTATGGTTGGAACTTGGTGGTGGCAGAATCTCAGCTGAGCCATGCTGCACTGAGGGCTGACTTGGCCAAGCCATGCTGTGCCGCGGGCCAACCTGGCCAGGCTGCACTCAGGCTCCCAGTTATCTGTCCAAAAGCCAGAAGCAAGAGAATTTTTTCCAGGCTTTGTTCACTTTTAAATGTGATTTCACAGAGGTGTATTCAGCTTTCTTAAGTGGTTTAACAGGGTTTCAATATTCAAAACTAGCCAGATGACTGGTTTTGTCAGGTCCTAAGGAAGCTGCCAAAGTCCTTACAGAGAATCACTTCCCTAGTTGATGGATTTTCTCCTTAACTAAAAACCAAGGTATATTAAACCACAACATGAATACCACAACAGGTCACCAAAACTGCGGGAAAATCAAAAACACTTCAACAACATTTTTGTGTTATAGATTCAAAGCATTACTTTATTATCTGGCCAGGATGTTGTTCTGGCCAGGATGTACCACAGAAATCACTTCATCCACACATAATCCTGGGTGTGAAGAGAGAATCATTCCATGACACATAGTTTTTACTAGATTTTTCAGATCTTTTATACAGTCAAAACTCATAGAAATTATTTGTGTCAGTGTTCATTGGTCCAAGTTGGGTAGTTCTTAGTATTTGGTCTCCTAGTGGATATGGATTTCTTAACTTCTGATGTTAATTAGATCTTCATTCTTTGTTTTTCTTATCAGTCTTTTCTAGAGGAAATATCTCCAACTCTGTCAGAGGCCGAGTCTAGGGTAAATGTTTGTAGATGGTCACTGATGTTCTGTTGATGTTCCATCAATGGCCTTTATCTCTTTGGGGCTACTCCCAGTTTGTTGAAATCCTAATCACATCAGGCCTAAGCTAGAGAAACAATGTCCTGGAAAGAAGCTTCAGTTCCCCTCCCCGGGGCAAAGGTTAACACACTTGGCTAAAGTTATATAAATAAAAATTAAACTGGTATGTTTTCCAAATAAAATAAAGTCAGGCTTTAGGAATCCAGGCTTTCTGCAGGATTGGATATTGTGAGAAACAATCACTCACTTTAAAATTTTAGGTTTATCAAACCTTAACAAGTACAGAAGATGACTGAATAAGGAAAAAGAACAGTGTCGCTGGGAGCACTGGACTTGCCTGCCATGTGCTCATCTACAAAATCCTCCTCTTATACCCCTAGGGGTTGCATCAGCCAACCCTGGCCCCTCCCACAGTCTTTCAGTCAGCTCTTCTTTGCTGTTCATTGTTGGAGGCTGCTTTCTTGCAACTTGATTGGAGGTCAGGTGTTGCCTGCCACGCCTCCCTGCATGGAGTAACAGGCCTTCCCTGCTCCCAATTGCTCCATGCAAAGGGCACATGTACACGCCCTCCTGCCATATGTCCCGACTACCAAGGCCATTCCTTGCCAACCATACAGGGGGAAAAGGGGACTATGGGGAGACCAGAGGACATCTAAACAACAAACCACAGTAACATAACTATATATCAATAAAGCTTCTCTTAACATACACGTAATATTCATCCCTTAATTGTGAGAGCCAACCATCACATCACCCATCACAGATATATACTTGAATTTCAAAATTCTGTTGTTTATTCACTGTTATTTAGACTGGAATTTTATACCACATCAGAAGTTTTGTAAATTGCTTTTCTTCCAAAATGCAAGACTTTTTATATGCCTCTAGCTTTTTTCTCAGTAGCCCTGTAGCACAGCATAGTTACCATGAATTCTATTCTACTGTGGGAAAGAGAACATTGCAGCTTTTTTAAGACCTCAGGTGAATCTGGAAACGGTACTTTAGTTGACAAGTTAACAATTTGACCTCACCTGCTTAATTTAGATAGAAGATTTTGTTTATTATTGAATTGCCAAATGCTTTATGCACACATGTAACATAAAAGACATAATTTATTATTGTTCATATAGTACCAGAACATATTATTGGTTGTGATAACACTACCAATGTCAGTGAGAAAAGGTTGTTGAACCTCAGGTTACTCAAGTACAAACTCCACTACTGCTTAAATGGAGAGCTGGGTGCTGTTCTTGTTAAGAACATCTGAAACTTATATCCGTAGATCCATACTTCAAAGAATAAAAGAACATACTGTCTAGAAATAATACTCAGGGACAAGTTCCTTTCATTCAACAAGCCATTATTTATGGTTAGTGGTATTGTGAACTTCTGCTAACATCTAGTTGCTGTGCCTTAATATATTATAAAGATAAGTCATGTATAATTATGTAGGTATAGATATAATATATATAAATAATTATGTTAACTAATTATGTATCAAATATGTATAGAAAAGCAAAAAGATATTAAACATAATACAGAAATATAGATAAAGGTGGGAATATGAGGCCATCCTGTTTATTTTGAGTTAGTTCTTCTGAGCAGTTGGCTTTTTAGAAGGAAGCAAATTTTCTTACTTCCTATTCGAATTCATTGTTTTCCAAGGAACAGTTGGACAATTCTATGTTTTGTCAGGAATCACACCCTAAATAAGGTGTCTTACCCTCAGTGTTTTGGAAATTTTGAGTTATTTATTAGTTGTATTTATTCTTTCAAAACCCCTAGTAAGTGGAGAATCTGATTATGGTCTCACACCTAGATTAAAGTAATTATCCCAAGAATTATTCTAGTAGCAAAACTGCTGCAGTATAAAACTGGGAAAGAAGTGAGGTTGTCTTATTTGAACTGAATAAAATGAGATAGCTGTAAGCTCTTTATTAATAGATCTCATTATGTATGTATATCTGTTGCGGTTCCTGTGCTCTCAGGGGTCTGGTCCAGGCTAGCTCTAGACTGATTGCACAACCTGATAAAGTGAACAAAGATAAAAGACAAAGAGGTGCTCTTCCTTCTTGTGTGGTCCCAGTTTTTATTCCTTCCAGAACCTAGCCCAGAAGTAGAAAGAGGCCCCAGCCCAGGTGGCAATCGGTTTTCTGCCCTCGGAAAAGGGGAGGGGAGAGGGGGAGGAACCACAGCCAATGGGGGCAACCTGGGGGATGGGTGAGGAGAGGAGCCGACTGGGGGATACCAAAACCAAAACCCGGAGAGGGGTGTGGGACAATCCACGTACAAAATATAATAAGCTACGTGTGTGTACAAAACCCCACCCTGTGCAATAACAAAACGAACCAACTATTTAGTGCAATACAACCTATATCCTTGTTTCTTCAAGAGAAGATTTTATATTCTGAATAAAATGAAAAGCAAAATGGTGAATTTAAAGGAATGGCAAGTACCTCTCTCTGTACAGCTACTGCAGACAACAAAAATATGGTTCTTAGATAAGCATTGTCAAATAGTATTTTAACTTTAACAAGCATTATCCTGAAGCTACTTAGAGTTTTCAGATTCTATGGGGAAAACTGTCAGAAAGTGGCTTATGATACATGTTACATTGCTGATTTCTTAAGATCTGCATAGCCCTTTTTTTCTCCCTGTAATTAAAGTACAATTGTTTTCCACAGCAACAGTCTTTCTAGAGTTTTGGAAAAGACGGAGAGCTGTATTAACTTATGATTGGGACCTCATAGACTGGGAAGATGAAGAGGTAAGAAGAAACAGAAGTAAACATGTAAAGCCTTGCTATCAGCATGTTTAAAGTCTCAATATCAATGTTTAAAGTCTCAATCCATATGGTATGTCAGTCATCTAAATTTGTCATTCAGATCAAATTTGTATTTATAGCACTAGTTGGAGAATACAAAGGTGTACTTGAGATTGTACAAGAACACTTTGCCTTTTGCGACTAACATTATAATTCCAAATACAATTCTACATTTATTAAAAGTATCCTTGGAAAAACTGAGTGGAAATACTTCCTGTACAGAGGACAGGAGCTACTTGTGATGTCAGCACAGATGGTTTCCTGTTCTGGAAATTCCTGATCCTGCATAAAAATAGGACTAAGACAAACAACAAGACGGAAACTAGATTTTCTATCCTTTGGAGAGGCATAACTTATCCTTGAACATTCTGCTATCAGCTTCAGCATTAATAAAATTTTGTTATTCCATAAATCACTAGTCAACATAGCTGTAATTTATCTGTATTGGTGATTTAATTGCAGTTTTAGTCAATAAACTGCAAGTTAATAAACTTCATTTATTTTTCAGCTTTCCATGGATGAGTAGATAGAAGATGATGGCTTTTAATAAATGCTCTCATAACACAAAAAGTGTTATTGTAATTGGATCTAATTTATAGCTTTCTTATCAATTTTTGCAGACAATCTAGTGTCGAAGTCAGCAATATGACCCATGATTCTTTTTAACACCCTCACATAGTGGAAAAGGCTCCTATAGTTTCTGTTCTTTGCTGTTTTCTTGCATTGCTTCCAAGGATTTTTAAAAGAGCAAATTATTTAGGTATTTGAGCTGAAGTATTATAAAAATCATTTGTATTGGTAAAGTGTTTCACTTTATAGCACATGTATGTCTGATTCTTGAGAGAAATAAGTAATACAACAAATGGAATCCACCCTGTCATTCCAGGAAGAGCTGCGTCCTCAGTTTGAAGCTAAATATTCCCAAGTGGAAAGAGTAAATCCCATCACAGGAAAACCTGAACCTTTTCAGCCTTTCCCTGATAAGCTCAGTCGACTGATGGTGTCTGTCTCAGGAATATTCTTCATGGTGATGTTTAATAATAGTAGAATTATTGTATTGTAATTCATCTTACACTGATGTAAATAGTAACTCAGCATGAGTCCATTCATTAAGAATGATTTACCTATTATAGGCAAAACTGATTGTCTGTCTTACTGCTTGTTCAGGGATCTCTTTGTTTCACAAGATGAAATGTAGTTATATTGTAAAAGAACAGTAAAGAATGTTTTAACTCATCTAGTTATTTTGTTCTCTCAAATTCTGCTTTCCAAAATGAATATCAATGCTTAAAAAACTTGTTTTATTATTTCAGTGGATATTATTTGAGATGTGATTTCTTTTGTTCTAATACCTCTGCTCATAAATACATATCTGTAGATTTCACTGGTCCTTACTGCAGTGTTTGCAGTTGTGGTATATCGACTGGTAGCCATGGAGCAGTTTGCTTCTTTCAAGTGGTATTTCATCAAGAAGTATTGGCAGTTTGCAACATCTGGCACTGGAGTCTGTATCAATTTTATGATCATCATGTCACTCAATGTTGTAAGTCTTCTGTTCTTTTAAAGGAGCAATTAACTTAAAAAAGTAATTTTTATAAGCTTACTGAGTTAACCATGTATTAGATATATGTTCATGCTTATTCATGTGCCAGTGTCTGAAGGTAGTATTGCAGTGGGTTTTTCTCCTCTGATACGTTTGCTAATGTTTTTCTCTAATTCCTCCTTCATTTGTCACTGCACATATTTGCTTATGTCCCAGGTTACAGGGGCACAGATTGCTGCTTTTTATATTTGTATTTTTTTAATATTACCTTTTGCAATAGATCTCTAACAGGAATTACATTCTTTTCTTGGCTGAGAATTTGGTTTCTGGGTTGGTTTTGATTAATGACTTTGGATTCTTCCCTTTCTTATTGAAATGCAGCTGTGAAATCAGTTGCACAATTTGGAAATCACAGGATTTGATCACAGGATTGTTGCACAATCCTAGAATCACTGTGATATATGATTTTGATATTAAGTTTTTTATGTCATGTAACAGCACAGGTTTAATCATTTGCTCTTAGAGTATTACATGGACAGAAACTGTTCTTTCAGCTGCATTATTATTTATCGTCTTTCTGTTCCCATGCAAGCACAAACAGATAAAAAGGAATAATAACCCAACAAACATTGGGTTTTAATTCTCTTAAGGAATTGCACTCACTGCAATAAGAAATAATTCTTCCAATCAGAGTCCTATAGTTATTTCTGTTATTATATATGATTGCTCCACATCATAAAACATATTCAAGTGAGCAAGCAAAGCTATCAAAAATAACTTGCTATTTATAGTATACTCAAGGAAATATATTTCAGAGTTGGCAACTCCCTGGGGCTAAGTGTCATTTAAAATAAAGACTGGAGATAGTCAATATATAGAGAGATAAGTTTTCAATACAAGGCTGATATCCTCAACCAATATCTGTATTAATGCAAAGGAAAACTGTACTGTGTCAAGACTTTGCCTACTTTTAGATTACCTAAGTCTGTTCTTGAAATTAAAGGATAAACATTTAACTGTTGATTAAGAAAACTGTTGATATCTGAATATTTCTCTTGATCTATTTGTTTTATCTTTATTGTATATTTAATGTACATTTATATGTGCTTATATACATTTACATGGATAAAGAGAATGGGACTGGAGGAGTTCAATGAAGTCTTTATAGGAAACTATACACATCACATAACTACAGCATCACTCTCCCTTATCTGTCCAGATACCTTGATGCTGTAGAGCATCAATTGTTAAATTGTATTCATTGTCAAATATGTTTTTGATGCTTGTTTTCATTCTGAATTTCTCATCACAACAGCCATGATGTCCTATACTTAAAACATTTCATTTCTGTTTTAGGTATATGAAAAGGTTGCCTATCTCCTGACAGACTTAGGTATGTAGGTCTTTACTAATGGTATGGTTCTTGCTGGCTGTGGCATATACCTTTATAGTATACATCTTAATTTACCTTTAAAGAAGTGTTTTGAAAACTTCATCTGTCTAAAGCACATTTCTGGCATTTCCCTAAGCAAGTGAGAAATATCACAGAAAGAAAATTAATTATTATTTCACTGAGGAAATAAAATAAAACTAAGGAATTTATTCTTCTACTTTTAATGTTTCATAGTATACATTAAAAAACAGTAATCTTATTTTGGAGCAAAAGTCAAACCATATTTTCTTAGCACGCTAAAGGATTTTTTCCATTTTCCCCAAATGCTTGGTTTATTTTTTATTAATTTTTAATTTGATCTTTCAGATGGAAAAAAATGGGTTAAGATAAAATTAAGTTGTCCCAGATAAAAATGTTAATTCATGAATTTTAAAGTAGCTCCAATCCTGTAACATTAAAATTTTTACTGAAGCCTCTAGTCATGATTCAGTCACAGACGTAAAGCTTTCTAGCTTATAGAAAACGAGGAAGCAAAGACAGAATTTAAGATCTCTCTCTGTGTCAATGTTTTACTGTTTAGTGTTTTGTTTTACATGCTCACTTTTAGCCCATGTCAAAATATGCAAGTGATCTTCTCTTGGTTAAATGCCAGCTGGCTGCTCAAATTCCACAGCTTCCTCTTTTGGCTAAAGTATTAAATGAGGTGCTCAAAACCTTATAGTGCTTCAGGTAACAGGCAGTAGAACAGGCTAGAAAAATTCAGAATTTATAGTCAACTTATGCAAATTATTAAAATATTTTAAAGTATTTTTTCATATCAAACTTATTTCTATTCATTTTAAAATATTTTGTATTGTTACAGGTCATAGAATGGGAAAGCAAATAGTTGTTTAAGTGTACAAGCAGTTTTTTCCTAAAATACATGAAAGAATTTTTTTCAAAAAAGATTTCTTGAATTAAACATAATGGAGCATTAGATGTTCAAGCTAGCTCATTCTTCCTCCTAAGGTGTGATCATTAGGTGTTTCAGATAGGTAACTTACTCTTCTTGCTAAGATGTTTTGCATCAGAGAAGGACACCCTTCTGGGAACAACCATCCATATGTAAAGCTAGTATTCTGTAAATTTCTATCCAAATTTAGTCATCATTAGGCCAGAGTAGTTAAGTAATACAAATTGGAACTGATAAATCCAGGCAATTTAGGCAGTTTAGACTCATATGCTTTAAAACTCATGCTTTATAACTTTTACCAATGTACTATATTCCAAGTTTGATATGTCCATCAAAGATGGATTTTGTAAAAACCAATTTGTAAACATTATCACCAAGTTCTAATTCATATGTAAATAATGTTCTACAAACTTAAGGAAATATATCCAAGGCAGTGCTGACCCACAGAGAACAGTTGTAGCCCTACTGTTCTACATTTCTTTCCAAAAGAAGCAAAGAAAGAGCCTCTGTCCTTTCCTCATTGAATTATGAACTGTTTAGCACTCCACAAGCATTGTGAAAGGGAAGTCTTGAGGGTGAAGTAATGGTTTTACAGAAGTTTTTGGAAGGTGAAAAGCTTGTATGAGAAATGAACTGGCTTTTAGTTTTCTTTCACCTCTGCTTCCCTTGGCAACCTCCATCTATTGCTCCACTGATTCCAAGTGCTTTCAGGTTTTTTGGGGGGTTGGTTTGGTTGGTGGGTTTGGGTTTTGGTTTTTGGGGGGTTTTATTGTTGTTGTTGTTCAGTTGGGTTTTGTGGTGGTTTTTTTGTGTTGAGTTTTTTTTCTTTGAATCAAGGTACCTTTAATCTTAAGATAAAAAGTTCACACTGGTTTCCAAATTTTTTCATGGAAGTAAAATAGGTTTCTTCCCATAGCATTATAGTTTATTCTGAAGCAAGGGACATCTATCTTCTGTTTCCACATAGAAACAACACAGTCTGAGCTGGGGCAATGAAAAGAAAGCAGTTGCAACATGATGGGGCACCAAGTCTTAAAACCATAAATTGTTTTGTTAGTGTTGATTGATTTGTGAGCAAACTTATGCATAACTCAATTTCATTTTTGTTTATATAATGTATATTGTGTCTTTCTGAAGAGCACCCTAGAACAGAATCTGAGTGGGAAAACAGCTTTGCTTTGAAAATGTTCCTCTTCCAGTTTGTCAATTTGAACAGCTCCATCTTCTACATCGCCTTTTTTCTTGGCAGGTAAGTTATCTTTGCCAATTGCACTTAAAAGAAAACTTGCACAGAGCTCGAAATCTTCACTAATTTTATAGATTTGAAGAAAATACAGTGACAAGTTTGAACTGTAAGGTTTAGGTACGAGTTAAATATAAACAAGTTAAATAATTAAAACACTAAATATTTTTAAATGTATGAAAGGGTTGGGCCATTGAAATATTTACTCATAAAACTAGCGAGTAAAAATTCTACTTTTTTATAGGGGTGTGCATGACTCTTCTACTAAATAAGAACTCAGAACTTTTGGAAATGCAACCACTTCCCAGACATGGGTCTGTATTTAGCCCTGTGTTAATAGTTTTTGTTAATCTTTTTCTGTTTATTCCCCTTGAGTTACATTTGCAAGAATGCATTTCTGGAAATAGTAAATATTGTCTGGCAAATCTTATACAAGAGTAGGAAGCAGAAATTCTGGCTTCAATTTTTGTGCGTATCTTTAGCTTAGAGCATGAGATATAGCACAGATCTAATCTTGCTTCATCTTCAGTTCAATTTTGTTATGGTCACACTTACCATTTCCGCAGAACCTACAGAATATTTCAGAGTATCTTCTATAAAGTTTTGTAGTATAATTTCAGTTCAAGATTGTTTAGAAAAAACCTAACCAAAACAAGCAAATAATCAAAAAAGCCTAATAAAGACTGTTGGTGATAATCTGTTGCATTCAGTGGTGTATTCGCCATACAGTATCAAAATTTCTTTGTGTCTTGCTGTCTCCTGTATCTAATAGGACCAGGCATGGGTTTCCTTCTCTCTTTTATAACTTTCATTGAGATTGTCAAGAACTGGGATTTGTTTTACAAATCAAGTGTACACTTCACATGGGCAAGCAGTTCCCTGTGCTGTAGTTAATTCCTATTAATTGTAATAGCTTGCTTATCTTCTTAGAAGTAGGTTAGAGTTTGAATATCTACCATCTAAAATCTCTGAAGCTAGGATTTTTTTTCAGGGCATAATAAAAATTTAGGATCACTTGCAAAATGATGGTCCTTGTTTGCATTCTGAAACTTCTGTATCCTACGCACACCACATTTAAGCCTGTGTGATTATTCTGTTGGTATTTCCTAAATTCAGTGGATGTTACAAAATAACTACTGATACAGGGTGTTCCTGGAATATCCACTGAGAAACAGAAATTTTATTTTCCAGATTTGCAGGTCGCCCAGGAAAGTACAACAAGCTTTTTAACAGATGGAGGCTGGAAGAGGTAAACAGTCCTGTTTTGTGTTCCTGTGATATTTCCATGAGTAAAAAGGAAATGACTGAGCCCCAGTTTAAAGATTTTATTACTCCAAATGCAGAAAATACTAAACTCTTATTTATAGAAAAGGATAGGATTCAGGAGATGGGTTTTTCCTTCTGTGTTCTCCAATGTGCTGAGTGACTCTGCCCAAGACACACAAGTTCTACCTGCCTCTTAGGGAAAAACCATCAGTAATAGTCTCTTACCTCACAAGCACTATGAATCCTATGAGATTGGAATCTCCTGGTACTTGAAATTTGGAATTTTGGGCATAAATATAAAGCCATCAGCTTTTTAATCAACTTTATAAATTTCTGTTAACACAGAAAAAACATGTATCTGTTGGAATGGGTCCAGAGGAGGGCCACAAAATGAGTCAGAGGGCTGGAGCATCTCTCCTATGAAGACAGGCTGAGTTGGAGATACTCAGCTTGGAGAAGAGAAGGCTCCAAGGAGAGATTATTACTGGCTTTTAGTATTTAAAGGTGCTTATAAGAAAGAAGTGGACAAACTTTTAGTAGGGTTTGTTGTGACAGGGCAAGGGTTAATGGTTTTAAACTAAGAGAGGCTAGATTTAGACTAGGTGTAAGGAAGAAATATTATTATTATCACTACTCTTACTCTTACTCTTACTCTTACTCTTACTCTTACTCTTACTCTTACTCTTATGATGAAACACTGGGACAGGTTACCTAGAGAGGTGATGGATGTCTTATCCCTGGAAACATTCAAAGTCAGGTTGGATGGGACTCATCTAGTTGAAAATGGCCATACTTATTGCAGGAGTTTGGACTAGATCATCTTAAGGGGTCCTTTCCAACCCAAACTAATCTATAATTCTATAGCATTGCAAAAGAAGAAAAATAGTATTTTTAAAAATTTAACTTGAATGTTAGAATTGCTCATGAATATGCTGAAGTTTCCTCTTTTCTCTGAAAAACAGATTTCTTCCATTGAAATTTGGTAGCCACAGAGTAAAATCTCATAAATTTGTAGTCCATGAATTGAAAAAATATCTCTGTAATTACTTAACATTTTAATATGGCAGTACATATATATACATATATACATATATATATATATATGTATATAGTTAACATACCAGTACCAAAAATTCTGCTAGTAAACCTGTCTTTAGACTTAGATTATTGCAAATGAAATATTGCTCCATTTTTTTGAAATTAGTAGGTACTTACTGGTCTAAGTGAAATGGTCTATATAATTTATCATATATCTAGCCCACATACCTTTAAATTAGGCAATATGATCTAATATCTAACAATATGTCTAAAGGTTGTTCTGCTGAAGTCTATTTTATTAACATTTCTTTTAATATTTCTGCAGATGGATTTTAGTTTTTCTCAACACACATACTTAATATTTTTTATTTACACTCTGAACAAATAAAAATAAAGGGATTCTCTGATTTTAGCTATTGATCTCTTCCACTTCATTTCAGTGTCATCCTAGTGGCTGCTTGATAGATCTGTGCTTACAAATGGGAGTTATTATGGTTTTAAAACAAATGTGGAACAACTTCATGGAACTAGGCTATCCGTAAGTTCAGATGTTAAAGTTCATTTTAAAAATAGTAAATACATGTTAGCATGATTCAGTGACAGGGAGAAATGGTTGCACGTTTGGCGAATGTTTTCACTCATTGCACCTCACTTATTGTCACCTTATTCCCAAGGAAAGCATTAACTTCTGCTGTAAGATAAAGCTTCTCAGGGTATGTTAAACATCTAAGTTGTTTATTGTTATTTCATTTTCCATAATACAGAGACGCTCAGCTTCTGAAATGACTAATGAGTTTAGAGTCTTACACTTCTCTTGAAACTGTAAGAATATATTTCCAGTAAAGTGTTGATTGTCAAATGTTGATGTAATTGAAGTCTCAACCTTGAAAATATATTCCAAAGGATTTTGCTCACAACATGCAATTATTCTGCAAATGAGGGACTGTGTTTACTGTATGTTGTGGAATGAGGGTTTTTGAAAATTCTCAAAAATTTTGAGAAACCTACTTGAACTGCCAGGCTTCCTGTATTCTCAGCCAAGCACAATGTTAACTTTGTCTAAAATTTATTTTAGAACATGCTTATATTCTGTTAGAGAAAGAAATGTTTTGTTTTGACAAAACCAATGTTTGCAGCATAGGCAACAGTTTGCCTTTCAGTAAGAAGAGAGATCAAGAACCAAACACTAAATTAAACTGAGAAAAAAGAGCAGCCTTTAATTAAAAATACTTACAAGAAAGGTATTTCCTATCTTTAGTCTCTTTTCCATAATATCTAGAAACAAATATTAGTCTTTAGTTGGTCCATGTCTCAGTACTGGATAATAGTTTTCATTTAAATAACAGTTTAATTCATGAGCCTCCTATCTCCTTAATATTTATAACTACTCTGCACTGCTTTATGAAGAATAGTCTTAAATATTTCCACCTTCAGCATTCAGCAACACTTTTTAAAATGCTTTTTCCTGCTTTAAGAAAATAAATGTTCTGTAGATGATCTAGATCTTTAGGTTTGTTCAAAAATATATATATTCTACTATTCAGTGTATTTTAGTATGGCGTTCTTACTGGGTTCCACTGACTTGGTTTGTCTGTTACAGAATTGAAGAAAAAGCATTATTTACTTTTTAGTCCTCTTGCTTTGTGCAATTTTTTTTTTTTTTAATGTAGTCATTCAGGAAAATCCTACCAAAAAAGAAAAAGTCTATGCATGCATGTTCCATATTCTGAAAAGCTTATTTGTACAATGCTGAACATACTACATTAAAGACATAATTAAAATTATAATGCAGAATTTTGAGATCTTTTATAAGTCTTTGCATTGTATCTAAGATGATATTTTAAAATATTCCATAAAATACCTAAGTAATCATACAGGTGCTGTTCCAAATATGCCCACTTATTTCAAAACAGTACCAGAATATATTTTAAATCTCTGAGCAGATATAGTCATAAATACTCTCTTTATCTAATAAAGTTTGTTACAGAATTGGTGGTCACGACGCAAAATGAAGAGAAGAGGGCAATCAATGGAGACTAAAATTTCTCTACCTCAGTGGGAAAAAGATTGGAATCTGCAGCCTATGAATCTCCATGGTTTAATGGACGAATATTTAGAGATGGGTGAGCAAATTCGGGAGGTGTTGGTTTTCTTCAGAAAGTAGAACTATGTTGCATGTTAAAAGATCTTTCGAATTTCCAATTTCTAACCATAGAAATGCCTGTCTAGTTTTACAGTTTGGCTTTACCACCATCTTTGTTGCTGCCTTCCCACTGGCACCTCTCCTGGCACTGCTTAACAATATCATAGAAATCAGGTTAGATGCGTACAAGTTTGTCACGCAGTGGCGAAGACCTATGCCTGCAAGAGCAACAGATATAGGTGAGAGAAGCTAATGGCTGTCACTGTCAGGTATCATCTCTTGGTATTTTCTTCTTGAAAACAGCTTAACCCCTGAAGTATTTAATGTGTCAAGATGGTAATGTAACCAACAGATTTCAGTGACAACTTTCCTTTTAGGCAACAAAAGGATAGTTGGTTGCTTTGCTAAGAGGGTTCCTCAAGTTTGTTTTCCATTTACAATAAGCATTCATAATAGTTGGAATATTGAAAACAGGTCTCTGATTTGTGGAACCCTAGGTCTAAAATCAATTGAATTTAGAAATTAAATAAAAGGACTGAATTAACTTGTAACTGAAAATTGAATTAAATAAGAAATCTCTTTCCAGAATCTCTTATTTGGCCTTTATAACAAAAAATTATGGTTGCGCTTTTGTTGCTTAGCTGTGTCTTCTTAGCAGGGTGTGCCCTATTGTAAGATTTTATTTGGGTAGGGTGGATGGTGGCTGGAATGTGGGGACATGGCTTAATCTTGACTTGGTTTTCTGTGTCATAATTCATTCTAAATAAGAAAGGAAAACTGTATGACTAATAATGACTTTATTATCACTAGTATGATTTTATATGACTTAATATGACTATAAAAAACTGACTACTTTGTTGACATTTCTCTTGTTTCTAGGTATTTGGTATGGAATTCTGGAAGGAATTGGAGTTCTGGCTGTCATCACCAATGCCTTTGTTATTGCCATTACTTCTGATTACATTCCACGTTTTGTCTATGCATACAAATATGGTCCCTGTACAGATCAAGGGTACAGACAAGAAAAGTAATTAGGATATTCTTTAAATATACATGTATTTTTCAGTAGAAGCACAATTTACCACTGTATTTCTATGATAACATATATCAGATACATTTCTTTTACATCTGTGCAAACCTTCACAGATGTGAAGTGCAAGTAAGTCAGCCATTCCAAAGAGTTTGCAAAGTAGCTAGTTATATAAGTGAAAAAACCCATGTCTTCCCTTCTAAATGCAAACAAAAATGTTTGTACATTGCATCAATTTTCAGACCTTTTCTAGATAAGCTTTTCTTCTTGTCTACAGTAGGTCTATACTGTCTTCTCCCAGTACATTCCCCAACACATGTATCTGCTCCCAAAAATAAGAGATTTACTCTTCCTGAGCTCTCACAGTAAAAGAGAGTTTAAGGGCAAAAATAATGAGGTGAGATAGGATGAAAAGAGACAGTATCAGAAAAATGTTAGTGCTTAAAGCACACTACCCATTTAAGAGAACTATGTAATTCTATTTTGTCTTTTGCCACTAGTGATTTGAGGTACTACAGCAAGCCTGAAGATCCAGATTATAAAGGGATTCCTCATGCATCTCTTCTTACATCTTCTTTCACTTTCAAATGTGCTTAAGTTACAAGACAAATTTCAAAGAAGATAGGATGTCTAACACGTCTGTGGTTTTCAAGCAACAGCAAAAATTCTACTCCTACAGTCATAAATCAGTATATTTATATGATTTCTGTAATTAATAGTAATAAATTTTTGCCTTTAATATAATAGTTCATTTTTACTGTTGGTGAAAACTCATAAAACCTAGGGGTTTTTTGTATATGCGGCATTATTGGTGGCCGATTCTGCAAGGGTGTTAAATTATTCTGCTCTCTGCTTTTCTATCCATCTTTCAAAGTCCAGTAATTCTAGGAAACAGTTAAAAACGCTGTAGCAACAATTTTTGGTTTATATCTCCCAGTAGATAAGAAGCAAAACCATAGGAAGTGCTGAAAATAGACTTTTAAACAGTGCTCTACCTGAAGCAGATGTTAGACTTTTTTTTCCCTATAAACTTTGCTTCTCTGCATGAAATTTTGGAAATTGCTTTTGTCCTGATAAGTAAATAAAGTATTATGATAACAATATCTGATAGCAGAATATGTTTACATACAGGATGCTTATTGTATAATCACTTTATGAAGAAAGTGCTGCCCATGTGGCTTTTTCTTTCAGATGCTTAAAAGGATATGTCAACAGCAGTTTATCAGTATTTGATTTGAGTGAACTTGGGATGGGATACTCAGGATACTGTCGGTAGGTTTCGATGCTCTCACTTATTGTAACACAGGCATGGACATTAATGCAGACAGTAAATTAAAAGTGCTTAAATTGCTGGCATTTCTTTTTTGCCTGTCAAAGTATTGGAGTTCATGTCTGTTCAACACAGAAGCCTCAGATGCAAAGTGTGTGGTAGGATACACTACTAACGTATTGGAAATCTGTATTTGAAGTTTTTGCAGGATTCTTGCAAGCCATTATCTTTCATGTCTCTATGAGTTAGTTAATGTAAACGTTTTACCAGCTGCCAAGAAGGGTAAAAATCCTCATTTCAATTTTGTTAAGCATTCTGAAGTCAATTAATTAAAATACACAATTAAAATTTTTGTTACTTCTCTAACCCAGGTTGAGATTGCAGACAGTTATACAAGATAAATAAAATACAGCATAAAATAAAATATGACATGAGTGCACTCCTGTTTTCAGACTTAGTTTTTCAGTGAGCATTAGTTTAAATTAGAATCATATTTCATTTATGCAAACTTTGTCTTGAGAATCTCAGATTCTTATAAGCAAAGACAAGAACCAATTTAGAATCAACACACTTAACACTCCAGCTTTGTAATAATAGAAGTATCTGTTTGCTCTGGATATTTGGAAGAAAAAGTACTGTCCCATAAACAGTTTTATTTAATAGCCTGTATTCTGGACAGTTGCTCTCCTTTTCTGTTTAATTCCTCTCGAAGTCTGCTTTCACTTCAATTTCTCTGCGTTTAGCCAGATCTGGGATGAACTAGAGCTTGACCATGTCTAGGTTTTTGAGCACAGGGTAACTTACTGGGTTTCTCTTTGCTTTGCAGGTATAGAGACTACAGAGCCCCACCATGGAGTTCAACTCCATATGAATTCACTTTGCAGTTTTGGCACGTCCTGGCAGCACGGCTGGCCTTCATAATAGTATTTGAGGTTAGTTGTGGGACGTAACAATTCCTTTCTACCTCTTAGAAGTCTGAGTTGATTCTTTACAGTAGTCCTATAAGTAAATTGTCATTTTAATCAATTGTTTGTTCATTATAGTCAAGAGAGAGGAAAAGTCTTTCCCAAACTGTTGCCTATCAGCTGCTTCAAACAGAATTGACAGAGCATGCACTTGCTCTAGAGCTCCTCTAAACTCGTATTTCCTTAACATTCATCTTGTACATTATGTTGGTTCTCTGCCCAATCTTTCCTATTTTATTGAAAAAGAAGAAATGCAAGTTTGTGTATATTAGGCATAGTTATTACAAGATGGAATCTGTGTCAGGAAAATGAGACATGATTCTAGCCTAATATAAAAGTAGAAACATATATACTAAGTTTGAAGAACATACTGCATACTACCCAGGAATCTGATTACCTATTTTCATTATAAGCCCTGAACAAAGACGGTTTGTAAGTAGCATTTGCATTTGTTGATCAAACTAGCATATTCTGTAGTCACATCTTCATTTAAGTCACTAACTATACCCTTTGTTTTACTTTTTCGAAAACTTCAGCATTTGCCCATTTCTTTTAGATCACTCATTTACTCCCATATGAGTATTTTTATTGAAAAAAACCAAAGGAGTTGCCTTTGTCACTAATTGAATCTCAGTTCCAGTTTTGCCACAGACTTTTAGGCTCTAAAGTTGTCCTAGAAAGGAATACTTATTGATATGTTAAGCAATTGTTTTTGTTTTTCTTTTCAGCACCTTGTTTTTGGAATAAAGTCTTTCATTGCCTACCTAATTCCAGACATACCCAAAGACTTGTGTGACAGAATGAGAAGAGAGAAGTACTTAGTCCAGGAAATGATGTATGAGGCTGAACTGGAACATTTGCAAAGAGAAAGGAAGAAGAATGGGAAACAGTATCACCATGAATGGCCTTAGTCACTACCATGCTACAACAAAAACACTGTTAGAAATTGGAGAGTGAAGTTATAAAATGAAGTCAGTCTGGCATCAGTGTGAGATTTGATGATGGTGTATATATGTTCTTGCTAGGCAGTACAGTTGCATACTTTGGTGGGCACTGAAAAATAGCAGTTTCCAATGATGACATTGAAAAGCCTTACCTGTAACTGGTCTGTGATGAGCTCTGATGACAACTGGCATTCAGAAGTGTGCAGACAGATTAAAAGTCTGGACACTGCTTTAAAAAAAGGCAATGGATTTTCATGCTGTTTATGAAGATACTATCAGCATGATGAAAACAGAAAATAACCTGTGAATCTGTAAAATCAGGGCATGACTAAAACTAACTTAAGTGATATTGACTACTTCTACAGCTTCTGATTGCTCAGCTCCATCTGTAATGCCTGTAAAGAAAAGAGCAGTTATTGCCTTTGTGGCCATGACTTGAACTTTCAGGCTTACTGTTTTGTCAGGTTTGTCCTAGTCTCTTGTTGAGATTGTGGATGTAGTCCTACCCTAAAAAAGGGGTCTGTGGCTGCTAAATATATACTATGCAGTTAAAGATTTGCACATCAGTGTCATTAACTTATCCATCTAGTTGAAAACCAAAAAGTCCAAATTCAGAAAGAAAACAGCAGCACTAGGAGAACATAATTTTCTGTTTGAAAATTACACAGCTGTTGAGTTGTCTTTCCACTTTCGTGTGTGGAAAGGCCATCTCCACATGCTTCGAGGATGAAAGAACTGTCATTTTCATGCTAACTGTGTTACTCTTCCTTTTGATATGTCTGGGCAATGATTCCATGACTTCACAGAATGCTAACTTGAAATGCTCCCATGCAGTGCAAATTACTTTCTCTTCAAAATACAATTATATCTTTATAATATGCAAGCTTCTGCAGATATACATGAGACATACAGTATAACATAGTGGCTTGCTTGTTCAGGGAAGGAGAAGAGAAATTTGTAATAATGTTCTTCTTATTGTAATAGTAAATGTTGCAGTAATGTACACTTCTTTTATTGGCCTAAATATTTCATAACATTGGAGTTGGATATAGGCAAATATGTATACAGATTGTATATAAATGCATACACACAGTGGTTACTCTTATATAACACTAGTAGTAGTAGTAGTAGTAGTAGTAGTAGTAGTAGTAGTATGCCTTCTTACACTTTGGGGGGATTTTTTTGATAAAATCACTAAAAAAAGTAGATGTTCATTGAAGAATCAAATTTCAGTTTTTATGTGCGAACAGCATACTGCAGTGTTGCCTGTGGTTAATAGTCACATTTTGGTGATGAAATTGTCTGTTGCTAACACTTCGTAATACAGGAAAAGTATTTAATATTTAAACAAGTTTGAAGGGATACCTTGCAGGGAAGGAAATGGATAAACAGAGTTACTGTTCTGTTTCTCTTGTACAATTTTAAATAATGCTTCTCTATACTGGATGAGAAAAAATGAAAAACAGTCAGCAAAGCACAGTAACTACAAAGTCTACAAATTTTGACATTATTTTTAGGGATAAAGCTGCAGCAAAATCACTGCTGACGGATATGAAAAGACCAAAATTTTTGCTATTTATATCATCCTGTTGAATTAAAAAGTGTGATTCCAGTATTCACTTGCATTTATTAGCACAATAATTTTATTTCACTGAAATTAATTTCAAGAGTCAAGAGCCCATCAAAGTGGGTAAATGGGATCTGTTGTATCCAGAGAGCCTAACATCAGACTTTTAAGTTAGTTCTTCAGTTGTTTCACACATTTATGAGATTTCTTAGTTAATTTCAGCTCTGTTACCAGACAAGGCACGTGTAGGAGTATCTATAGTACTGCATGAGAGGAGGAAATAAATTTGAAAATCTGGTCCAATCAGATACATTACCCATTCATTCTGTGATAAAGGGTTGATGGAACCCAGCTTGCCATATTTTGAAAAGGCTGTTTTGTTCCTTCATATTCTGGATTGTGCATTAAGTTCATCAGGAGTCATTATCAGAAAAAAAATTACTGCACTCTCCTCAGTGCTAATAGAATCACAACATCTGATTTATTTTATTATCTCTCATTCTGTGTCTCATTCTATGGATTGTCAAGCGCCATTTCACAGCATTAACCCTGTGTCACAGTTTTTGTTTCTGTGCCACCTAATGATAATACTTCAATCTTCAGAAGGTCACAGATGAGCTCTTTTTAATATTTTCTCTAAAAACAAAATGTCTTGGCTGGCCCAAGTTACAAAGATACAGGGTAAAATCAGGCAAAAATCAGACATCTTATTTTATACTTTCTTGTTTCTGCTATTGATATTGACATGGTCAATACATACCTAGGCAAATTCCAATTGGACTTGAAAAACCACATTAAAATTTTTTCTTGTATTTGAGATTTATGTGTATATATGTTATGAATTTTTTTCAACACTGGAATGCGGGAGAATATGAAAGGCGAGTATATAGATCTGACATGGTGCATTTTATGCACTGGAAAAGCACAAGAAGTTTGGAGAAACACTCTGTGTGTCCTTTGGAGGACATCAACAATGTGTAAAGGTCTTGCCACTGTCTAGCCATTTGCTTAAGCTGAGAAACCTTTTTGCTAGACTTCACTTAATGCTGTTTTCATTGACTGCATGTTATTTTCCTAAAGAATACGGCACACGCTGTCCTCAGGAATAATGTGTTTTTTGAATGGTGAATGAGCTTTTCATATTCTAAATATTGTCTTTTCAAACAAATGACTAGTATAACTAGACTGTGCATGCAGGCTGCATTTGTGAAATCTGACAAAGCTTTACAACCTCAATTTGTGCAAAAATACTTTAGATCATTGCAGATCTAATCTATGAAAACTTTCCTCTATGCATGTGCCCTAAGAAAGACTGCATGAGCAACTAGATTTTTTTATATATAAAGTATTTGTTCAAAATGTGTTAATTATTCTTAACCAAATTCTGCGTCATTCAGACAAAAGAAATTTTCATTTCAGAAATGGCACAAAGTCCAGATACATGATATACACCTCATTTCGTATGAATTTTTATTCTAAATTTGTGCCTAATGTGTGAGATCTGAATTTTGGTGAATAAAAAAAGGAAAATAAGAATTCTGCTTTATTTGCTATCCTAATGAGACATTCCCTGAAGTTTGTCTCTGCAAAGAGGGAGGCGTTAAGAGTATTCACAACTGAGTGCTAAGGCTTGCCTGAATGTTGAGCTCAGGCTCCCACAGCACACTGATTGAGCATCCTTCAATGGATATTTGGAAACAAGGCAAACCTCATGACAAGTTCAGTAAAGCCTTTGAAACTCTCATCCATGGCATTCTCCTGGAGATGGTGGCAGCAAGTGCACTCTTAGCTGGATTAAAGCTGATTGGATGGCCATGCCCAGAGGGTGGCAGTGAGTGTTGTTTATCCAGTTGTCAGCTGGTCAGTATGGTTCCAAAAGGCTCAGTATTGGGGCCAGTTCTATTAAATGTTTTTATCAATGATCTGAACAAGGGATTCAAAGGCATCCTCAGTGAGTTTGCAAACAATACTAAGTTGGGTGGGATTGTTGATCTGTTGAAGGGCAGGAAGGCTCTGCAGCTAGATATGGACAAGCTGGGTCAATGAGCCAAAGTGAGTAGAGTGTTCAGTATGGCAAAGTGCCAAGTCTTATCCCTGAATCACAACAACCCACTGCAGTGCTAGAAGCTGAGGGCAGAGTGGAAAGCTGTCCTGTGGAAAAGGGCAGCAGGGGGGTCCTAGTCAACAGCAGCTGAATATGAGCCAGCATCTGCCCAGGCAGACAAAAAAGCCAATGACATTCTTTCCTGTGTCAGAAATAGTGTGGCCAGCAGAACCAGGGAAGTGATTGTCCATCTGTACTTGGCACTGATGAAGCCACACATTGAGACCAGTATCCAGTTCTGGGTCCCTCATTCCAGGCAGATATTGAGGTGCTGAAGCATGTCCAGAGAAGGGCAATGAAGCTGGTGAGGCATCTAGAAAGATTAAGTCATAGGAGGAGTGGCTGAAGGAGCTGTGGTTGTTTAGTTGGACAAGGAGGCTCAGAGGAGTCTTATCACTCTCCACAACTACCTGAGGAGATTGCAGCAAGGTGGGAAGTCAGCATCTTCTACCAGGCAACTTGTGACAAGACAAGGGAACATAACCTCAGGCTGCACACAGTAAGGTTCAGTTTGGACATCAGGAAGATTTTTTCATTGAAAGCATTAGAACAGGCTGCCCTGGGAGGTGGTGGAGTCATCATCCTTGGAAGTGTTCAAGAAATGACTAGAAATGGCACTTAGTGTTGTGATTTATTTGTCATGGTGATATTTGGTCAAAGATTGGACCTGATAATTTTGGAGGTGTTTTCCAACCATAATGATTCATTTCTTTCCTAACCCTTTTCATTAAAGGATTTATAGAGAAAATGATGACAGGGCTAAAACTTCAATAGTGATGATGGATGATAAGTAAGCTTTTGCATTTTGTTAGATGTTTCTTTGGAAGTACATATCTTCACTAGAATGAAATGCACATCAGCTGTGGCTGTGCCCTTTTCCGACAACAGCTTATCATAAATGATGTTCTGAGGCACAGTTAGGCTCAGTTGTGTTCTGTGGAAAGCTCAAAAGGAAAATGTCTAGACAGACTAGTAAAAATACATTAGTAGATAACTACCCTAATGGAAAAATTAATAAATTTCCAGAAGTTTCCTTCATAAAAAGTTCTACAGAAGGAAAAACTACCTTGGGAAACATAGCTTCAGGATGAGTATTAATATGGGGAAAGGCAAGGGTTTTGGTGATATTTTATTCTTAATGTGCCATTAAGATGATCAGTCTAATCATATGCATAATGCACATTTGCTCTTTCCTTGCTGCGGCTTCCTCCACTGCAGACTCCAACTGGGAGTGTTGCCAGAGAGAATTTCTGGAGCCATGGAATCCATTGGAGTTACCTGCCAAGTCCTACATGGCATTGTGGGACTTAGCATTTTGCATTATGTCACAGTTTGTTTGGAGGGAAATTAACATAGTTAGCCTGTAAATGTCACCAATTTTCATTAGAACTATTATAAACTGGATTTTTTTATATGTACTGGGCAATGGCCTTATCAGTAAAACTAATTTTATACAAACAACTACTTATGAATGCGGTGAAGTTGATGGAAATTTTTTTTGAAAAATCACATTTTCTATTTAGTTTCTATTTCTATTAGGAAAATGGACAGAATAAGAGTAGTGGTGTCAGTAATCACTTACAATGAGGTAGTACTTCCAGAAGCACTATATTTTTGGAATCCTCATAAAGTGCTTATGTTGCTTGTTTTGGGGCAAAGTTTGAAACAAATATAAGGGCAGCATTTCATAGTAATTATTTGATGTTAAGACTAATTCTAGAATTCAAACAGAAGTCCACTTCTAGGCAGACCTGTTATTTTGTTCCAATGCATACTTTGACTAAAATGCATACAGTGACACTTCCTGAAAGTGTTTAAGTGAATTCTAACCTATATTCCTGTAGTGGAAAATCTAGTAGCTTAAAAAATTCCTTAAGTCTTTTTATATGCAACCTCATGCTCACAAAACCCATGTTCTTTTGAGGTAAACTTCAGCAACCAGCATGTGCAGGGTGAGAATGAGCAGAAGGCAGCAAAGGGCTCATGTTCACTCCAGTAAGTTTTGCTCCAGAATTGCAACGGGCTCTGTAAAATAAGGGTTTGAGCATGAAGCATGGGGACAGGCCTCCTGATCTTTTTTCTTCTCCTTTGGCTTATTCTTTACTTATCCTCAGTGTTTTATTACATACTGCCTTCTGGATGACAGTCCAATTTCCAGGGCAATTCAGTAACAGCAGATTATTTTACAGACTGGTTTTGGATGTCCCTTACTGAGATGCCAAAGCAGAAAATGCACTAGTCTGTCTGGTGCTTTTTACAAATTAGTATGCACTGATTGGATGAAGCAGCGTGAGACAGTATGGGGTACCTCTCTCTGCCTGTGCCATTTTTGTCCTTTTAGTCTCTTCCCCAAGCACCACAGTTTTTTATCCTTGTATCCCTTCCTACACATACACATATCCCTTCCTACACATCCTAAATATCCTACGCAGTTGTATAATTTTTAAATTTCTATAATGGATTCGTTTTGACAATTTTTATCTGATACTGCCTTTGCAAACACATTTGCTAGAAATTTAGATTGTCATAACCTTGGCATAACCATAATAGCACAATGTTACCACAACAGCACAATGTTCTAATGGCACAACAATGAACAGTAGGGAAATCACTTCACTATTCTATTCTAAATCACCTATATTCTATGGTATACTTTTTAAGGAACTTTTTAAATCCAGGGCTGGGATTTAGTCTTGAAATGGTAATGGTGTATTACCGCTTCACTGCACCTGAAATGACATACATTAGTTCTGTTGGCTCATTCTGTCTTCTTGATACAATCTCTGTATTGCTAGTTGTTCTCTGTAGTTTGCATTCTTATTGACATGAGCTACTTGTTAGGATGCAAGAGTGAGAAACTAGGATTAAACCCAATGGAGTCTAAAGCTAGTGAGATTTTAACCACTGAGAACAAAGATTTTTCTGTTAATAATGGAAAAAAATCAGATCACATTTTCTTTTCATGTTCTATTTAAATTACTTGGAGTTTCGTATTGAAAATCTTCCACACTGTTAGCTCTGATTTTTACCTACAGTAGTATCACTGAAATTTCAGTTCTTTGAAATAATCTCATGTAAAATGTAACAGAATAAGAAAGTTCAGTCATTTCTTTACTCTGGTAGTCCTGGCTTACTTGCAATATCATGACCATAAGAGATATATTAAAATGTGTATATATTTGAAATTTATGTAACGTTTAAATACAACTTGATTTCTAAGTAAGGAGTAAGGATAAAATTTCTGCTATTTTTTCTACTCATGAATCTACACTTTGTAAGTAATATTTAAAACAAGTTTATAGTATCAGAGAGCATTTTGGAGAAATCTAATTTTCTGTGCAAAAGCTGTAAGTTCCTTCAGCATGTCAGCTTTCAGTACCTTTTGTGTTTTAAGATTGCTTTTACAAGCAGCTATGTACCCCAGAAGTAAAAGAATTCACGGAGAAAAACACTGTAAATCTGAATAACTGTTGTAAGACACTTTTGTCATAAATTTGTCTTTGGGATGCTGTTTACTTTATTAAGGTTTACATATAAAAATGCAACTACTTGCTGTATCATGCACATTTGATTATTACTTTTTCATTAATAAACTTGGATATCTTTGAAAAAGGCTGTGAGCTTTATTATTCCAAATATTCAAATATAATTAAAAGCAATTATATACTTGAAAAGTGAGTGCTCATGAGCATTCAAATCATTGTCTTGTAAGTAAGTAATTTCAGGGTCACACTTGGCATACTCAGACATTTTTAACAATTAAATATTTGGTTATTTTGTCCTCAAGGCACAGCTAGACTGAGTTTTCAAATTTTCACTGCTTTCACTAGTGACTAATAATTTCTTAAATTTAAGCTCTTCTAGGATTTATCTGTTCCTAGTTTCATAATCTCAGTTTTTCAACCGAAGTGGACATGCTAGATATGCCTCTGGAGGGATCAATGGCTCAGGATGTAGAGGAAAAGAAAACAACACTGGCATGAATATTTAAACAGAATGGGAACTTCTTTGAGTTCCAGTTTTGCTAGCACTTATCCTTAAATCTTGCTAGAAGGCTGAATAATGAGCTACTGATTTTAGCCATCATATGTTGTCGTGTGATTCACATGTTGGAATTAGTATAACCCTGTGGCTGACTCCATTACAAATACAGAAAGCACTTGAGCTCAATGAGCAGCTTTAGTTGTAACAAAACTAGTCTGGAAATAGTTGAAGAAAAATCCTTCAGGATATTTCTTCAATAGCATTTGGAGAGGATGCAATTCTAGCCAACCTAACTCACTTTTCCCCAATATTAAGTGGATAAATTAAGATTCTCTTTTGTGGCAAATTACTTCAAAAGATGTTAGGTCTGTAGTGCATCCAATGCTGCCAAACTTGTAAAATGCATGCAGAGCATAATGATATAATTTTAAATTCCTTAAGAAATATTCAGAGGAGCCTTGGTTTTCTTCAGAGTTACAGATCTCTGAATCAGATATCCTCCAACTATGACTAGAGAGGGTTTTATCATCTTCCATCTGACTACATAGCTTCATATTGGTGTTCTGAACCACTGAATTTCACTCCGGAATTATATTACATCCTTATTCATGGTAGTTAGACTTTCTTAATACAACTGGATCAGTAAGGTGTGTGGCCATGAGATATAAATGATAAAGTAGTATTTACTGAGTTTCCATCTTTGCCTTGCTAACAATCCCAAGTACAGAAGCAGGAAGGGAAAGCATGCCACATGAGACAGCAAGCAGCTAGTCAGACTCAGATATAAGCTTTAATGAGATTATAAAAGCAGCGTAAAAGGGATTAACACAAACTGACTTAATTCTGTTTCTTGACAAATTGTTCCATGCAAGCAAGGGAGTGTCATTTACAGACTGCTATTTCTGTTCTCTAATTAAAATCCTGGGACCATTTCCAGGGGTAGGGCATGAACACAGACAGGGGAAGTAACTTCAAGGACCAGACTGACATACATCTACATCACAAAGATAGTCACTGATAAAGCAAAAGCAACAGTGGGGCTCTTCAAAGAAATATAAGCTAAGTGTATCAGCTGGGTCCATGAGTTGTCATTGATATTTTCATTCAGTCTGTTTCATTCAATTGTGAATTTTGTTAAAAAAATACATTTATCAAAAAACTATATCCAGAAGTTTATCAAGGTGAAAGGAGATCTGTTGACTTTGATTTACAACCAGCAAGTTGTAGAAGAGATGTGTTTCACTGAAAGAGAGCAATGAGTGGGCTCTGCTTCCAAGACATTGTACCAGACAGATTATTTTGCCTAATTTTGTGTCTTTCTTTCAAAATTCAGCATAAATTATCAATTAGGAGGCATGATCATCATTAAATGTTGGTTTATTTTCTTTATTGCATAAAAGTGGATCCTTTTGAGGCAAAAACTAACTAACACAGATAAAGAACTATCCTGAATTCAAAGTAAAATTTGTTGCTCTGTCCTATAGCTTTTACAATGAGAAGTTGTAAAGAAAACTTGAATTCCCCAGAGGAAGTGAATACAGTTATCTCGATGACTGAAAGACCAGTCTGGTCTATACAAGGTTCCAGTGAGGAGAAATTTTGTGATACCTGGGTGTAGGCTCAACCTGACCTCTCCTCTCTTCGTCCATCAGAGGGCAGCTCACAGACTCACCTTAGTGAGACATCTCACAAACTTCTCCAACGTCTTAATTTATCTCAAGTCCACCTTTGCACAATCTCCTCAGTGATAAGTTGCTGAATAGACCGTGTGATGCAAATGTATTGCAGTTGTGTCTGAATGGTTCTACAAAATTCATGAAATTCTTCTACAAAATTCTTCTGAAACAGCAGCACTTCCAAAACCCTATTTTCCAATAACTTCCCAAGTCTGCCAAGAAATTCATAAAGAAAAATCTGGCCTTTATTGCTATAGAGAGAAATTGCACCCTCTGAGTCATCTACAAGCTGGTAAATGCAGTACAAGAAGTTACTAATTTCTGAAGCTGAAGAACTAAAGTTTAATTAATGTCCCTTGTCCCTCAGCTTCTAGAGGCGAGATTCTCTGCTTATGTTTGTATATGAATTTTCCTCAGAATTGTAACCACGGATCTGGTGATTATTTTCTTTGTTGGTATTGTTCTTGAAGGTGTTATCTGTTCTAGTTTTATTTGCAGCAACTTTAGGCAGTTTTCTTTCAAAGTCCATCTGAAAAAAAGAAAGTTTGTAGTTTGAAGCCCATATTCACTGCCTTTTTCCTTTGATTAAAGGAAAATTGTTAAAACAGTGCAAGAAGAAATGTGTTTGTTCTGTATAGCTTTTTAATGAGCAACAAAGCCTTGAGACACCTGGAGAAGAGCTGGCCATGTGGAGGAGGTGGAGGTGGAAAAGAGCAGCTCAGATGCTGGTGAGTGTAGCACCACCCAACTGTTACTCTGTGGTGCTGCTCTGGAGGGCAGAAGCCTCATAGGCTCTGATGGTAAGGATGGCAGCAGCAAGAGAGCTTCATAAGCATATGAGTTCTAAAGTGTTTTTCTCTGAGCTTGGTGGAAGGAGAAGGCTTGGTCTAGTGTGTGAAGTGCAGTTTTGTCCCCACTTGGCTATTAGAGCAAGGAGGGCAGGGAGAGGGAGGTCAGACCCTGTTTCACAAGCTCCTGGCATTCCCAAGGGCTGTTTGGTTTTGGAGAACCTGAGTCCCCATATTTGATGAAAATGGGAAAAATAGGTAACTTATTACTAACCAGGGTTTGGCTGATCTCATTTCCAGTCTGTGGTGCTTATACAGCATCCCTTGCATAAGTTCAAAAGCAACAGTTGAAAGCTGGTGAGTTCTGTGCTCAGCACATGGCCTCACACAGGCACATGCACATGTTCCTGTGTGCTCCTGGGCCACAGCAGGGCCAAGCAGATGGGTTCAGGTACTCACCTCCAGGCTGTCGTGCTGCACACTGCACCAGAGGAGTATTTTGAGTCTTTTGGACCAAAAGCAAAACAGGTTGCAGACTGGCTTAATTAACACTGGTGGGATGTCTTCTCCTTTACTAGGTCCTGCAGAAAGAAAATAATATGTGAGTCTATGGATAGCTGGGTATGAACCTTGGGAGCCTTCAGACCGTGAGGTGGGGGAGCAGGATCAGAGCCCACTTCCCTCTTTGGAGTCTGTGTCTCAAGTCACCTACTGGACTTTTAAAAGCTTTTCTAACAGCTGAGTCAGCTTATACAAAAGTATGTTTGTGTGTATATATATATATGTATGTATGTATGTATGTGTATATATATGTGTGTGTGTGGGTGTCTATGTAGGTTCAGAACACCAACCTGTTATAAAGCTTATCAACAAGCCTGTGATGGCACAGCCCACACAGCCGATGGCACTGAAGTACAGGTAGGACAGGGAGTACCAGGTGTCTGCCAGCAAAGGCCTGTGAAGAAGTGACAAAAGCAGCTAATGATGAGCAACCACTGTGTTTAAGTTCTTACCTGACTGTGCCAGCAAAATGCAGCTCATGCTGCAGTTGGGATATCTTCTGGCATCAGTCTGCACTCCCAGCCTGCTCTGTGGGCTGCAGGCTGGAGTGGCACACTTTGCAAAACATAGGCTTAAGTGGTAACAATAGGAAAAATACCTCTCTGGAGTCACCGTGGGAGCTGCTGTTACCAGTGCCTTGGTGCTGTTAGCCAGTGTGCAATTGAGGGTAGACAGTTGCAGAGGGACGGACTTTGTTGGTGGTGCAGGGTAAATGAAAGAGCCAGTACCAGCCCAAAAAGCCAAGCTGATCCCAGCTAAGAGGCCTCCGAGAGCACCCTTGGCAAGGATAGAAAGATACTGTTAAAGATGATATGTGGAAAGTGCTTTTCTGTGAATGGGAATTAGGCAGGAGTAGGTAATGATGGATTACAGTGTAAATAAATTCTGTTCTCTCTCAACTAAGGTATAAAACATGGTGTTTTAGTGTCCTCTATTTATAAAAGTTGAAACAGAAGTGTGATTAAAGCTGTGGTACAGATTTTAGTTTTACTTCTGCTAACCTTGATGGGAATCCTGATGGGGCAATGTGGAATGAGCTCATGTTGTGTTTTGAGTGAAAGAATGAAGGCAAAGCTTTTGCGATCATTCTGTGCATCCCAAGGCTGCTGCCAGTACTGAATATTTTTTTCCTCTTAATAAAACTCAGAAACAAACAAAAAACCAAAAAAAATTAAGAAAGCCCTCATACAAATCTAATCATCAATTATTCCACAGTTGGGTAGACTTAAATTCAGCAGGATAAATTTAGGCAGGGAAAAGGCATGTATAAATATCAGGCACTAAATCTGAAAAGCAGCTCCAAGTCCCAAGCAATTTTCAAAATGGAGTTTTGACCAAAAACACCAAGAGATTTTCTTTTAGATCAGGATTTTTGTTTCCTTACCTTCCAGTTAGCACAGGGAAACACAATTCCCAGGGTAAATAATCCCAGCATTGGCCCCCCGCACATCCCATGGATGGAGAGGGAAGCCTGTAGGTGCAGAGAAGAGGAGTTCAGGGCAGCAGCTGAGGGGAAACATGCTCAATTCTGATTTTGGTCAGTAATTTTCAGTGGGAAAATGGTGAGGGAGAAGGGATAAGTAGTGATTTCAAAGCACAATTAAAGAGAGAATCACGCTCAGTGTTGTTTCCTAGCAGTGAGTCAATAGTGAAGGAGTTAGGGGATTCTTTTTCTTATTTATTCCTCTCAGCAAAATGTCCACAGAAATGGTTTAAGTAATTTAGCAGCCAGCAGAGCTGGCAGCATTATTTGCTCAGTTCATTACATTTTCTGTTCATTCCTATTTTATTAATTACATTTCTGAAGCAAGAAATACCTGCACAACTCCTCCCAGCAGCGATGCTGCTGCAGCCATTGAAGTGCACAGGACACCATATAATATACCTGGAAAAGATAAGGTAGTGAGGTTCTCAGTGCTGGTTAATAGTGGGGATGGTTCCTAGCTCAGTAATGTCTGAGATGACCAGGCAGCATGGAGAAATTTTCACTTCTTTTTGGATGTTTAGTGTAGACCATTACACGCCCAGCAGTGTCTTGTGTGAAGCCTCATTGGATTTTTGGTTGATTAATATTGCTTTCAAATTAGAACAATAGCAATGAAATTAATTTAGAAGTTATGCCTCATGTAGAAATATTTCTGTTGCCTTTAAATATCACTTCTTAAATAATCTAATAAATGAGCTGAGAAATGATAAAACAGCATGGCTTTCTTCCCTTGACACCAGTTTTAACTTCATGGTAGGTGAAACTCTGTATGCAGCAGTCTTGAATAAAGCAAACCAAAACTAATATGCTAGCACAACTTGGTTTTGGACATAAAGATTTATCTTTCTAGGTCCAGAGTGAAAAAAATAAGTACTAAGTGGAAAAACAAGAATGGAGAAGACTAGAAGCAGTTACAGAGATAGAAGATATATGGGTTTGGCTCCTTCATGATATTTATGAACTTTAATAGAATTCTTGTGGTATTATTATGATATTCTTGAAAGGGTTATGCTCTTACTGCAATAATTGTAACAAATATCCTAAAAATTAAAATAATGTTGGATGCTTGATATGTTGATGATATTTTGTGGGGTTTTTTTTTTTTGTTTTCATACTTTTTCTCTGAAAAGCTGAATAACCTGCTTATGCAATATTCTAAGTTTGAATCAAAATTACTTACTGTATTACTCTAAATAAATACTAATATAGAGTAATTTGGTAATAACTATATTGATATTCTTTCTGCGTTATGAAGAGTGTTTTCCAATATTTTCAGTAGACCAAAGTTTTCCAAGTATTTTGAGTAGTGGTTATTAAGCTAGTCTATATTTGTTTCTCCGCTGTATGGTGCTGATACTTCATGCTACTGAAGCATCAGGCTGATGTTCACCTTGAGGGTTTTTAAAGTGCTACATTCCTGTGGAGGTTTCCAAAGTAAAAGAGGGAATGTCTCTATGCAGTGCCCTTTGCTGCTAAAGAAATTTGTCTCATCTAGAGTACCCACATAAGCCTTTGCTGATCCATGTGCTCATCTTCTCGGGGAGGTTTGGGAAACCTTTCTTGACCACGTCTTCAAAGGTAACAGTTGCTAAAGCATTGATGCTGGCAGCTACTGTGCTGTAGAAAGGAAGTGGTAAGTAAATAGAAAGCAATATAATCTGAAATCAAGTGGTATTTATAAAGAAATGCTGCTTCTTTTTCAGCACTAATGCTCTCCAAGAAGTGTATGATTCATAGTATTTTTCATACGTGCTACTTTAACTGGGGAGGTTTCTGCTACTTCTGCAATTGCTGGGGGTTCTGCTTCATGCTGGCATGGAACAAGATAGAAACACATCCTAACTGACCCTTGCATTTACAAGTTTGCAAAGACCTTAAATATAGACATGTTCCAGAATTAAAACTTTACACCCTTACAAATGGAAAGATGTGCAGTCACCACTAGTGCCACCCTGGTCCTCCATGAATGGCCCAACTCTTTTAGCTAGGTGAATGAGCCTATCTTTGGTGAATACAGTTCAGATAGATTTGGTGAAAACATTTATACCCCTGACTGTGATATTGTGGCAGTTAACTTAAGACAATTTCACCATGAGCAGCTCAGAAGAGTATTTTAGGAAGTTAAACTCAGTTTTTCTACATTTTTTCTGTATTGATAACATTATTCTTAAATGTATCTGGGATAAAAAGATACTGGAGATGTGGGGTTAGACTTTATCATAAACATAATCATAGAATAATCTAGGTTGGAAAAGACCTCTATGATCACAGAGTCCAACTGTTTACCCAGAACAGTCAAGTCTACCACTAAACCAAGTCCCAAAGTGCCACATCTGCATGTCATTAAAAAATCTCCAGAGATGTAACATCATTCAATAAAGAACTACTGCTACTTCCTAGAATGTTCTAAGAAAAACAACCGGGCTTTTCTTAGGGTTTCATATTCTGACCTCATTCTGGATCCTCAAGAAATTATCATAAACAGCCAAAATGTCAATTCAGATTCACAAACCTTAGTGTTCCACTGAACGCACAAGCGACAAACAGTCCTGGGACTCCTGGCATCGAAGAAAAAATGTCCATAACAAAGTATGGCATGAGCTGGGATAGAAGGAGCACAAGAGCAACACAAGACATTAATTAAGAGTTTCCTAGGTAATGGAAGATAAGTATTTTATGTTTATGAGCATGTTGCTAAATTCTGGTGTTGTCCCAAATAACGTGGTTTCAGATTTTGAGAAAAGGGGATGTTTTTTGGCAAAAATGCTCAATTGAATTAGTACTGCAGGAGTGCCAGAACAGATATTATTGTAGCCCTAATCTGGCACTCACCTTAGTCCCTGAGTGCTGAAAGGATATAGAGAATTGCACAAAATTAAACTGACCTGATATGTGCTATATCTGAGCCCAAAGCAGCTCCTAATTATAGTAATGGACATCTGTACCTGATCAGGAGCTGAAATGAAAGCAGCAGTCCAAGGGTCACAACTCTTGTAATGAGAGTACATCACCAATCCACAAAATACTGCACACACTAGGACTGTCCAAAGTCCCAATAAATTCAGGTAAAGTGCCCTAGAGCAAAAGAGAGAAACTGTTTAATGGAAGATAAATAAAAAAGTTGTTACAAGGTATTTATTCTTAACTTTTTGGGGAGATCCTTTAATCCCAATGGTTATATAATTCAAACTGGCTGTATAATTCAAAGCAAGATTAAAAAATTTTAAGAAAAGGAAAAGTACACCATCCTTATGCTATAGGTCAAGGATAAAGTTTCCGAGCAACTCCATAGAGCTGGAAGAGTCAAGTAACCTCTACACAGAATGGGCTGCACTGAGTACTGTCATTCTTCTCCCTTGTAAGAACAGATTTTTGCCTTTGCTTTATTTTGTTGGGAGAGGTTGATGCTGTCCTCCCTTTAAAGCACACAAAATGTTATTTCCAATGTTACCATGCAAAGTAAGTCTTGGTTGTTTCTCGCTAGGCCATGAATTGCAATGGGTGGGTGACAGTATCTGCTAGGAAGATTGTGTGGCTGTGGGTCAGCAATCCTGTAGGTTCTGAGACCTGCCAGATTTTATAGAACTCACATTATAGACATCACATTGCACAAGATCTATTGCTAAGGCCAGTTCAGACAGAGTGTGCTACCAGGAAACAAAGGTTAACCCTGCTTGTTATTAGTGATATTCTCACTGGTGTGACTTCTAAATGTTTTTCAGACACTGAATTTCCTACAGGATAAGTTCATATAGACAGTCATGACCTTCAGAAAAGTTAATTTGTTTACAGACAGCAAAAAAAGCTAACTGAAAAAGGAAATAATGATCACCTTTACTCTTTAGCCACGTGTGCAGGCAATTGGCCCTAGGTGTGTGAAAAAAAATCTGATTGTTAAGTAAAATATGTCTAGCTATGCTTATACTACTGCTGAAGTTGAGGCGGTTAGCAAGCTGGGGACCTCTATACCTATATTGTGAAGATTCACTTTGTTCTTCATTGATTCTGATTACTCTGATGCTGCAGAATTTTAAGAAATTATTAAGATTTCATTTTATTTAGGTATTACCATGTGCTGTAGTGCCCCACTAAATCAATAACAGATTTTAATCCAGTATAACATAAACACAGTTCCAATAGACACATTTTTACAATGAGGTTGTAGATAGCACAACTTCTGTGTTGGCATCTTTCCCATACTCTCCCTCTGAGGATTAGTTTATCAGCCTGATCATAAATTGATAAGCTGCAAGAGATGGATTTTTCTTTTTCCTCTGCATATACTTAAGTCTTTTTGAGCCAGAGGTCGTAAGGCTGTCAGAGCAAAATTAGCATACTACCACTTAATGGGATCTCAATATTTATTAAGTACAGCTGAAAAACTTAGTATGATCCTTGATTGATTGCAGGAATAGGTTAATGACAGGTAGCTTACAGTTTAGCATGCTTTTCTGATTTGCAGGAAATGCATCTCTGTATTGTGGACTGATTGACTCCATAGAGCCCTAGCCATGTAAATGTTCCCCCAATGACTATTGTCCAGAAGGTATGTCGTCTCAAAGGATCAACATCAAAGCTAGAAGAAAGAAAGAAAGAAGCAATTTAGTTTTTTATTTAAACAGGTTTTTTTTCAGCAAGAAGTAGGTGATTTTTTCAGAACTATCCTACCATCTGAATCAAAAATTCTGCACTGGTAATACTGTTTCCCAGAACAGACAACATCTGATGTGCTCAGGTTTGGAAGATTTTTACTTTTACATTGAAACACATTGTTTTCAAGCCAGGATAAACAAATATCATTCAGACCTAGTCAGAGGATCACTTCATTGAGATTAATCAAATTTATACAGATGCTTATTCTCAGACATCAGACCTGTGCCATATTGTAGCAGACCTACAAACCATCGTGCCTGGGACCCTGTCTTCTGTAAGGAACAAGGCTGCTTACCAAACTCTAAAAAAAGTCTGTAAACTTTAAATAACACATCATTATGATGTACCTTCCTTTACAAGAAATTGCTTCAGATGCTGTGTTATCTTTTGTACAACAAAATTCTGTTTCTCAGCAAATCTAACTCCTTCAAGTGTATCTTTCTGTCTGGAATGTGTCACCTTTGCAGTTCTCCTTATCTTGGTCAGGAAAGCAGATAACATTTGATCTTGCTGTTGGATTCTGTCACTGACAGAATCCAACAGAATCAAGGCAACTTGATTAACCAACAAATGCCCCAAACAGCCAAAGGAAAAATAGGTTTCTATCTCAGTGCACAGCACACAGCTGCTGTGGTGAGTAAAACATAGTGTCAGTTTTATGAATAGAAAATGAAAGATATATATATATATATAATTAGCCACCGAGATTAGCTCAGCTGATTGGAACATGGTGCTAACAGCATCAAGGTTTCATGTTTGATCCCTGTATGGGCCACTTATTTAAGAACTGGACTTGTTGATCCTTGTGGATCCCTTCCAACACAGAATATTCTGTGTATGAAATTGGGAGGAATAATTGGGCTGCATTTGTAGCTACATGGGGAAAAATGGCAAATCTCCCCTTCAGTTCAGCAGACCTTTGATTTCTTGAAAGAGTTAAGCTCTCCTAAAGATCAAATACACAGCCAATAGCAGAAGAGATGAGGAATGGGCTTCTCTGAATCACCAAGGTTGTTTAAAACCAAGTCTGTGTATTTTTGGCTTACTGAGGGTATGGTTTCTACACATTAAATATACAGAAAGGAATGGTTTGCATAATTTGTTTCTTACTCAAATATGTTTAGCCGAGATCCTTCATGGGCATCTTCCCAGACTTTGGTTGATCCACCATTCAGACTAGTTCCTCGAATCAAAACCGTCACAAAGCCAGCCACCATAACAATCATTTGAAATGCATCTGTCCAAACAACAGCTTTTAATCCTCCCTAAAACCAAGAGAAACTGTATACTGTCAATCTTCTTCTTTGCTGCTCAAGTACTGAAAAAGGTAAAAAGACTCCTTATTTTCACAGCTCATGAGCTGTATGTACAAAACCTAGCAAATCTAAGCTCTGCATTCTTCCACAAAGTGTGTATTTTTGCAGGTCGGAAAATTTCACAGCCTAAATGGTTTGTCCATGGGCACAGGAGAATATTTGACTTTTAGTTAAATGCTTTTTTTTGGCCTCCTTTATATGCATTTGAAGAACATATCATGGTGTGGAACAAAAGCTTAGGGAGTTTTGGCCTGTTCCCATAGGACTCCATACCTTCTCAGGGCCCAGTGGTCCACAATTAGCCTAACACAGAAAAATAGCTCTGGAAAGTTTGCCATTCACCTTTCTTCCATAGCTACTTTCATATTTGATCACATCAGTACTAGACATATAATAAGTATTTTCAAGAGTGGGGTGATATGTTGAAAAAAATCATTAGTGGAAATGAGAATGGCAATTAATTTGTGTCCTGAGCCCCAGAGCTCTGCTGCTTCACTGCAAATATCTATACAATATATCTATTTTGGAATTTGGAGTCTCATGTTGCTTCCATTCAAAAGTAAAGCTCTATGACCTGATTATCCTTCCTAGGTTTTAGTGCTTTATTCTTGAACACAATTTTCATTACAGTGTTTTTCAGCCTATAATTTGTAAAAGATAGGAACCATCCTCTCAAAAGATGACAGGAGAAGCTTATGACCTCCTTATCTGGACTCTGTCTCAGGATGGCTGGTTTAAACATGGAGACATACAGCAGAGGATTAGAGAGGATTTTTTTTTCCTCCAAATAGACTTCCTTATAAGACAGTAATTTATCTCTATGTTCTCCACAGGAGCCATCCTTCTCTGATAGTCTGTTATGTTTAAAGGATGGTCGAATTAACCATCTATGTTCCCACTGTTCAGTTATGCCTGTTACATACCAGAGTGCAATAGAAAGTGCAGACAATTCCTGTTGCAGCTACAGAGCCCCAGAGATCAAATCCAGTGACTGCAAAACCAACAAAAGCAAAATTGTTAGTGAAATGGATGTAAGTCATCTGGAATGTAGCAGAAGAGCTGTAATCCTTTAGCTTTAGAAGGATAGAAGTAATATTAATTTTAATCTTCTGTGTCTATTAGGAGCTTTGCTGGATTTTTCAAGTTTTGTAGAACACTGTTTTGCATTGTTGTTTTCTTTCAAATTGAAATTAACTAATTTTCAAGCAAAAGTAACACTTAATAATACTTGCATAAAGCAAAAATGTCATTCTGATGGGACAGACCTTTATAAGCAATGCCTCACTTCTGTTCTTAGCCCAGAACTTTGTCTTGAGAAACCAAGTTCTTCAGAGATTCCCCAGAATCCTAAAACAAATCCCCCCAACCCCTAAGTAAATTCCATTACCTGCATCTAAGAATGATTTAATGTGGTTGTTGAGATGGACGCTGCACTCAAAGTTCTTCAGTAAAAACATCAGAAGGCTTCAAGCATCAGCTCTTTGTTATCTAAGAGTCTCTTGTACCTTTTCTCTTTAGCAATCTCACAGGGCAGCTCCGCACAGCCCCAGCTCTTTCTCTACAGTCTTCTCTCTTCCTTCTGTTCTAGCTCACTCCTTTCTGTTCCTCTCACAGGCTGCCTAACCCTGTTTCTCTTACATACAGCATCTTATCCTTTCTGTCCCTTCCTCCTCACAGCACAGCCAGCAGACTCCAACTAACTCCAGCTGAACTCCCTCCCAGCTAACTCACTCTTTATCACACCCATAGCTGGGACGGCAAGTCTGTTCTCACTCTTAGATAATTAACACAGCTGTAATACATCAAGAGTAAGATTGCCTTTAGTACTATCCCTCTTTGCCTCCCTACAATCTGTCTCCCCACAATTTAATGCTAAAATGTCCTTCATTAAAACAACTTCCTGTGTTCATTTTGCTTCGTAGTTTCTTTGCACAAGATGCACAAATTTTGTTTTGGCTGATACTGAAATCTCACCCACCAGTCATAGTCTGTGAGGGCAAAACTATTTGTAAAGGTTCTCTTATTAGCAAAGTTAGTATGGTATAATAATAAATGAGAACTTCCACATGAAATTCAGCTGCATGACAGAGGAAGAAAATTTGGCACTGTGTGAGTGGTGGGATCGAACAGACTGAATGCAGCTCAGATAATGAACAGTGAGAAGACCCTCACAATCTCTTCCCAATCAATTTTGGTAAAATCAGGATTTAGGCCATGATGATTCCTTGTGCCCTATGACAGTAAAATTACAAATCCCATCTATGGTGATGGATGCTCCATGCCTAAGTTTGCAAATATTAGCTGAAGAAGTCTAGGGACAGACAGCAGAACAGCATTCATCTCTGGCTATGGGGAAAGGACTTATGCCCATGGAAACCTCTATACAAAAGACAGGGACGGGGGAATCAAAGTGCATGGTATGCTCTTGGATCATCAGCTTGTACTGTGAACTTTGTCAGGATGTTGGGAAATTGTTTACTTCACATCTCTTCAAGTCGTTCTGAGTGGAAAGGAGAGCAGAAGACCAACCATGGGGATCTTGCTAATGTTTGGGTGTGAGAGTAACCTGGGGAGTCAGAAATGCAGAACTGCAAGGTGAAGGCAAAAACATTCTTATAGAACCTTTGAGGAGGGTTGGGGTTTTGTCTTTATCTATTTTTGTTACTTAATTTACTCAAGCAGTGCTTCTAGTGTGGTTATTTAGAGTAGCAGTGAAGTGCAGCATAAGAACTCACCTTGGTTGAGTGCCAGTGATGGAGCATAGACCACTATTCCTGTGTAAAGGATCTGAAGGAGAAAAATTATGTATTTGAATGCTCAGTGATAAAACTTCTATTTAGAGTAGGGCTCTGAGCAAAATATTGGATCTAGGCATTTCTTTATATCAGCTTGTATTGCATATGGCTTTCTGTTTCAGCCCTTAAAAATTAAAATCTTGTGTTTAATTCCTTTCTGAGGAAAGGATCATTATGTGTCTTTGTATTACTTTCTTCTCTACTGCTAGGACAAATAGATAACAAAATAGAAAAAGGGTGTTTCCAGAAAACAAAAATAGTGATACAGAAAAAAAGTTGCATTGACCTTAGAAATTAAATTTTCATTTTTCCATTCATTTCCATTCCCTTTCAAAGTAACTGACTCAGTATCCTTTACATGTAAGATCTGAGAGAACTGATAGAGAAACAAAGCATCAAAGTCAGTAAGCATTCAGATCTATTGCCAAAAGTTTGGAATTATTTAAAATTGAATGAATGCAGAAGGAAATGCCTCCTAATCTCCCATCAAATCCCATCTTTCCATTAAATACACAACTAATGTAACCTTTCAAGATGGTCACAACACGGGACCATCACGGGACCACAGCTATCAGGGCATCTGCCCAGGATACCTTTTGCAACAGTTTTCATATAGGATAGTTCACCTCAATGTCATAAATGGGTAACTAAACATACCCAGTAAAGCTTGACCAGCTTCTCAAGAAAGACAGAATTCACTTGTTTGGGAAGAGAGAGGCTTCAAGTGATCATAATGAGACCAAGAATATGCTATGGGAGTACAGCACAACATCTGGGTATTAATGACAACTAAAATGGCCTTCCTAATACTAAAGAGGAAAAGTTAGGGAAGTTAGATAGTTAAAAATATAATCATACTTTCTTTTTAGCATTCGTAGTTCAAGTGAAGAAACTACGGAAAAAGGATTACTCATTAAAACATGTCGTTATAAAAAATGTGCTGTGTGAGATTAGTCTGTGAAAATTATTGCTGAGTGAAATTAGCATAAGAAAGAGTCAATCTTATCTTACCGTCTGTAGGATGTAAATCAGTGTTGCAGCAAGACGGACAATCTTGTTAAATCTTAACTCCAAATACTGAGAAAAAACCGTAAACTCAGTAAAGTGCACATGTAGCATCTGTGACAGATGTTACCCTTCTGCCCTATGTAACTAAGTAACATCTTACTGTGCAAGTAAACTTACTGGCAGCTGGCATTGCTGTTATGTGTAGTTAACGAGGAGAGCAGGATTGTCATTAGACATAACAATAATTACATTTAAGAAATCTCATCTGTTTCATATACTTGAAGTTCTATATCGGGTTGCAGTAATCAATACCTGATTTGTCCCAGGGATAACTGGAAGATCCCAAGAATTGTAAAGAAATTTAAACTTCAAATGAAAGTATATTCCAGCTATACAGTGAGGAAACTTGAGCTCATGTCTAGCAGAAATAGCATCGACACCAGCAGTGACAAAAGTGGAGATGGAGCAAATGGTGAAGCAGCAACATGGATGGCTAGTGCATGAGCTAAGCTGGCTTTCCCACTTGTTCTGTCTCAGTCTACAGCCAAATCTGCACATTGCCAGTATGAAGAGGCAAGAAGGGGGATCTTATGGACTTCCAGGTTCAAGGATGTAGAGAGGTGCTGCCACCTCTCAGAAGTGTGTGGATGTCTAGACCCAAAAGCCCAGGTTTTAAGGCTGAATCCCCACCTGGGGGTCTCTGCAGAGTCTCTCAGCCCACAGCAGCCTCCATGCAGGGAGGCTCTTCTTGGGCCATAGTTCCATGTGCCTCCCAGCAGACGCTAGGCATGGGCTGTACAAGCTTTCTCTCTTTTACACGTCTCTAGGCTGAGCATTTTGTATTGCCAGAGCATCTTTTTTCTTCATTTTGCTCATGCTGATCTTGTGTTTCTTGCATAATGAACCTACAGTCTGCCCCATAAATACATAACTAATTTATGTAACTTGACCTATTTCTAAAAATAATTCATGAAGCCAACAGTCATCTTTCCAGCATGCTTGAAGGGTCTCTCTGTCTACAATGACACTTTTGGTGGTTCAGATGACGAAAGTAATTATTTCTCTGATATTGGATAAAAACCAACTAGATAATGCAACTATTTGCAGCAATGGTCAATTTTACTCTTCACTGACCTGAGAATATTTCCAAATACCCAGGCAGATCTGTTTGACCAAAGCCCTTCCTTGGGTTTGGGCTCAGTGAGCATGTGCAGCCTTTCTGTTACCAGAAAGTTCCCTGTGAACTAACCCAGTTTCATCATCCAATTCTTGCTTAGTTGAAACTAAGACAACAGAAAGGAGCAACCAAACTTGCAGGAGTTGACTGAAGTGAGTAAGAGGCCATCCCAAATGGTCAGTACCTGTCCTGTGGATGTGAAGATTGTAAGAGAAGCTACTGAACTGTATTATGAAGGAAAAAATGTGTTCCAGGGAAAATGCCAGGCAAAATTTCTACAAAATTCAGAAGTCATTAATTTCATTTCCTAGAGAATGCTTGAATTAATTCTCCAGCCCAGACTTTTTTTTCTCCTTTCATTTTTATTTTTTGAACAGGTCTGCCACCTTCTTTCTCTTCCTCCCACCTCAGCTATTTAGATATAGTAGCTTGGCCAAAATTACCATGTCTAGACTAAGTTTGAATTGGATAGTATTGAATGTTGTGCTTAAATTCTGTCTCTCTAAACCAGAGCAGAATACTCAAAAGACCAGAAGCATTTGGGTATTGTTAAATATTTTCTAACTGTAACTTAATTTGGTACAGTGGGTAAACCCATATCCTGCCTGTGCTATATGTGCATAAAAGGAGCTCTGACCCTTAGATTGTGATTTCAACTTATGCAATATAAATAACTAGTTTGAATATTGCAAATGATTTCTAAAAATACTTAATATATCAATATATTCATTCTGTGAAACACTGCAGAAAGTTTTCTGTCAAAGATTTTTAAAAATATATGCATGATACTTAGTTATGCTAGAATAGTGCCTTTATTTTATGATTTTTACTTACCTCATAAGTGCTTGTGATGCCAGATCTATAAAAAACAGGCAGATAAAGTTCAGCAGTAAAAATTATGACAAGTGTATACGAAAGAAAGAAGAGCACAAAGGATGCCCCATAGCGATAAACTTCGGCAGGTGTCCCCAGGACTGTTACTGCTGACATGAAGCTTGATGTAAGAGAAAAAGCTATGGGTCCACATGTCATCTGCTTACCACCCACCAAAAATTCCTTTGAAGTTTTCTTTTTCCTCTCTTTAACTGCAAAAAAGGCTCCAATGCTGGCAGAGACTAAAAATAGTGCTGCAAAAACAACATAGTCCCAAGTCACAAATTTTTTGACTTCTGGAGCTACAAAGTTTGGCATTGCACCAATTGTACAATTCTCTGATGGAAGATTCTGGTTTACTATGTCTGGTGCTCTGACCAGATTAACTCTGTTGACAGTAAAGCTGAAGCTTATCAGTAGCTCAGCAATAAAAACCAAACTGAAAGACTGTTCAGCCAGAAGACTTCTTCTAATCCACTTCAGTTCTAAGGAGTTAAAAGAAAGGTAGCTAAGGATGAGTTAAGGAAAAATGTACTTAGACCCTAGTACTAAGGGTTCTTCTACCAGGCAAGCTGAAATAAGGGACTTAGCTGTGAAATCTGTACTACAATCCCTTTTTATCTGTGATGCGTAAATTTAAGGTTAAACATTAGCTTGGTACATTGACTTGATCCAACTCTTTTCTAACATCTCAGCATTTTTAAATAGTAAAATGAGAGTAATAGAGAAAAAATTAGGGAGAGAGGAAGGAAAGCTGAGTGTACAATTGTCATCTCACTAGTGAGTTTCTTTTCAGAGAAGCAATTTCCTCATATGGTTAAAAACTGATCTTGAATGCCAGCAAAAGGTTTTTACAGTTGTCCTTTGACATGCTAAGTGTGCTCCTTGTTAGAATCTCTGGAACTTAAGGTGGCCATAAGCAACTGAAGTGTTTAATGGTTACAACTAACAATGATGCTTCCCCCCACCTGATGTAGTCCAGAACTGGTGTGTTTGGAAACCCAATGGATCTCCAGATGGACAGAAGTGTGGTTTGTGCTGCACTATCTGAGGATGAATTTCAGTTAGAAACTAATTTTTAACTGACTTCTACTAAAGACAATATAACTTGTATGGGTTTGTGTGAGAAGTGACTTGTTTTACTTATCCATATCCAACTTTGTTGGACTTACAGGACTAGAGAATCATAGAAAAACAGATTGATCGGCAACATTTATCTTAAGTATGGCATAATTTTTAAATTCAATTATTAGGTTTTCCTTTTGTGTTTTTGTTTTAAATAATTGAATATTCATTTTATCTTCATTAATGCCATAACAATACATTTTCCAAAGAAGCAGGAAATTACTTGTCAACCTGAAGGATTAACTTGTACAGAGAGGTAGTATGTGTAGTCACAACCCTGAAGGTAGGGTGGAGTGTATATAATAAAGAAAATTTAAAAAAAAAAGACGTTAGGTAACCTGGGAGAGCTTTTAATAGCAGAAATCCTTCTCTTCACCCTTGTCGTGATTAGGGATGGGTCCCCACGTCTCCTTCTTAAATCATTGGTAAATAGAGGTAGTTTTGCTATGTCAGTAGCAACTTAGTGTGTGTCCAGACCTGAAGTCTTGCCTGTTCCCATCCATTGCTTCAGAGTAGGAGTGTCCAGGTGTGCAGTAGAGATTGTGCAATGTTATAGCTGATTTTGGTGAGATTAAGGGTAAAAGGGGGAGTTGAAAGTCCCCTTTTATTGTCAAACGTGAACGGAAAAAGACAAACAAAAAACCCAAACCAACATGCAAAGTTACTTCTTTAAAGGGCTGCATCTATAGACAAAACAGTTTTAGTCCACATAAAAATGTGAAGTGCATGTTTGGGATCTGTGGCCTGGCCCTCTATGAAAACTAGGATATGGATATAGCAGTTGCCATAGCACACCATTGTGTCCTGTAACCCATGGGTGGTTACAGGAGATGGAGGGACCAGATGAGACAGCAATGAACCACCTTCCATTATGCAGATCAAAGTGAGTCAGTATAGGCAACATTCTGAGAGTTTTCATACAACTGTATCCAAGTATACAACCATCTTTAGTTAATATTTCTCTTTTGTACAGACCAAATGCCTTAAAGTGTTACACTCTCAAAAAAGCAGCCAAGCATTCCTCTGCTTTTGAGAGGGTTTTTTTTGCCTTTTCGCCTTTTTTCTCTTCCCTCCTTATAAGTGTTGATACGGATATGGATATTTTCTGTGTGCTTTGTTTAATACCTACAGGGTCTTATTAATAAATGTCTCTGGCAATGGTAAAAGCTATGCCATTACAACAAGGAGTTTCTGGGGTCAACCATCAACCCAGTCTGGCAGGAGTCTAATTTAATGGTGTTTGTATGCAGCTTGTAGGGCTGACCAGGAAAACCATAGATTGATCTAGTTTGATCACAGGGACATCAAGTGAATTCACAAAAATATGCAAAACCCTCAAACTTGAGGGTATTTATTCTTAAATTTGAGCTGCCGAACTGAATTATGTAAGTAAGACATCATCAGTCTTACAATACTGAGAGGGCAGAGACCTGTTTATAAAGCCTGGGATAAAAAATGAAAATATAAAGCAAATGAAAAAATAATTATCTGAAGGTCAGAAGGTTTCTCTTCATGTCATGTTACCAAAGGAACTGTATATGGAAGATCCCTGAAATATTCATTCTAGGAAAATAAGTGTAGTGTAAAAGAATTCCTATTTACATAAGTACATGCCTACAGCAATTTTTTTTTAAATTATGAATTTTTTTTCTGGCAGATAAGTGGGGATTTTTTCGATGATAGTGTTTTACACAAAGTAGGAAAAAAACTAGTGGAATAAGAAATTGAAAATCAAGTTAGAAATGTAAATTTGTGTATTTATCATGCCATATTCTTCTGACACATTTTCAGCATCATATCATGGGGTTGTTCAGAATAACCATTTTGGCTAAATCTCACATAGGAAAAATAACATAACTTAGAAATACAGTTTCTGGAAAAAAAAAATTTAAATAGTATGGAAACACTTGTTATTCTGTCATGATGTTACTCTGTAGGTGGGAATAATTGGTATTTCTATTTCCCTGAAATAATAAATTTTTAAAAATTTATTTATGCAAACTCTTGTGAAATTTTTAATCAGGGTAACCCAAGGAAGAAACTTCACTTTTTGAAGATTCAATACCTCTTTCAATATCTGACCAAGAATCTGACAAGAAATTCCACGTTGAGTGTTTCGCTTTCCCACTCTAGTCTGAATTCACCTGAGGTTCTATTTCAGGCCTCATTTCAACATCTGAAAAAAGCACTTGAGGATAGCAAAGTTAAGGGTGTGACTAATGAGCTGCAGCCTGACTTGCTGCAGTCAGACAGGAAAACTTGCAAGGAATGCTCTTTTCCATGAACTGCTGTACTTTTTTGCCCCTGATTATGGGAAACATCAGAATAGCCTTTCAAGAGGGAGAGGAGACCTAGTTTGAATGAATGGATATATATCATTGCATCCTTCAGTTTGAGATTAGGAAAAAGACAAACCTTAATTCAGCATTCTATTAGCTTGAGAGCTGAGCATCTCTTCTAGTGCTTGCGAGATGCACCTGCCTTACCATAATATGCAGAAAAGTGATGCTGTATGTGCCACACCCTCAATACTTACAAGCAGCCCCCTAGGAGGAAGCTGAAGACACCTCTGCCTGCTGCTCTCACCACCACAGCTATGTTGTTCACTCTTGTTTTCCTTTTTTCTTCTTTTTTTCCTTGTAATGAGAGCTTTCCGTTTGGAGTAAATGCCAGTTTGAGACGATAGAAGTTATCCCTTTCTCAGCCCAGACTAGAATCATGTAGTCTGATGCTCAATGATCATATCATGAAGGTTTTTCCTGGCTTCAGCTGAGCTAATCTGCTAGATAGCCTTTGTCATGTGTAAGAGATCCAGGATGTGACCCTTGATCCAAGACTGACTGATCATTAGTACTGAGAAGAAGAAAAATGAATTTTGAATTCTGAAATTACTTAAAATTTTTGCATCTTTTGCTCCTATTTTGATGCTAAAGGCCAGTATTTGAGTCTGAGATTTGTCCACTGTTATAAACGGGTCATTCTGTAACATAATATCAAGTCATATGTAAAATTTGATATCCATGTGTTGATATCCATTTGCTGGTGCTACTCTAAAGGTTTAGATCTATACATAGAAAATACATTTGATGTAACTTACAAAATTAAGGTCTCCTCACAGGTTGTATACTTTGCATAGTACCCATAAACAGCAATGGCCTCTAAATATTATTATAAAAATTAAGCATTACATGTATTTCTCTAAGGAAAGAATTTCTAAAACCTATGTCAGAAAGTTTCTTTATTTAGCATATTGCTTTCCACTAGAAATCATTTAAAGTGCAAGTCTCAGGTAAATAAATAACTGTGCAGTACTGAAGGATATCTTTTCTGCTTCTAAAAATGCAGGTAATAGAAAAAAATCTATGAATAATTTATTTTGCTATAATAAACAACTCTTTCCTGTATCCTAATACATGACTGAATTATTTTCTTATTCCTTTTCAATATTTTTCAATATCAAGCTGTGAAAAAGTCATAGAAATAGCCACTGGAGGATTTAAGTCCCATTTGATTGGATAGATGAAAAAAAAGTGATAACTAGTTTATTGAGGAAAAGTAAATTTCTGGTGCAAAAAATGCACTGAAAACTGTGTCTTAAAAAAACCCAGTTAAACATAGGGTTTATTATCTTCCTTTGACCATGGACTTTGTTTTTTCTTAAGATACCCTTCTTTAATGATTACTCTTTCCTCAGAAAGTCATGCTAATTTATCTATAAAAAGATCATTATAGTCCAGTAGTATGAGGAACTGGAGGTATTGCTTAGAGTTTCAAAATAGATCATTCTCTGGGGACACAGTCCTCCCCATGGATTGTTCTTTCCTGGAAGTGCCAGGTCACATCAGGATACCCGGTGGCCTCTGTGGCCAGTGGTTAAGACCCATCCAGTCCCGCTTCCCTCTATTGTCATTGTAGGATGAAAAGTTTGTGGAGTTGCTTGCAAGCACAACTGTTCACTTTGTGAGCATTTTTCAGGAGAAAAATGCATGGTTTACACTGAGAATTGGATTTTCTTCTACAAAGACATCCAGAAAGTTGCGTGGGAAGAAACAATCTGAATCACTGTATGTTGAGTAGTCATATTTTCAAGAAAAATAAACAGCTTAAAATTATATGTCAGTTATCATTTATCCCTCCACTACTGCAGTGGATGCGGGTCCCTCTGTTTCCTGCAGTTTCCCAAGGCCCCGAGCCATCCTCACATCTTCACAGCTGCCTCTTCACTGGGCCCCTTCACAGGTCCATGCCAGTCACCCACCAATCCTTCAGTTCCCTCGAATTTTATAGGAGAGGGAACTGAAGTAGGATATAGGAAAGTGATTTGCTGCTCATCTGCCCAGGGAATATCTTCCTCTGAAATCTATAAACTTGCACCAGTGGACAGATATTAGTGCAGAGAAAGTATGAGACACATCACGTCCTGACAGGATAACTGGGGAGTGATCCAAACAGGATGGGACATTTCCCATTCCCACCTTTCAAGAAGTATTTGTCACAGTGTCTATGGGGAAAACAGAGACAAGCAAATGAATAATTTTCCAGAAATGGCACAGACATGATGTAGAAAGATGTTTCTATCCAAATATCACTCAAAATAAATGATTGGCTATTGCAGATCACAATAGCCAAGATCTGGATAGCCCAAACAATAGCACTCATAAGAGATTGGAGAGGGGTAAAGGTGTGGGCTGCTGCACGTCTGCTTGTGAAACAGAACAAGCTGGAAAGGCTGCTGTGCTCTTGATGTAGAGACCAAGGAGATAAGGCTGTCCTTTGGTCATCTCTATTTTTTTGCTGACTGCCAATGGAAGACTTTGCGTAAGGGACAGGGAGTATGCATGAGGTTGAGCATGACAGAGAGAAGGCAACAAGACTGACTGAGGGAAGGCAGGGCTAGGCTGCACTGAAAAAAATCATACTGCAGTGGCTATTTGAGATCCTTACAAGGAAGAGTAGAACACTATTCTTGAGTAATAACTGATGAACAAACATAACTAATTTCTAAGAAAACATTACTTATTTTCTGTTTGGCTTACAGCTTTGCAGACTAAGGCTGCTAAATTGGGTTTTTCTTTTAATTTGCTGAACAAATCAAGAGGTTGTAAAACTTTCGAACTGACAGGAGGGCCAGCTGTGCATTTCAGTGTACCTCAACAAAAGATGGCAGTCAAGGATTGAACAAAATAGCAGTATTACAATTTTACTTTGTTTTAAAATGAGGAAGAGGCACAGCAAAAGTAAGGCACTTTATATATTAATCAAAAAGCACTTTAGGGAGAAAGTAGTAGCACCTGGGAAGGAAGGAGGGGATTGAGATCTCACTGCAGGTAATTTAAGAATGAAGAGGCAGAATGTACTTTAGGAGAATAAAAAAGTAATGTGCACTTCAGTATTTCTGTGCTGTTAAAAGCTTCAGAAACCAAAGTCATCTGATTTGGTCTTCAATTGTTAATAAGTTATAGACATACCACTTAACTGTGCAAAAGGATTTGGAAGCAGTCATGCAGAAATCCTAGGGATAGACAGATAATTTGGACATCACAGGATTGCTGTTAAGGGTCCATACAGAAGGTGTGTGCTGTTCATGAATAGTTAAATGAGCATCCCAAGTTACAATAAAGCTGAGAATCACAAATGTTCACTCACCGGTGTGTTACCCTATTAAATATAAAGGAGAAATTCAGGCACTCCCTGAAGAACGAAGATGTTTAACACTAAAGAGGCATGACATCTTCCCCCAAACAAGATAGTTCATGCACTCCAATGAACTTTTGTTATAAAATGTATGTTTTCCCACACCACAGAAAATCGAAATTAAAGGGACACCTTCTTTAGGAGGACTTGGAGATTAATTATCTTTAATCATTATTGACTTATTTTATCACTTTCACTTTTCATTCTTAGTGTACTTCAAAGGGATCTCTTAATCTTGTTTTGCCTATATAACTTCAGTCTCCTTATTAACTCATCCTTATATAGATTAGAGTGCAGTATTACTACATGGCAAAAAGGTTTTGTGCATTTTTCTACAGAGAATAGCTTCTCTTAAACTGTTTGTTATATTGCTTGTTATCATCACATATGATCAATTATGATCTCATGTTGAGAGTTAAGTTTGTTTACTTTTCACCTATAGAAATTTTTCCCAAGAGTTGCTGAGGCAACTAATCACTGAGTGCTTATCAGTGCTCAGCTGAAACAAAAGATAGATCCTGGCATTTAGCTATACCCTTTGTCTCCAAGAACTTCTCTCGGGGGAGGGGGGAAGCTTAGTTCTGTTCTCTTGCTCTATGCATCGCAGGAAAGACAGTCAAGCTGCTGCTTGCTGCAAGAGAAGTTTCACTAGTACCACTGAGTCTGATCCAGAAGAAAGCTACCATCATCTGCTCGTGTGCCCAAGAAATCCTGCTAGAGCTAAGCACTGTCCCACTGCCGCTGCTTTGAAGCCGCTCTGCACTGCCTTGTTATACCTATTAGTAAAGAACTGTTATTCCTATCCCCATATCTCTGCCTGAAAGCCGTTTTAATTTTTCTAGATCTCTAAATTATAATAATTTGAGGAGAGGGGATTTGAATTATCCATTCCAAGAGAAGCCCTGCCCCTCTCTAGCAGATACCTGTCTTTGTTCAAAACTAAGACAGAATTTTTGGTGCCCAACGTGGGGCTTTAAGGCATTGAGCGAAAAAAGAATAACAGTTCTTAAGTGACCTAATTTCTTGTTCACTAGATATAGAAACCTTGATAAGTAACGCCATGTAGTCTAACTTATCCTGGTTTGGGTAGCATGTAGTTGTGGCTTTATTTTGCCCATTTGCAGGCCCTTATCTAAACATGAGCCCTTAAAGGAGAGCTACTGTGGCTGTTATCCAGTTTGTTTTATGAGCTGATAAGGTGAAGAATTCACTGATTTTTAACTTGCTCTAGAAAGCAAGCACGTGGATACGTGGCTATCACACACTAAGTAGGTGTATTTAGAGTTACTTTAAGAATAGTACTTTCTGTGAAGAAATGACAGTAGAAGAAGCTTTCCAGACCTTTTACCAGTTCCTTGTGCCTACTCCACTGTTGCAGCCACGGAGGCTGTGAGGCCTCCCTGGCGGTCAGCGGCCTGAGATAAGGAAATGCAAGTCACGATGAGTGGCCAAAAAGAAGCCCCTTGGAGCCCCCAGATCTCTCTTATCTCTCTGTAAGACTATAGGCCAAAATTGTACCCAACTCTCCCATTGGTCCACTTTTCAAAACCCCTCTACCCTATATAAACCCCGAATATTGCCCTGTTAAGTGAGAAGAGCTGTCACTGCAACCCTTCGAAGAGGATGCCGAAATAAAGGACATCATCTGAGGAACTGCACACGGCTCTCTCCACTCTTTCCCTACGTTTGCCTGGCACTTAGCAAGCTAGAGCTGATATTCATTGCTAAAGAGCTGATATTACACTGCTAAGAGCTATTACACTGCTGAGCTGAATTCACTGATATTGCTTGCTAAGTTTGCCTGAGGCTAGATACCTCGTCTGAGCTTCGGGTTGAGTGATCCCGAAAAGGTGTCATTCTATCCGGGACTTGCGGCCAGAATTGGACCCTCAGAGGTACCGAAAAGCCTCTGTAACACTCCACCAGCTTTTGAAGAGTTTAAATTTCCTCTAGATACTAACCAAATGTTGCTGTTGATCCTAGCTTATTTAGCTTTCAGAGATAAGGTGAGGTCAATTTAGAGCACGGCACAGACTAAAGATATTGCTGTAGGGCCTGACACTGCCCCAGAGACTAGCAATACTGCTGTGGAGCCTGATACTGCCCCACAGATTAAGAATACTGCCATAGAGCCTGATACTGCCCCACAGACTAGAGATGCTGGCCCATCACATAACCCTGCCCTGCAGCCCACCCCAGAAATGAACCACCCCGATTAGGTGAGAGTTCTAGTGAAAGAGATAAGGGAGATGGGCCAGGTGCTGAAAGAATACACTTCCCCAGCTAGTAAGAAGCCCTCCCCTTGCCCTGAAAAAAGAGAATCCGATAGTGCAGCAGTAGAACCCACAGACGTTATAACTGTCCAAGTTCCAGCTAGACCACAGAAGCAGTCACAACCAGCCGCAGTTGCCCCTGTAGAAACAAAGAAGTATAAGATGAAATCAGAGCACCCAAGTAATAAAGATACGAAAAGAAAGCCCTCTCAGCCCACAGAGGAGCCAGAAGTTAAGATTATCACTGAGTCCCTGACATATGAAAGTCTACGTAATCTGCAAAAAGATATTGCACGACAAAGACGAGAAGCTTATACAACTTAGTTACTTCAAGTTTAAGACCTTATAAGTACAGGCGTGCAACTAGAAAGTAGTGAGGCAAAGAATTTAAGACCCTTGACCCAAGACTCAAGAGTGAATCAAGTATTTGTAAGAGAGCAAGAGGCCCTTCCCCTCTGAGAGTGACTTTTAATGAGTGTAAGAGAGAAGTTTGTCCACAGAGACAGAATGCAAGAGTACCATCATAGAAGTCACTAGAAGACCCTTGAAGAAGAGATCCAACAGCTGAGAGAAGTAGCAATATTAGAAGTACTCTTTGAGAGAAGTAGACAGCATGATAATGACCCTGACAAGGTCAAGTGCACAGGGAAGATGTTGTAGAACCTGGCAAGTAAAAAGCCATCCCAATACACCACCTTCATTGCAATGATCAATCTTGATAGCAACCGAGAGACAGTGAGTTCCGTTGCCAACAGGCTCAGAAATTATGAGAGCATGATTAGTAGCCCAATGCAAGCTCAAGTCTCTGCCGTAGCTAAAGAACTCAAAGAAGAGATAATAAAGGAGGTGAGAGGGGAAGTGAAGGAAGAAGTGAGAGAAGAGATGAAGAAGAACAGTTCCCATACAGCACCAGTGCGAGTCACAAGCCCCAGAGTCAAAGCCCAACGCCCTCCAGCTAGAGAAAGAAAGTACACCCCAAGAGCTGACCTGTAGTTTTTCCTGCGTGATCATAGAGAAGACATAAGAAAGTGAGATAGAAAACCCACTTCCAATCCTAGCAGCACAAGTGCGTGAGCTCAGAGAGAAACACTAACCAAAGAAGTCCCACTAAAATGAAAGTAGCCTCAACCTCCCATGACGGAGCCACCAAGTATTATAGAAGTGAAGATGATATGTCAAATTGCCTTGAAAGAACCTCTACTGCATATGCCCAGGAAAAGAATAATAACCAGTGCTAGAAGAGCCCTGCCTCCAGCCAAGAAGAAGCACAAGAAAACTGAGTCTTTTAGACTGTGTAGATTCGATAGCCTAGCACATCAGAGCCACAGAAATATGAAGCTTTAATAGATACTAGTACGCAGTGTACTCTGATGCCATCAGGACATGTAAAGGCAGAACCTATTTCCATTGCTAGAGTGATAGAGAGATCACAGCAACTGACTCTAGTAGAAGCCGAAGTGAGCCTGACCAAGAAAGAGTAGCAGAAACATCTGATTGCAACCGGCCCAAAAGCCCCATGTATTCTAGGTATTGACTTCCTCAAGAATAAGTATTACAAAGACCTTAAAAGACTCAGATAAGCTTTTAGAATAGCTGCTGTAGAAGCAGAAAGCATCAAGAAATTGAACACCTTGCCTGGACTGTCTGAGAACCCATCTGCAGTAAGACTCCTGAAAGTAGAAGAGCAACGAGTACCAGTTGCCACCTCGACGGTACACCGCCAGCAGTATCAGACCAATCGAGATGCCGTGATCTCCATCCACAAGATGACCCAAGAGCTAGAGAGCCAAGAAGTAGTCAGCAAAACCCACTCACCCTTCAACAGCCCCATCTAGCCTGTGCGCAAGTCTGATAGAGAATAGAGACTGACTGTAGACTATCGTGCCTTGAATGAAGTGACTCCACTGCTGAGCGCTGCTGTGCCAGACATGCTAGAACTCCAGTACGAGCTAGAGTCCAAGGCAGCAAAGTAGTACACCACTATTGACATTGCTAATGCATTTTTCTCCATTCCTCTAGCTGCAGAGTGCAGGCCTCAGTTTGCGTTCACATAGAAGGGCGTGCAGTACACCTGGAACCGACTGCCCCAGGGCTGGAAGCACAGCCCCACCATCTGCCGTGGACTAATCCAGGCTGCACTGGAGAAGGGTGAGGCTCCGGAACATCTGCAGTACATCGATGACATCATTGTGTAGAGAAACACAGCAATAGAAGTATTTGAGAAAGAAGAGAAGATCATCCAGATTCTCCTAGAAGCCAGCTTTGCCATCAAGAAGAGCAAGGTCAAGAGACCTGCCTGAGAGATCCAGTTCTTAAAGGTAAAGTAGCAAGATAGACGTCGCCAGATACCCACAGAAGTAATCAACAAGATCACCGCAATGTCTCCACCAACGAGCAAGAAAGAAACACAAGCTTTCCTAAGTGCCATAGGCTTCTAGAGAATGCACATTCCCAAGTACAGCCAGATTGTGAGTCCTCTCTACCTAGTTACCCGCAAGAAGAATGATTTCCACTGAAGCCCTGAACAGCAGCAAGCCTTTGCCCAGATCAAGCAAGAGATCGCTCATGCAGTAGCCCTTGGCCCAGTCAAGACAAGACCAGAAGTAAAGAACGTGCTCTACTCAGCAGCCGAGAACAATAGCCTGTCCTAGAGCCTTTAGCAGAAAGTGCCAAGACTCAAAGCCGACCACTGAGATTCTAGAGCCAAAGCTACAGAGTCTGAAGCCAACTACACTCCCACAGAGAAAGAAATCTTAGCTGCCTATGAAAGAGTTCAAGCTGCCTCAGAAGTGATTAGCACAGAAGCACAACTCCTCCTGGCACCCTGACTGCCTGTTCTAGAGTAGATGTTTAAAAGAAAAGTTCCCTCTACCCACCATGCCACCAACGCCACATAGAGCAAATAGATTGCCCTCATCACACAGCGCGCCCGTATTAGAAACCCAAACCACCCTAAGATTTTAGAAGTTATTACCAACTAGCCAGAAAGTGAAAGCTTTAGCCTCATAGACAAAGAAGAGCAAGCACAAGTGACATGAGCTGAAAAAGCACCACCGTACAACCAACTGCCAGCAGAAGAGACACAGTATGCTCTTTTCACTGATAGTTCCTGTCGCATTGTAAGCATAAACCAGTAGAAGGCAGCCGTATAGAGCCCCACACGACAGGTTGCACAAGCCACTGAAAGAAAAAGTAGATCGAGTCAACTTGCTGAACTCAAAGCTGTTCAGCTAGCCCTAGACATTGCTGAAAGAGAGAAGTGGCCAAAGCTCTACCTCTACACTGATTCGTAGATAGTAGCCAATGCTCTGTGAAGTTAGCTAGAAAAGTAGAAAAAGGCCAACTGGCAGCGTCAAAGAAAACCAATCTGGACTTCTGATGAGTAAAAAGACATTGCCACTCAAGTAGAGAAGCTGCCTGTGAAAGTCCGCCATGTAGATGCCCATGTCCCTAAGAGCAGAGCTAATGAAGAGCACCGAAACAACCAGCAAGTAGATCAGGCTGCCAAGATAGAAGTATCAAAGATAGACTTAGACTAGCAACACAAGAGAGAGCTGTTCCTAGCTCAATAAGCCCATGATGCTTCAAGACATCAAAGCAGAGATGCCACCTATAAGTAGGCACGAGACCGAAGAGTAGATCTAACCATAGACAGTATTTCCCAAGTTATCCATGACTGTGAGACCTGGGCTGCGATTAAGCAAGCCAAGCAAGTGAAGCCCCTATAGTATAAGAGACAGTAGTCTAAATATAAGTATAGAGAAGCCTGGCAGATTGACTACATCACCCTTCCCCAGACCCGCCAAGGCAAGCGCTATATGCTGACCATAGTAGAAGCCACCACTAGATAGCTAGAGACCTATCCTGTGCCTCATGCTACTGCCCAGAACACCATCCTGGGCCTAGAGAAACAAGTCCTGTAGAGACATAGCACCCCTGAGAGAACTGAGTCAGACAATGAGACCCATTTCAAGAACAACCTTATAAATACCTAAGCTAAAGAACATAGCATTAAATAGATATATCACATCCCTTATCATGCACCAGCTGCTGAGAAAGTTGAACGATGCAATAGCCTGCTTAAAACCACCTTGAAGGCACTAAGTAGAGAGTCTTTCAAAAACTGAGAGATTAGTTTAGCAAAAGCCAAATAGCTAGTAAACACCAGAAGTTCCACCAACCGAGCAGGCCCTGCCCAGTCTGAGCCCCTGAGAACAATAGATAAAGTTCCAGTAGTACACATGAGAAGTATGCTAAGAAAAACTGTTTAAGTTAATCCTGCCTCCAGCAAAGACAATCCCATCCGTGGGGTTGTCTTTGCTCAGAGACCAAGTTGCACTTGGTGAGTAATGCAAAAGGATAGACAAACCCAATGCATACCTCAAAGAGACCTTGTTTTAAGGTGAACTACCCATGCCACTGTATCCGTACCCATATCTGCATGTATATATGTATATAATTGAAGTAGTGCATGTATGTATATAGTTTAGAGATTTAAATTCAATGTAATATGTTAGTATGGGAAAAAATTCAAGGTAGATTAATGTTGAGAGTTAAGTTTGTTTACTTTTCACCTATAGAAATTTTTCCCAAGGGTTGCCGAGGAAACTAATCACTGAGTGCTTATCAGTGCTCAGCTGAAACAAAAGATAGATCCTGGCATTTAGCTATACCCTTTGTCTCCAAGAACTTCTTGGGGGGGGGGGGGGGGGGCTGGGGGCAGCTTAGTTCTGTTCTCTTGCTCTCAGCATCACAGGAAAGACAGTCAAGCTGCTGCTTGCTGCAAGAGAAGTTTCACTAGTACCACTGAGTCCGATCCAGAAGAAAGCTACCATCATCTGCTCGTGTGCCCAAGAAATCCTGCTAGAGCTAAGCACTGTCCCACTGCCGCTGCTTTGAAGCCGCTCTGCACCGCAGCCCCGCATTGCCCTCCCTGCCAGACATCCCTGCCCTCCAGTGACCATCGACAGAGCTCTAGATTCCATCCGACCCACCAGCCCCAAGACCCCTCACCGTTCCAGCTTAGTACTTTTTTTCAGAGTCCCAAGAGACCAGACTGCCCCAGGCTTTGTGAAACCAAGCCCTATCAAAGTCCCTGGTTCTGTTCACTATTAATGCTGTAGTAGTTGTTGTTTGTTTTGCCTTGTTATACCTATTAGTAAAGAACTGTTATTCCTATCCCCATATCTCTGCCTGAAAGCCGTTTTAATTTTTCTAAATCTCTAAATTATAATAATTTGAAGAGAAGAGATTTGAATCATCCATTCCAAGAGAAGCCCTGCCCCTCTCTAGCAGATATCTGTCTTTGTTCAAAACTAAGACATCTCTTCTTTCCTTTCCCCAGTTTAAAATAAATTAAGTTACTAAAAAATGAAGAGCTAGTCATAGTTAAAATAATCCATCAAAATAAGTAAATAAATAGCATTTTCCTTGCAACTGTACAATATATTTTGTTTGAAAGAATCAGGTGGAAGAGCTGGGCTGCTCTAATCTTGCCTCTAATATGTGTGAGGTGGCATGAGCTGAAGAAGAAAGGAACTGGGCCATTGCTTTTCCATAGGTCTTTGCCCCGACAGACCTTCCAGTCTGTCATACATATGAGAGCCTAAAGTTTAATGCTTGGCTAAAATCTCATCACTAATATAAATTCAGGTATATGAGCTCTTGTTTGGACCTTTATTTGGGCTGCCTTTGCTGTAGAAATCAGAGATGCCCTGCAGAGGGACCTCAACAAATTAGATAGGTAATCACCAATTGTATGAAGTTTAATAAGGAAAAGTGTCAGATTCTGCACCTGGGGGAATGGAGCAGCCCTGGTTGTGTGTACAGACTGGGGAAGGAGAGGCTGGAGGGCAGTGCTGTGGAAAGTGACCTGGGTGTCCTGGTCCATGGCAAGCTGGATGTGAGTCAGCAGTGCCCTGGTGGCTGGGAGGGCCAACTGTGTCCTGGGGGCATCAGGCACAGCATCTCCAGCTGGGCAAGGGAGGGGATTGTCCTGCTCTGCTCTGAGCTGGGGTGGCCTAGGGGATTGTCTTGCTCTGCTCGGAGCTGGGGTGGCCTCACCTCGGGTCCTGAGGCAGTTTTGGGTCTCTCGATATAAAAAAGACATTAGGCCATTAGAGAACATCCAAAGGAGGCCATGGGGAAGGTGAAGGGCCTTGAGGAGAAGTCGTGTGAGGAGTGGTTGAGGGCACTTGATTTGTTCAGCCTGGAGGAGACTGAGATCAGACCTCATTGTGGTCTTTAACATTCTCATGAGGGGAAGAGGAGAGCCAGATGCTGATCTGTTTACCCTGGTGACCAGGGACAGGACTTGAGGAGATGGCATGATGGATATCAGGAAAAGGTTTTTTACCCAAAGGCTGATTGAGCACTGGAACAGGCTTTCCCAGGGAAGTGGCCATAACACCAAGCTTGACAGAGGTCAAAAAGTGTTTGGAAAATGCTCTCAGGTACATGATGGAATTCCTGGGATGTCCTGTGCAGGTACTTGATGATCCTGATGAGTCCCTTCCAACTCAGAATATTCTAGGATTCTATTATTCTGTTTTTGTCCTTCCTGAAGGATAAGATTCTCTTCTTATCTTTCCTGAGGGAGGTTAGAAGTGGTAAAAAGAAGAAGAGGTGCCAAAAAAATTATTACATAAAGTGAGCATTAGGAATCAGAGAAAATATATTTGGAAAACAGCCTTTGCCCCTAGACAATGGCTAGTGGGGGAGTTCATGTGCAATGGCATGTCGCCCTGTTTCGTAAGAGCTGAGCATGTGCTCTGCTTCTTATGTGAAGCTGGACGTATGATATGCTGCCATAGTAATTGCTTTGAAATCAGGTAAAGGGATATCGTAACAGTGTGGATGGCTATTAAAAAGTCTCTGGAATTTGCTTATGAAAAATATTACTCCCACATCTGTTGATTCTGTTTGATCAATTGGTCAGTTTTTTCATGTTCATGTGCTGCTGACTCCAGGATAGCAGGACACTTTTGTTTCACTTATTTAGGGAAAGTAGGGATGTAACTCAAGCATAACCAAAGGAAATTTGTGTCCTGCTTTTCTGGGGACAGACAAAGGAAGCAGATTCATTTTTGGACACAGACTCAAGAAAGCATCTCTGCACAGGTGCCATAGGGACTCTAGCTCTCAGCAGTACCTTCTGATTTTGACAGGATAAGCTGAAGTAATACCTCAGGGTCATCCCCAACTATCAGGAACCATAATGAAGAAAACAAAACCTCAGCTGGAGAGATACATCAGCAATTCTTTTTATTTCCTTTAGGAGATATAAATAATTGCTCTCTGCTCCAAAATGAATGCCTTCCTGATGCCCAGGAAAAACATTTGCAGGGCACTGTGACTGCGCTTGCAGCCTGTTGTCTCTCACCCAGTCTATATGAACATGGGGTCAGCAGGGTTTTGGCTCCAAATTCCACCAGCAAGGGCTTTGACTGTGATCACTCAGTATGTGAAAAATCATAATTTAAATTGAAGGCATTTATAGTAACATTTAGAGTATCTTTGTGCTGTTAACTTTTCTTCCTGCTGCCTGCTGAAGCTTTTCTCTCACAAGTGACAGAAGAAGCAGATAAATCTCGATAGTGCCTAGGTGACAGTTTCAGTCACAGAAGTTTTAGTTTCATTGTTTATTTTAAATAAGTTTCTTAAATGCTGACAAACTTCCCAAATTTCTTCACTGAAAGGTTTGTAAGGCATTGGAATAGGCTGCCTTGGGAAGTGATGGAATCACCACCATTGGCATGTTCAAAAAGCAAAGGGATGGGGAAATGGTTTAGGGGTGGCGTTGGCAGTGCTGGGTTAATGCTTGGACTTGATGTCATCTTAGAGGTTGTTTCCAACTTTAATGATTCTCTAAGTCTATGGACTATCACGTTTTGTGTGATTGTATCTGCGTCTTATTATATAAAATGTGATTGCTTCATGGCTGCCATCCTGTCCTTTCATTTTTGTGTGGTTTTATGTGCACGTGTATGTATAAAAGTAGAAATCACAGAATATTCTGAGTTGGAAGGGACCCACAAGGACCGTCAAGTCCATCTCTTAAGTGAATGGCCAGAACAGGGATTGAGCCCGTGGCCTTGGTGTTATTAGCACCCTATGCATGTTTGTGAAGTCTGGGGATCATGGACCTTTCATGTATATTACTTCTTCTATTAGTCATGTTGGTTTTGTTTGGGATTTTGCTTTTTTCCTTGTATATCAAAATAATTTGGTTTGGTTCTCTGTTTAAGCCACAGGGAATTTAATGTTATTTTTATGCAGTCTGAGTCATTCACCTATCTAGAATATTGACTCTGAGTACACATGTTAAACTGTCTTGGAAAGCTGACCTCTGAACTTATATATGTAAAAGAAAAATATTATGATAGTAAAGTACTATCTAGGAATTGTAGTAATTAACACATTGAAATTAAGGACATTGCAAATGACCATCCATTCAGCAATAATTTCTAAACTGAGATTTTTGCTGTATGTGAAGGCCTATGGTGGAAAACTGCATTTTTGGTGTAGCATATATTGTTGAAGAGAGATGAGGGTTTTGTTCTCACACAACACGTGAAACTCTTTAAACATATCTCTCTATGATGAAAAACTTCTCCTTTGTTTATTTTATTTTATTTTATTTTATTTTATTTTATTTTATTTTATTTTATTTTATTTTACTTTGCTTTATTTTATTTTGCTTTATTTTATTTTATTTTATGTAAATATGAATGTAAATGTGAACAGGCCATCTCTCCATTTCATCTTTATTCAATGCTGCCTTGATGGAATGAAAACTTAGAAGTGAAACAAATCTTGCCTGTCCCCTGCAGAGAATAGATCAATTATTTTGCTTCTATTTTAGGTTCCTTTTAAATCTGTGACAGGGCAACTGTAAAATTCAGGGCAAATCACTTGCTGTTGATAGTCAACATCACAGTGAAAGAATTTTTGATATGAGATGAAGGCAATTGCTTTTCAGCGTTCTGGCTTTTGCAACCAATCTTCTCACTTCTCCTTCTTATACACAACACACCTAGTGCAGAGTAGTAGCTTGCAGAATTTTTGGATATTCTTTTTACTGCTGTATGAGGTTTCCCCTGTTTGTGTTAAAACCTGGGATTTTTTTGGTTAGGGGATTTTCTGCTTTGGCTTTTTATTGAATGTTTTTGAATTAGCATATTTGTTGTTTTATCTTTAGTGTTGTTTTGCCCTGTAACATCTGTGGAACATTAAGTTTTACTTTCTAGTTAGAGGGGAGAAGGGAAAACTGAAAGACAGCAGTCTTTTTTAGATTTACTTTTTGAGTAGGCTTTGTCTGTGTGTGAAAGCTCGGAAATGGGATTTCTGATGGGATGTCTAGCACCTGCCAACTGGCTGCATAGCTCTGGATTAGTAATTCACACTCACATCTTCTTTTTCCATAGGAAAGAAAAATAAAAAAGATCAGATGCTGAACTGGATTTGTTGGAAAAGACATGGCTAATCAGCTTGTTAAGAGGTAGCCAAAGGTTGCTGCATCTAGTGGTGCTGCATGGGGAAACACTTTCAGATCCCACTCGCAAATGCAAAAATACTCATGTTGCCATATCCCTATGCCTTTACTCAGCTCCATCAGTATAATTTGATAGACATTCGTAGTTGTGCCTAAACAGTAGACCTAAATGCTCTTTACAGCCTATAATGTTTAATTTATAACTAAGACAATTCGTAGGACACTTTGCTCTCAAAGTGTTATCTAACCTGGTAATTTAATTATGCTAACACAAAGGAGCCCTCACTGGACTACTTCTGACTACTGACGTGTACATTAAATATTTGTGAACTCATTTTGCAATATGCATAGTTCTTTACAATTTTTCTTCCTAAGACTTGATGACTAGGCACAGCTCCATGGCACAAAAACAGCTGAGAACTGACATGTCTGGAGAAGAAATGAGATAGAAATAAACTGGAAATAATAACAAAGAATTTGGAACACAACTGTATATAAGGCTTGGACTAATATTGTTTTGAAAACAAGTGGTTTGGAAGGAGTCAGTTTTTTCTCTTTGGAACTATGAGTGAAATTTTTAGTACAGGGTTTGATCTGCTTTGCATTGATGAAGACAGGCAGTGTGATTAAAAATCTTGCTTACAAATGAGTAGTAGTAAAAATCACAGGAAGAGTATTTACACTTTACTTTCTTAGGAGTTGACTAATTTATAAACAAGACATAAGGACTGTATACAATTTATTGAGTAAACACCTTTATAATTGGAGTAAAGCTCCTATACCAACACAATTTTGTTGTTTGTGTTCTAGTGAATATTATTTCTAGGCTTTGTGTGGGTTTAGATGGTGTCAAAATAATAGCTAAATAGAAAATACTGAATTCAAAACCACATCAAGCTTTGGCATTGGTTCCTCTGTTTTTTGGAATAATTCAAGGTAGGTATAAGTTGAAAGGCAAATTCAGCAACTTCCCACATTATTAAGGAGAATTAATCAGCATTAAGTAAATACCTCTTAGTTATTTTTTAAAGGTTCACAATCTACTTGACACATGGTATAAATCTAGTGGTGTTTAGTATGTATTTATTTTTGTATTATATTTTAATTATATGGTATTATATGTTGTTCTATATTAAATCATGGTATTATATATTATTATATATTAAATTATACTATATCTGTATAAGACTTAGTATAATTATGCTTATTCCCATGCCAGAAATCCAATATAATTCTTGATGTCCATGTTTTTAACTCCTTAGTCTTGCTTATATATGTGGCAACTATCTCAGTAGGACAGTCCTCAACAAAGAAAGCTGAAAAAGATGGGGCTTGGACTTTTTCCAATAATGGAATGAACGAAGCTTTCCTAATATTAAATTATAATTAATAATATTGTATAACTATATTATATGATAGTAATTAATCTTTAAATATTAAAGTAAATTATAAGATAATGAAAAGTAAAACATGCTTTTGATGCTTAGTGAAAGATTTTATGTGGTTGTTGCTGTTCTGTATAAAGTTTCCTGGAAGGGGGCAGGTGATGCTCCACATCCTACCACTCTGTCAGACAGAATCAAGAGATTGCTTTCCTTCTAGGGAATCAGCTGTCTAGATTTACCACATGATGATGTGAAATTAAAGAAAAATTATTTCCTAAGACAACCTTATATGATGTTCAGAAGAAATAAAAATTGCACTATTAATTTTCTATAGCATCACAGTTTGAAAAAACTGAGAACGTTATCCTCAAGATAACTCAAAATTAGATACTGCTGCCTAATCTCATAAACCTCTTCACATGAAATGTCACCCAATCTCATAAATTCCTCCCAGTTTTAGTTCAAATTCTGTTTTAATTGAAATCCTGTGTAAATCAGTGGGAAACATTTGGAAAACAATGCAATTGCTTTTTAATTGTGTGGGCTGGTGTGTACGTCTACTCAGTGCCACAATATCTGTCATGATACATTGTTTTGATTAATAAACAATGGTATTTTAATTAATTACATGGTCTTCTATATATAAGTAACTTATAAATTGAGAATTTATCTCACTTTATGCTAAATGAATAGCCAAAAAGCCAATAGCATTACGCACAAGAGCAAGTTGACAGTGGCATCACCATGCTTTGAAGATTTTGCAGCTGAAAAACATTCACACACATGCAAACTTTTCTCATGCTCAACTTAAATATTTCACATCTGGTATCTATTAATTCTTGGTATTTTTCATATTTTCAGACTAACGTGGTATGTTTAATTTTTCAGTGGATGAAAACTCCTGGTACTAAATCACATATTAATGAAGAAAATCAAACCCTGATGAAAGCCCTTGGGGCAAATGAAGAAGGTTCTACATCTTAAAACATTATTCTCCTACTTCTTCATTGTATCTCCTGCTCCTCCTGCCCATCTCCACTCTTTTTTATTTGCCTTCATAAAAGTTGTAAATTCTCTGGGAAAAAGGAGTAGTGCTACTCCTCACAGCAGAAAGGTTAACTTCTGACTATAACTGTACAGTTATATTCAAGTACAATCTTAGAATCATAGAATAGTTAGATTGGAAGGGACCTTAAAGTTCACCTGCCATGGGCAGGGACACCTTCCATCACACAAGGTTTCTCAAGGCCCCATCCAGCCGGGCCTTGAACATTTCCAGAGACAGTGCATCCACAACTTCTCTGGGCAGAAGTATTTCCCTGTGAGAGTGTGCATATATCATTTTGTGAATATAAGTAACCTGTGTGAAGCCATTTGTAAGGCAAAAAAGAAGATGGATCAAGAAAAGAGCAGATATCTGAGAGGTACAATAAATACAAGGTAGGGTATGGTGAAAAATAGAAGGCTGATCAGATGCTTAAAGAACTGAGACACTAATGGATCTTGATCTATGTGGTTTTGCTTTTAATTTTGGACAGTTATTAGGTTTTAAAGCAATTTCACTAAAAAATGAATGGATATGATCTACACTTTATGAAACTCTTTTCTATACCTTTCACTGTGCTTATTTTACATCATTGCTGCCGCTTTAAAACTGGTATTACAGATGATGTTGTCAGAGTCATCATAAATAAATAAAGATGTGAAGTGTGTATATGTGTGTGTAAGATACCCTGCCAGGCAGGTAGCAAAGTGGGGGGTGAGGGAGTGGAGGACAGAGGGAGAAAGTAGAGGTACTTTGTTATACTTTGCTGCAGGCAATGCCTGTTATTAATGTAGTTGTAAAGCATATTATTGCCTGTGAAATCTTCAGTGAAAGCTTTGGAAAAAAAAAAGTTCATGTGTGGCTATATGTGTCTTTTTCAGGTACAGTAACATAAGTGCATTTTTCTGTTCTCTTCTCTAATAGCTCCTTGGACAGACAACATAACCCAGCAGGAAATAAGACACCACACTGAAAAATTGTTTGCCTTCTACAGTTCTCCATCTGGAAAATAAATCAGGTAGAAAGAAAAACAGTAAATCAGAAACAGTGGGGACTTACAAAAATGAAGTTAATTTTAACATAGTTAGAGGAGACTACAGAATGAGAATGATTTTTTAATTTATTTTTTATTTTTTTTAGCTCACATCACCCCACTCCTCATCTGGAAAAAAAAATCAAAAGAAACAGGAAAAAATACTGACACAGGGCTGGATGATCTTAGTGTGAGGATCATATAAACTGGTTTTTCAAAGACATGGAACCTTTGAATGTGTGTGTTGATGTAGAAATGAGTATGTTCCTTAGATTTAGAAGCAGATTGCTTTTTCAGTACTCCAGCTACTTGTGTTACTATTCTTAATCTGCCTGAGTCCTGTAGATGGAAACTGAAAATAGTGCCTCTTGCTGTGCACTGGAGCTTTGATTCTCCTGCTGTAGTAAATAAGCAAATCCCAATTAGATTGATGGAGATTTATTGATGTCTTTTGGTGGGGGAGAAATTTAGGTTTCTGCTTGTTACAAGGGACTTAAAAAAGGGTTGAAGATCAGACTTCATAGACAAGGATGACTAAAGAGATTATTTGATTATTTCATTTTCCTTACGTACAAATTTAAACTTCTTTTTAGTAGTGAACTTCAATTTTTGTTTGTTCAAAAGGTGGTTAACAGCCCCTCTTTACTGCTGTCAAATTCATGAAGCCTGGGAGAAGCTTCTGTTTTCTTTTAGAGGAGAAGATGAAGCAAAGTGCTCTGTTATCTCAAGAGGGATTGGAAATGTCTTCCAAGTCTTTGCAGCACAGATTTACTTAATCGAAATTAGTATTGCCTATTAGAAGCTGTCATGGTTTGACACTGGCCAAATGCCAGGCACCCACAAAAGCTGCTCACTCATCCGCCCCTGCTACAGCTGGGCAGAGGAGAGAAAATTTAACAAAGGGTTCATGAGTTGAGATAAGGACTCAAAGAAAACACTCCAAGGGCAAAACAGGCTCAACTTAGAAATACAAAATGAATTTATTACTAAAAAAATCAGAGCAGAATAATGAGAAGTAAAACAAACCCTGACAAACATCTTTTTCCTCAGCTCCTCCCTCCTTCCCACAGACAGCACAGGGAGACAGAAGGTGGGGGTTTGGTCAGTTCATCACCAGAGGTTTTCTTTCGCTTGGTTCAGGGAGGGAATTTGTTCCCCTGTGAGACCATGGGGTCTCTCCCAGGAGAGACAGTTCTCCACAAACCTCACCAATGTGGTTCCAATCTCATGAGCAGCTATCCTGCCAAAAGTTGTGCAAGGTGAGTCCCTCCCACGGGCACACAGTCCTCCCAAAACTGCTGTGGTGTGGGTCACTCTTCCATGGGGTGCAGCCCTCCAAGGACAGGCTGCTCCAGCCTGGAAGCAGGCCCCTCTCTCCAACTGGTCTCCCACTGGATCACAGCCTCTTCTAGGTCTCCACTTGCTCTGGCACAGGCACCACCCACCGCAGGCTGCAGGTGGATCTCTGCATCCCCCATGGATTCCCGTGGGCTGCAGGGACACTCTGCTTCACCATGGTCATCACCACGGCCTGCAGAGGAATCTCAGCTCTGGTGCCTGGAGCACGTCCTCCCCCTCCTTCCCAAGTGACCTTAGGGTCTCTATGTTGATTCCCTCACATGTTCTCACCTCTTCCTCTTCTCTGGCTGGAATTAAAACTGTGCCTCTACCTTTATTTTGGTTTCTTCTTAAATAATGTCACAGAGGCATTACCGACCTCTCTCATTGGCCCAGCCTTGGCCAGCAGCATGTCTATCTTCTGAGCCATCAGAGATTGGCTCTGCTGGACATGGTGGAAGCTTCCAGCAGCTTCTCACAGAAGCCATTTCCGTGGCTGCCCTGCTATCAAAAAACAAGGCCAAGCAAAACCAACACAAATGCTGCCCTGGCTTAAAAGCAGTGTAGCATTTAGAAAGAAGGTTCCAAATATATTTATAAAACTGGAGCTGCTCAAAACAGATCAGTCAGGAGATAATTTTATCCAGTAGACGTATCTTACAGCCCTATCACTCATTCACCTTTCTGGTCCAAGTATTACCTAATTTGAAACAAATTTTCTCCTCCTCAACAATAATAACAACTGAGCCTATGAGACACAATAGGAGTTTGTGCTATTAATTGCCTCCAAGCCCCTGAGCTCATTTCAGAAATGGGTTTGCTGGCTTCTCCCTGGAAAACACTGGGGTGTCCAAAGCCACATGCATCTTGGAAGCCTGAAGCACTGCCCCCGCTCACTGGGGACAACAGCATCTCAAATTAAACAATATTCACTTCTTAAGCTGGCATGAAGTCTCCTAAAGAGCAATGTGCTAAATTCACAGGATTTAAATAAATAAATATAATTGAACAGTGGTGGTTTAATTGAAAGTTGAGACATCTTGTTCACTGCAACAAAAAAAAAGTACACCACTGTAGAAATGATTCTGTTTGGCAGCATCTCCTGCCTTTTTCTGAAGAAAAACACAGGAAAAAATAACTCAAAAAAATTTGGGTGAGGGATGAATCTAGGACAAACAGCAAGTTTACAAAGCATGTTCATCATGAGTTTTGAAAGGAGGTGGAGAAGGAAAAATTAAGAGGTAATAAAAGCCAACAAACTTTCCTAACTCAGATGAGGTTTCAGAACATTTAAATGGGGTATCAAATGCTGTTCAAATATTTTAATAATTGCTGGGAAATGGAGAGCCAGTTTGAAACACTCCAAACCATTAATTTAACCATTAACCATTACCATTAACATCTGTATCGTATAAAAAGTATGGAAATAATGTTTAGAGCAAAAAAGAGTACAAAGGTTGTAGTAATACTGTAGCAGATGACAAACATTTCTTAGAAAAGTTCAGTGTTGTTTTATTTGAATTGATACACTCACCATGATACACAAGTATAGTAATTAATATTGTATTTCAAAACAAATCCAATAAGATTCCAGTATGAGTGACTTTTTGTAGGGTAAACAGCAGATTAGGGACAGAGGGACACAGAACAAAATTACAGCTGTCTCTTGCTCTAGTCTAGGTGGTGATATCCCCTTTCTTTTGGAAATTCACCCTCTAATCACTAATGGCAAAATTGCCATTAATATTAGTTCAGATTAGAAAGCATTTTGTAATGAGAATATTTTGTGATCTTTCTTTATTTACAAATTTTAAAATGAACAAGTTCTGCATATACATTCCACTAGCTTGTTTTAAAATAAAAGGATAACTCTAGTCACAAACATGTTTGTAGCTAGTTTAGCACTGTGGTTTGTGCTATCATAACTAACCACATGAACTGAATGGGAACATCTGCTTCACCATCCTGATGGACCATCCCATGGACCAAGAAAATGTGAGTTACTATGAACACTGTCCTACCACCAGTTTTATCCAAATCCTTTTCAAAACCACTTCAGAGGAATTACAAATACTGTATGGCTTAGAAAATAATGAAAGTTTAAAGGTCCCTAAACAGCCTCTGGACTTCTCTGACTGTGTAATATTCCTCTAGCTCCTGTGAGGGTTATAATGTATTGCAGGGAGAGCTGGGCCAGCAATATTGTTGCTCTAACAGGAGAGAGAGTTGGCTGAAGGGCTGTAACTAGCTGTTGTCCTTTCTCTCTCATATCAATTTCAATGATTTGGTTTTCATCATACCTCCATGGGATCTCAGCTAAAGAGGACCTCTATATCCTGCAAGGTCTTTCAGTATTATTACCAAATACGACTTTAGTAAATCACTTTTGTTCCTCTAGCACATTTGGATGACAGAGCCTCTATGGCACAATACTCTAAACATATGTGTTGTAGTCCTATAAACTTGTTTGCAGATGGTCTGCATTTTGATTCTATGTATAGTGCAATGGATCTCAAGCATGGGAATACTGTCAGGGCTTGAGAAACATTTGGTCATAATTCAAAACTTATTCAAGTAGTATTTAAATGTTTACTTGAAATATCTTTCTACTTGAAGATTTTATGCTGGCAGTCGCACAAATTATTTAAATTGTAGAATCATGGAAAAAGTGTATTGTTATTGAAAACTGGCTCATTTTATTGTAATCTGTCAAAACCTCTCTAAGAAAATACTGGCTATGAGATAAAAGATATTTCCATTTGACTTTTTATGGGGATTCATTTTTAATTTCCAAAATTGCTTCTGTCCTTTGGCTGTTTTTCACCATCTGATTCTTTCTGACCAGAGTTGTTCACAAATTTGACTTTAGTTAGTGTTTCTTTATTGATCATTACCTGACTACCTCTCTGATTCAGAGCTTACTTTTGTTCAGGCTGAAATCTCAGTTTGTCTCAGACATTTCCATGGGCCTAGCAGTAGTTCTAAATTGTGTATGACAAAACATGACCTCTAAAATCTCTCACTTCAAAGCAATCTCTGCTCCTGTAGGCTTGTCTCCTTCCTTGTGAACTCCAAGGAGTTCAGAAATGCAGTCTACTCCTCTGACATTCTAACAAAACATAACTGGAAGCACTGTTTTCCTGACTCATGCTAGACATTGTAGGTAAGACTAAGACAATGCCAGCAGATATTTTATAGCAAGTACCTGTTTCTAATGTTTCAGACCCACCCTGCCTTGCTGTTGTCAACTGCTGCCATTTTGCCCAAGGGATGGAAAGAAGCTATTTCCTGCACAGGGCTGAAATGTCTCATAGGATATAACAAGGCCATTAGATTCCATGGTCAGTAGCCATCGCTGCTTTAAGAGTTAAAAAAAGGAAAAAACATTCAGCCAGGGACAAGCAGATGTTGTGTTGTGATCACTGATCACCTTTGAATTTTCAGGCTGTTGCTTTGTGTTTTCCCACCTATTCATTACCTTGTCTTGTTCCTAGACACTAGGAGAAGTGAGATGATACACACTGTTGATTATTTATAATCAACATGTGGGGCATTATGAGGCTAGAGCTTGCAGGACTTAAGATAATAAAAGTCTGTCTTAGTTGAACTGATGGTAAGAGAATACAACTTCTTTAAGGACACATAATGAAGATGGAGGAGTTGAGTTCTCTGTTCAGTGGCAAGAACGACAGAATAAATGTATCATAGAAACATGGGATGGCTTGGATTGGAAAGGAACCTTAAAGACCATCTAGTTCCCTGCCATGGGCAGGGACAGCTTCCACTAGACCAGATTACTCAGAGTCCAAAGCTATACATTTATAAATGTTAAGGAATAGTGAGCTGTATGTCAGAAAAAAAAACCAGAAAGAGATCTGAAGCTACCTTATTTTTTGTAAGAAAGAATTTGATACAAATGTTTGGGTTTGACACTATAAATATTTTCTTACTGAAGTTAAACACTTTTAAATGGAAAATAAACATGGGCGTTTTAACAGTAAAGCAGGTGATCCTGATTTGCAACTCTGTAAATAGAATAAGCAAAGTTCAATACCAAACTTGCATCTATATCTGCAGACATAGATAGCTACACATGCACATAATATTATGCCTTACATGTTGAATTTTAGCCGGTTCTCAGACAATACAAGAAATTAATTTCAGTGACTAACTAAAATTGACACACTTGGCAAAATAGCAAGCATTAGCCAGCAGTAAGGAGACATAATGTGTCCCAACTACATGTTTATTGCAGAAATTACAATTCTTTTTCTCTTCTCTTCTCTTCTCTTCTCTTCTCTTCTCTTCTCTTCTCTTCTCTTCTCTTCTCTTCTCTTCTCTTCTCTTCTCTTCTCTTCTCTTCTCTTCTCCTCTCCTCTCCTCTCCTCTCCTCTCCTCTTCTCTTCCCTCTCCTCTCCTCTCCTCTCCTCTCCTCTCCTCTCCTCTCCTCTCCTCTCCTCTCCTCTCCTCTCCTCTCCTCTCCTCTCCTCTCCTCTCCTCTCCTCTCCTCTCCTCTCCTCTCCTCTCCTCTCCTCTCCTCTCCTCTCCTCTCCTCTCCTCTCCTCTCCTCTCCTCTCCTCTCCTCTCCTCTCCTCTCCTCTCCTCTCCTCTCCTCTCCTCTCCTCTCCTCTCCTCTCCTCTCCTCTCCCCTCCCCTCCCCTCCCCTCCCCTCCCCTCCCCTCCCCTCCCCTCCCCTCCCCTCCCCTCCCCTCCCCTCCATTTCCCTTCCCTTCCCTTCCTTTCCCTTCCTCAATGCAAACTCCTGGAGCCTTTGCCAGAACTAAAATATGAAAATATTTCTCCTGAATTTCATCAGATGGAGCTCTTTTTGGATGGGGTTGTTTGAGCAGCATGTCAGATGAGGAGATGTCCATCTATGAACAGGACATACTGTAGCTACTGCCACAGGATCTTGCTTCAGAAGCTACTTTCATGTCCTCCTATCCAGAGATCTCTGTGGCTTTCCCATCCCTGGATTTTTTTCATTTAAGTCAGGGTTCAGGCTTGCTCATAAGAAAATCACAGAATGTTGTGAGTTGAAGGACACCCACAAGGATCATCAAATCCAGCTCTTAGATGAATGGCCCATAGAGGGATCAAACCCACAATCTTAGCATTATTAGTATGATGCTCTAACCAGCTGAGCTAATGTCAGTGGCATTGGGTAACATTTCTTGTCTATTTCTCTATTTTCCCTACTGATAATTTGGCTTCAAACTTCTGTAATTAAACTCTATGTACTAAATCTCTAAAATATATTATATGTAAACATACATGCTCACATACACCTTCCATATTTCTGGCAATATTAGAAACATTTTGATCTATATAATCAGTTTATTTTCTAATTTCTTGAATAACCTTATTTTCTACTATCAAAGAGGTTCTATTAAGCTGCTCTTTCCTCAGCTCATATGATGCAACATACATATCCTGTCACCACCAGGGCTGCTGGGACTACAGTTCAGAGCAGCCAAGAAACAGCTGGAGAGGGTAAATGGAAGCATGTGATTTTTCTAATGTTTACCTTGGCATTTTAGAAGAGCTTTTCCAGACTTGAGTATTTATTTATACCAAAGAGAGGAAATAAGTAATTTATGTTAAAATACAATGGAGAATGAATGCAGAATAATCTACTATCATTTAAAAGCAGCTCCAGCTTACTAATAACTAAATCCATATGTTTTTGCATGCTAGGATGTGATTATATGGCCTAGAAATAACACTTCACTTGCTGAATATATCAGTCCCAAAAAAGTAAATCTGGAGGGGTTTTTTAATGAACAATTATTTCTTCTGTTTCTTATTTTAGAATTTTAAAGAGATGAGTTGAAGCTTCAAAATACTAAGATTTTATTTTTTAAAATAAATACACTTAAATGTTTTCAAAAATATTTAAATGTTTAAAAAAATATTCTTTGAATTGCTATCTCTACAACCTAGATGATTGTGAAATATAGACAGCTCCAGTTTCCAGGGCTTAAGAATACAACCTGAGTATCACAGTACTTGCAGTAAAAATGTATTGGTGATTACACTGGTTTGTTTCTAAGTTTAGACTGCCTAATGTAATTGGTTACTAAATGTCTGTGAGGAATGGAGGACGGGAGGTAGGTATTTCATCTTACCTATTCCAGATACCTCAAAGAAGTTGCATTATAGCTCTATAGAACTGCGTTCTCACCTGGGAGCATGCTCCAGCCTGATGAAAGGGCTGTCCCTTGCCAGAGGGGAATATGGCAGGGCTTGTGGATCACTGGTACCTGTACAGAGTCTTTTGCTGGTTTGGGGGCCCTGGGACCAGTATTACAAGAAGGAATGAGACATGTATTCTATGTATAGAATTAATTATATTTCAACTGTGTAATACTAATTTCTTCATGGCCTATCTTTAATATAGGCATGTCTTTTGTTCTAAATATAGATGTAATACTAGGGTGCTACCATGAAACTTCTTCCTGAGAAGATCAATTATTATCTCCTTCTGAAGGAAAAAAGGTTGATGATTCCATACAGATTTATAATGTTTTTTTTAAAGTGTAATTACTTACGCCAATGATTATCTTGGTCCTTCAGAGTTTATATAAATGCCAAGAAGTATTCATTAACTTCAGTGAATAAAAATAGAGCACAATAAGCTTAATAAAAATCAAAGCTTTCCTTTATGTCCCAAGTCATCTTCATTAAGTTGTGTCTTTATTGCAGTAGATGTCCATTTATTTCTTTTCATTTTCAAGAAATGCCAGTACACTAGTTGCTCAGTCTAAATAGCCCTAAATACTATAATGCATGAAACAAAATTTGCTTAAAGATAATCCTAATTTAACAAAATACTGGGTTGTTCCTCTATTAACTGTAGGAGATGACAAAATGAAACTTCATATACTTTTCATATTCAGATTTCTGCCAGGCTGATTCATTTAAAATGGGCAGAAAAACATGATCTTGCATTTAGCATCCCTGGAAGTATTTGAAAGATGTGTAAATATGGCTCTTATGGACATGGTTTAGTGGTGGACTTGACAACACTGAGTTAATTACTAGACCTGATGATACTGAAGATCTTTTTTAACTTGAACAGTTCTATGATTCTATGATCTTGAGTTATTTTCTTGTTGGCTTGTGCAAAGTTCCCAGGGGCTCCCAGGAGCTGCAAGATCTCTGTCGGCCTTTCCAAAAAGCATCTATTGAGTTTTTGATACCTAAACCATTGAGATTTTGAACTGTTCTAGAGGGATAACCTAGCCCAGACACCATGCTGTTTCTGATATTCAAGCCCATTCCACCACATGACACTATAGTCATAGGTTGTAAAGCTAGTTTGGGTTTCTCCCTGTGCTAGTAATTTGTTCTACTGATTCTTCTAGTTCTTCTCAAAAAAGAGTTTTTCTAATTCTTCTCTAGAAGAAAGTCAAAATCAGCAATTGACACTTCCTTGACATTTTTCCAGTAATTGTTCATATCCCAAATGATTGTCCACTTGCTGTTCAATGCCAAGTCCCATCGAGTACTTCTTGGCATTTATATAAACTCTGAAGGACCAAGATAATCATTGGCATAAGTAATTACACTTTTAAAAACACATTAAAAATCAATTTGGAATCATCAATCTTTTTTTCCTTCAGAAGGAGATAATAGCCCCTGAAAATGGAAATATACGTTTGCCAGAATTTCCAATCTTGAAAAAAATTACAGGTTCCTATTAAAAAAACTTTCTACTTATGCATAAACCCCTAAATTTTCTGCATATATAGATTCAGATAAACTGCAAATTACTGAGTCTTGAAAGGGCCCCCCCAAAAACAAGTGATTCCTACCATAGTATTATCTGGCAAAGCAAGTGGTGCTTAGCTTGGCCAAGTCAATGTTTAACACATGTTCATTGCATCGACACTTGCCAAAGTATGCCTTGTAATTGAGACTTTTTCCTTGGCTTACAGCTTTTCCTGCTCTTTCCAGATTGCTTCCAACAGTCAAAAGACTCTGCTACACAAAAGCCAGCAGGACCAGTATTTACAGAGGAGCCTGATAAGTTGAAAATAATGTATAAGAGTAGGTTTCTTAACAGGAACAGTGTTGTAAATAACATAAATATATTTTAGCTGTAAGGGAAAGAAAGGGGAAAAATGTTTCATTTACTTCTGGTGTAGTTGTGATCCATTTTTCTGTTACTGCTTTCCCACATTTGGAAGGGTTGAGAATCCTAAAGGGTTTGGAAAGTGATGTGAGCTCATAATATGAAAAAGAGATCTGGTATGTTTTCTCTGTTGCTTATTCATTCTCTCCACAATGCCTTCCTCTTCCTCATAAGAAGAAAGTGAAGGCAAAACAGTACACTGTTGCAGTCTGCTCAAATTGCAGGCTGTTCAAGTTTTGGAGTTGCTAAACAGTACTGTACCCTTTGTTCGGTCTCAGTCGGAAGTTTTTGTCCCAAAAGCTGCCAGTTATGCAAGCCCCAACCCTTTTTCCTGAAGATTCTAAGTCAATCTTTCCCAAAACCAATTTTCATTTGTCTGTATAATTTGTTTTCCTTTCACTGGTTCCCTATTAGTCTCCAAAAATCTTGTTTACCTTCTGCGCTTCCCTGCTATTGGCTGGAAGCTGTTGCTCGCCCCAAAGTCCTCCAGTATATAACCTGCCATGCCCAGCGTTCGCAGTCTGTCTCCAGCAATTCAAGGAATAAACTCTTTGGATTTAAGAGAACAGATCTCCCTTTCTTACTCCTTGCCTTCTGCCCTTAAGCCAAAGAAAGATGTCTGAGCCATTGAGCCAAAAAGCTCAGAAACGCCCGCCCGCAGCTCGCTCGGGAGGAGGTGTCCCACACAATATCGCCCATACAGAAAATCAGAACTGGCACAGAGGTTCTGGCCCTGGTGATAGCAAACAGTAATGTACATATTAACATTAGAAATTCTGTAACTTAAATGTGACTTCAGAAATTGAGTCTGGTGCTTTATTAGACCTACAAAAGGGAAGATACTCTGCAGCCTCATTTGTAAGGATTCAAAGGGTACAATTGCGTGTCGCAAACACTGTCAAAGTCTGTTGCAAAATTTCTTAGTGGGCACATCCCACTTTGGAATTGGGCCTGAGCTATTCTGGGTAAGGCTTCAGATTTGGGCCCGAGCAGGGCCTCAGATTTAGGCCTTGTTAGTAGTGAGCAAGCTTGTGGCGCAGTTAGAAATTATATTAAGGTGTGCTTGGATTTAATTGATGTAGTTTTAGTAATTTCACCGTGGTGACCTTAAAGTTAAGATTGCTTACATTCCTTTTTAATCTAGTACCAATTAGAAAACACCTGTTCACATAAACTATCTGAGACTGTATATAAACCACCATTTTGAAGCAATAAACGGAGAATACATGATATAGCCAAATTGGTTGGACCTGTATTGCTCTGTCAGCCTCCCATGGAAATGCCCTGGCTTCAAGTGGCGCCCGAACCCAGGGACATTGATAGTTGTTAATGCTTAAATGCTGCTGACTCGTTTAAATACGATTTTTAATGCTTTAATGCTGGCTTGTTTAAATACGATTTTTTGTTTAAATACGTTTTTGATTTCACTTTAATGCAGTGAAACCTTGAAGAACGAGAGTTCAGAAGTCTCTGAGCTTGTCTCCAAACCTGCCGGAGTTCCGGGGCCAAGCGGCCCCCCCCCCGGACTGGTGGTGAGCAGGATTTGCGGGGACGAATTGACTCGGAGCTCAGAGGCTGAAGGCGTGATTCGCTCCGTTTTGCCCAGGGTGAGACAGCGGCACGCCGTAGAAGGTGAAGGTAAGCGGCCCGCGGGAAGAGAGAAAGGAAAGAAAAAGAAATGGATGCTGAGATGCTCGCGGCCAGCCGCCTTCTCATTAATATGCTCTCAAAGAGAGGCAAAAAACTTAAAGAAAGTGAAGTAGAACAGTTGGCCCTGTGGGCCAGGAAGAAAGGGAAGTTAAGCAAATCTTCACTCGTTTTCTGTGAAGCCAAGTGGAGAGAAATTGGTGATTTATTTTGGAAGTCCATGATTGCTGGAGGACGAGAGGGAAAGATAGCTCAAGAACTTGGCGCTGTCTGGCAGAAAATTCTAACTACTTTAGAGACTTTAGTTGACGAGCGAAAGGCAGCCCAGGCTGCGATCTGAGCTATGGAAATTGGTACGCCGGCAGAATTAACAAATACGCAAAAATCCTCTAAGGTAGCGAGATTTTTTGGCATCAATTCAGCCCACCCAGTGAAAGGGAACGCAGCGCCTGTCTGTTCTAACCTGCAAGATATTATAAGTTCTGCTGAGAACCGTGTGGTCAATGCGCAGGGAAAGTCTTTGTCTCTGTCTGGAAAAAATGGAAGAGAACAGGAAGCACGGCAGCAGCCAGAGTCTGGGGGCGTGGTGAAAGACGAGACAGAAGGCGGGACCGAGGGCAGAGCGGGGCCGGCTCAGGAGACACAGGGGGGCGGCGACAAGGGCGGCGACAAAGGCGGTGACAGGGGCGGTGACAAAGGCGGTGACGAAGCCAAAAACCTGCAGCCCCCCCCTTCACGGGAAGACAAGGCGGTGACGCAGGTGCAGGGAGTTCACGTGACCAAAACAAACATGGCGGCGCCCATGCCCACTTCCGTCGTGGAGTCCTCAGCCACTGCCGTGGATCCCGGGGCCACAGCGCGGCTTGCTAAAAAGACACACCGGCGCGCGGCAGCCCAGTGCCCCCTGCCCCCTGATTCTGACTCGGATTCCGACTCAGACCAGGACAGTTCCAGCCTCGATTTTCGCAGCCCATCATGGTGAAAGAAAGAACCGCAGCATGAGCGTGGGCTGCGGCACACAGTTGAGAGGCTCGCAAAACTATCTACCCGACCGAGTTCTAAGGAAGATCACATGGCATTGTCAATCACCAAGCCAAATCCGATTGCAAACAGGTGGTCCAAAATAGTAAAAGATGCCATGAAGGATGGCAACTTTGATACAGCAAGTTCCCTTGCTTGCCCAGTGATTATAGAAAATGCCCAAGCTCGATGGGAGCCTCATGAATGGAAGGTGTTAATCCAAGCAAAGCAAACAGTTAGCACCTATGGAATTAGATCAGAAGCAGCCATAAACATAATACAATACATCTTCACTGCAGATGTCCTCTGCCCTGCTGACTGCTCAAACATTGCATCTTTGCTTTTAACCCCTTCACAATTTCTCATTTTTGAAAGAGAATGGAAACGTTTAGCGTTTGAAGAAGCGAACAAACACCAAGCAGTAGGAGATCCTTTGTATGCACTCCAGCCTGACATGCTAACAGGGCAAGGATCAAATGCTAGAACCAATGTGCAGCTGACTTTTCCTATCGAGATCCATCAAATTGCTCAAACATTAGCCCACAAAGCCTTGCTGTTGGTTCCAGACAAGAAGAAGCCTGTTTCATTTTCTAACATCAGGCAGGGAACCACAGAACCTTATGGTCAATTTATTGATAGACTGTCTGCTGCCATAAAAGATGCACAAGATTTGCCTCCAGACCTTCAAGAGCATTTGTTTCGCTCTCTGGCTTTTGAAAATGCCAATTCACGTACCAGAGCCATTTTGGCTTCTCTCCCCCAAGGCTGTGCAGTTGATGAGATGCTCGTGTGTGCCACCAGAGCTGAACAACACGATCAAACAGCAGCATTCACAACAGCTGTGCATGATGCCGTGCATGATGCCATGCAGAAACAAGGACGCATCATCGCAGCTGCTCTGTCAGGACGCAATGTCAACCATCCCCGCAACAGCAAAAGACCACCACCGGACATTTCTCGTTTTCGGCATGACAAGACAGGCCATTTCAACAATGATGACGACAGTGACAACAGTGACCTGCCTGAAGCACCATGGAATGACCCTGAAATTGCTGAAGATTGATTTTATAATATATAGAAAAATAGTTATATAATTATAGTTGTTAAGATTAAGTTGTTAAGTTTAGTTGTTAAATTGTTAAATTGTTAAGATTAGGTTTTTGTATTAAGTTTTAGTAGCTAAGTTGATTTTTAAGATTAAGTTTTAGTTGTTAAGTTGTTAATTTGCTAAATTGTTAAAGTTAAGTTTTAGTTTTAAGTTTTAGTTGTTAAGTTGAATTTAAGATTAAGTTTTAGTTTGTTAAGAGTAAGTTTAATGATAAGTGTTTTTAACACTTAAAGTTAAGTAATAACCAATTATTGTTTTTGTTATATTTAATATTTAAAGTTAAGTAAGAACCAGTTATTTTTGTTAAAGTAAAAGCTAAAAGAGGCAGCCAAAAGATGAGCAGAATGTTGAAAATTAGAATGTTTGTTTAAATCAGTGTTTTAGCTCAAGTGTCAGAAAAGCTGCAACGTGGTTGGACTGCTCGTTGTGTTAAACATCTGTAGCTGTCACTTTTCTTTTCCAGCGCCAATGCCTGCTCACCTGCCATTGCTTTTCAATGGCAAAAGAAAAAAGGGGAATTGTTGCAAAATTTCTTAGTGGGCACATCCCACTTTGGAATTGGGCCTGAGCTATTCTGGGTAAGGCTTCAGATTTGGGCCCGAGCAGGGCCTCAGATTTAGGCCTTGTTAGTAGTGAGCAAGCTTGTGGCGCAGTTAGAAATTATATTAAGGTGTGCTTGGATTTAATTGATGTAGTTTTAGTAATTTCACCGTGGTGACCTTAAAGTTAAGATTGCTTACATTCCTTTTTAATCTAGTACCAATTAGAAAACACCTGTTCACATAAACTATCTGAGACTGTATATAAACCACCATTTTGAAGCAATAAACGGAGAATACATGATATAGCCAAATTGGTTGGACCTGTATTGCTCTGTCAGCCTCCCATGGAAATGCCCTGGCTTCAAAAGCCAGAGAAGAAACTTGCCATAAGAAAAGCCACCACAGCAGGAACTTGAGATATGCACAGAAGAGAGGAATTTGTGACAGGAAGGTGTTAATTCCAGGCCTTGTGGAGGTGAGATCTGGTTAGCACATCCTGGTTAATGCATCCATACAAAAATTCCCACTGTGGCAACTGGGTAAGGAAGCATCTGGTCATACACACATCATCAGTCAACCAAGAGTTACGGGACAGATGGCATCTGTGGCCACCAGTGATCACCAAAGCACGCCCAGACCCCACAGTCATTTCTGTGGGATTCCATCAGAGGACTGTGCATAATCCACAGTGTTAAAACTATCCCCTCAGGGGAGGTGCTTGGACATTACCACCTAAACCTGAACACATATTAACCTGTTGAACTTGATGCCTTAAGATTTTAGCTGTCATATTTTTCAAATCCTATACTGCACTAATGCATAGCTATAAACTCCATATAAAGTGTAGTTAACTGTCTTCACATTTTGGTTAGACAAACAATCCCTCTGGGCCTGTGACCCAAGGACATCCTACTGTTATGAGGAAAGCTAAGAATTAATTCATGCCTGTGTTGATATTTTATATAAAACACTGAAAGTTAAGTATAGTGAATATACTAGGCACTCCTTGCTTTTGTAAAACTCAGATTGTAAAACCCAAACTCAGGGAAAGCTTCATTAGCATTTGAAAACACAGGGGGAAGCTCAAACTTCGAGGGAGACTTCATTTGCATTTGAGGACACAGGGCGAAGTAACACCTTTTGGGAGTGAGGCAACGCCTCAACGACGCAAATAAGAACGATCATCACCCCCTGACAAGAAAACGATGCTATCTAGACAACATCACCGGACCCAGGATGGAAACACAAAGGGCTTCCAATAAGTCCAGGAAGGACTATTCAACACGAGCAAAGGAGCAGAGAAGAATAGAAAACACCGATACCAGACAGTTGAATAGATTTACATCACTGGGTCCAGCCTGAGGGCATAAAACTGTATAAAACTCAGGCTCCAGCGACAGTTTTTCGTGAACTAGGGGAGGGCTGTTTGCCAGATAGACCGCTGAACCGACCCTGTTCACTGGTGCCGACCCCCGGGCTCGGCATCTCTTTTTATTTTTATTTTGGTGGTGGATTTTTATTTCTTTGTAACCAAATTGTTATTAATAAATTTCTTCATATAAAACAATTCGGCTATTTCGCTTATAACACTACTCCCTCAGGCCTGGAAAAGTATTAAAAAAAATGAATTGGGGGGGAAACCAGGGAAATACATCTTCATTACCTGATGTAATTGGAGGATTAATGCCTGATATGCAAATAGACCAAACTTATATCTGTCAAAAACCATTGACCGTCTTCCATCTTGGGTGTAGTCTCTGGGAGGCTTTTGACTGCCCAAGGTGTATCTATTGAAGGCCTTTAATAAATACTTTATTCTCTTAACTCTGTCTAGTCTCTGCTCTAGGTAGCCACTCCAAGGCATCAAACTCTTTGTTTCATGGGCTTCCCTCACCGCAACAGATAAAGACAGCGTCCATCACTTCAACCAACACACATCTGGATTGCAACAATCAAGTCTTGTAGCTAGATCCATGGGTGGTGATATCTTTCTTCTCCGGCATGTTCCTCTCCACTATCTACTTCTACCCTTTCTTTCTCTTTTTTACTTTTCCCTATACATTTTCTTAAGTGATATTTTCCTACTTTTATATTGTTGAATTACTTTCAGTAATAACCAAAACGGCCATATACTCCTTTCCATGGCCATCAAACTGTTGTAAAATATACATTATACACACACACATATTCACTCCTGTCATTCAGTGTCACTTCATTCTTATCTGCTGCGAGTGTTGTTTTAGCAGTTACCCCACTTTCAGAGGTAGGTTGTAACACCAACCCATGGAGTATGATCTTTTCTGCACCAAAGGGAGAAACGGAGGGAGAAGGCTGTGGTGTAGATTTAACTACTCAGGTAAGGACAGTGCAGGCATATTGAAAAGACTATTTTATTCTTGAAAGCAGCATGTTGATTGTTCTTTTATAAAAATAAAGGTAAATACCACCCACTACAACAACCCATTCTCCCCCTCTCCCACCCCCCCCAAAAATAGGATCATTTGATGCATAATGCTGTGATAGTTGGCCCGAAGACCCTCTATTTTTATCTCACATTTTTAGTCGTGTAGACTTTGGGGGGGAACAAGAGGGAAACCTCAAGAGCTGATGTAACTGCGACCAGAATTGCCATTTTGCCCAGGTGTGTTTGCTTGGGAACTGAGTTCCCGGACATACATCCTGCTGAAACAATGGTAGTCGCAACACGTTACACTGCCCCTGGATTCTGTACCACCTGTGCCTGAGGTGCAGCAGGACAGCTTGCTCTGTTCTCCCCCTCCCTCGCATTGTGCGTGGGCCTGAACTCCATCATGGGACTTCTCCTCCCTCTCCTTGTGCATTGGGCCTAGACTCACGAGATTTCTCCCCCACTCTGGAGAACTATATATACAGCCTCAGAAGAGACCCCTTTTGAGGACCTCCCCATGGAAGACAAAATCTATCAGCTCCACAAGGGTCCTGCGGCGTCAATCTATTGGCCGGGAGCCACGAGGATTGCGAAGGCGGACCTATTGGATTGCTGCGAGGATTCTGTCTCTCTCTGTGGTAATATCTTATCTGTCCTATCTCTCTTTTCTCTCTTGCTTTCATCTATATAGTTTTCTTTCCTCTGTCTGTTTTTCATATTAGTTTTGGTGGGTACATTGATATTGAATAAAGTATACTGATTTTTCGTTAAACAGCATTTTTTGTCTCCTTTGTGCTCTGAGATCTCTACGAACCCAGTTCATTTTGAACGGGTCGAAACAAATGCTTTTCAGAGATATGATGTGGTTTTGCCCTCCATCTTTTTGTAAGGAGATGAGAAAAAAGGCAGTTTTATAACTGCAAGGAAACTAGAATTTATCCTCAACCTTCTTCACAACATGGCATCAGGAAAAACACAATTATTGATAATTACTGATAAGCTGAAAAATAATAAATTAAAGCTAAATCACTCTCCAAAGAGTGATAAATAAAGTAAATGGCCATCACCCCAGATGAAATACTCAGATTAATATTTTGAAAAGCGCATCTACTTGGTATTTGCTGTTGAGCTGCAAAGTGCTGATTAATCTATGTACAATCTTGAATCTATGTTAAAGAAATAGAAAATTAAATCAGTAGACAGATTCAATATGAATACACTATAGGAGAAGTCAAGATTAAACTAAATACTCTGTTTTTTCCCCCTAAGTCATTCCTCAGGGAGGTTAAGTGAATGACAGCATTGTACAAACTTTCAGCAATTTCTCTGCAACTCTGACAATGATTTTACACCACTGATAAAAACTGATTCCCCGCCCCCAAATTTGTGTTCAGTTTGGCAACTGTGTGTTATATTGCTCTGACCTTGCTATGATCACAGTGAAGTTCCTGGGATGATTATTCCACTGCCTAACTTTTCTACTGCTAAAGTTGTTTATTTGGACAAATCACTTGTCTTGAAATTCTTATGCTAGGTAGGCCTTACAGTGTCACAAAAATTCAAGATCTTCTTTGCTTTCTCAAATCCATAACATTTCTCCTCCTTTCACTTTCATACTTTCAGTCTGTAACACCAGCTTATTCCCTTTTATTTTTATTTATATTAAATTATAGCTATACTCTCCCTAGTGAAGTTAGATCATGCCTAAAAGAAGGAATTCCTGACCTTACTATTAAAATCTAAAAACTAAAACAAAAAAATAAATAAATAAAAAGAGCAACCAAACCACTGATGAAGACATTACGCAGCCTTTCCTGTTTCTTCAGAGCTGTATTGTATACAATGATTGAACACTTTTATTCCTGTTAAGTAACTGCTTTATTGCATCGGATTGCATCCTCAGAGATTTCCCTTTGAAGCAATTCCAAGGATATGATTCTGGCTATTTTAGTTATGTAAATTCTTTCTATCCTCCCTCAACCAATGTGATGACCAACAAGAAGCCAGAATGTCCCAAAAATTAATTTTGACTATTTTAAATACTAAAGAACAGGAAAATTGAAAGCATGACAGAACAAAATCAATAAACAACAGTTATAGATACATTTTCTTTGGGATTGCCTATGAAAGGCTGGATCTCCCTGAAATATGTTAATATATCCATTCACATGTGATCTGCAGGTCCTATTTTGTGGGGAGACAGATAAAGATAGTACTAAATGTAATTTTACCCTTGATATATTACAGCTGTGTTAATTATCCAAGAGTGGGAACAGCCTTGCCCTTCAAGCTATGGGTGTGATAAAGAGTGAGTTAGCTGGGAGGGGGTTCAGTTGGAGTTGGTTGGTGTGGGAACCCTAAAATTCCCCTCAGGAAAATTTCCAGGCCTTGTCCTGGAAGAATATACCATAGGTTTTCCTCGCCTAGGCTGAGAGAGGACTTCCCCCATGGTTCCCTGCAGAACTACTGCCAATCTATCTTGGATTGCGTCTCCCATTGGCTACTTGACCCTGCCCTCCCCAGTTGTTTATCCCTCATCCCCTCCCATAGGTTTGCTGCCCCTTGCCCTGCCTTTGTACCACCCCTGTGCCCTCAGACCATTGCTTCCTGGACCCCATACTTAAGCCAGGGCAGACAACATGGTCCAGGTGTTCCATCCATGTTCCCTTTGGCATGCTGAAATAAACCTTGCTAGAAAATATCATTCAGGAGGCCCTTCCTGTCTTTCCTCCACTGAGGCATATATGTGTGCATGGACTTGAAATGGCTGTTTCTATGGCCTGCTCTGAGCAGCTTCTGAAGGAGATGCTTTGAGAAGGTAGCAGCATTTTACAATCCTGCCATGATGCTACAGGTTGGAGTCTGCTGGCCGTGCTGTGAAGAGGAGACAGGAGGTCGTGCACAGAACAGAAAAGGTAAGACAGTGTATGTAGGACAGACAGGGTTAGGTAGCCATGTTAGGGACAGGAAAGAGCAAGCCGGAACTGCAGAAGGAAACTGCAGAAGGAAGAGAGAAGACTTCAGAGAAAGAGCCGGAACTGTGTGCTAGGGACAGCAGAGTCCTAGGTCAGTCCGGACGGAGCTGGGCACACTTTCCTCATCAGTGTGTGAAGAAGAGATGAAGTTGAGCCTACAGACTAGCTGCTGGCATAAATGGATAGACCCTGAGAGCTGTGTGGAGCTACCCTTAGGTGACTACATAGAAAAGGTATGAGAGACTACTAGATAACAAGGTGCTGATGCTTGGAGCCTTCTGATGTTTTGATGAAGCATTGAGTGTAGTGTCTGTCTCGACTTCCACACTATTTCAGGTGCAGACCCATTAGAAACTTGGCCAAGAGAAATTTTATTTTCTTTTAATTAGACTTTTGTAATAAGAACTACTTTTGTAAGGATACAAATGAGCTGAAGGCTGTGACAAAAAAAGATGTTCCCTACAAATTTGTAGGAGGAGGAAGAAGACTGGCAATCTCTGTATCCACACAGAACAGAAGTATCTTTCCCCTCTGTCAGGAGTTTAACTTCGTGCTGGTAATTATTTATTGATATACTTTGGTAGCAGGCTGGCCTTGGAAATAGCTAAGGGGTCAGGTAAATGTATTGTCAGTATATTTGTACTCTCCTTTTTTGTTGAGAAAATAACAGTATTTTACCTAGAATAATTAAATTTTAACATCTTTAATACTCTATTTTTTAAATAACCCATTTCCTGAGCTTAACATTCTAAATTAAAACTTTATTTAAATTAGCCAATACAAATATATTTCATAAACCTATATTTCCAACTACAAAGTTGGAATAAGTTTTTTATACCTATTTAATGATTTCAAGGCTGTTAATTTTAAAATTAACAGTAATTCAAGAAGTGATAATAATTTCCCTTTTAAGAATACTTGGATGGAAAACTCAGTTCTTTAACTTTAATGAGTGTGCTTATAAATGTCCAAAAACATTTTTAATAGATGTTTAAAAAATTACACTTAACTGCATAAAGCAATGTAAAAGAGGAGTATTGAATATTTTCACCTATCGTTTTCACAATTCATGTAAAAATAATCATGTTTTTACTCAATAAAAAAGTAAAAATACTTGCAAACATACATCTCCAAGAGGAATGATCAAAATTAGAGTGAAAAAGAAGCAGTATATTTGTTACAATGCTTTTCAATTCCTTAGAGATTATCAAGTTTGAATGGTTTACAGTGTTTATAAAAGAATCTACTTCCGAAAAGATGGGTTTTGGATTTGAAGCAGCTGGTTTTGTTGGAAAAATTAAAATGAAAACCACTGGAAGTTAAATTGATGTTAGTATGATACAGTTTATGATTTTGATAACAGATTTCCTATCTGTTATCAAAATCATATAAGGGGGGGAAAAACCCTATAATTTTCTATTGGTCAAGGTACTACTAGCCAATTTTAGCATATAAACTTCCAAAAATCAAGTAATTTGATAAAAACCTGAAGAGAAATAGAAGTAATAAAATCCTGCTTTTCAAAAGTGTCACAATAGGAGCACAAAAGCACAATAGGAGATGACTGTCAGCAGTGGTTTTTTATTTCTCCCTTTTGGATGCTCTTGACTTTTCCTGTGGTGTGAACAAAAAAGGAAACTATTCCTGGAGTATTTAGATGTCAGGACATCTAATTTAATAAAAAACATTAAACATAAGTGTGGTTACATTTTTCAAAGATGAAAGACATAAGCAGTGCTTTACTAAAGCAATAATTTATGTGAATTTTATTATTAAACATTGCTATTATAGCTTCAGGACTCAGGATTTTTTTTTTTGGAACAGAAAACATCCAACACATTGAGACTTTTTGAAAATCATGTACCTTGCATTTGAAGTGACACAGAACTGTTTAATGGCCCCATATTCACAATAATCTCCTATTCAATAATATTTTATTTCAATGGAAAATGATGAAATAAGTTAATTCTACTAGATTTAAATCTGATCACCACTCTTGAATGATTGGCAGAGAGGTTTTACTCTTACTGCTGAACAGGGGCAGTCAGAGCAGCTAGATAATTTGTCTATGCTCAGAGCTAAGTTGCAGGTATTATCCATGCTAACACATTGAGTTAGGCAATTCTATCCAAAAGGAAGTCGGAAGAAGGAGACAATTATTTTCTTACCTTTCCATCTCTGTAGGTTAAGTATGTAATGATGTAATGACATCTTTTGAAAAATGGCTTGGATAAATACCATTACATGCAATGACAATCTTTTTATACATGTAAGTAATCAATAGTGTTGTTTTCTCATTTGATTGCAGAACTCTTCCAAGTGGTTCTTTCAGACCCATCCTGTGACTTTACATGTTTGAAAAATATGGATGTACATATTAAGTATAAGATACATCTCTCCTCTCTTAGCACAGACCTGTGCATGTATTCTTTGTACTTAATAGTTTTGAAATGTTTCAAGTTTTTTGTTGTTGCTGTTAGGTTTTGTTTTGTTTGGGTTCTCTTCTTTGGTACTGTAATGACTGTTTTAAGACCACAATTTATTCAGATAGGCATTTTTAAAGTCTTCACTGAAGAAGTGAAGAAGTTAGATTTTACATGGCTTCAAATTTTGCACCCTAAGCAGCTAATTTTTGGATATGCCAGAGAAAGGCTTAGCATGTGGAAGATAGAGTCTGGAAAGAAAAGGGTGGGTTTGCCATTGAATGGATGGTACAGAAATGAACAAATAAAATCCATTCTAAGGCCTCAATCAACTTGCTCAATGAGACTTTTCAAAGGGGTTACAGTAGTTCTTGTAGGGTAGGGCGCATGGGAGAAATAGCAATGAGATATTCTCAAGAGGTCAAAACAACTTTATTGGCAAACTTTAGAAAGTCAGGAAGCTTTGGTAAAAAATTTAGTACAACATCCAACCAACATAAAACACCTCTCAGAGCATTAACTTGGCTCATTCGACTTAGTAAATATTAAACTCATTCTATGTTATATTACTCAAAGTGTTCCAAGAAGAGGGAATTAGAAGAAAAAGAAAGAGAGAAAGACAGAAAAGATACAGAAAAGCCTGCATATAGCGATATTCAGATAGAAACTCCAAGATGAAGGTAGGGTCAAGACAAATGCTTTGCCCTGTGTTTGGCCTTAAATACCCCTTGGCCATCCTAGGCCTTTCCCGCAGGTGGGAATTCTTGTCATTTGGCCACTGTCCTGGGGTGACTTTATGATGCTGAATTGTATCCCCATTCGTCTGTTTAGCCCAGAGGTAAGTTCTGCACCTTTAAGACTGGTTCCAAGAGCTAAGGGGCAGAGAAGTCAGAAGTTTGTTTTCAGAAACTGCACTTACTCCCCCCCAATTCTTCTCATGGACTGTGTTGTCTGCAGCACAGAGCAGTAGAGAGCTCTCCTTTGCTTTTAGTTAGGTTTTTTTTAGCTAGCTGAAGCAGAGAAGTTCCCTGGACTGTGGTTTTTCTTTTTCTTAAATCTGTTCAAACCTGCTCTAGACTGAAAACCCAGAAAAACAGTGAGAGCTCACACCTGTGGCCCACCGCGGCCTGTGGCACTGCATTCCAGTGCCAGAGGGACTGATAGGAGACTGACCGAGCTGAGCTACACCCCACAAAAAGGAGTTTCTGAATTTGCCATCTCTTCAGAATAGCAAGAGGTTCTATTTTCTAATATTACTCATTTTTTTTCTGCTTGTGAATGCTTTGCTTGTTAAATAAACAGGGTTTTCCCCCCTTTTCTCCAAGGAAATCTTTTCCTGAAACAGTGGGGGGAGGGGATGCTTGAATCTGCTTTCTTGAGGAACCCTTTTGGAGGTGTCCTCCCAAATTTGCCCTAAACCAGGACAGCCACTCAGGAGCTGGGTTAGGGCTCGGGGCTGTGGAGCAGTTCACTGCCTCACCATGGCAAGGCCTGACCTGCCCCCTACCCATCCACATGCATCCCAAAACGTCTTTCCAGTCAACCTTTCCAGTCTCTGTCAATCTATATCAGTATCATTCTTTTTCTCTCATATGGTTTCTTCTCATTAAGGAACCATAGCTTGTGAGGCAAACGAAACACAACTGTACTGGCTATTGAGAGACTCCCAATAGAAGCAAAGAGCTTTGTTTTTTAATCTTGTGCATTGTGAGCAAAGCAAAGCATATTCCAGCTCCAGGAAACTTAAATTGTTGTCAGTTAGTATAAGTGTTGTCTCAGAGTTGGAGAAAGGTTTGTTTTGTTTCGATTTTTTTCATGTAGAAATATAGTGGTTTCTGAAACATTAGAACCTCTCGCCTTTGCCGTGTAGGACTGTGTATGGGGTTGCTGTTGCCACCTTTTCTGTAACAGCCCTGCATCCTGATCTACAAATGTGAATAAACTAGGTCAGAATATTTCAGTTCATACCTAAAGATAATTCCATATAAATGTGGTATAAAGCAAAATCTACAGGAATACCTCTGCTTTAGATCCAGTAAGGGGAGAAAAAAAGGCATTTCTTATGGAGTGAATCATCTCAATGCAGTATGTAAAAGACAGCAGAAGATACAGGAGTATCCAAACACAAAATAGTATACTATGCAAAACTTATTACCCGTAAACAGGTTAAACAGGCTTAACTCACATGTCTTAATAAAGCTACTTTAATAAAAATTTATGATCAGCTCAAGTTGACTGCATAACAGCTGTCTTAATTTTTCCCCTTTATACTTTTATTTCTCTTGTTGCACCTTATTTTTGTATACTATATGCTTCAGGCTTCTGAAAGGACTTCTTTTATTAGGATCTGATAAAACCTTAAAATTTGCTCTCATATTCATTAAGGACATATTCTGCTAAGACTATTTGAATGAAGGAAAAGACATGCTCAGTGGAAGGGTTGCCTGAAAAGGCACATGTGGCTAATATCCACAGGTACTTTATTATATTTTAGAGTACTTTATTATAGTTTGTTTATGATTAGGAGTTATGATGTGGAATTTAGAGCACTTGAGGACCTTCTCAACTTACACCACACCTCCTTGATATCTTGAATTTGCATAGCATTCACTTCAGTGTCAAGGTTTAATCATCGGCCCAATAGGGATGTTGCCATATACCTATGTTTCATTAGTGGTTCACACAGAGTTTTGAAATCTGGAAAATTCATCTTTTATTTAAATGTATGCTATGGCAGTCTGTTGTGACGATGAAAATAATATATTGTGTGTGTGCAGGGAATGTGGAATAAGGTTTCAAATCATGGTTCAGTCTTAGGGATTTGTCTGTCTGAGTACGGTCTGAGCTAATTTTACTTTTCTATTAAAAAAAATGATGGTGTATTCTTTCAAACAACTTAGCATGTCAAAACATTTTACTGATTTTTTTAAAGAGATAAGTTAATATATTTACATAAGGGGCTTGGAGGATCATGGCAATGGGAACATGCATGAAATGCAATTCTGTGCATCTGGACATTTTTTCAATACAGCTGGTCTAATTGTTGCAACCAAGTACCATGTAAGAAAACCCTGAAGGGATTGTCCTAAATATTCTGGCATATCATTTCTTGCAAAGATGTTTTCTTGCTTATGCTTTGGTAGATATATTTGCTCACACCAAATAATACTTGGGAGATTTCCTGATGGAGTGAAATACCATGGAAGAAAAGTAAATGCCAGGAGAAATGATCTCTTCTTGAAATCCTATACCTTACAATGCTGTATTCCAGTATTTAAACCTGAATTTTCACAGTCCACTGGAGCTAACTAACCAGGCAGCTGAATAGATGGTTTGTCTTTGGCTTGTGCGCAGCTCAAACCTCCAGTCTGCACTGCTGTTTAATGCCAAGTGAAACAAGTTTTGCCTTTGGCTATGTATGCTGGGATGCTGGTGTGCAGTTTGCCACTGTAGCAATTACCCCGACCAGCATGGATTACCTCAGATTCTGCTGGCAGTAAGCAATGATGAAACATCGCTTTATTGAAATTTCCTAACCTGTATATAAAAATGCTCATAAAGTCACTATTGAGAACATGTTTGCCCTATGGGTTACTCTTACAAACATTTTCAGGATTTATGCAATGCATAAAGAATGTAAAACATATATATAAACTCTACAAGTTACTCTCATTCTGAGTAATCCAGGGAGGGAAATGAAGAAAGTGTCCTTTTTGACTGCCTGTGAGGATATGGTGTCCAGAGTTCAGCAGTGAGGGGGCTGACATGGCAAGAGTTGCCTCCTGTCATAAAGAGCAAGTGTGCACATTAAGCACTTCTCCACATTTTTCCACACCTGTATTGGAGTATCTTTACCTAAGGCAAATTGTTTCCACGTACATCTATGTCAGATTTATGCTGATTCAGCCAGAGTTTAGTTAATAAATTTTACAATATGTAGGGAAAGGTAATACCTATCATATCTGGAGCAAATTAATTTTTTAAGACACATGAGTGAGTCTGGAGTTACCTTAGTGTTTTCTTATTAAAAATGACCTAGCTATTATGTTAAAAACATCCATTTTGTTGTAGATATTTTAATTAATTGTATTTATTGGGAGCTGAAATTTACTTCAACCTTTCTTATTCCTTTAACAGCACTGTTCATAAATATGGTTAAAATTCCACAGATTAGATTTTTATTTCCCCCTCCCTGCTCCCACAAGAGTGGATTTCCCTTCTTCCCTTTATGAGGAGTTAGGACCAGATATTTTTCCTTTCCATTTATCAAGAGATTAATAATCTAAAACTTGGCAAGAAAATTGCTGTCTGTGAACCAGAGTGAACATCACTTGATGTAACACAGACATAACAGTTTCTTCTGCAAGCTGAACTTCTTGAACCATACAGAACACAGGAATGGTTTAGTGGCCTGTGCAAATAAAGAGCAAGCAACTTTAACTTGTAGGTATGAAGGAGAGATTTTGCTCTGCTTTGGAAAGAACACTAAGGAAATAGGATTTAAAAATACCTTCAGTCTGGGGGAAAGAAAAATCCGCTTGAAAGAATATGAAATTTCAGGGTGGAGTTTTTTGGTTGGGTTGGGTTTGGTTTTCTCTGGTTGGTTGTTTTTGTTTTCTGGGTTTTTGGGGTTTTTTTCTGAAACCTTCCAAATTTTCATTTATTTATGGGACTGATATGATTCAAATCTTGATGGCTGCCAGGTCTCTTTAAATGAATGTGAAGTTGGCAGATTGGAATTGTGCTGGCACTAAAAGCACAGCAGTGGCAGCCATGACTTAGAAGGAGCTGCTGCATCCCTTGTTTATAAATATTTTTGAGAGAGGGGCAGAGGGGGCAGATCTCCCCATGCTTTATATCAAAAAGTTCTCAATGTGATGTCAGAGCATGAGTCTTGAGCTTTGTCACCTTGTGTTTCTCTGAAAATACAGTCCGAAAGTGGAGCCATTACCTCCTTCCATACATATGTAGCCAGAAAGAAACATGGTTTTGTAGCCACAAATGCTTCCTCAAGTGGGATATGCAAGAGGATTGCCTACTATAATATTGTTACTCTGAACTTTGGTGGGTTTTTCCCTGTATATACTACATCTTCTGTCTGAGGCTTTTTTTGTTCACACACTTTCTTGTCTATACAGCAATGAAGAACATGATCATTTAAATTTGATACAAGCAGCTCAATCTTTGTTTTAGATATCATTCATTTGTACAAGCCAATATCTGCAAAATACCTCTATCTGTCCTCGTAGTAGGCTGAAAATGGCTCAGATACTCAGCTTTGGATTTGTATTGGTTTTTAATTTTTTTGGTGCATTTCTGAATACAAATGTAAATCTATCTCTTTGCAGCAAAATACTTATCACAGAATAATAGAATCATAGAATGGCTTGGCTTGGAAGGGACGATAAAGATTATATAGTTCCAACCCACCTCCCATAGGCAGGAACACCTTTCAACAGACCAGGTTGTTCAAAGCTCCATCCAACCTGGCCTTCAACACTTGCTGGTATCCACATCTCTGGGCAATCTGTTCCAGTGCCTCATTACTCTCACAGTAAAGAATTTCTTCCTAATAGCTAATCTAAACCTACTCTCTTTCAGTTTGAAGCATCTCCATCTTTCTTGCAGGCTCCCTCCTGCAAGAGGCGGCCACAAGTAGGTCACCCCAAAGCCCTTTCTTCTCCAAGCTGAACAATCCCAATCGCCTCAGCTTTTCCTCTCACATCCATCCATCACCTTGGTGACCTCCTCTGAACTCACTCCAACAGGTCCATGTTCTTCTTGAGTTGGGAGCCCCAGAGCTGGATGCGTGTGGGGTGTCACCAGAGCAGAGGGGCAGAATCCCCTCCCTCAACCAGCTGCCCACGCTGATTTGGATGCAGCCCAGGATGGGATTGGCTTCCTGGGCTCCAAGTCCACTTTGCTGGCTCGTGTCCAGCCTCTCATCCACCAGCACCCCAAGTCTTTCTCTGCAGGGCTGCTCTCGATCAGCTCATCCCCCAGCTTAGACTGATGCTCAGGGTTGCCATGACCTAGGTGCAGTGCCTTGCATTTGGCCTTGTTAAACCTACCAAGATTCTCATGGGACCCCTTCTCAAGCTTGGGTGGATGGCTTTCTGTCCTTCATGTGTGCCAACCACACAGTAGTTGGATATATCCACAGTGGTGGATATAAACAACTATACCATGCACTCGTGATCTCACCTCCAAAGTTTGATGTTAAATGACTGCCTACAAATCAAAAATATGTCTCTGTGTAAAAACAGTATGATGCCTTTGATATATATAAGGCCTTTAGCAAAAGCTGCTGTGTTTTACCAATGGAAACCAATTTGCTGAAATGCATTAACTTGCCCAGCTAAGGACAATCGCCTTCATTCGTGTGCAAAATACAGATATTTTTTTTTTAAAGCAGCAACCCAAGGTAGTAAATGCTGAAAGGCAAAAGAAAAAAAGAAAAAAAAATTGACACGTTCCAGTTCTATCACTTAATAAAGCACAGATTTCCAAAGGTAAAGAAAATGGATGAACAAGGATATTAGCTTCGGCTTTGGAGAATTTTGCTAATTTGGCAACAGATTTTGTACATGTCTTGCTCACAAACATTCACCTTATCATAGAAACATATATGCACTTTGTCAGTGGGCATATAATGCTGTACATGCTGTCTTTAACAAACATTAAGAGCAGCTGCATCCAATGCTAACTGCTGCAGTACCTAAAAATTATAGATGTTGTTGTAGTTATATACTTTTTTTTTTCTTTTTACAAATAAATGAAATATATGTCTAATGTAAAAAATAGTATGTTGTGTTTCCACCGCACTCTTTTCAGGCCTGGCTAGCAGCTGCAGGGGGGCTGGGGGCAACATATCTCTGGGTCCTGGGAGGTAGGGCAGGTACAAAACCCTTACCAGAGCTTCTGGGGAGCCGTCTCTTGGTTGTGCCAGCTAATGGCAGCATGCAGGCAGGCATGACATGACACAGCTTCTGAGATTATGGATCAGATGATGTTTATTCGGGGTCCCACACTGTGGGGAGGGAGCATGGCTCCCAAAGGAGAGGGCAAGAGGCAGGAGGGTCAGAGCCAGGCTGAAGCAGGCCCAGAGAGCAAGACCCAAGCTAGAGGAGGAGAGGCTGAGAGGCTGGATGCAGATCCAGAGAGAGCAAGAGACCTCATTTATCATCTTAAGAGAGAGGTCTAGCAAGAGGGCAGATCCAAGGCTGGGATCAATGGGGTACTGATAGGGGAGGAGAACACTATAACTTACAACTTGTACATTTTGGGGGTGAACAGAACAATCATTTAAGAAAAATGAATCACCACAATGCTCCTTTATGAGAGAAATGGCATTATATTAAGATCATGCCCATAGATAATATTGTTTTATAGGGTCGTCATTTGTTGCTGAATACTAGAAGTTGTTTTGACATCTTTAATTCTTATTCATTATTATATGCTATACATTACTGTAAATCGCAATACATAATCTTTTGATGTCTCTCCAATTAATTGCTACTATAAAAAGCATAGTACTTAAATTATACTTCCTCTCCTTTCACTGATCCAGTAAAATCTTAGGTGTGTTCAACAGCAGAGAACATTTTTCTTATATATGTTTATATAAAACAGTAAATCTAAAATGTACACTGGTACAGTATATATACTATTGAATACTTTGTATACTTATATACTATTATGTACAGGGGTGTGTCTATAGGAAGTGTATGTATAGGAGTGTGGTTGTGTATATATATGTACAATTACTAAAATGCCTGAGTTTTGGTAGACAGTGGTATAATGCAGTAGACAATTTTAACCATTTATAAGAAAAACTCTTATCATCTGGAAATGTCTTGAAGAAGACATCAAGAGGAGATGTTTTTAATTAACCTCTACAGGCAATTTCTAGAACTTATTTGAACTATTAGCTTTTGGTGGTTTTTTTTTAATAAAGACATCAGTGTTGCTTTTGGAACTTTGCTAAACTTCCTCCAAATGCTATGTGTAATTGCAAATTCAGCTAAGTGTTTTAACACATGCCCACGTCTATTTTTAATACCATTTTAACCAGTGTTTCATTTGGACTCCATATATTCTTCATACAATTACTGTACTTAAGCACCATGGAGTCATACATATTCTTGCATCCTTTTTCACCTAACTATCCCTCACCAAAAGGGAGTGCTCTGCACTTAGGGCAACACTGAACTGAATACTAGTTTTTACATCCACAGCATGAAGAAGGAGCAAAGAAAACACTTCTAGCAGCATGGGGGCCATCTCAGTGTCAGAGGGAGTGCTCTCCTATGTGAAGCTAAACTTGCATCTGTCTTTATGATGTGTTTAAAATCTTCACAGAAGGGTGTACCTGAAAAGTTAGGCAGAAAGACTTTGTTTACTGATATGCATTTTGAAGCTAGTACATCTCATCCTCTTTTGAGCAGATTTCTTTCCTCCTGAACCATTCGCCTCTGCTGAATATCACTGGTTTTTTTCTTTGGCACTTATGCTTGGTGCTTCATTCATTCATTGTTGTTATTATTTGCAAGAGTAGCCTCTTAAACACACATTTTATCATAATCAAAATCAAAACAAATTATATACATTTCTATAACTTAAACCTACTGCCTTTAATGCTAATTTTTCATTCTTTGTTTAAGCTTTTGTTGGCATTTTGCATGCTCAGGCTTTTTTTGCAAGGGTAATGATAAACGTTGTGTATCCCCAGGGGAAGGGCTGCCTGAAAGTTATTTGGCAATAACTGCAGATGTGTGGCTGCAATTTAAAATCCCTTCAAGAAGAATCCCTCTTTTTCACCCTTCAGTTATATTTCTTTAAACAATACAGCAGAAATACAAGGATTTGTAGTCAGCTTTGGCATGATGGTTGGCTGTTGCTGCCAAATAATGTTGGTAGCTTTTGAAACATGTCAGTGACTGTGGCTATAACATGACACTGCAAGATCTTCCATGGCAGAGAGAAAGGCATGCAGGCTAAAATCTTGCATTATTTTGAAATGGCATTTTCACTTAGCTATTTTTAATGTAATAAATAAAGAAATTTTTCAGTGGTGGTGAAGTTTTCAGCCCCAACTATACTGAAATCAAAGGCAATATCTTAGTCTTGGCAAAACATGATCCCAGATCTTTGCATGAATAGTCTGAGTCTGTTTGTGTCATTAGAAAAAATACAATTGCATAACAGAAGGAGGATAATTGCACATATAAATTTGCTTATAAATGTGAAAATTGGTCTTTGTTCATAATTATAACCATTCCTTAGGCATAAAACTGCACTTGCTCCTTCATACTGAAATGGTTTAACTGGATGAGACTTTTGATAAAGTGATGCAAGGTTTGTGAATAATAACCAAAATAATTTTTTTAAAAATCCATTTTATTTTCGTTGGGTAAATTATCTTCTATTACTTTTTCATGAGGTCATGTACATGCACAAGGTATTTTTAATGGAATGACAAATATAGGACTTCATCATGTGTACCAGGATAACTGTTTTCCAACTTGTGTCAGGCATTGAGGGTGACAGAGCTTTACAGCTTTGGGTGTATGCTGAACAAAACCTTGCATTTTTTGTGAATTCTTGTATCATTTGAAAGATACCTAACTGGCATTAGAGAGGAGGAGTAGATATTCACTTGTTCACAAACATAAAAAACTTGATTATTTTCTCCTAAACAAAAAAATTGTGTAGGTTATGTCCTTCCTACCCAAGTATACAAATAATTATGAGCTGAAAGGAAGGACAACTGCAGACCAGAGAATTAATTCCTTTAATGAGTATAATGAGCTTTGAATTAGGTCCTGTGGTGATAAAAATACAAACAGCAGCACATCATTTGAGGCACTCACTGTTTGATAAAAAATTGCAGTTCACTTTGTATTCAAAACTCCACACTCAAATTTAGTCTGAAGCTTGGTTGGGATAATTTGATCATTTTTCAGACCTATATGTTGTTTGTTCTTAAAGTCTGGGGTTTATATAAAATTTGCTGTGTTGACATTAGCAAGTAAAATGGTGCAATAGATGAGCAGACTGAGGTGGTCAGAGCAAAAGCCCCTAGACCCACATCATCACTAAAATGCAAGGACTACAACCATGACAGAATACTAACTGGATCCCCTTTACAGACAAATGAAAAAGGGTTTGTTTATTTTAGAAGCCCTTACATCTTCCTTTTTTTATTTGGTAGAGCACTCTTCACAAATAAAAGGAGCCAATTAAATTTATATTATTTATTTTAATTTTATATTATTTACAAAGAAACTGAGAATCTTGAAGCTGGAACCAAATTTCTTTTAGGATGAAAATTTCTGGTCTTGAGCCTTACATGAAACTTATAACAAAAATTATTGGTAGTGAGAGAGGAAATGTCCCCAGAATATATATGGATCAATTTGCTTCCAGCCACTATTTACTTGGAACAGAGGCAGCAGAAAAAGCAAACCAGGATTTTTTCAAGACTGACTGAAAACGTCTATAAGTCTCCACTTTTTCATGCTTATTCTCACATGCACATTTCTTCTTAAAATCTCTGATACTGACACTTTCATGTAGATAGTATTTGCCTCCCCATTGATAATTTTTCCTTCTTTGCTTCAATTTGTTAAAAATTGCCACCAATTACATCTCCCTTCCTGCTACACACACTAGGCTCACTACATGTGCAAACTGCTCCTTTATTAATATGTAAATTTAAACTTCTTATTTTCCTGCCAGCTTTGTATGACTGGATTCCGTCCTCAAGAGCTTTGGTACATTTCTTGGTTTTGTCATTATCTTATGTGTAATATAAATGCCCTAAGCCAACTCATTACTTCCATTTTGGGGGGACCATAGCAGTTAGCTTTGGATGTAGGTGTTCGTTTGGCATGCAGAAGAGTTTAAGATGCTGTTTTATGGCAGATTATTTCCAAAGGATTGGCAAAATTGGACATCATCACCTCCTCATATCAGTATTGCAGAGTGATACTGTAGTGTCTGGAAACAGAGTATGCTCTATTTTTATTATTTTTAGTTTACTATCCTTAGAGTCTTTCATGGTAGGGAAAGGACAGTTCTTTGTCTTCTTTTGAAGCCTTCACTTAAAAGCACTTTTTTCCCATGACAGCCCCAGACAACAAGAGGAATGTGCTCTATAAAGTTCAGCAATTGCCCAAGACGCTGCCACCACACAGTAATGAGGAGAGTTATTATCATCAGAACATCAGAAGTGAGTGTTTCCGGTTGCAGAATATCATAGTCCTGGCTCATTGCCACCAGTCTGTGCTCAAGCTGTTTCCATTTTTGCTAACCAGCAAAAGAATAACAGGATGTTTAGATGTTTATTCCTTTTTGTTGTTGTTGTTTTTGAGAGTGAGTGAGTGAGTGATCAAGTCCTGCCTATGGGGCTGCATTGAGGTTAAGTGCATCTTTACTTTTTATTCCATAATTTGAAGAAAAGGGATCTGGTAATAAAAGATGGGAAGGAAGAAAGGACTGAGCAGTGTGGTGTTCACATGGATTACAGGTTTACTTTGGCAAAGCTCACAAGCACAACATGTACTTTCATCACATGTGTTTTCCCAAAGCACCTCAGCTGGCTAGACAAGATGTCATGGCAGCAACTCATGTGTGCTCTTTACTGTTGGAGCAGGGCAAACATTTTGCTTAACCGCAAAACAACCGGAAAAAAAAAAAAGAAAAAGAGAGAGATAAAAAACCATGATGCTGTACTCTCAACTGTTTTCAATTACATAAGTGATTCTTGGGGCCAGGATTATTCAGATTTAGACTGTCAGAGTTCATTCTGTTACCACAGAAAACATAATCCTATAGCTCGAGGCAGAAGGAGAAGATCCCCAGTGTGCTCTGAGCTTTGAGCAAATTGCTTTTATTGTTAGCTTTTCCCTTGCAGGATGGCAGCTGAGCTCCTGCCTCTCTTGTCTTTTGTAGATCAGATCTGTGGGTAGCATGACCTTCTGGGCAGGGGGCTTCTTTTGGCCTGCTCTTGGACAGCACTCATTGTTCAGGTCTGACTGACCACTGAAATAGCAATCAACTATTAAATAGTTGAGGTTAGCAAAGGAAGGTTAAATAGGAAGGTTAGCAAACAACATGTAAAACTGAGTACAGTACGGTAACTGTTATTGAGGTCTGTCATGCTCAAAATCCTTGAATGCAAATTTTTATGGAAATTTGCATCATTCTGGGAATACGATCGATAATCCCTAAAAGAATTATAAATGTACTGAGGTAGTGGAATGTAATAAAGTTGCTATATTTTAACTGAAACCAGCACTTTTTTATTTGTTTCTTGCTCTGAAACCTGGAATCAAAGTTGAACACTCTTCTCTGCAGTTGAATGGAACTGTTTCTAAATACCTGACACATTAATGATTTTTTTTTCTGCATCTAATCCAGGAAACACACCTATCAACAGTACATGCTTATGTATGAGAGTTTTGTTTGATTAGTGTTGGTGAACTGGTTTAGTGATGCTGGCACAGTTTATCAATTATTTGCAACTTGTAATCTAATGTAATCTAAAGCAGTCCTGCATGAGTAGTGAGATAGCTATTTTCTGTGAAACTTTCACTCCTTAATATTTTAATTAATAAAAGTGTCCTGAGAGATCATTTGGGGCATAACCTTTTATGAAACAATGCAGGAAGTCACAAAAATGGTTAATAACCAAGACTGAGAGACAGAATACTTTTGTAGTAAGTCAATATTAATATTTTAAAGAGACTGGAATACTTCTATGTATTTTTATCATGTTGTGGTCCACAAAGAGTATTTTAGGCAATGGGAAATCAATTACTATCACCATCTTTACTCTTTAGGATGTGTTTGTGTATAACAAACTTATCCAAACCCTATAGAGAGCAACTTCACACACACAGTCATAGTAATTTATAAAGGAAGTGGTGGGAAGTTGCTGATATTTGATGAGAGGTTCAATTTGCCCCATAGAGTTCTATTCCTGTAGGATACAAACTCTGCCAGCAGCTGTGTGTCCTATCCTGTAAAAGGTCATGGAGACCCTCATCAGAGATGTACTCAGGGATCTCTTAACACAGGGGAGCTGGGATGAATCTAGTCAAGTAACACCAGCAGATTTTGATCATGCTCTACAGTTGCTGTTAAAAGTAATTGGAAGTTCCTGTCCTTTGTATTTATGGACTTAGAAATTTATACAATTAATTAAGCCCTTAAACTGCAAAGATATATGAAATTTTACCCCATGAAGATGCCCTACTGCCTTCAGACAGTTAGTGTCATTAGAAAAGATGACAGCAATGCACATACTCATGCTATTAGAAACTCCAGCCTTTAATGAGTAACGTATGGCAGCCCCGTAAGTGGTGTAAAATTTTATGTCGTGTTCAGTGCATTACAGATAACACATCATTTCAGTGTCAAGGGAAAATAATGGTTTGATATTAGTTTCAGCCCTTTAAATTCTGACTTGCAACCTTAAAGAAGTGAAGTTTATATGTAAGAATAATTGAGAGACTGGAAATTCCTCCACTTATATGTTGCAGTAATGTTGTGTATGTTTGTGGGTAACTAGAACTCCAGTCTGTAACTCCTTTATTTAAGCAACAATTCAACAACACTGTTCGAAGTGCTGCTTGTGCAAGATGAGTATGAAGAACTGTAGATTTAAAAGAAAGAGATTTGTAGGGCTGACCAGGCAGTACAACTTTGTCTTGAAATTTGAAGATAAAAAGAGAAGATGACACATAAGCATATTTAACTTTTCAGTGACAAAAACCTCTATGCCAGGAAACTGTAATTAATTCTCCTGCACCATAATGGAGTGTCAGTCAACCATCTAGCTTCTAGGAGGACAAGGCAGCTGTGGGAGCTCTTCTCATAAGACATGAAACAACAGAAGAGCTAGCCATAGAAAGACTATGAACAGTCATCAGCTTATCTGCTGATGGGGAAATATCCTCTGTGCTTTGGCATCTTGCCTCCAAGGTTGCTGGCCAAATGTGAGACGATTTACCATTAGAGTAAGGCGGTCTGCCAGATGGATAAGCCCCTACAAACTGAGCTCAGACTTTCTGACGTCTCCCACTTCTGCTCTCACGTATCTAAGAGCTGTGGCTGGGGCCTTGTCAAAGGATCCTTTAATGGGAAATGGAACATAGAGAGTGTAACTGATTTTTAGGGAGAAGCATGCAATGTCTGAACGTCCACTTTGACTCCTGCACAGTACTGCAACACAGTACAGGGAGTATCTGCGAGGCCTTCTCTATTCTTGTGGACTTGATCCCAAATGAATTGCTGTCTGATCTGCAAGAGTATTGAAGCCTTGAAGTATTGTTTTGAAGCCTGGAAGTATTGTATTGAAGTCTTGTATATTCTACTCAATATAAGGAACAATAAATTATTTTTATGGAGTGTTAATACAATATCATGCATGGACATATATTTGTATAAACATGTACATACATATGGAATTTGGGGGATTGCTTTAGGTTTGCTTTAGATTTCCCAATTATTTGTTCAGCTCAGCCTTCAAAGCAAGTAGAAGGTGAAAACAAAACCAATCTCCTTCCCTTTTAAAGAAAGTATTTTGGAATAACACACATAAAAACATCCTTTATTTTTAAAACTATATCCTGTTTGAAATGAGGATGAAAACCACCTACATAATACTAATTTCTTTTCCAGAAGGAAGAGTTGACACTCCTGGGATTTCAGCCTGTGATAGGGCTATTAGAAACCTGAGGCTTAAATTGCAATGCCACTGGTATGCTTTAATTGCTGTGAAGCTGTACCATCCTGATGGATGGCTAGTAGCTTGAAAGGAGACTTAATATGATACAACTTTTTCTAACATCAAGTGACATCCCTCCTACATTATTGTATGGAATACAACAGAAGTACACCAATGGTTCTCACTTCTGGTATCCTTCTATCTTGAGAGAAAGGAAGGATAGATTTGAGGACGTAGGCTGTTGAGGAGGAGTGGTTCTCCCCTCTCCCGGAAAGAGCTAAAGAGGGGACAGTCTTGTCCCCGAGGCCAGGGCTGACATCACTTCTGTGACAGCTCTGAGGCATTGTTTTCTTACAGATGCTCCTGCCTGTTCTGGCACTGGTCTGTCTAGTGAAGGATACGTTGAGACCAGGATTAAGGCTCATTTCTTTGCTTCTGGCTGGTTGCTAAACTGGATCGCTGGTGCTCTCAGTGCAATTTAACCAGTTTGGTGTTTGACACTCAGTTTTATCTTGAGCTGCAAGTTTCCATGGTTTGTGTGCAATTAACTTGCTTGTAAACAAGAATTCGCAAGTGAAACTAATTTTAATAGGAGGTACATTTGCAGTGAGCATTGAAATTTCTGTGCATCCAGGCTCTGAGGTCGTTCCATCAGCATGAGTGATAAATCCTTTCTAAAGGCTAACAGAAATTCACAGCTCTGTGGGCATATTTCTTTTGGTATTCAAAATGGAGAGAAATGTCCTTCTCTGTAATGGAAAACAAATAATTTGTCAAACCAATAGTGAAAGCCATACAATCAAGGGGGAATGTGAGGCTTTTATACACAAAGCACTCAGTCTGTAATTGCACGAGAAAACAAGGCATGTGTCTGCACTCATGTTTTTAGGAAAAAAACCTCATGTTTTGGAACCTTACCTTGGCAAACCCAGATGCTATTATTTTGGGTATTTAATAAAGAATTTAGGACCAAGATGGAAATAAAATTTTAATAATGTATTAAATTGTAAAGTATTAAACTGTATCCTTATTCCATTAGATATTTAAAGAAGACAACAAATCTCCCACCAGGCATATGATCTTTTTCAAATGCTGCAACATTGTGCAACAGAATGAAAAAACTCTTAAAGATTGAAGCCTGAAAGGGACAAAAAACTAAAAAACCAAAACAAAACAAAATTAAAGAAAGAAGGGAAGATTTCCATCTGATTCCTCTGTGAAAAAAAGTGACATTTCATTGTTCTCACTACCAGTCATGGTCTTTTTCTAAAGCTTTTAAAGATTGAGATAAGTTATTTTAGATTTAGATCAAAAAATTTAAATTTGACCACTAATATTAAACTACTGTTGCAGAGAGCGGGCCTTCAAGCATTTCACACTTACTTCTGCAGCAGACCCCCACAACTGACATTGCTTAAAATTGTCAATATAGAGACGTTTAGCTTCATATTTTGTTTATTTAAAATATAAACAAAGATTTTTTTAGATTTTGGGGGTTTTTTTACAACATTAACATTAAACCACAACACATTAAACCAAAGACTATTCAACGTATTACCAATACTAAAGGGGAACAGCAGAGAGGATACATTGCACCAAATTCTGTCTTCTAATATCACTGAGCGCTAAGTATAGCAAAGTGTACAGGATCTGTGAAAATAAGTTCAATTTTACTTGCAGTTACCATAAAAATCTCTTAGAGGATGATGAAATCATTAAGAGTAAAGAATATCCTTGGAAACTTGGAAGCTGTAGACCTAGAAGTTGTACTCATCACTGTTACTGTAAAGTTTTTGCCCTTACAGCAACCATAGTATGGGTATTATCCAATACTCATCTTGTTTAACATCAACTGAAGAGCCTCCTGCCCAATTTAACCCAAGATATTTGACCACAAGTAAAGCCATCCACAAGTCAGACAATGATGAGACTTTATGGGGTGTTAGAACTGCTGTAGGTCTCACTGCAAGACTAGACTTTATGCGGACAGACTTTTCCTTGGAGCCTTTGAAGCAAATGCAGCTGCTGCTGCAAAGGAGTGAAGAGAAAATAAATTGGAAAATCAGAGAAATTTAGGCACTGGTGAGTATGTATTATTTGGAGCTTTGTATCACAAGCACTCAAGGAAAGTACAAGCTGTATTTTATAGTATTGACTGCACTGAATCCATCAGAAGGGTCAATGTATTGTAAGTGCAGCACAGCCCAAGGGGACCAAATGGTTCCTTGCTATCCCCTCTGCCTTCTCTAGAAACTTGGGTTACTTCTTGGCATGTCATTTCCAAGGGCATACTTTGGCATCCTAGTGTAGGTGAACCTTACTGCTCAGTATATGAAGGCAATTCTCTACAGATGACCAATTCTAAAACTCTCATCAATGGCTGTTACAGTAACATTTTAAAAATATGATCTCACATTTTCTGAAGTAGAGTTTTTGTTCCTTTTACTTGGTAGTAGGATTTTACAAGTTTGTAGAATAACCAAAAACTTCCTTATTTCTGGAAGCTATTTTCAAGCTTGGAGGCAGGCCAAGAAAGGAAGGAATTCCACTTTCTGTGACATCCAAAGATATCTGGAAGTCTGTGTTTATATGAATATCTGTTGTCTCTATAAATGCAATTTTTATCTTTTCTGTCCAAAAACTTGTAACTCCAGAGTGGTCCTTGGTAAGACCCCAGGGAGGACTTCACAGTAAAAGAGGATCTGTGGAAAAGAGAAATTTGCTAATAGTGCAGCCCTTGTGTTTGGCTGCTGCTGCATCAAGAGGTAAAAAATCCCCTTCTGTCTCTGTGTGCAGTCGATGGGACAAGCTGTGTGCTAGTGGAGCCACAGGGAAACTGCCCTCCTCTTGTGCCAAAGTAATATATTAACATTGAAATGAAGGAAAAGAAAGGATTCTCTTGTTTCAAACTACCTTCAATACCCCAGAGGAGGAAGGTTTTCAGGCTTGCCAAGAGGGATAAACTTTCACCTGAATGGGGAAATTGCATGGATCTCTCTAGCAAGGAAGGAATTGCTGGAGGGTGGGTGGCTGCAGCAGAGAAAGAGCTATGTATCTGCATGCCACACAGCAGTACTGTGGGGTTTATCACTTGAAATAATCTGTATGACAAGCTTTTATCCTGAGATTTCAAAAAGTGTTCACACTAATGTAACCATAGTGAACTAATCTGAGTTACAGTATTTTTGTGCTGTGACTGAATCTGAGCCCAGTGTATTTTGCTTCCAAGTGGGAAAGGCATAGCAATGACTAAGTACACAAGAGTTCTTGTAAATTATATTTAAAATCAAAGATTCTGCTTCTACATAGCAATTTACATGCCTTCTTTTGCAGACATATGGCTCATTCTTCATGTGTCATATCATGAAAAATGTGGCTTGTAATTCTGCTGTGAAGCAAGATGTTTGTGATTACAAATACATACTATATAATTTCTGATTTTATTAAAGTAATTGTGAGCTATAAGAATATTTTCCATTTAGGGATGGCAACTGTCACACTGTGACACGAAATGAGCATGCATCACACGCTCAGTCACCTAAGGCAAAAAAGAGACTTTATTTACAATTTTTCAGAATTTATAGATTCTCTAAAGTGAGAGTGGATTGGAGGATGAAGTTCCTCCTTTAAACCACACTGGCCAGGTGAACAGTCTGTCAATTTTCTTCTCCAAGAAGGAATGTGAAAAGCACATAGTGTTTTGGCAAGATGTGTGGGAACTCTTGACTCCAAGAACGTAAATATCACAAGGCTTCAAAAACAGGGCAACAGACAACAGGCTGTTTTACATTATATATATATATCTGTGTATGTGTACATGTATGCATATATAAGTACATATCATTCACAGACATCAAGATGTAGGTGGCTCTTTCTGAATTCCAAGAGCAGAATGTGTATCCTGAAAAGCAGATTTGAGGAGGGGATGATTGGTACCTAGGCTCTGCAAGGCTGGAAAACTGTACCAGCAGTAAAATAGATTGGAAAAGAGATATCCATAGGGAGCAAGTTCTCTAAACCATGGCAGCAGCTCTGTAGCCTTCTTAGTGACAAGCAGGATATCATGTATTTTCCACATGCCACCCTGAAGCTCAAATGAGGATGCTAATTAAACTAATCCTGTTTTCCTGGAAAAGCCTGTTCCAGGACCACTCGATGCTACTGATATTGGGGTTCAGGAGGATCATGAAATAAGAAATACCTATTTGAGAGTTTAACAAAGTCTCACATGCTGCAGAAGGGCTGCTTTGGAGGCTGTCACAACCCGCTGTTATGGGGCATGATGTTCGTTCTAAGTCCTCCTCAGATTGAACAAAGATTATGTGTCAAAGAACTCTTACACTTTTATTAATTAGTTGCCTAAGATTCAGCAACCAGCCCACTATTTAGACACATAAGGCATTGGTTAACATGCCCTTAAATTTTAACACTTCTCAAAAGCAGTGGCTAATATGCCCTTAATTTTTACTGTACACTTTAATAAGCTCTCAACTCCCACAACACAGTGTTTGAAGTTGCTGGCTAAGAAGCCACACTACACCACTTCTCAAAGGTGTTGGCATAAGCCACAACACTGCTTTTCAAAGGTACTGGAACAAACCACAACACAAGCTCCCCACTCGAGCAACAAAGTTCAGTATGGAGTCTGGGGTAGCATATGATAGTTCTTTCCACAGGCAAAGCAAGGAAGGACAAAAATAAAGATGGAAGAGAGAGAAAGAGAACAAAGAATATCACCAGTTCTTAGATGCTGCATTGGTCCTGCCACATGGATGGTCCAGAACTGCAGTAAACAATAAGAGTGAAAGAGAAAGGGAAGAAAAAGAGCACAAGAGTGGCCCCATCCACTTCCTTTTACAGTTAACTTGGTGCATACCTCTTATGCAAACTAGATTTTTCTTGCTGTTTTGTTTGCATGTGCCCAGAAAGCCCCTTTGAGCCTTTCTCCAGGAAGTGAGTAGAGGGGCAGGTAGACTGAGCATGAGTCCCAAGGTGGAGCAGGATGCTGATTCAGAACAGGTCTGCCCCACCTCCCTGGGACCTTCTCTTCCAATCACACATTTTCTGTCGTAACAGTCAGAGGATTTGAGACAAAACATGCTTGTGTCTGGTCCTTCACAGAGGCTGAAAGGATGGTAGGACATGGTGAGCAAAAAAGGCTTAGTAGGGCTCAGAACTCCTGAGCCTGTTGAAAGACACCAGAAATCTCACAGGAAAGACATCTGTTGTATCTCATCATCTTGAGCCACTCAAGAAACCCCAGAGGAACTTCACAGATTTGGCAAAAAGGATTGATAAAATGCAGCAAGGCACATTAGCATTGGAATGCAGAGCTTGGCTCTGGAGATGGGGAAAGGAGTCACATAGTAAATACATATCTTCAGATACACATCGCCTCTCTCTCTTTGTCTAATGATCCAAGTAGTCACTACCCTGAAAATGGAACGTGATGTCAGCATCATGTTAGTTGCCTTTCTCCTTTTCATGTGGATGAAACATGAAATTGTAAGTGGTTTGATTACTCTATTAACAACAAATGTTACAACCCATGAAAATGAACTTCAGTGTGAGCTACTGATTCTGGTACTATGGGAGTTACAGCAGGATCCTAAAAAGGTAGGCATCAACAGGACTTAAATCTTGTTTCCAATCAGCCAATTAAATGCAATATGTCCCTCTGAATAAACTGCTGAAAAACAAGTTATGACCAAGCCCTAAGGCTGAAGTAATTTGATGTCCTTTTTAACCATATTTTTGATCAAATTCTTTGTGTATTTTGGTCATTAAACATTATCTCCACACTGTTTAAGTGGGCCCAAGGTGAAATCAAAGCACACAAAATCTCAAACTAAAGAAAATCCAATGTAGTAGTTCTGTTGCTTTTCAAAAAGTCAGCCAGTTTAATACTTTTTCTCCAAAATGGGCAAAATCTACAGTTGAGATGGCATTAGAGTTTAGACTTGTATTAATATTTTATTTTAAAAGCAATTTTTAACGAATCTTTTAACTGATTGTTTTGGGCAGTACATTTAAAACTGTCTGTGCAGAATTGCCTGAAACAAATTATCATCTTACATTCCATATATCCAGGTTTAATTAAAATATTTCAACAGCCATTAATCCCTTTGCAAGAAATCAAAAAGAAGCTAAGAAATGGAAAAGATTTCTTCTTCTAGCACTGAGGAATAACTTGACAAATTACATTTAATTGCAAATTTAAAATACTAACAAAAGCATAAAACCAGAACAATTAAAAGAAAGCTGATTTTGTTATACTTTCAGTGGATAGTTTTTAACAAATTTGTGTTTGGTTCCTGTCAGTTTGTAGTAAGAAGTGAATCTGTATTAGAATCATGGCTTGAGTGATCAAACAAGAAGGACTGAAAAAGTTCTTTGGCAGAGATCCATCTACACAGGAACTTGGCCTGCATACACAGAAAATATACTACAGATGTCTAAATTACTCAGGTTGGGATAGTGCTGGTCAAAACCATCCATACTGGAGTCATGTAGGAAAGAAAGTCTAGACACCATAGATTTACTTACTTCAACTAAAATCACGCAAACTAGAAATTAGCTAAAATGGATTAGGTGGATGCAGACTACGACCAGCCCTGGATTCCACTCCAACTGCACCGCAAACACAAAATCTCTCACAGGCATGCATCCACCTTTCAAAAAACAACATTCTATCTCAACAGTTACTTCTTTCGCTGTAAAATACAGTGGAGCAGATGTTTCTTTTTGACCATTTTCCAACTAAACTGCCCTCCACAAATAGAAATATAACTGTTTACTTGTCTACGTAACATTTTAATTGAGAGGTCTTGCTAGCCACCATATTAGATGCACCAAATTCTGACCTAAAGTTTGGAAAGAACTACAGTAACACCTATTTTGAGTGGACAATGAATATATGAGGGGAAAAAAAGAGGGAAGTAGATATGTGTATATATAGCATAGTGTTGCAAAATTCCTTAGAGGGCACAATCCACTTTGGGATTGGGCCTGAGCTATCTTGGGCTAGGCTTCAGATTTGGGCCTGAGTAGTGGTGAGCAAGCCTGTGGCGCAGCAGTAAATTCAATTAAGGTGTGCTTAGAATTAATTAGTATAGTTATAGCAATTTCACCGTGACGACCTTAAAGTTAGGATTGTTTACATTCCTTTCTGTTCAAGTGCCAATTAGAGAACACCTGTTAGTATAAACTATCTGAAACTCTATATAACCCACCATTTTGTAGCAATAAAGGGAGCATGCATGTATTAACCATATTGGTCAGATCGTGTGTTGCTCTGTCCAGTCTCCCACGGACCCCCGGCTTCATCTGGTGCCCGAAACCAGGGACATTGTTTCACTTTAATGAGGTTGCTTAAATGCAGAATTTATGCATGCGGAATTTTGCACTTAAATGTGGAAAAAGTTTTTTTTGCTTAAATGCTGAGTCGTCTAAATACGACTTTCTTTTCGTTTAAATACGGTTTTATTTTCGTTTGAATGCGGCGAGAGCTTGAAGGAGAGCTCGGAAGTCTCTGAGCTTGTCTCTGAGCCTGATGGAGTTTCGGGGCCAAGCAGCCCCCCCCAGACCGGGAGCGAGTGGGACCTCTGGAGATGAATGACCTCAGAGCTGGGAGGCTGGAAGCATGGTTCGCTCCATTTCGCCCAGGGAGAAACAGCGACATGCGGTGGAAGAAGAGAGGTAAGTGGCTGTCGGGAAGAGAAAGCAAAAAAAAAAAAAAAAAAAAGGTGGAGGCAGAGTTCTGCGTGGCCATGTGCCTTCTCGTTAATATTGTCTCAAAGAGGGGCGAAAAACTAAAAGAAAGTGAAGTAGAGCACTTGACCCTGTGGGCCAGAAAGAAAGGAAAGTTAAGCAAATCTTAACTTGTTTTCTGTGAAATCGAGTGGAAAGAAATTGGAGACCTACTTTGGCGTTCTGCAATTGCTGGAGGCAAAGAAGGGAAGATAGCACAAGAGCCTGGCGCTGTTTGGCAAAAAATCGTAACCACTTTAGAGACTTTGGCTGCCGAGCGGAAAGCTGCTGAGGCTGCAATCCAGGCTTGGGAGGCAGGTTCGCCGGCAGAATTGAGAGAAATGCAAAAATCCTCTAAAATAGCGAGATTTTTCGGCATCAATTCAGCCCACCCAGTGAGGGGAAATGCAGCGCCCATCTGTTCTAGCCTCCAAGACGTTGTAAACTCTGTCAAAAACCGTGCAGTTAAGGTGCTGGAAGTGTATTTGTCGGTGTCTGGAAAAAGTGAGGCAGACAAGGAAGCACTGCAGCCGCCAGAGTCTGGGGGCGTGGTGAAAGGTGAGACAGCAGGTGGGACCAAGGGCGGAGTGGGGCTGGCTCAGGACACGACACAGGGGGGCGGCGACAAGGGTGGTGATGAAAGCAGAAATGCGCAACTCCCCCCCCCACCGGAAGACAAGGCGGCGACGCAGGCTCAGGCAGCTCATGTGACCAAAACAAACATGGTGCCGCCCATGCCCGCTTCCGTTGCGGCGCGGCTTGCTAAAAAGACGCACCGACCTGTGGTAGCCCAGTGCCCCCTGCCCTCCGATTCTGATCTTGATTCTGATTCAGATCATGAGAGTTCCAGCCCTGATTTTCGCAGCACATCGCGGCGGAAGAAAAAACCACAGCATGCACATGAACTGCGACAGACAGTTGAGAAGCTTGCAAAACTATCTACCCGACAGAGTTCCAAAGAGAATCGCTTGGCACTGTCAGTCACCCAACAGAATCCAATTACAAATCGATGGTCAAAAGCATTGAAAGATGCCATGATGAATGGTGACTTTAATATAGCAAATTCTATTGCCTACCCAGTGATTGTAGAAAATGCCCACACTCGATGGGAACCTCATGAATGGGAAGTGTTAAGCCAAGCAAAGCAAACAGCTACCACCTATGGAATCAGATCAGAAGCAGCCATAAACATAATACATCTTCACTGCAGATGTCCTTTGCCCTGCTGATTGCTCAAACATTGTCTTTGCTTTTAACCCCTCCACAATTTCTCATTTTTGAAAGAGAATGGAAACGTTTAGCAGTTGAAGAAGCAAACAAACACCAAGAAGTAGGAGATCCTTTGTATGCACTCCAGCCTGACATGCTAACAGGGCAAGGACCACATGCTAGAACCAATGTTCAACTGACTTTTCCCATCGAGATTCATCAAATTGCTCAAACATTAGCCCACAAAGCCCTGCTTTTAGTTCCAGACAAGAGGAAGCCTGTTCCATTTGCTAACATCAAACAAAGAACCACAGAACCTTATGGACAATTTATTGATAGACTGTCTGCTGCCATAAAGTATGCACAAGATCTGCCTCCAGAATTGCAAGAGCATTTGTTTCGCTCTTTTGCCTTTGAAAATGCCAATTCAAGCACCAGAGCCATTTTGGCTTCTCTCCCCCAGGGCTGTGCAGTTGATGAGATGCTTGTACATGCCACCAGAGCTGAACAACATGACAAGACAGCAGAGTTCATGGCAGCTATGCGAGATGCAATGCAGCAACAAGGACACATCATCGCAGCTGCTCTGTCAAGACACAACGTCAACCAACCCCGCAACAGCAAAAGACCACCACGGGACATTTTTCGTTTTCAGTGTGACAAGACAGGCCGTCTCAACAGTGATGATGACAGTGACGACAGTGACTTACCTGAAGCACCATGGAACAACCCTGAAACTGCTGAAGATTGATTTTATAGTGTGTAGAGAAATAGTTATATAGTTATAGTTGTTAAAATTAAGTTAAGTTGTTTAGTTTTTAAGTTGTTAAATTGCTAAGATTAAGTTTTAGCATTAAGTTTTAGTAGCTAAATTGATTTTTAAGATTGAATATTAGTTGTTAAGTTGTTGATTTGTTAAATTGTTATGACTAGGTTTTAGTTGTTAAGAGTAAGTTTAGTGATAAGTTGGTTTTAGTACTTAAAATTAAGTAATAATCAATTATTGCTTTTGTTATATTTAGTATTTAGAGTTAAGTAAAAAACAGTTATTATTTTTGTTAAAGTAAAAACTAAAGGAGACAGCCAAAAGGATGAGCAGAATGTTAGAAGTTAGAATGTTTGTTTTAATCAGTGCTTTAGCTCAAGTGTCAGAAAAGCTGCAATGTTGTTCAACTGCTTGTTGTGTTGAACATTTTTAGCTGTCACTTTTCTTTTCCAGTGCCAATGCCTGCTCACCTGCCATTGTTTTTCAATGGCAAAAGAAAAAAGGGGAATTGTTGCAAAATTCCTTAGAGGGCACAATCCACTTTGGGATTGGGCCTGAGCTATCCTGGGCTAGGCCTCAGATTTGGGCCTGAGTAGTGGTGAGCAAGCCTGTGGCGCAGCAGTAAATTCAATTAAGGCATGCTTAGAATTAACTAGTATAGTTATAGCAATTTCACCGTGACTGAAATGATTCCTCTGCCTGCTGGAAAGTGGCTTCCAGCTAGTCCCAGCTGCCCTGGCTGGGAATTGTTTCAGACCCAGTTAGGCAGTAGCAGGCGGACCGGCTACCACCCCCCAGTGGGTCAGGAGCTACACAAGAGCTGTTAGTGAGGCTACGACGAAGGTAGGAAAAGGAGACTTCGTGGCAAGATGGAGTTTATTGTCATCTGCACAGCATGCAGGCGAGGCCAAAAAGAGAAGAAGAGGGGTGGGGTGAGTGCTTATAAGGAACCAGGAGAAGGGGGCGGACACAAGAGGGAAAACCAATCAGGGGAGTGGGGATGGTACACAGACAACGAATAGTAAACAAGGGGTGGGGGATTTCCCAGCCTGTTCCAATCAGGGACTGACTTCTCTCGATCTCTCTAGAAGCAGGGGAGAGTCCTTCCCAAAGATTGACAGGCACAGCTGCTGCACAGACAAGTGCAGGAGGAAGGGATAGGGGAACATGGACTAAACCATTACAGAACAAATTAATATTAACAATAAATAAAAAACAGAAAACGCGCCGCTACATCTCCCCCTTTCTTTTTACAAAACATGGTAGCTTAAACTATAAATGGCTGGTCGGTGGCCACAGCTCAGGGTCTTCTTCAGGGAGGGCTTCTTTGCCTTCGACGCTCACTTTCACCTCCGGTGGAGCTGTGGCGACCACGACTTGGCTTACATGTGGAGGGGAGACAGCTTGAAATCAATTTTTTAACAAAATAACGAATACAACTAAATGCGCCGAGAACACACAAAATCAAAAATAAAACGATCAGGACAGGACGAATAATGGACCCAGCCCACCCAGGTAGCCCCCAGCTCTCAAAAAGTCCATCCAGCCAGTTGGATGTCGGCTTTTGAGGACAGCTTGTTCTTGATGTCTCCGACAAGTTTGCGGATTGTGGCATGGATGTTGGCACTGCCCATGCCACCATCGGAGACTGAAGGCTGGCGAGCAGCAGCAGAGATAGGAGTCTGGCTGCTGTTAATGGGGCCATCGCTCTGTGTGAGTCTGGATCTGAACTAAATAGAATAGGAACAAAGAACATAATATTTGACAGGGCAGAGAGGCAATGGGAGGACGAACTCATCCCAGGAGTTCCACTTGTGCCGCTTTCTCCTCCATGCAGCCACCAAAATCTGAGAGAGCATGATCTTTCTGTCTCCAGAGACTGCGGGCCAGTATGTCTTCACCCATTTCGAGGGGACCCACTTTAGCCCCCTGGGGGTAGATATGCAAGCATATCCACGACCCCAGGTGACCAAGTCGTGAGGGCCCTTGACTCCGCCAGTCTCTGGGTCTTGCATGAGGACTTGCGGACGCACCTTCAGGGCCAGCTGCTCACACCCACCAAAGTGACAAATGATTGGCGGGTTCAAAACCTCGAAGGAGCAGTTTAAAAAATTGATGGTGTACAAGGCCCTGGAAAGACGGATCGGTGGAGGTTCGACTTTCAGGACCGGTTGTTGCTGGTCCAGGACCTGTTTGATGTCTCAATGGGTCCTCTCCACCACGGCTTGACCAGTTGGGGAGTGGGGGATGCCGGTCTTATGTTCCACTCCCCATTGCTGCAGGAAGTCACGGAATTCCCTGGAACGGTACGCTGGCCCATTATTGGTTTTGAGGACTTTTGGGATCCCCAAAAAGGAGGAAGCCTGTAGGAGATGCTTGATTTCTCATCCACAGATTTCTCCCCTGTGTGGGCAGAGGCGAAGACTGCGCCAGAAAAGGTGTCCACCGAGACGTGGACGTACTTCAGCCTACCAAACTGAGGCACGTGCGTCACGTCTGTCTGCCACACCTCGCAGCTGCTCAACCCTCTGGGGTTAGCCCCAGCGCTGATGGTGGGGAGCGCATGCTGCTGGCACATGGGACAGGTCGCCACAATCGCCCTTGCCTGTTCCCGGGTAAGATGAAATCGGTGAACAAGGCTTGGGGCTTTTTGATGGAACAACTGATGGCTGATTTTCTCCTGCTCGAAGAGATTCGGCAATGGGGCCATCTCTGCAGGGGCAGCGAGAGCATCAGCCCTCCTGTTTTCCTCAGCAATGAACCCTGGCAAATCCGTGTGTGACCTTGTATGCATCACATAAAAAGGTTGCTCTCGGTGGGAGATTAGCTTGATCAGCTTCTAAAGCACCTCGAAGAGTTGGACACCGCCTGCAACACTGCACGCTCTGCTCTGGATACTACACCTGCTACATAGACCAAATCAGTGATCAAATTAAACAGTTCAGAGAACCTTTCGAAAGCCCGGACGACTGCGGCCAACTCAGCAACTTGAGGTGAACCCTCAACTCTGGCAACATCTTCTTCCCACTGCTGAGTCTGAGGGTCTCTCCAAGTCAAGACTGACTTGTGGGACCTTCCGGACGTGTCCGTAAAAATGGTCAGGGCTTCTAAGGGCCTTTTTGCTCTGAACACTCTCAAGAGCCAATGTAAATTGAGCGTCCTGATTAAAAATTTTGTGGGCAGGCTGATGGATTGAAATTTGACCTGTGTAGCTATCCAGGACAATCTACAGAGCTTCATTCTCTCGCAGGAAGTGCTCCAACATCACTTTTGTAATTTGGCCCGTTTTGGTCCAAATTGGAATGTGAATGCATTCAAAATCACAGCCAGCCAATTCTCTAAGACGGGTTCTGGCCTTCCGAATCAAATCAGCCGCCAGTTCTTGTGGCGTGGTCATCCTTTTGGACCGCTGGTGGCTAAGGAAGACCCACTCTATGATCAAGAGAGGATCCTTCCCGCCTTGGTCCTTCCGATGTAGTTTAGTGACCTCCTTGTCCCACTGATAAATGACACCATGAAGGTGTGGCAGGTTTCCCAAGATGATAAATTGGAAAGGCAGGTCAGGCGCACACCTGTTGGCCTGCCGAGTGGACAGTCTTACCTGGACCTTCTCTAACGCTTTCTGTGCCTCTGGGGTGAGTTCCCTTGGGGAACTCAGCCCCTCCCCACCTTTCAATAAATTGAAAAGGGGGTCTAGGTCCTTGGTCGTCAGACCTAGCCAGGGCCTCACCCATGTCAATGCCCCACACAGTTGATGGGCATCCGCGATTGTCCTAATTTTAGTTTTTATAGCCAATTTTTGCTGTACAATGGTCCGCTTGCCAGTTTCAAGGCCAAGGTACCTCCAAGGTGGCATCCGTTGAATCATGGACTCCTGCAACTCGAACCCTGCAGTAACCAACACAGAGATTGTACGGTGAAGCACGTGGGACAGTATGTCATCATTGGGAGTGCAGATTAAAACGTCATCCATATAATGATGGATGATCGCTTCTCCTGCGGCTGCACGGACAGGAGACAGCAAGGATGAGACGTACCATTGGCAGATGGCTGGACTGTTTTTAAGGCCCTGCGGCAAAACTTTCCAATGGTACCTCTTCCTCGGGGCTTCTCAGTTGATGACAGGCACCAAGAAAGCAAAACATGGGGTGTTGTCAGGGTGCAGGGGAATTTGGAAAAAACAATCTTTGATATTGATTATTGCTAATTTCCAATCTCGGGGGAGCATTGCTGGGGAAGGCATCCCAGGCTGGAGAGACCCCATGTCTTCAATGACATTGTTAATTTGTCGGAGGTCGTGGAGGAGCCACCATCTGGTCTTATCCAATTTCTGAATGACAAACACCGGAGAATTCCACAGTGAGGTGGTCTCCTCGATGTTGCCCTTTCTCAGCTGCTCTTCCACGAGCTCATTGAGCGCCTTCAATTTTTGTTTAGAAAGCAGCCACTGTTCTACCCAAACTGGAACATCTGTTTTCCAATTCAGTTTTTGGGTAGGACGCTTTTCAGCGACTGCCGCCCGAAAATCTTGTGAGGGGTCGGGTATGTCAATTGTGACCCCCCACTGCGCCATCAGGTCTCTCCCTAGCAAGGGTTCCTTAGAATCCAAAACAAATGGGGGTAAACTAGCCGATTGCCCATTCGGCCCCATAATTTTCACAACGCTCTTGGATTGACGAGCCAATTTCAACCCTCCTACACCTTGTACGTGTCCGGCCATGTTTTGCAAAGCCCAGTGTGATGGCCAATCCCGTATAGGGACGATGGTCACATCTGTGCCTGTGTCCAAGAGACCCTTGATGTTGTGGGCATCATCACCCACCCTCATCACGCAGTCTAGCTGCGGCTTGGTTGACGTAATTGCCTTGACCGTTCCCACAGACGGAGTTTTCTCCTCAGCAAGGTCTGGGATTGGTATGACTTGGGCAATTATCTGTCCTTTGGGCAGAAACACTGGAGGGTGAGTGCAGTGCAGCCTTATCACGAAGCGCTTGGAATCTGCATCAGTGATTCCCGGAGCGACTTCGATCTCCCTGGGAGTGTACTTACAGTCTCCCAAGACGACATATTTTGTCCCAATCCTGTTCCAAGAGCCTTGTTCACCTGGGTTGACTGCAACAAAATGCCAATTGTCGTCACTAAGGTGGAGTGACTCTGTCAGCTGCAGCCTGAAGGGCTCATACCTTGACATAGTTTTTAATATTGGGTCCGCAGGGTACTTATCCCTAGGTATATGTGTCTTGTTCGGTGGCTGGGAGCTCCCGGAGGGAACTCCTGGAGTGTCCTGGTCAGAATCAGAAATTGTCACGTTAGGTGAAGTTGTCAAGTTCGGCACGTTTTTCTTTCCTCCCTTCCCCCTCCTCACCCTGGCCACCCGTTTGCGGTCTTCACGCAGGGTGGCCTCTCGCTCATACTTCAGTTTTTTTGGTTTTGCTGGGGCTGTATGGCCCCTTGCACCTTTCCCCCTCCACCTCCCCGGTTTTCTAAAAATTTTTTAAAATCAGCTTTCGCTGGACAGGAGGACTGCCAGTGACCATACTGGCCACATAGACTGCAGCAGTTGTTTCGGGAGTGGAGAGAGGTCTTCCTGGGCAGCGCATTTGGTGGAGGTTCCCCTGAATCAGCAGCGGCAGCCCTCACAGTGCACGCGGCTGCTGCCTGGGAGGATGTTCCATCTTCGTTGCCATCATTGGGACCTTCCATTCGCAAACCTGTAACATATCTTTCAAGGTGGGACGAGGCTTGGGGGGCAAGCTGAGGATGGCATTCTGGCACAGATCATTGGCATTCTGAAAAGCCGTGGTTTCCAACACACTCTCTCTGGCCGCCTCTTGCCATACCTGCAGCTCTATGGCCCTCGTCAGCCTCTCCACAAATTTTGTGAATGACTCACTTGGTCGCTGTTTGATGCCCGAATAGGAAGGAAGGGGACTGTCAGGCTGCAAGCCCAGAAAGGCTCTTTCTGCTGCATCTTTCACTTTTTCCAACACCTCAGTTGGAATGCCCTGTGCCTGATCTGAAGCACTTGCCCACTTCCCTTCTCCAGACAGGTGGTCGAGAGAGATAGGATCTCCTGCCCCATCTGTTGCTGTGGTTGCACCTTCTAAAATGCTCAGAAGTGCAGTTCTCAGCAGGTCTACCCATGCTGCCTCCCAGAGCTTATACTCCGTGGAGGTCATCAAGCATGAGAAGAGCTGCTTTAAATCAAATGGAACTGCTACTGTTCCAGCTAGGTTGGCCTTCAACAGTCCTCAGAAGTATGGGCTCTCTCTCCCGTACTCCCGGTGGGCCTTGCACAGCTCCTTGATGACATCTTGGGATAAGGGTTGCCAATTGGCATGAGTGGCGTTCCCACCCCTTGACCTGCGAAATGTCACAGGTGCAAGAGAAGGAAGGTCACCCTGGCGTGGGCCTTGGGGTTCTGGCTCCCCCCCTCTGGTATCCCAAGCGTGGGAACCAGAAGTCCAAGGTGGCTCAGGCACAGGAGGAGGTGTGGCCTCCTGGGGTGACATCATGGGAGGTGGGGTTAGGTTGTGGGTGGAGCACGAGTGGGGAGGAGTTAGGGGAGGGGCACATGAAGGAGGTGGAGCTCAGGAACTCCAGGATGTGGGAAGAGTCAAAGGAAGGAAGGGGTTGGAATGGTGGCGGGAAGAAAAGGGACTGTGGGAAGAAGAAGTGGGGGAGGGGTGCGCCGAGCATGTGTATGGCTGCCCCTGAGGGGACAAAGGGACGCCATCTTGTGGCACACTCATTTTTTTACTAACTGAAAAACAAACTTTGGGTTTAACAACTGGGGAAGAATGGGGTAGGGAAAGAGCCCAAGCAGCCTGGCCAAGGCTTCTACAAGCACCCTGAACAGTCTGGCCTCGACTGTCCAGGTGGAGGAACTGAGGCATTTGTGGGAAGCCAGGGCCAGCAGGGGGAGTTTTCCCTGTTGATTTACCAGGAATGCCTGCTGGAGGGAGAGAGGGATTGGGACTGGGGTTCCGGGGAACTGGGGAAGATCGTCCAGACTTCCCTTTCTCCATTTTCCTAGCTTGTATAAGTGCAGAACGAATCTGCAATGGCCAAATTATGTATTTGGAAGCTTTTTTGTCCCCAGTCTTTGCCAACTGCAAAAATTTCAGATAGACAGTGTTCCAAAAATCCACTCCTGCTGTCTGTGTGGGGGACACATGTGGAAAATGGAGGAAAAGAAATTGGACAAATCTTTTTAGCTCTCCGTTTGAGAACTTAACTTTAGAGCTTTCTAACACTGAAAGAACTGAATAAAAAATTTCCTTTTCTTGAGTGGACAGCTTAGCAGACAGCTTAGCACCCATGGCTGAAATCCATTCACACACACACACAAACCCCCAAAAATGAAAAATGAGCTACAAAAAGAAAAGCTGCACGTTTAAAATCAGAGACTGGAGACCACTCTCTCCGTGCCCTCAGAGTGCTAGCTCACACAACAGAAGCTGACAGGACTAAATCCAACACCCACGTGTCGCCTGCCTAAAAAGAAATCTTTAAAATGAACTGAAAAAACAAAGGCTGCCGCACTCTGGACTCAAGCTTCGGGAGGGCATAAGTGCAGCTCCATGAAGGGGATGCGTCCCTGGTTCTGAAGAACCTCCATAATTGAGAATTTCCCAGAGGATCTGGGGCTTTCCTGGCGACTGCCCACACGGCTGCTGCTCGTCTGCCTCGGAGGCAGTGGGGGGGCATGCGATCGCCACGTGCACCGCAGCCGCAGCGCCGTGGGGGAGTGGGGGCAGGGATCGCCACGTACGCTGCTTGCGAGCTGAGCCGAGCCGCGTGCGACAGCCGCCGTGCGCCGCGCCACTTGCCCCGCTCGCCCACTGCCGACCACGTGCACGCTGCGGCGCCGCAGCGGTGACCACGTGGCTGAGCCACGCCAGGCACGCAACCACGTGCGCAGAAGCCGCTCCCGCCGCCGCGTGTGTGCCACGGGGGGGGAAGCCCGCGCCGCCGTGCGTGTGTGCCTGCCCCCACTCCCGCCGCCTCTGCCCGCGTGGCCGCCGCTGCTGCAGAGCCACGAAGTGGGGGGGAAGCACAAACCCCACGCCGCCCCTCGCCGCGCCCTGCCACCGTGCTGCTGCCGCTGCAGAGGAGCGTGCAGACATGCGCGATGGCCGGGACTCACCAGATCCTCGGCTTTTCTCCCTGGCGAGCCTTTTCTCGCCCGTTCGGTGCCAGGCTGGATAAAACTGGGGGTGGTGGTGGACCTTCGTCGGGAAAGGACTCCTTGGGTGCTGGGAGCTTCCCTCTCCTCTTGCCGGGAGCGCCGGCAGGCACGTGGCTATCTTCTGGGGCTCACTACACTGCGAGGAAAAATCCGACACAGGTGGAGTCCCTTCCCACGGGATCCGGCAGTGTCCACGGACTTCCTCGTGCAGAAAGCTCACGTTGCCTCTTCTCGTGGTGGTTTCTGCCCCATGATCTGGGCGCCAATTGAAATGATTCCTCTGCCTGCTGGAAAGTGGCTTCCAGCTAGTCCCGGCTGCCCTGGCTGGGAATCGTTTCAGACCCGGTTAGGCAGTAGCAGGCGGACCGGCCACCACCCCCCAGTGGGTCAGGAGCTACACAAGAGCTGTTAGTGAGGCTACGACGAAGGTAGGAAAAGGAGACTTCATGGCAAGATGGAGTTTATTGTCACCTGCACAGCATGCAGGTGAGGCCAAAAAGTGAAGAAGAGGGGTGGGGTGAGTGCTTATAAGGAACCAGGAGAAAGGGGCGGACACAAGAGGGAAAACCAATCAGGGGAGTGGGGATGGTACACAGACAACGAATAGAAAACAAGGGGTGGGGGATTTCCCAGCCTGTTCCAATCAGGGACTGACTTCTCTCGATCTCTCTAGAAGCAGGGGAGAGTCCTTCCCAAAGATTGACAGGCACAGCTGCTGCACAGACAAGTGTAGGGGGAAACCATTAGGAGGAAGGGATAGGGGAACATGGACTAAACCATTACAGAACAAATTAATATTAACAATAAATAAAAAACAGAAAACACGCCGCTACACGTGATGACCTTAAAGTTAGTATTGTTTACATTCCTTTCTGTTCAAGTGCCAATTAGAGAACACCTGTTAGTATAAACTATCTGAAACTCTATATAACCCACCATTTTGTAGCAATAAAGGGAGAATGCATGTATTAGCCATATTGGTCAGATCGTGTGTTGCTCTGTCCAGTCTCCCATGGACTCCCTGGCTTCAGCACGGCATGATCTTTCTGAAGGCAGCAGAGAAACAGATTCCTCCAGTATTTCTCTATATTTAAAAACCAAAGACCAAAAAACCCCACCTACAACAGGATTTTTCAGAAAAGACTTATCTCCCTATACTGACCTTAAAAGTAAGAACTGGCATCAGTTAAATTAGACATTGTATATATGTGGTATAGCTACTTCAGTTGTGATAATGTATGCTGAGGCTAAGAAGATTTTCCTGAAAAGTCAGCCAAGAAAAGTACACTTAAGGAATACAAATAGTTTTACTAGAGAAACACCTAAAGTAGTGTGAATCTTTAGTCTTTAGTGTAGTATCCTTAAATGAAATGTTTGTTCAATTGGAAATGAAACATTTGTGTGAAGGTTTTTCATAGAAGATGCTGAGTGTTTTCAGTTGAAGACTGAAGTCAGCTGAGGTCTGAGAACCTAACTTAGTATTCTGAATGTTCAGTGCAAGAAATTTTAGACTTGTTTTTTCAAGTGCATTAATTTTCAAGATTAATCTAATTCTTCAAGCCAAGCAGTTGAAAAATAAAAAGTGCACCACTTTCAGACTGTGGTGGTGGATTTTTGTTAAGTTTTTATTAAGTTATTGTTAAGTTATTATCCCAATGGTTTGTTCCTGTCACCCTCCTGAGGGTTTGGTTTTACTTCAGGTTTTCCCCTCCCCTGTCCAGTTGTCCATCACTCCCCAGACACACCTGTTACATTATTCTCCTAATGTCAATCCCTGTTACCCCTTCCCCTATTTCCAGAGGCTTCTCTGCCAATCCTAAACCCCGACTGGATTTTCCCCTTTTCCTTGACACCCTGTTGGTGCATGTGGCCCTTTCCATGCTCCTTGCCTTTCCTATAGGCTGTCAGACCATGAGTCCCTCCTCATCCCCCTGTGCATTTTGTCCCTGATTGGTAGGAAAATTGTACCTTCTCCCTGTTCATTCCCTGTATAAAATGACCCCATAAGCATGGAATATTCGGCTTTTTCCGTGGCACCCCTTGGGGAATAAAACCTCTGAGACGCTTCTGAGAGACCATCTCTCTGTTCTTTGCCTCGACCCATGGCACAGCACAATCTACTGCCATTTGAGATCAGCTTTGCAGCTGCCAGACTCAGCAGCCCTGCTCCACTGTTTCCCGAGCCATGGATTGGTGTGGGGACAGCTTTTCATGGCACGTGCTGGGGAGCGTGAGCTGGCTGGGGTTTCTCCAACATTTGCGTCAGCAGATACCATTTTCTAGTTGGTTTTCTAGCCAGCTGTATCTCACCTCCCCTTCCAATCTCCTCCTGCCCCTCCTGCATGTGCCAACCAGTGTGGTACTATCCACCCCAGTATCACAGTATTCAGCAATTTTAACCAGTGCCATTCATCCCCAGTTCAGCACTGGTTTTTCCATGTCCCTGGTAGCAACTACTCTGCTGATGAGCACCCATCAGACTTATTGAATTGTGCTGGTTGGTTCCTGGGCTTTTCTCTACTCATCAAATTGAGCTCAGCAAGAACCTGGGCCTCGGTATCCATCAGCCCTTTTGCTCACAGAAAGCAGCACCATGTTATGAGGGTCAACCACAGCCCATAATTATGTTCACAATTTGCTCAAACTTAATTTCTAAGTTGTATCAGTCCTTGGCCTGTGGTGATTTACTGGGAGGATATTCAAGAACTCTTTTTGCTTTGATGGTTCATTTCCCTCCAGTTTATGTCTATTTGCTGTATGTATGTGCACATATATAGTCATTTAGCTTAAATCATTCTCATATGTTCCTATGAACACATAGTGTAACTATGAAAGTAACTATATTGCTTCTCAGGCTTTATTTTAGTAGCTTTAATGCAGTATCTTCCAGTCTGAGTCATAAGACAGATACTTCTGGTTTTATGTTGTTGGGGGTTTTTTAATTTGAAATTACCTTGCTCTAATAGGAATTTTCTGCTAACACACTGCACAGTACAGTCCAATTAATACAATCACACTAATATTTATATATTTCTGTCCAAAATATCTTGGTTCAAATAGAATGGGCTCCACTCAGATTCTTCCACAGCTGTAATAGAGTGGTTTAGTTATCCTGTGATCTATTAACATCCAAAGATTTTTCTCCTCTTCTGGCTTTAGTTTGCTGAGTTTCAAGCCCAAGACAGAAATTCTTGCTCTCAGTTCCAGAGCACATGTTTTTGCCCAATTTTATCCTGATTCCATTTGCAAGTTACAAATTCTTCTTTATACTCCTTATATTAATTGTCTTCTTGTTTTAGGGCACGATCATATTTAGTTAAAGTTATAGCTCTTCATGGCAAAATCACTAATGAAAATGTTAAATTATGTTAGTTCCAAGAACAGCTCCGTAAGAACTCAAGTTATCTTGCTGAAGATGGATATTTGTATTTTATTACAATAGAAGCAATTGTGGACCTGATGTTTCATTTTAGCAACACTTACGTATTTCTGGAAGGAGAGAATTATCTTGGATTATATAATGCTTGCTGATTACTTTAGAGGTAAGATTTTTCCCCTAAAATCATTATTAAGTATTTTCTTATAATAACACCTGATAAAATCACAGTGTGGGGGGTTTGAGCAATTTGAGACAGCATGACTATGTTGGAATCGTAAAGCAAGACTGACATCAGTCATTAACAAAAACATTATTTGTAGTGGAAATCTGCCATCCTTGTAAGTTAATTTAGATCCTGCATTTTTCCAGCTCTGTTTAGTGTATGCAAAGGGTTTGTCATGATCATTAAAAATTTGCTCTTTTGATAATTTCATTGGGTTTGAATTTCAGGATTTAGGTCAGTTGAAATTTCTAACTTAGCTTAAAATATAAGGAGGCAGAATTAATGAAAATTTCATCTGCTTTCTGGACAATGAAAGTGTGTTCTTTTTCCCCTTTTCATACTGGACAAAAATATACAGTAAAAAGAAACACTTTTAATATGTCTTTCTTCATATAGTTTTAAGTTAGTAATCACCTAACTTACCAGGTGTCACAGAAATAGATTTTGCAAAAACTGAACTGCATCCTCTTACAAGAGAGGAGAAGTGGATGATGCACATCAGTGATGTATGTTTTGTCTTTATAGAAAATTAATAAATCACAAAAAATAAGGCATTCTTTAGTTTTTATCAGAAAATCTCAGTGTACTCTAAAGTATTAAAGACATATGTTAGTCTAGCTAACTAAGCCAATAAAGACTTATCTCAGTCTTACCAATGAAGAGAACAGTAATATGTGAGCTACATATTTTGGCTATTTCTAAAGGATGAGCTCTTCTTAGCAATATTTTTTTGTTCCAATTCACGATTTAAATCTTGGCTATTATTTTGTTTTCTGGGAAGTTACTGTAATATTTGCATGAACTGTATCATGTAAATTCAAAGATCTTGTCATGTGAAAGAGGTGATTTTCTCAAACCCTTTGTGTTTGATTAGTCTGTCAGTGCCTTGGGTCAGCTGAGACCCTTGTGCACAACCTACTCTGTTAAAGTCCAGTTATGGGAACCCTTAACTAAAAAGTCTGGTGGATTGGAGGACAGTTCAAGGTCACACAGTTCAGGGAAACAGAAAGACCTCCTCCCAAGTCTCCACACCTTTAATTGGTTTGTCAGTGCCTCAGGGAAGATTCAGGGACACACACCAACAGCATAAGAGACACCCCCTCCCAGGTCTCCACAGTCAAGTATGTAATCTACTGATGGCAACTGGTAGCCCCCTTGAAAGACTCACACATACCAATTTACACAGTACTCTTTATTAATATAATGGAAAACTGTTCAGGTTAAGGTTTGAAGACTGAAGATGATAGTATCTGAAAGAGATAGAAAAAATCTATTCAAAGCAATATATTAACAAGTTCTAATCACTAAAAAACTTAGCTTGAGCTAAGAGATCTGCACACAGACTACAGTTCTTACCCCATAGACGTCCCTATGGTGGAGAAGATCAGCCTGTCGACTGATGCCAGAAGCATCAATGAAGTCTTCCCTATCTTCTCCCCATTTTTAACTTACTTTCATACTAATTTTTATGTTTAGGTGGAGCTTGAGTGACCAGTCATATATCATGTTCAGTGGCAGGTGGTCGTACTTCGGAGGTGGTAACATCTGTATTGCATCTGAGGTAACCTTTGGGAATGAGGGTGGGTGTCTGTGATCTCACCATGGTTGCTGGTTCAGCAGCAAGAAATCTTTTTCCTCCCTTATTTGATAGGTGCTATGTGTCTTATCAGGCACAAGGTATCACCTAGTATGCCCTTTTGCAAGAATTTCAACAGAGCCTGACCTTGGTGTTTCCACTTCACCCTCCATTTAGGCCCCCTCAGCATGTATTGTGTGTGGGAGTCAGGCATGCTGACCACATTCTATCCTGGGAGTAACAAAAGCAATTTCTCCCTAGAATTTTAAATATTGTTATAACTATATGTTGGGGGTTAGAATGTTGGGGGTTAGATTTGTTTCTTTTTTACTTATAGAATTTTTCCCATAAGTTGCTAGGAAACTAACTACTGGGTACTTGTAGGTACTTAAGCAGAACGAAGGGGCCAAAGGAGAAGAGTTGTAGCACCTAGCTACACTTCTTTGGGTCTCTGGGAGTTTCTCTCAGAGGGGGGAGATACTGTGAGTTTTGGGGGCAGGTAAAGGACGGGGCTGGGGGCAGCTTCGGTCTCTTAGTCTGTGCATTGGAGAGAGGACGGCCAGGCTGTTGCTTGCTGAAGGAGGAGTTCACTTTCACCAAGTCCAGTCCTGGGAAATCTAATCTGCTTGTGTGCCCAGGAATTATGAGCTCGCCTCCCCCTGCCCTGCTGGAGCTGGGCTGGCCCAGTCCCACCACCACCACTTCCTTGGCACTGCTCTGAGGCTTTTTGTTATGCTGTGGCCCTGCACTGCCCTACCCTGCCCTGCCGGGACATCCCTGCCATCCCAGCTACCATTGACAGAGCCTCTGATCTGTCTATTCCACCAGCCCGAGATTTTTCACTGTTCCAGCTTGGTGCTCTCAGAGTCAGACTGCCCTGGCCTTTGTGAAGCAAAGCCCCTCAAGGTTCTTGTTCTGTTTTGTTGTTAATGCTGTAGTTGTTATTGTTTGTTTGCCTTTGTTATACATGCTAGTAAAGAACTGTTATTCCTATCCCCATCTTTGCCTGAGAGCCCACTTAATTTTTGGAATTATAATAATTTGGAGGGAGGGGGTTTGAATTCTCCATTCCAAGGGAGGCTCTGCCCTCCCTAGCAGACACTTGTCTTTCAAACCAAGACACTATGTCTGCAACTTTCCACCCTGCTCCATCCTCCATTTTCATCCCTCCTTAGCATGTATGCTGACTGCAATTTTTGTAGTTTTTTTCCTTTCATTTTACCCCTGGTCTGTACATTGCTTTGATGGTGACTAACAACCATTACTGTAACATATTTGAGACTGTCAATTAGTCATTTCTGTGTTGTAAACCACAACATCTTTGCATTACATTTTCTCTAACTTATTAGGTAATAGGAAATTTTACTGTGAGGATGGTGACCCACTGGAACAAGTTGCCCAGAGAAGTTGTGGCTTTCACATCCCTGAAGTGTTCAAGGCCAGGTTGGATGGGGCTCTGGTCTAGTGGAAGGTGTCCGTGCCCATGGCAGGACAGTTGGAACTAGATGTTCTTTATGGTTCCTTCCAAACCAAATAATTCTGTGATTCTAAGACCTGTAGTGTTCCAAAATATTATTAGAACAGCATTAATCAAAGAATGAAATACAGTGTAGCAGTCTTATTGTAGAGATGTAAAAATATTTGATAAATGAGTGAATTGATCTGGCTGCTGTACTCAAGTTTAACGTGACACTTCAATTTTTACATATTTTAAGATAACGGACTCATCTTTTTTAAGCCTCCACTTGTTGCATGAAGAAAATTAAAAAAGGAAAAATCACGCCATCAGAAATCAGAAATATCAGAAATTCACAAGCAGAATTTTCCAGGTATTCTATGGAGTATCACAGTAGACCTAAATAAGAGATAAGAATGTTCCATTAATTCTGGGAACCTACTAAAACCAGTTTACCTTTGAAGGGTGATCTATTAGTAAACTTAGTTTATTACTATGATTGAGGATTGAATAAAATCCTATTTCCTGTGAAATTCTTCATAAAACATTTTAAGGTGTCATTCTTTGTCAGCTGTGTCCTTCAAAAGCAGGCATGCAGTCAGGTGATGGAAAGGACTATACACATCAGCCATGACAGCAGCCAAGGGCCATCCTCAGGGATCCAAAATTTCTTTCTGAAGATTCCTTGAGAAGCCATATTTCAAGCCTCCAGGAAATTATATTTTCCTCAAAGTCTAGCTTGAGTTAAACTAAATTCAACTCTTTTTTAGCAAAGTGGTTCTTTCAGATGCTCAGTGGAGTAGTCATTCTTAAACCTGTTGTTAATGAGTAATGTTTGTTTGTAGCGTCTGGACGTTACCTGGGAATAATTGCCATAGCATTGGGAAACTGCTCTTCAGGGGAGCCGTAAATCCTTGAGTTCAGTGAAAACATGATGAAGCTGAGGCAATCCAATGAAGCACTTCGGGTCCAATTTCTTTTAGATATTTTTGTCTGATTTTGTTCTGTGTTCACATTTGTGTTTGAATTCTGAATCTAGTATAGCCCAATGTTATTCTTTATTTGAATTCCAGTTACACCATAGAATGGCTTGGGTTAGAAAGAACTTTTATAGGTTGTAGCATACGAAAATGAGACTCACAAGCTGAGAGCAAAATGAACCTGTTAATTGCAGAGTTAAGACAGTACTAACACATTTAGTGTGAGAATCTTTGTTCAGTCCTTTGCACGCAACCTGGTTGCACGCCTGTAATAAATTTCCTGTTCTCAGAAAATGTGTAATCTACTTTCTCCCGTGCTTCCCAGGAATTTTCTGCAGCACCAGACTTTGCTGTTTCCTTTCAATAGGTCATCTAGCCATGAGCAGGGACATCTTCAACTAGATCACAGCCTCATTGAACCTGGCCTTGACATCCAGAAGAATCAACAATGTCTGTAAGCTAAGACAGCACTAGGGACACTGTCTGTCCCAGAAATTAAACTCTACAAGGTGAGATTCTTGTAATATCTGAAAAAAATATATTTCATCCCATATGGTCCTCTTATACCTTATACTTACAACCTAAATGTTGCCCTGATTTTCAAAAGCCTTCTGATATTTACATATTTGGAGTCAGAATTCCCACACTTTTCTCAAAACACTATGTGTTTTTCACAATCCTTCTTGGAGGAGGAGAAAATTGATGGACTGTTCAACTAGCCAATGTGATTCGGAGGAGACATGTTATCCTCCAATCCACTCTCATTTTAGAGAGTCTATAAATTGTAGAAACTGTAAATAAAGTTCTCCTTTTTTGCCTTGGGCGGCTGAGTGTGTCCAGTGTCCTCCTTCCGTGTCCAGCATGACACCTAAATATTTACATGAAGATGCAAGTTCCAAGAATATAACACAAGCTGTGCTCCTACAAAGACATGTTCTATGTGTTCAGAAGTACCCATCAGTTCTCAAAATAGCACAAAAAATTACATCACACAAAATAAAGTGACTTATACACAGGTACAGAGAAAATCAAGGGTAGAGCCAGAAAAATGTCAAGTTAGGAAAAAGAGAAGGATTCTTAACTTGTGCTGCATCCACTCCTGGCCCTGAGCAGGCAGAATAGGCTTTCAAATTTTTCTATCTACAAACCTCTGCAAGGCTGAGTGAGGTAGATAACCCTCACTCAGTAAATTAGGAGTTTGTATCAATATCAAAGGAGATAAAAACAATAGTTTGTCCTATTTTGGTAGTCTGGGAAAAAGAACAGTCTTTCAGCACCAAAACCAGTAAGTATTTGTGACAGTGTGCAAACATGCAGAGCTATGGGAATGCAAGGTTTTATTCCTATAATAGAGAAGACAACTGTCTGTTTGAAAACAGGGGGGAAACTGATGCACATGGATGAAATCTAGGAAAAGATTTCACAGTAATCTAATAAAGAACTAATTGATGAACAACACCACCAAGAAAAAAGGTTGTTGGTGGGTCACCACAAGAGTGCAGCAAAAAACATTCCCTTTCCTGTAGGCACTCTGCTAAAGCACTCAAAGACACTGTAGGTGATAAATCATAGTCTTGTTTCAAAGAAGAAAGAGGCTTAGCAGCCTTTGTGCATGGGGTGCTCACTGAACCAAGCAGCAAATGTGATATGGCTAGAAGAGATAATACCGTAACTTCCCAATTCTTTTTCACTTGCAGGATTCCAAGTGTCTTCCTGAGCAATAGGTATTTGGGCAGACCTACATTCTAAGCTAAGCACACACATAAAGGTCAGTGTGATACATGAAGAGACAAGATCCACCAGCAGAGAGAGAGTGATTCTGGGTGCATATGGGTGAATCTAAGGTTTATTCAGAAGCATCAGTAAATATACCTTTACTCCAAAAAGCTTTTTTGGCTACAACTTACAGACGTGACCATAGTCCTACAATAAATCTGTCTTCTTGACATTTTCCATTGTTCTTTCCAAAGCTATGGTAAAGGAGTGTGAAGAGTGTGCATGAGGAGTGTGCGTCTATGTTGACATAGAAGTAGAAACTCTTTCATTTAGTTCTGTCTCAGGTACACACTGTGCCAGAGAGACCTGCTGCTGGTGCTGCTGCCATCGATCCCTGTTTAACTCTTCTCTTACACCAACACCTGTTAGCCCCACAAGTCGGGAATTCGGCTGCATACTTTTCTCAGCATTGAGTTCTTGATTTCATTTCACCACCTCTGCTTTATATCATCTCAACACATTTGCTTTTATCTTCTTCGCTATCAGCTCACTGCAGCAGTGAATGCAAAGATAAAAATGTCATTGCAACTTCAGTCATTAATTGTATATAGCGATAAGTATAAAAATTTGATAAAATTCTGTTGGTTGCTGGTGGATCTTGTGATGTGAAAACTGCTCTATATCAGATCCAAGTCTTGTGTGACACTGGCAGTGCTTTCAAAGCCTGAAGGGCTGCCACAAAATCGCTCATCTACATTAAAAGCCATACCCATCTAATAGCCATTTCCATCTAAAATCCATTGCCATCTTTGACAAAATGTTTGCTTTCTGTCTGATTTTTCATCAAAAGGCTTAACCATGGCATGTTAGAAGTACAGAATTCAGTTTAGTTCAGACCTTGTGCTTAAACTTAATTCACTTCAGAAGTACCTGCTTATTCTGGTTAAGTGCTCTAATTTGAAAACAGAATCAATTCCTTCTGTCTGAGGCAAATGAGAAAATCTCATGCTCTGAGAAAAAAGGGTTGTGAACTTTCTCACAGCTCAGATGAGATTGCACAAACACGTATTACACACATTGCTAACTTTGTAATATACTCTTGTGGAAAATCCAGAAATGAAAAAGGATTTTCTTTTTTGCAAAAGAAATTGGTATGTCTGTGCAGTGAACGAAACAAAAAAAGAGAAATATTGCCGCTCTGTATTTCATAATATGAATAAGTTTGTGCTTAATTTAAAGCACTTGCTCGGAGTTAAACCCTCAGAAAACTGACTTCCTGAAGGGTGGCTCAGATCCATAGAGAAAGAAATCATTTACAGGCTGAAATTCTATTCCTTTACTGTTGGTAAACACAAATGTAAAATAAAATAATTTTCCAGGTCCATTCAATGCTGTCTCTTTAAATTTTAAAGAGCTGCTTCTTATATCAGACTTTCAAAAGGAAGGACCTGGGCTGGATCAGCAAGTTTGCTGTACAGGCATTCCGTAACTATATATGGATTTAGAAATAAACTTAAGCCATATGAAGCTTGAATAGTAATATTTCACAGCTAGGAATTAGAAAGAACTAATTGAGCTTCTTTCTATGAAATGATACAACCAGAAATTCAAGAACTGATTTATTCAAGAGGGGACTGAATGTGAGCCAGGTGCCCCAGTTGCCCCTTGCCCAGGCACATGGGGCTTGTCTTGCCCCCAAAATCTCAGCATTCCTAGCCCTATCAAAAAGAGCCCTTCTGGGGAATAGTGCTTATTTTGCTGACCAACTCTGCCCAGCACTGAAAATACATTTTAAAAGTGACACTCTGAAAAAGATATGTTGCTTTCTGCGAATGCTGAGGACTGTTTAGACATACAATAAATGTGATCTTGCACTTACAGAAATTAGGCCTTTCTGCCTGGGATGGTTTTGGCTAAGGGTGTGTTCTTGCTCCCTTTTGTTTTAAAGAAACAAATGGGTTGTTATTTATTGCTGAGTGAAATGGCAAGCACTATTAATATCGTAGTGGTGACAAAGTAAGCCGTTTCCCAGTTTACCGTTCTTTTTTTGTCTTTCTGTGGAAATTCCTGTTCTTTTCCCATAAACAGGTACAAAAAGACTAAGCATTTCCTGTAAAATATGGCACTGAGCACAAAGTAGCACTAGCAGGATTATCTTGCTGAACAAAACCCGTAGTTTATTGTATGTCTCGTCTGTCAAAGCACAAAATTTCACTGAGATGAGAAGTTTAGTGCCAGGATGTTTATCTGAAGCCAATTTTAAGCTGTGCTGCACAAAGATGAAAGGTATTCAGGTGCAAACTGATGAAGTAGAAGTTTTTTTTGACTTCCATCTTCCCAGGTACACCACATAATGCCATTTTTTCCCCCTGAGACTCATACCTACAAACTTCTTCTGTGAATATGAGTTGCTGTGATGCTGACTTACCCTGCCCTGCCCAGAGAGCCGAAGTCCTGCAGGAGATGGGGATGCTCTTTGGTGGCCTGAACAAGATCAAGAAACCTGCACACACCAAAATTGCTAGAATTTGTTAAGCCTAAGAAAAAATAAGAATTCGGGGATTTATATATTTGAAGGCTCTCTGAGCCTTCTGATATTGGGCAGACTCACTCTATCCTCAGGATTCCAAACACTGCACACCAAATCTTGGGGCAAAACTGAATTTATGTCCCTGAAACAGCTGACCTTTGAAGCAAAAATGCTTTGCAATCTCTGGCTAGTGGAAGCTGCCACCACCAAGTCAGAGACAGGCTGGGAAAACTGAACATGAGCATTCCTCAGTGCCATGAGAAGAATGATATGACCTCAACCTGATACTTTTTGTTCATTTGGTTTGTGCTGAATGTTTACTGAAGCTCTGTCCTTTGTAGTTGATGATTTAAACATAGGATTATGTTGCCTAGTGGTCTTTTTTTTTCCCTGATATGAAAAGTATGGCAAGTAGTCTAGTCTTTACTCCTTCAGTTTATCCCTTCTTCCTATCCCAGCAGCACTGAAACTGTGAAACTGCCAGTATCTACTAGAGTTGGACAAATATAGGCATGACAATAACTGCAAGAAAAAAAAGGAAAGGAAATATTAGTGTTACCATAACCTTGTATGTCTATAGGGAATTTTATTATGTAGCTAGAAATCTACAGCTTTATTTCCTGGTGTCACGATCTACTTGAGAGGGGGCATGGTGTTCATTATAAATTCTTGTCAGCTTGAACAAACACACCAGTCCATGTGTCAGGAAATCTTCTGTTTTACTGTAGAATTGTTTAAACTCTGGTAACTATCCCATTACTTAGTCTCAAAAGCTTTGGCTCCCGAGCCCTTAATTTTCACAATGCACTTCAACAAGGTCCCAACTCACACAAACAAATCTCTGTATAGAATAACGGGTATAATATGATACCCACACTTTTCCAAAGCAAGACAGGAGAGAAATAAATGCAGAAGAGAGAGAAATAAATGCAGAAGAAAGAGAAGAAAGAAGATTACCAAGTTCTAGATCCTGTGTTGGTCCTGCTGCATGGGTGGTCCAGATCTGGGGTAGTGAGACAAAGAGAAAGGGAGGAAAAAGAGAGGGAGACGGATCTACTTCCTCTTATAGTTAACCTGGTGCATGCTTCTTATGCAAACTAGATTTTTCATGTCATTTGGTCCACATCAGCCATTTCAAGCCCTTCCGGAAATGAGTTGGGGTCGGGGAAGTTGATGCAGGTACAACGAATAAGTCTTAAGGCACAAAAATGGATCAGCACAGTGCTGCCCTTAGTCTGGGGGACCTCTTGCCCAATCACAACTTTCCAGTCACAACTATCAGTCAGAGTGTTTGAAAAAAAGCGTTTTTACATGCTTATGCCTGATCCTCCACTTCTGGTCACATGAGCCTGAGGCTGTGGTACAGTAATTCAAAACATTAATTGGATGTAAAAAATGTAAGAAAGAATCATTTGAGGAAATATAATAGTTTACACTGAAGTTCAAACAAGATAAAGTAAGTAGTAGTTTCCGGAAAAAAAAAAAACCCAAAGCAAGCAAACAAAACCAAATAATCAAACCCAAACATACTGGAAAAATCCAAGAGAGTCCCTTCCACACATCATGCCACTGATGCTACATGGAGTAAGTGAGTCATGCCAATCACACAGCAAGCTTGAATTGGAAACCCTAATTGCCCAGGGGTTTTTGAATTCATGACAAACTGGCCTGAAGGTGAAAATTTCAGACTGTTTTCATCGGAAGAAGAAGAAAAGGTGATGTGCTGGGAAGGCCCTACCAGAAAATGAATAGTGATGCACTCTCTTCACTGGTGGCTCCTGATGTATTGTAGGAATACATAAAAAACAGAAAACTTCTGTGGAAGGGGCAGCAACTGGTCTGTAAGCCGAAAGTGTAAGTTAGCTGAAGAAGAAACTGATAAGAGCCATGTTTACCCCTGAAAGGAATTTCACCATGGTTGTTGGCAGGGAAACTGAGGAGAGAAGGAGAGGAAGATAAACAACGTGCAGCTGGAAGAAGGGTTCTTGGAAAAGTTTTGTGAATGTTGGTTGAAAGCAGTGGTGGAGACTTTTTGTGCCAATGAATGTTGAGTTGATTTGTTGTGACCAATGAGTGGAGTGAAAACTTTGTTGAGTGTATAAAAGAGAGCATGCTGTTACAATAAACAGGAACCTTCTGAAGATTTTACTGTGTCACTTTGTGTGTCGTGACCATCCCAGCAAACGACATCTGGTGACCCCGACGTGATCTGCATGGGCTGTAGGAGCTAGGTACAGCCAGGGATGGGAACCCAGCGAAGCAGAGAGCAGCAGTGTGAAGCTGCAAATGGTCCGGACCTGACTGATTTTGACACCTGGGGTACAGGTGAGCTGCTGGGGACATAATGGGAAATAATTTATCAAGTGAAGAAGAGATTGTTGTATCTACATGGAAAGCTTTGTTGAAAAGAAAAGGTATTAAGACTTCTGACTATGCCCTTCATAGTGTGTTATTGTGGGCAAAGTCACAAGATTTTGAAACTCATGCAAGTACTGCCTTTAGTGTTAGAGCATGGAAAGAAGTTGGGGAGAGACTATGGGAAATGGCATCTAATGGGGACAAGGCAGCTGCAGATTTGGCTACCACTTGGAGATTGCTTCTAAAAGAATGGAAAACAGAGCAGGATAAGAGGGAGCAGGAGGTGGAAGAAGCATCAGAGCAAGAAATTGAAGTTAATGGGGAACAACAGAAAAATGAGGTTCAGCCTGAGAATGTGTTTTTCCCTGAAGCAGAGCCTGTTGGAGCTGCTTCTGCAGAGGTTTCTCCAGGGTCAACTGTTGCAGGAAACAAATGACAAACTGATAATGCCTCTTGGTATCTACCCCTGAAAGACGATGTTAAACCTGTGTACCCCTTCCCTGCACAGCAGTTAGCTGAATTAAGCACCAAGTCTGGGGAGATCCTGGATCACCCCTGGCACTGATGGTTGAAGTGTACTGGATATGTGCACAGGTACTACCTTGACAGCCATCTACAGCTCAGTTGTAGCTATGGGAAAAACCTGAATTCCATCCTTATAGTTGTGTTGGTTTTGTCTAGGGTAGAGTTAGTTCTCTTCATAGTTCTCTTCTCTGACATCAGCTATGTCGTGGATTTTTGGTGAGAACACTGTCAATAATACTGGGATGTTTTTGTTATTGCTGAGCAGTGCTTACACAGTCAAGTCTTTTTCTACCTCCCACCTTACCAGCAAGGAGGCTGGGGGGCACAAGAAATTGGGAGGGGATGCAGCTGGGACAGCTGGCCCCAACTGACTCGACGGATATTCCAGACCACTTGGAATTTTTGATTATAAGTTATTTTGCTTATAACTTATAATTTAGAACTTATAACTTATTTTGCTTATAACATGAAAGCTTATAACTGCTTTTCATGCTCAGCATATAAAGCTGGAGGAAAAAGAAGAAAGAGGGTCAGAGAGGGTATATTTGGAGTATTTGCCTTCCCAAGACACTCTTACAGGAACCTTGCATTCCTGGAGAAGGTTGAACACCTGCTTCCCTATGAGAAGTGGGAATTGAATTCCTTATTTTGCCTTGATTGTGTACATGGCACAATCATTTTGCTTTACCTATATAATCATGCACATTTTGCTTTACCTATTAAACTGTCTTTATCTCAGCGCAATAGTTTTCCCACTTTTACTTTTCTGACTCTCACTCCCATCTCACTGGAGGGGAGAGAGTGAAAAACAGCTGTGTAGGGCTTAGCTACTGGGGTTAAGCCATGTCAATAGTGTACAAATTAATATTATAATACTGATTTAAGTTTCACAGATCTTGCCAGAGGCCTTTCATGGAGTGTTGAGTAGTCATACTACCACTGAGGTTTAGTTTTGTTCACATTTTTTAAAAATGGACTTTTCCCTCAGTACTTCTGGAAAGGACTGGCTAAGATTATTTGTACTCAATGAAACAAATGCTAAAATTTTCATCACCAGGAACAAAACTTCTCCTTTCTGTGCTATGTACCTTTACAAGCTGTCTAGTTCCCACTCTGCTGAAACACATCTCCTGCAGAGTAACTCAGAATGGTTTGCAACCACCTCCATGTTCCTTGTCCTGTTTAAGAGCAGGATGTGGCTGTGAAGGGTTTTGCTGACTTGTGAAAAAAAATTGAGAATTCAGTCAGCAAGGTCCAACCCGTTGCCTTGACCACAGACAAATCTGACCTACTGCTCTTCTCCCAGAGGAGACAAGGAACAGCTGCCTAAGCTGCAAATGCCAACAGGGCTGATGAAGGCTTCCTTCTGTTCCACTCCAGCCATCGTACCATGAAAACAATGGCTTCAGACTGTCATGGGAGCACCTGGGCATTACTGCCAGTCCCAGGTGGCAAGTAGCTGGGCTTCCAGGTTGGCACAAAGGCAGGTGGGTGGGGGAAAATGGTTGTGGTTAGAACGTGAAACTCTAGGGAAATACAGGCCTGGGTCAGCTACTTACTGAGCTACAAGGCACTCAAGTTGCTGGCCTCCTAACTGGCATTGTGAGCCTGGAACTATATACATATACGTACATACACACACACGCACATACAAATAAATATACATACATATGCTCCTACATACATATGTGGAATGATTCCTGGCCTGCTGGAAAGTGGCTTCCAGCTAGTCCCGGCTGCCCTGGCTGGGAATCGTTCCAGACTCGGTTAGGCAGTAGCAGGCGGACCGGCCACCACCCCCCAGTGGGTCAGAGCTACACGAGAGCTGTCAGTGAGGCTACGACGAAGGTAAGAAGAAGGAGACTTTGTGGCAAGATGGGAGTTTATTGTCACCTGCTCTTCATGCAGGCGAGCCACCAGTCCCGCCGCGAGGGGCGGGCTCATTGCTTATAAGGGACCAGGGGAAGGGGGCGGACACAAGAGGGAAAACCAATCAGGGGAGTGGGGATGGCACACAGACAACGAATGGGAAATGAGGGGTGGGGGATTTCCCAGCTTGCTCCAATCCGGGACCAAGTCTCTCCAAAGTCTCTGGAAGAAGAGGAGAGGCTTTCCCGGAGAGTGACAATCTGGGGAGAACAAGGGCATACCAAATGGGGAGAAATACGGGGGGGAACTTGGGAAAAACCATTACAGAACATATTAATATTAACAATAAATAAAAAAATAGAAAACACACTGCTACACATATGTATGTAGGTATATATGTAGATGTAGATGATGTAGATGTAGATGTAGATGTAGATGTAGATGTAGATACAGATGTAATGCAGGTGGTGAAACATTGGCACAGGTTGCCCAGAGAGGTGGTAGGTGCTCTGTAAACATTCAAAGTCATGTTGAACAGGGCTCTAGGCAACCTGTTTTAGTTAAGGATGTCCCTGCTTATCGCATGGTGCTTGGACTAGATGACCTTTGAAGGTCAACCAAATCGTTCTATCGTTCTATGAGAAACATATATGTTGTATTGTGCTACTGATTTTGCTTCCCATGGTTTTATGTTGATGGTTTGTTTGATGGTTTGCTCCTTCTCCCCTCTGTTTTTCTGGAAATGTTCTGTCCCAGTTGTCAATCCCCTTAAATTCCCCCTGATTCCCTTCCTCTGGGCCTTGTCTGTCATCTGGCTACCCCTCCCAGCTTCCAGAAACTTCAGAGAGGGTCATCGAATGATAGGGCATGGACAGAGGGGGTCCCTCCCCAGGCATCCCCATTTGCCCTCCTAAATGCCCCTCTGACCCTGTTCCACTCCCCCCTTGTTTTCCATTGGAGGATTGTCTGTCCCCTCCCTTTGTACCTCCCCTCTGTTTAAGCTGCTGTCACAGCTGTCTCCTGGGCTGGTCTGGAGCTGCACCCCTGAAGCTAGGAGTCCCCGTGGGGACAGAATAAAGCTTTGGACTTTTGCCCTCCATCTTTGCCTGACTCCTTCCTCTGCTGACGTTGCAGCGGTCTCTTCAAGACAAGGGAGAAATCTCTTAGCCACTCCCCTGATTCTCAGGATCCAGGGAGTGTCTCCCCAGCTGGTCAGCTGTGCCTAGCTAGCCAGGGTGGTCTGAGTGGTCACTCCAAAAAGGACACAGCAACATGTATATATACAGAAGAAATTCTGCTAAAGAGTGTTTCTAGCTTTGTGTATGGCTAAGAATTAGTGCAAGGAATGGATCAGCAGCAAGCACTGTCTAAACATTTGCATATCATCTAATATTTTAGCATTCAAATATCAGGGGAATGTTGTCTTTAAAATGAGCATAAGTAAATGATTTAAATATTTCATAGTGATGTCATGGTAGGAAGTTAAGTCCTGGTTTTCTTCGGGTTTAAAATTAATGGAAAAAGTAAAAAATATTTCATCTATATAGCTACTACTATGCCTCTAAGTGATGTGCTGCACAGAGCAGCTGTGTCCCTGTATGTGCTGTACATCCAGTGTTATCCCCATTTCGCTGTGGTGCAGAAGTCACAGTTCCCCTGTGGTATGAGAAATTATGTTGCCATGATCTCATTCCTAAATATGACCCACAAAAGTCAAAGTGTACACCTAAAAGAACCTCCGAAATAAAGTTTGCAGAATCCAGTAAGGTAAAATGTATCTTCTGATCTACGCAAGCGTGGGAGTCTGAACTTATATCCAAGTATGCCTTGGGATCCAGCAAAGCTTTCAGGAAAGATTTGATACTTCATTTTTCCTGTTTGAGTGGTGCAAGTAGCAGCAACAGTGGATACTGGGTTTTTATTAAATGAGGTAGCTGAAAGGCAATATTTTGATTATGTTAAATAGCTGCCAGCCTCAGATGTCGAAGAATTTTAACTGTTGATCTTTTACATGGATTTTTTTTTCCTGACGAAAAATAATTCGTTAACACTGTCCATTACATAAATTTTAAAAATACACTTTCTGACACTTTCTCATTGATCTTTACTAATTTGCAAGCATATCTGTCCATACTTGTATTTTTCACCTTCACACTCATTGTGAGAAAACGATTTTTCACTTCTTTTTGGCTTGTACTTGTTTCTGTTTTGTTCAGATATGGTCAGCTTCTAGTATTACATTCTATTTAAATACGTAAGACAGAAATTCTACAGTTATTTTGTTGCTTACCCTTAAAGTGACTGGTATAGTTTCAGAAGTATACGACAATTAGTGGGAAATGGAGAAAGGGCTGAGATGCCTCAAAGGGACATGTGGTCAAACCCATTTTCCCAACATCCCCTCAGGAGATCATCCATGATGTTTGAAACTTGCTGGCTCACCTGGGTCACCCATTAGCAGAGATGTCTGTACAGAAAACATCCGCTTCCTGGCTTGTCTTGTGAGAACAGCATGTGTTTTGCCTTGTGAATGTCAGTAGCCCTGCCAAGCTTGGTATGACACAAACATGGTTAAATATAGACAGGAATGTTTCCTTCAGCCTTAATTTGTCTAAAAGCACAAATGGAAAGGGACTCAAATTGCACTAGGGCAGAGTTAGATTGGATATAGAAAAATTTTTTCACCAAAAGGTTTGTCAAGCACTGGAACAGGCTGCCGAGGAAAATGGTGGAGTCACTCACCAACCCTGGGGATATTGAAAAGCCATGTCAATAGCACTATGTCGCCTATTGAGATTTTCTCTGCCACTCTCTTCTTTTAAGATGCAGATGTCTTGATGGCTTTCATTGCCTTGGCTAACATACAGGTGATGAGTGCTGAAGAACTCCTGTTTTGGGTTTGTTACAGTGTCATAGAAACATGTGCCAGCTGCTCTCAAAAGTTCTGGTGGTTAAGGCTGCCTACTTCCAAATCCCCACTGAGGCAAGGGCCAGAGACCCCTGGCTAGCTCACACCCCATCACTTGCCCCTGAAGTGGCCGCTCCCTGCCGTTTCTCCCGGCTCGGGTAGCGGTGGAGCGCACTGCCGATACTGCAGCAGTGTGGCTGTTCTCAATGGCTCTCGGTTGTTACGAGCCTTGGATTGGAGCACAGGACAGAGAGAGGCTTTCTCGCGTGTTTCTCAAGGATTTATTCCGCCAAGGGATGCCACGGTGAAAACCGAAGAAGCCCGCGCTTACAGTCTCTGTTGAACAGGGGAGTAACAAGGGGGGGATACAATTCTCCAGGCAATCAGGGATACAACAGGGAGAGGAGTGAGGAGGGATCCACGATCTAACAGCCCATAGGAAAGGCAGGAGGAGTGGAAAGGGTCATGTGCACCAACGGGACATCAAAGAAACAGGGAATTCCCAGGCAGGGTTTAGGATTGACAGGAATTTCTCTGGAACAAGGGGTAGGGATTTGGTTCACTGACATCAGGTGAACAAGGTAACAGGTGTGTCTAGGGAGTGAATGACAGCTGGACAAGGGAGGGGAAAACCTGGGGTAAAACCAAACATTTTGGGGGGTAACAGGAACAAACCATCGGGAGAATAACTTAAAAATAATTTAGCAAAAACACACCAGCACACCCCACAAGCTCTGACATGTACCAGCTTCCTCCAAAGAGTGACCTTCAAGATCCTGTGTTGCTCCTAATCAAATCATGCTGCTAATTCTTTGAGAATGTTTGATAATCAACATGATTAATAAATGCCAACACTTCTGCACACCTCATCAGAAACAAACCTCTGCTGAAAATTTGTATCAGAAGGATTCTTTGCCATGATGATTTTTCTCGTGCAACAACTTTGTCCCAAGGCTACCCACCAAATACCTATAATTAGCTGATGGTCAGAGAGAACTCTTAGAAAGCATTGCACAGGCTGTAATTTGATTAACAACTTCACTTTCTAAATAATCTGGAATTACCAAAATAAACAATCTAGGAATTAAAACTCATATCTGGAAATGCTTAACATTTCTGGAAAACTTTGTTAACAGAAAATAGAAGAATGTTTTCTGTATTATCATTGTGCTAATTCACAGATTACTCAGAGGGCCCCCACCAAAAAGAAAAGGAAAAGATAAAAGGCTACTCTTTGCAAGTAATTTGCAAGGAAGACAAGTGCAAGCAAGCCAGTTACAATACAGAGCAAGATATTTCCAAGATCCATGTTTGACAGTGCCCCATCAAAAGCATTAGCAATGTACCCATCTCTTTCAACAAGAACTGGACAGTGGTAGTTTAGAAAATGCAGTCCTTGGTATCTCTTTCTGAGAGTCTTAGTTGATAGATAGTTTCCCCGTTAATGCCGAAGCAACATCAGACTCCTAATCCTTTCTTTGTCACTGCAGCAGAAGCAATGGCAGCAAATGTCTATATGCCATTCTCAGAGCCATGCTCACATTCTTGTCAGTGAATTAAGAATAAAAGAGGATCAGTTCCCACTATTCCCTGTGTTTGGCCACTACTCATGCCACCTGCAGATTTAATATTGGAAATTTAATTACATGGGTGTTCCTTGAGAGAAGTGCAGGAGGGGAAGGTGAGGCAACCCTGTAGTTGTAGACAGGCTCCCTTTGCTCTCAAGGGGAAGTTGTTCATCCTGGAAAAGAGAAGGCTCTGGGACATTAGAGCCCTTTCCACTGCCGAAAGGGGGCTACAAGAAAGACTTTTAGCAAGGTCTGTTGTAATAGGACAAGAGAGAATGGTTTTAAACTAAAAGAGGATATGTTTAGAATAGATATAAGGAAGACAATTTTTACAATGAGAGTGGTGAAAGACTGGCTCAAGTTGCCTAGAGAGGTGGTGGATGCCCCCTCCCTGAAAATATTCAAACCCAGGTTGGATAAAGCTCCAAATAGTTGAAGATGTCCCTGCTCATTGCAGGGAGGTTGGACTAAATGACCATTAAAGGGCCCCTCCAATGCAAACTACTGTGTGATAGACAGCACATGTTGCAGCCATTTAACCCACAGAGGTATACTCCAGGCTACTCCTGTGGAGAGAATGGGCCATCCTGTCCTGACTTCCAGATACTTCTTTTTAAATATACCCTCCTGTTATAAATGATTAGAAGCCAATTCAAAAATAACAGAGTTTATTTAGTGAAATCTCCAATACCGAATTAAAGCCACAATAAAAACGGGACAACAATCGATCGAGAGTTGGGTGGACAGAGTGGCGGTACAAGGGTACCCTCCGAATTCTGCCACACTGCTATGTTTCAGCCTGTGGGTTTTATACAGTTTTTTTACCCTAAGGCCAAGTCTATGGAAAGTCCAGGTATGCTGTGTTTCTTAATTTTCCCAAAAGAGTCCTGTCTGCATGAAAAGGTTGCTTGATAGTTCTTCTGGAATTCGTCTTGGGAGGGGTGATCTGATCGTTCAGGATCTCCACCAAGATTGGTATCGGATGTTGAAGAGCTGTGAAGTGAGGGTCCACCCTTGATGGATGGGCCATCTTCTTGCTCTGCCTCGTTGTTACAGTTGTAAATATGTTTTGGAACTTTGGAATCTTGGAGACACCCTTGGGTAGCTTCTTATTAGTAGCTCAAATCCATATTACATACACGAATTTATCTATTGTACTTATTACACTCCTAATTTAAATTTCAAACAGTTGTCACAGCATTGCTTTGGTTTTGCTGAACTTTCTTAGGCCTCTGAATAGGGAATTGCTTAAACACCTCCAAAACTGCTTACTGTGAAGCAGAAGCATTTATTCTACTCCTAGAGGAAAACAGTGTGCTTCTGTGTGCTTCTGTGGGTTTGGGCACTGAGATCCTTTTGCGTATTGACACTCAGGGATCAACTATCTAATCTTGTGGGAAACCCTTCCAAATTTGCCAAGGTACTACAGCACTGCTGCCTCAGACCTTCCAGCACCCAGAAAGACACTGCCTAGGGAAAGCTTGCACAGGTTCTCCAGCTGGCACAGTCTCTGGGAGCACAAACCACAGTGGGATTAAAGAACCTGAACAAACTGATATGTGAGACCAAACAAGATGTTCAGAGGCTGTGAGTGACACTAAATGGGGCTTTCTCATCCAAGGCAATTAAGCTGGAAGAGCTGTATTATTTCCTAAGCCTAAACTAGCCCCCAAACTTTAAAGCCAATCATAGGTCTTTGTTTCTTGACCATGTGGAAGCAGGCAGGTCATGTTCTGCAGCTTTGAGAAGCACTCATACACTGTGGTTCAGTCAGGGCAAACAGCTGTGCTGGGGCTCCAGATCAAGCTGCAAATTTCACCAGCATCCATTGCATCCTGTGCAGAAGGATCTCCAGAGCCAAAAGGAAATAACCTTGAATGCCAATTCCTAAGCTATGCCATTCCAAATAAAAGTCATAAATTGTAGTAGGACTTATAAATTCCATATTGACATTCTGCACCAGCCTCAAGCATGGGAGAATAACGCACTGTTCAGGCTGCTGAATGAGTTCTCTGTGTGCACTGAGTCATTAAAAATCTGTGGAAAAGTCAATCATGGCTGCACAAAAATAAATATACAGCTGACTGCAAGTAATTCTTTCATTTGCTTTTTCAAGTAGAATTTTATAAAAATGTTAACGGGAATGTTGGGGTTTTTTTTGGTTTGGTTTGGTTTTTTTTTTAATACAAAGATTTTAGTATATTTGAATTGAGACGATATGTTTGGGCTTATGCTGCTCACATACAACACCTGACTAGTTTTAAGTTTAATATGCTGTTTAAAAACAACTAAATAAAAATCTGAGTGAATGTGTTAGAATACACAAAGGACGTTTTTCAACTCCTAAAAAAACAGATCTGTGAATACAAGGGAATTTTACTATAGAAGTATGGGGGATTATTCTTTTTACACTACAATTGGAAAGGTATGACTGAGAGAAGATTAAACTAGTTAGATCTTATGAATTTTTTTTACATTTTCCATCTCATCTTACTTTTATCTGCACAGTGGATACTATTACCTATATTTCAGTTTTACCTCAGGCAGGAAGGCTAATCCTCTGTGGAGATATGTTGAATAAAACTACATGCAGTTGGTTAGCCTAAACAGGCAGGCTCCCCCTTTAAATTCATGAGGAAAGACTTAAAAACATTAGTGAGAAGAGGAAATTTGATGACTAGCCAGTATAAATACGCCAGGATCCAGCTTTTATTCAGGAATTCATGCCTGATCTTAATATATAAGTTTGCCTGTATAAATCAGAAAATACCATCCTTATAAAGGTGATAAAACTGGAAAGTCTTTAGTGTATTTAAATTGTTGGGGAACTGACCTAAAGAACAGACCTGGTGAAATCCAGCTTTCAGAAAATTTATGTTTTCAAGACCATGCTTCAAATGAATACATTAGATCACAGGTCTATAAGTCCTGAGAAACTATATAAATGGATTAATCCTGTTGGACATGACATCAGCATTTCCTCACCAGACTCTTCCAGATTTCTTCCAAGGCTTTTATTTAAATTCTTTGCTACCCCTGCCTGAGAAGGACATGTCAGATTGGAAGCTTTCTCTATTTTGTGAGACAGAGAGAGAAGGAAAAAGAAACTTTGGGGGTTTTAAAATCTTATTTTACTCCTAACAGGTTAGATAGAAGGAAAAAGCATTTTTTATGAATAATTAGTGAACTATGTTTCTGTAACAACTGCAAAGTATGTGTTTCCACATGCAGCCTTTTCATGCTTACAGAGAACATTAAAAATAACAGAGAAAGGATGGAAAATCAAGTCAACATGTTAAAAGCATAATATGCTGTCTCTGTTACAAACCACATTTACAGTAATTGGAAAACTTCTCCATGTGCTGGCCAGCATTGATGTTTTTTAAGTGTTTTCATTTCCACTGAGGAAGTGTTATTATTTCTACTTCAGGAAGCTTGCTGAAGAGATGCTAGCAATGTCCCTTTTGTGGGTTCAAGGTTTTTCATTAACAGGCAGAAACTGCACTATTAAAATACTAGTACATATTTATCCTACTTCAACTCTCTTTTAACCTTTTCCCTTCTTAGGAAGCATCCAGATGCATCACTTCACTTTATAAAAGTAAACTGAGCATAGCACCTCAGTTTTCTGCTTTAAGGAAATTACATTTCCATAAAGTAAACCAGCACCCACTACAGAGCTGGGCTGTGGGAAAATTTTTTTTACCTATTATTTTGCCAAGGCCAAGGTCATTTTAGTGTTGGCTAAGCTGAAGTAGATTCAATATTAATCACAAACTCTTCTAAGACAAACAGCCTGACAGACTTTTTCCATCAGTTGTATTCACATTCAGCCTCATACCCAATCTTTCTATAGCTACTTGTGTTTTTTGAATTTGGTTTTCTTACTGCTTATCCAAGACAGGACAATGTCAATGGACTCAAAGGATTCTGTACCCAGACACAGATGTTGTTTCAGCCTGAAATTTCTGAAAGAGAAAAGGGTTATCAGAATCAGTTAGCGTAAATAAGCTAACAATAAAGTTGGTTTTGCTACAAATTTGTTTTTGAGATATCTGTTGGTCAGCTGTTCCAATTCTGAATTAAATGTCCCTTTCTCAGAAATTCAAAATTTCAGTGAAACCCCAGACATGCTTCTGGTACTGGAATACTCAGTATGGTTTGTGCTTCAGCATACTGATTCTGAATTTCTGCTGTATTGCAAAGTTATACTGAATGAATCCTAAATGAGTTATAAAGGCTTCATTTCCCAAACTTTTTCTTCACTCTACAGAATTTCTGGTATATTATTATGGCAATTTTCCTACAAAAACCCCTGGTGTTACTCTTTCATGGACTATTTCACATCCCCCCTCACTTGATGCCATTTGAACATTTAGCACTGCACCCTACAATTGGAAATTACTTACACATACTTTTTAGTCTCGTTTTTAAACAAGGTATCTTTATGTAAAGCCATAGTACAGCTCATAGCAGGAAAACAGAAGCGAGTAGTCAGAAAACATTTATACTCTAAAGTCTGTGGGGCCTCTAGGACTGTATAACATATTTCTGTTCTCCAAATAAACGGCCATTTACATCTGAAATATTCTGATGTTTCAAGATTCACCAAGATCTACAACAGAAATAGCAACTACATGTGAGCCAAAAACCAAAGATTAAGCACAGTTTGCAGAAGAAGATATATACAACTGTCACCTGAATGCTGAGCTGTGCATTTGCCATCAGTTCATAGGCAACTTCTGGGCTGGAGGCTGATTTTGGTGCTGCATAAGCAGGTTATGCAGAGTAAATTCTACAGTCCTTTATCTTACTTTAAACTAATGTTGTTCAGTGGAAAAAATGGCTTTATCACAGCAGAGTATATGCCAAATATTTTTAATATAACAGTACCAGTATGCTGCTTTATTTTTGCTTCCTGTACTTTTTCCTCATTTATACAGAAGGAACTTTAAAATGCTTAAGCAGGCATGGAGGATAAAATACTGCTATCAACCAGTCTTTTGACAATGCTAGGATTTAAATGAGGGCCTTCATGGGAGAATGCCACAAGGAAGATCTGTTTCTTCAATGCATCCCAAAAGCTCCCCAGCTATCTGATGTCATGCAACTATCCCTATGGACTCCCAGCAGAAAATGCAATATTCAGCAGAAAAATGGCTTGCTCTCTTCCCTAGTTCACTGCATCTCAGGTTTCTGGTATTCCTCAGAAATTCCCTTCTGTCTTCCTTCAGTTTTATTTCCCTCTGAACTTCCAGCTTGTTATTGATAGCATTGGGGTTAAAATCTTAGCCGCTTAGAATCAAGATTTCAGAGGAGAGTGGAAAATCTATGCAGGGGGGTGGATGGAAACCAGCAAGCTAGTGAAACTAATAGTCATAGGCTAGGTAGCTGGCTTTGCTTTGTACAAGTTAACCAACTATGACCATGTGTAAATATAGCTATTAAGTGTAATTAGGACCAATCAAGGAATACTGTAGGAATATAGAGAACAATAATGTAACCGTGATATTCTTTTGAAACTCAAAGTCTTATGTTTCAGTAGAATCAATAAGAAGAATGGAAAATACTGAAGTTAATCATTGATATTTCATGTAACTAAAAGGTATAAATTGTAAATCTGAATGTATCTCCACAGAACGAGATTTGAGTCTAAGGAAACCCCCGTTCTCTTTTGGGCCCAAAAATAAAAAGCACTGTATATAGCCATGCTGCTGTGACTTATGTTTTTATTCCTACACTAACATTATAGGTTAACAATATTTAAATTTTTTGTTAAAGAAGAATATAGAATACTGCCCTGTCAGGACCTTAGACTTGCTTTAGAAGGGGCAGATACCTATCAGAGACCGGTTCTCAGCTATTGGCCTGTAGTCTGACCACTAAGAAAACTGGTGCAACTTTTTGGAAATACCCATATAAAAGCTGAGACTTGGTGGGGACCGCCCTCTTTGCTCTTTGCCTCGAGAGGTAAGAGGCCTGTCCTGGCTCCCTCCCTGCAGCGGGAGGGGGCCAGGACGGCCTAGCCTGCCGGCCAGGCCTGGCCAGTTCTCCTGTGGCCGCTGTTGCAGGAGGCCGGGCAGGCCAAGCTCTTTCCCTCACCAGCTGCCAGTGGGGAAAGGGGGAGCCACTATCAACTTCCAGCCGACCCTGGGGCCTGCCCACACTGCCGCATGGCCAAGGGAGATGCCTCCCGAGCCCCCTACCCCGCTCTAGAAACAGCACCAAGCCTGGGCTGGGCTGTGCTTACCCCTTTGAGACTGAGGGGTGGAGGGGAGGGGAAGAAGGACCAGCTGCGCAGGAGATCTTTGCTGCTGTTTCTGAACCTTTCTCTCACTGCGTGGCTTTGAGATGTTTGCAGCACCTGCTGGGCAGAGACCACGTGACTATCCACAGGCATAGTGAGAATGTTAACTCTTTCCTGACACAGATTAAGACTTTTTTAAAACTCTAATCCTCTTCAGAGAGAGAGAAAAGGCTGAATTAAAGATATGTAAAGGGATAATATGAAGATATCAAAGTCAGTAAAAGAAGAGTGACTTCTCAGGTGGGAGAGATAACGAGTTAGTTTTAGGCATAAAAACCTCCTATGAGTTGTGGTAACAGACTGTATTGTGACTTGCTAGAAATTTCTTTTAAATCGTAGACAATATAATTGGGGAGATGCTGTGTAGATTTTGAGCAAAGGTATTTTGTGATTTACTGAGTGAATGTTGAATTAGAAACTGTAATGTGATCTTATAAGATGTTTTGACACAGAGATAAGAAGAAGCCCTTTGTGTCTGTGAAGAATTGAGAAGATATCTTTGCTCCTTAAGATGAGAAATCCTTTGCTTGTGGAAGTGTGCATTTTCAAACAGGGAAACCCCAGTATGAATCTATGGCCCAAAAATGTAGTCATGGGAAGGCTACGTGATTTGGAAGGACTACAAATTGCCAAAGTTTTCGGGCGGGCTCCTAGAAGCTAGAAAAAGCACAAGAAGACTGTTTTCTCTTGTGGGAAAGTTACCAAAACACATAAAGAGATATACTTCTCTCTCTCAAAGATTGAATGAAATACTATTTTATCAGTGGTACTGACTTGAAGCTCTGAGTTTTGTCTCTTTATGTTGCATGTGGGAAAGTGAACTGTTTGTGGGAGAGAGGGGAGTGTTTTAAAAGTTTCATTTTGATTCTCATTTTTTTTCCTTTTCCTTTTGTGTGTTAATAAATCTGGTTTTTATCCTTAAGTTAAGCCTGTTTTGCCTCCTGTTCTTATAATGATATTTCAAAAAAAAAAAAAAAATGTTTAGACCACTACACTAAATTTAGCAAACAAAAATTCAGCGAATGTGAAACCACTACATAATTTGGTGTTTCTGCCCAGATTTTGAATTCTAACCCATTAGCTATTGCCAGAAACTAGTTTACTAAGTTCTACACTGACTGATTTTTATGTTGTTACTTCAGCCTTTGCTGTGGTGTTCCTGCTGCTGTTAATTATGATGAAAATTTCAGACTCTTCAACTCAAGGCTTGATAGATAAAGGTAATTGTTGCTGTCAGATCATGTCTTTCAGAAAAAAAATAACCTGATTTTCATTTGTATGCATATGGTTTCATGGACAGTTTAAGGGTATTCATATTAGATTATCTCATTGCATTCTTAAGACTTTTGTCTTTTAGGTGCGATTTTGGAATGAATAATGGCTACTCATTCACAGTCTTGTTCTGACAGTGTGAGCCTTCATCTTTCTCACCGTTTGATGCTTTTCAGTTAAAACTTAGAAATCTGTTGCTTTGCAATCCTGTCCCATAACAGGTATTGCCTTGTATCAGGCTGTTGCGTATCTTTCATCAAGTTCCATTTTTTACCAAACGTATGCCCACTGGGTCACGAACACTGCAGATCCTGAATTGCAGACTTCCTTTGAAAGTAGACATTTCAAGTCTGCTTTCCATTGGGGTGAGACCATTTGGTTATAAAATTTAAATTAAACCTGAATAATGCAGGCCCAATTGAAAACAGCAGCAGCAGACAGCAGCTGCAGCAGGGAACAGCATAAACACCTCTTAGTCTCTAAATGTACAAAGAAATAAAATATAATATAATTATAATACTATAATAAGGCTAGGGGGTTTTTTAACCTCTGTGGCACTGGTGAAAGCATAACCATGCTGACAAAGCTATAACTGGGCGATTTACAGTGCAGTACTTCCATGAGGAGACATCAAAAGTGGAGTCCACTTCAACCCAAGTACCATCCAAATCCACTAACTGTCAGTAATACCAGCCTGGGTGGAAATGGATGGAGACAATGTACTATGATTGGCAAAGAACAGGAATCCAAACAAAACATGAGGTGAAACAAGAGCCTGGGAATAGAATTGTTTCAAGGAACCCGTTAGCTAACATAAATACCAAATAGCCTCAGTTGAATAAGATTTAAATATTTTATTGTAGCAATGCATCTGTATAACAGGCCATTCTGATGCTCCAGCCAAACGGTTTGTAGATAGCAAGCCACCTGCAGTCTTGTTTTCAGGGTTCTCAGGAACTCATCAAGGCCACTGAGACAACAACGGGACTATAATGAGAATGAAGAGCCTGGGAAAGTGTCTACAAAAAATGCAAAACCTACATAGAGGACATAGAACATGATGATGGATGCTTGGCCAATTGGGTGTCCTGGAGGATGTGTGCCTGCCTTATGGACAAGTGGCTTAGCCAATTGAGAGACACCTCTACACATGGACAGTAGTGCTGGAATCTATAACTGGGGGTTAATATAAACAATAAATCGGCTTCTGCTGAAATCATATTGATTCTATTATTCAGATGCCCATTTTCACCCTGCATTTTATAGAAAGCTGAAGCACAGTACCTCAACCTAATCCAACCGATTTATATGAGTGTTTTGTGAACTTAATTACAAATTTAAAATGTTTCCAAATGAGTGGAGTGTTTCTGTCAAAATAGCTTGTCTAGCCTGGCTTCTCAACAGAAAGTTGCCTGGAAAGACAAGCTGCCTAGACACTGCAAATATTTCTCATCTTGAGGCATCTGTGTTTGTGACCTCAAATGACTGCAGAACTTGCAGAGACTACTTTAAATCAATCAAGTGAAGGCTTCAGTTATTACTCTTGCTGTCTCTGGTTAGTTTTCTGTTGATTGTCTGACTAGTTGGTTTATTTTTTGCTTTTGTCTCTTTGTGTTAGTCTTATGACCATCTGCCCTTATGCAAAGTGCTCTGAAGTCAATACCCAGGCACACTGATATCACATGTTATCATGAAATATTAAAGGCCACACAGAAGTGACAGCTTGTACTCAGTAGCTATGTGTCTCACATTAAGGGGCCTGGATATGTAGTTAAGTCCATCACTGAGCTCCCAGGAACTTACTAGACACATGGGAATAGGTGTCTCCCTGAATCCTTTCAAGAAAAAGTCAGCAAAGAAGGGAGCAGCTTGTGGAGCTCAGTACACTTGAAATTGAGATGAGCAGCTGGTCTCTACAGCAGCTATTTGCCTCATATGTGCCCAGAGACAGGACAGCTTGTGATAACAGAATGAAGCTGACGTGAGGGAAGGGGCTTGAGACTGGATTTGAATTATAGGTGTCTAAAATGATGGCAGCATAAGAAATGGTTGACCCAAAGGCCCCTGAGCCCCATAAGCCTTTAATCTACAATGCTAGGAATAATAGTGAAAAAAGCAGAGGTACATCTCAAGTGTCTGGCTCTTTTTCCCAACTAAATTAACTGTAAGCACCATAGTTATTTGCAACATGCAGAAAGTGTCAAGATGATAGTTAGAGTACTTACTTACTTACTTTATAGAGGCAATATAAATATTGTTGCATGCAAATCTCTCACGAACAGCAGCAGGAGTTTTAACTCTGGATGACTGCAGGAGTTGATATAATCTTTGCTAGGTGGTGATTTTTTCCATAAAAGGGAAAAAATTATGTGAAAGGAGTTGGTAACCTTATAGACCCTTTTTTTTTTTTTGTGATCTCACCTTGATTTAACAACTCAAAAATGGTAGACAGATTTCTAAAAGTTACATTCACGGTTCAATTGTGCCACAATTCTGCTACTAGATTCACCCCAAAACTTCATATATTATGAAAAAGGAACACTTCTTACCAAGTCAACCCCATAGGATGCACTGCAATGGGGTTTTCCTTGAACACATCAGATATTTTGTTTAAAAACAAATTTTGTGTTTCATTTCCCCATCTTACCTTATCAAGGTTTATTGTTTTACACTTTATACTTGATCCTGCATCTTTTTCCCATTCAAGTTTTATATCCATGACAAACTATGTGGCCTGAGCAACTCTGAGAAGTCCCTCTGTCCCATGCTCTGTGTTTGAGCTGCTGTACAGAGCAGGCTGTTAGCAAAGCAGTCATTTCTAAGGGGAAGAAGAATAGAGCTGAGTACCGTCAGGTTTAGGGGCTTTTCTTTATTAAGAGGGGATAGGAGTACGTGTATCCCTCCCTCCCCGCGTCTGACACCCCCGCGGGGGCGATGCGGGGGGCGGGGACCCTGCGGCCGGTGCCCGGGGCGGGGGGCGGCCCAACCCGGCCCGGCCCTGCCCTGCCTGGCGCGGCGCGGGGGCCGCTTCCCACTCAGCGAGGCTGCCGGCTTTAAAGAGCGGCGCGGCGCAGCCGGCCCCAGACCGCCGCCAGCTCTCCGGCCGTGCTGCGGTAGTCGTCCCTGGTGGCCCACAGCGGCGGCACCGGGGAGACCCATGCGGCACGGGCGGCCCTAGGCTGCCCGTCGGCCGCAACATGCCGGTCCCTCTGCGCCTGGTGTGGCTGTTCTGGCTCTGCAGCCTCTGTCGCGGATACTTTGAGGGGCCGCTGTACCCCGAGATGTCCAACGGGAGCCTGCACCACTACTTCGTCCCCGATGGGGACTACGAGGAGAACGACGACCCCGAGCGGTGCCAGCTGCTGTTCCGGGTGAGCGAGCAGCGGCGGTGCGGCGCGGCGGCGGGCGGCGGGCTCAGCCTGCGAGAGGAGCTGACGGTGTTGGGGCGGCAGGTGGAGGACGCGGGCCGGGTGCTGGAAGGCATCGGCAGGAGCATCTCCTACGACCTGGACGGCGAGGAGAGCTACGGTGCCTACCTGCGCCGCGAGTCCGCCCAGATCAGCGACGCCTACTCCAGCTCGGACCGCTCGCTGAGCGAGCTGGAGGGCAAATTCCGGCAGGGGCAGGAGCAAGGCGGCCGGGAGGAGTTCCGTCTGGGCGACAGCTTTCTGGGGCTGCTGCTGCACGCCCGCGCCCTGCTCCGAGAGACCCGCCACGTCTCCAGCGGGCTGCGCGACAAGTACGACCTGCTGGCCCTCACCGTCCGCAGCCACGGCGCCCGCCTCAGTCGCCTCAAGAATGATTATCTCCGCGCTTGAGACGGGAGCCCCTGCCCGGCCGGAGCCCCCGCCCCAGCTGAACCCGGAACCCCCACCAGCTTCAAGAGAGACCCCCAGCCCTACCGCCCGTCCCCCGGAAGGCACAGCCCTAGCGTCTGCCTGGAAGGAGCACCTCCTTAAATAAACCCTGGAAGTATTAGGGTCGGAAAAGGCCTCGGAGATCATCAAGTCCAAGCTTTGACTGAATACTACCACGCCCACTAAGCCGTATTGAGAAGTGCCACATTTACTCATTTTTGAACGCTTCCAGGGATAGTAACTCAAGCAAAATACATTCTTCTTCATGGAAAAACCTTATTTATTTTACCTTCTAAACAAATAGCACAGTTCTATAAATCAGGAGGTACGAGGTATGTTTTAAGCTGATATCCCATATTCAAAAATCTACCCTCTGTTATATCATTCATCGTTGGTTGCAAAGTGAAGTAAGCTTTCTCATCTCTGATTCCCTGTTGTTTGTTTTTGTATCATCTGTTCTGCTGTGGCTCACCTGCCGTAAGTGTAGTTGAAGAGAGGTGCTGGCCAGCTCCTTCCAGACTCCTGTGTAGCAAATACTTAAATTGCTTTTGTTGTTAGTCCTTCAGGGTGAAACCTCTGGCCCTCTATTAACTTCCTTTCTAATGATATGTATTATATGCTTGTTAAACGTTGTTCCACTACATAAAGCTGTGATTTTCATTTGTGTTTGGAAAGATGGGAACTGTTCTGTCAGGATTTGTACTTCTAGGCTTGCTTATCTGTGACTCTAAGCTATCATAACCCTAAGAAGCAGTCAAAAAAGCTTATGTCAGATCCTGAGAATGCTGGTGGAGATTTTTATAGCAAAAAGAATGAGCCCTAGTGGTGATTAGAGTTAGATCCCAGATTTGAGAGCAGGAACATGTTTCTAAAGCAGACAAAAAGGTTTTGTCTGTGCAAGCACATTGACTTTCCTTGTTGGTGACTTTGTACTTTTGCTAGCTAAGTTATTCGTTTGCTAGCTAAGTTATTAATAAAACTTTGTGGTCCTAGACAATAGCAAAAGTTCCTGGTGGGAAGGAGGGTGAGGATTATTTGGGTTTTTAGACTCATTGCTATTTAACTGACAATTTGGGGTAATGTGGCTGTTAGGTTACAGATACTGCAGGCAGAATACCTGTTTGGATGAAAATAGTTTACAGGTTGTAATAAATGTTTGAAAACAATGTTAAAGTACATTTTTGTTATTAGTTTCTGAGATGCTCTTGGTTTCAAAACGTTCTGTTGAAATGTGTCTTGTCAGCAAAAATTTGAAAGTTTGTAGCCCCTGCCAAGTGAAATAACTTGCTTTTTACTAAAAACAAATAAAAATTTACAGACTCATGAGGTAAGCAAGTTTCATTAAAAGCAATGATACAAAATGGCTTGTGCAGCAGACTTTTTTGAGTTTGCCTTTTTAAACACTCATGGCACTGGAAGAGAAACTGATGTACTTTTGAGGTGTGCTCTTGTTAACCCTGCTCCCATTTAGTTACACTTCAGTCTGCAAACCATTCAGTGGGTACGTTACTCAGCAATGCAGTGGGTCAACATAAGTCAGCTTGGACTAGAGTGCTGAAGGCACCAGGAAAGTTTAATGAAGGTAGGTGCCTACAGAACCAGATAGCTCAATTTGCTGAAGGCAGTGAAGTGTACTAGCAAAATACTTTAGATGTCACTTTGCATTTTTAAGTCCTCATTATCTTTGAAGATTTGCTGGGGGAAAAAAAAAAAGGAAACATTTTGTTAGTTGACTCTGGTGGAACCACTCAGTGTTACTTTTCTGTTCTCAAGTTAGAAAGTATATAACTAGTTCTAGCTCTTAAAAATTAATTTAGTTGTGATACTTTCCTTGCTACTGGGGACAGATGGCACAACACAAGTCACTGAGTCTTGTGTGCTCACTATCTTAGCAAAACGTAATAGCATTTCTGGGCTGGACCAAGCTCCGGAAGTGCCTGAGACCAGTCTCCCCTGAAGATGTCATGTAGTTCCATTTGCCCAGAGGCTTCTTAAAGAAGGTTTTAGTCTCTGTTTACCCACTTTGAGTCATTTGCTATAACATGAATTGTAAACATCAGCAAATATACAAAGAATGGCATGACTGGTTTTTTAGGTATATGAGAGCAGTATTCAAATCCTAATAGAAAAATAGTAGTAGCAGTGTAAAACACAGTTTCTTGAATATGCTTTAAGCAGCTTGACTATTCTATTTGCAGTAGTAAATGTTTGGTCAAGCTTAAGCTATTCCAATGTATGCAGCATATCAAAAGAGTAAATGTTTACAGAATGCTTACTTTTCAAAGCAGGAGATATGTGAGTATTTCCAGTATAACTCATTCCATTCAATGCCCTGTAAATGATCATCTAATGAAACAAGACTGCGGTACTTTAGAATCCACACTAATGTTTCATATGATAAATATGAATTCTTGACACTTTTTTATGTTTCAGTAAAATATAAACATTTTTATATTTGAAATGTGGCAGAATTCTGATTTTGTTTCAGTAGCATTGATTTTGGAAGACTTTAAATGGTCCTTTCAAGGAGAAAATGAAGATATCTGAGTCTGGTCTATGTGTAAGTTCACACATTTAATACAAAATGGTCAGTCTTAGGTGGATTTGATTAAGGCAATACAAAAACCTTTTAGGACATTTAAATCTACTAGAATTTGTTTTACATGATTTTGGCTGACCTAAGCAAATATATATGTTAAATATATAATTTTTGAGTCAGAACTGATACATTAAATGATTTTTATAGAGCTGCCTGCAAGAACTGAGTGGTATTCAGCAGTTTAAAGTTTTAAATCCAATTTTTTTCTTTAAAAACTATGAAAACGATATTGCAATACTCTTTGCAATCTTATAAATGTCCTGCTTTTGCTTTTTATCTGATAAAACTTATTTGTTTGGAAGGTATGAAGATCCCCTAGATCTGGATCTTCACACAGCCTATTTTAAATTGTAAAGGCTGTTTTATAATTGAAAATTTGGTAATTATTTTTAAGCTGAGAGCTTTAAAAGGATGATTGTAGCAGCAGTCATCCCCATTATGTCCTTCTGTTATGTTAAAATATTGCATTGGTACTCGATTTTTTTTTCTTTTTCAGAATGCAGAAGATCGAGCTAAAATTGAGCTGACAGTGGGGATTTTTTGTAGTTTTCTGATGATTTTCAAAACATGTATATTTCTGAATTTATTAAAGAGTTGATGGTACTGAAGAGCAAAAAAAGACTATTTTCTGGCAAAAAAAAAAAAAAAAGCTGCAGCTGGAACAGTCAGAGAGAGCTTACTTAATACTTAAGTTTTTCATCAAGAGGAACAGGTTGTCCAGAGAAGGTGTGGATGCTCCATCCTTGAAAGTTTTCAAGGCCAGGCTAGATGGAGCTCTGAGCAAGTGGTCTAGTGGAGGGTGTCTCTACCCATGGCAGGTGGATTGGAATGAGATGATCTTTAAGGTCCCTTCCAACTCAAAGCATTCTATGATTAGAGTCAAAGCGAGGTACTAAGGGATTCACCTCCACTTCTCTCCAGGTAGCTCACTTTTGAAGGCAGTGCTCTGATGTGGACATTTTCACATCCGCTGATACACACAGAACAAAAGCAGCTCAGAGCATGCACAAAACCATAAACAAAAGCTTGAGAAAGAAAAGTGTATTTGCCTTGTGCCAAGTTAATGGCTAGGAATTCAGAGGGCAGCATGCAAACTGGATTTCAGAACTGCAGTTTCCAGTTTCATGGGTTGACTTACCCAGGACCATCCTTACAAAGAGAAGACAAGGGACACTTTCAAAAACTTGGTGAGCCTTTAAAAACCCCTATGTGTACCAAGCTGGGGTGTATGAATTTTCTGAAGCTAAATTGCTTCTCCTATAGGTTGTCATGTACTAAGATGCGGTTTGGCAAGATGTAAACCTCATAAGCAAAAAATATACCTGGCTTCATTACTAGAAACAACCTTGTGAGGTAAAGAGCTCTGGTTATAATCTTGTCTAGGAAATGTGTATTTTGTGGATAAATTCTATTGGATGTGTCTATTACTGTTGGTGTGGCTGTTTATTTAGATGGTCTTCATGTTGCTTTATCACTTTCTTGCTCATGCTTCTTGAATATCGATTTTATGATTATTAAAGAAGTTTTCAGCTAACACTGAAGTGTTGTGAGTGAAGTGCATTTCACAGCAACTAGTCCTGTGGATTCAAAGTCTGTAATTTTTCTGTCTTTTAAAATGCAGTTTTACTTGCAGTTCATTGGGGACTTTGGGGTTTTTTTACTACGTAGATTTTTTTTTTTTTGTGAGCCATTAGCAAAAAATTGTTCAGTTTGTGGGTCTGTATTTCATTCCTATATTATGTGAAACTGGAAAAAAAAAAAACCCTGACTGTGCTACATGCTTCTTTCAAAAGCTGTTATTAGAACATATGTGTAAAAAAATACTAAAACTCCCTATTTTATTTTCTTCACTGAGTTGTTATCCTGCCTACAAGATCAGTTTATAACTGGAAAAGGCAGAATTTAATGACTACTTCCGTAACAAGGAAAACATATGGTCTCCATAACCATTACATTTTTAATGATGTGCCTTGGACAGAGCCATTCATGTCTGTGTAGAGTCATTCCTCCTTGAAAACTACCTTACCTTGGGGAGGGTACTGCTGGCAGTCTCCAACATGCCATTAACATTCTTTCATAAGAAAAGACAATGCCAAGAGTATCATATTTTCTCAGATGACAACCTTCCATACACTGTGTACACCCCTTGTAAGTGCTTAGAAACTGTGTGTATAGTCGTCATTATTCATGTCTAAACTTTCTTGGGAGGGGGGAAAGTCATTAGAGAAGGTTGGTTTAGGGAAGAGATTCATTATCCAGTGAAGTGGATAATGTGAATATTGTGAAGAGCACAATGACCAAAAAAGCTATGTACTTGCATCATATTTTCCATAAAATATTTTCCATATTTTCTAATAGTCTGGTATTATATATTTGGTATATAGTGTAATTACTATTATTTACACTAAAAGTTTGGACACATTCTATGCTGGTTTGAAAGCAAAACCAGTGAAAGACTCCAAGTCAGAAACACAATTTAATAAGAGGAAAAGAAAAGAAATAAAAGAAAGTAAAATAAAAGTAATAGTACAAAAAAAAAAAACATTGACAGAGTCAGAATACAACCTGACACCCTGTTAGGGTGGTAGTAGCAGTCCAGATGCAATGGTCTTGTCAAAGCAGTGATTCCTGTAGAAGCATCTGGTAGCTCTTGTCTCCTCTGGAAGTCCAATGGATAAAAAGCTGCCTGTGCTGTCCCAAACCCTGGATTTATCCAGGTGGGAATGCTTGGCTCCTCCCCCTGGGCAGAGCATCTCCCAATGGGGTGATCTCATTCTATGAGTCATGCAGTGAGTCCTTGATGGCCCATTAAACAGAGATAACTCCCGGAGGGAGTTATCTATGAGTCATGTGACAAGGCATTGTTAGGCTCGTTAACAGAAAAAGGAAAACACTGCCCCACCTTGGCTCCAACAGCTCATGGGGATAGAATACAAACCTTGGGCACAATTTTACTTGTAACCTAGGACACACTCCAAGCTGCAAGATGGTGTTTTTTTGGGTTTTGGTTTTGTTGGGTTTTTTTTTTAGTTATTTCTTCTCAAAAATAATATGACTATGATTTTCAGTTTAGTGTTAAGTTTTAATTCACAAAAATTAGTTCAGTGGACTTTTAGTTTCTCAGCTGAATTTATCTAAGACCTTGTTATGCCTTTTTTGGGGTAATGATAAAGAATTATTTCCTTTGCACTTTCTGTGTGGACAGCTTCTTGGTTAATGAAGAGCAGTCAATTTTTCTTAGAAGCAGGCTTTATCCTTTTTAAATTAATATTATTTTGTTTCTAATTTAATGTAATTCATCTGATATTTGTATTGAAGTAATGCACTTTTTACTCAGGATTAAAACAAAGGTACAACAAGTTAATTCATAACTGGATCTGCATATAAATTAGGATGATATTACATTTGTGACTTTAAATAATATCTCACATACTCTGTAATTTCAGAAGAGTAACCCTAGGAAGAAAGAGTGAACAAACAAGAGGTAAACTTCACTCAGCTTTTTTTTCCTTATATGAGTGCAAAGGAATTATTCTGACCATGTACATCAGGAATGAACTGAAGTTCACCAGTGTGCTCATTTACCCTAGCAGCTAATTCACAGCCAGGTCCAGTTTTCGTTTCTAACACTCATATTTCTTTGTCAGTTAGGTTTTTCAAAAAGTCAGGCATCCCTTGTACTACTTATATATTGATTTATTGCTCCTATCGAAATCACATTTCCATTGTATCTAATTTCACAACCATATGCAGGCTGCATGGTATTTATTTACTTGCACATCTCACTTACTTTATCAGTAATTCCTCTACGTTTCTAAGCTACATTTCAGTCTGCCCCACTGTACCTACATCTCTGGCCTGCTGTAAGTTGCTGCTTTTATCTCCCTTAGCATGTGTGCAGAGCTCCAGCTCACAGAACCAGGAAAACCTTGTTACTGTTGGTTATGTCTGACTCCAATGGGAATATTGGTCTAGGTTGTAGTCTTTTACTGTCATGTCAGGGTAGCAAGCAGAGTTTGCTTCCTAAGATGTTTGCTCTTTGCATGTTACCCTGTGACTTTAAATTTTGCAATGCCCTTTACCTACTAATTGCTGCCAAACTGATATTTATGTGTCAGTAACCTTCTGCAAAGTCCAGTAGTCATAGGGAGACCTGTGGCATAATCCCCAAGGTACATCCCCATATGAATGATAGCGACAGAGTAAAGCCCAAAGAGAATCAGTGAACTGATCTTGTACTACAGGATTAAGCAAAATGATGCTGTGACTGTAAAAAGGCACACAAATATACTGTAGGTCGAGATTTTCATTATATATTCTGATATGCCTCTTTTAAAATTATTTCTTTTACAGAAACACAACAAGCACAGCAATAATGATTTAGATTTCACTGTTATGTCATCTTAAAGTCAGTTTGGTTTTACTTCCACTTGGATGGGATCCTTTTCTACTTGTATATTTTATAGTACTCTTTATAATAATAGAGACCCAGCCTTGCAAACACTTTGGAGTGTTCCTAGTACTGAATGAGACTTCTTACACTCTTGACTGGGGAAAAAGAAATCTCTATTCTTGATATATGCACAACTTTTCTTCCTAAGGTACAAACTACTTTTGGTTCTTTTTTTCCAGCTTGACTGGGATTTATATGTAGCCTATGTTACTATATACGTAGCTTATGATAGTAACAGATTTCACTCATTAAAGGCCTATAACTGTATTATTTAGACACTTGAAACAAATTGATTCATTTTTCCTCCATTTAATAAAATCAAAACAAACTATAAATGCATAAAATATAAAATATTTTCTTTCACCCAGTATGTACTTAATGTGTACTTTTTCTAAAAGAAAAAAAAAAGAAGCAAAAATAATTGAGAAACGTAGTGTTAAGGTACTATGTTGCAAAGTCAACAGCATAAGTCAGGAGGGTAAAATGTGGATTCTCAAGCAATAATCTATATTCAGCATAGGCAAAATGTTCATCCTGCTGTCTTCTAGGAGTTACTACTTGCAGACTAATGGCTGAGACAAGGAATAAGGTAAGTACTTCATATAAAATACCTGCAGGTAAATAATTATCTTTATTATCTTTAGACAAAACAATAAAGAGTTACAAAACCTCTGGAATAAATAAATAAAGCCATTTGTAAACAATTTTTATGAAAGGAATCTGATTATGTGCCAGACATCCAGTCTGTCAAACCTTGAAAATAATTTAGAATTTTCAAGCTCCTGGTTTCAAATAATGTATTTAAATGGGGAGGTAGAAAATATATATTAGTTCTTACAAAAATAATAAAAAACCATAAGACAGCCATGACAACCAAAAATGTATGTATTCCACAGAGAAAACAGAAAAAGAAACAAGGCAAGATGTGAAAGCAAGCTGAAAAAATGGATTTGGAACCTAATTTGAAAGCAATGAATTCTTACCACTCTTTCCCTTAAAAGAAAGTAATGCATCCAACTCCATACATTACTAGCACTGCCTTTGCATGGAGGGTTATTTTTTATTGAAGATGTTAAATTATAATTCTCAACACAAATACTTCATTTCCTATTAGTTGCAGACTCAGTCTTTTTAACTCCCAAAATGTTTCTAAAGAGTCATTGAATATTTTCACTTTTGCATGTATTTGTTCCCATCCAACTAACCAATTTTCCATCTCTGTGAATGCTTTACTGTCTTTGAAAAATGCTGATTAGGCAAAATTTATGTTAAGGTTTTCCCTTTATTGGTTACATGAAGCACTAGGACTTTTCTGGATGCTTTGCAGATCACAGTATGGCCACTGAGTGTCTCATGGAGCAAGTGCCTCTTGCACAGCTGGGAAAAGCTTTCCATCTGGAGACAAAGAAAGGTTTTCCTTTTCCGTTTTCCTCTTCTTTCATGGCAGAAGAAGATGGGGAGTGAAGTGCAATAAAAGCTAAAAACTTGAAGATCAACATGGGCCATTCCAGCTGAAAACTGGTAGGTGGATTGTTCTGCCATTGCCCTCAACTACATGTCATATTTCTTTCTGTTAGAACCTCCCTCCCTTCAACCATAAGAAACGCACAGATCAAATAAATGTCATTAATGTATTTGCCAGTCAGAAGATATCAGGCACAAAAGAATGAGGGTATATTAATGTTGTTTTAAAATTTGTCCCCAAGACACTCACTTGCCTGAAGCTTACTGCTCAGAAGACTTGTCTGGCAGTAAAATAATCTCATAGAGTCATAGAATCATTTAGATTGAAAAAGACCTCTACCATCATTGAGTCAACTGTTAACCCAGCACTGCCCAGCCCACCCTTAAACTGTGTCCCTAAGCCAGATCTATATATGGCTTTTGAATATCTCCAGGTCTGGTGATTCCACTACTTCTCTGAGCAGCCTGTTCCAATGCTTGACTACACTTTTGGCAAAAAAAAAAATTCCTAATATCCAGTATAAACCTCCCCTAGCAGAATCTGAGGCCATTTTCTCTTATCCTATTGCTTATTACATGGGAGATGAGACTGACCCCAGCTGACTGCACTCTCTTTCAGGTGGTTGTAGAGAGTGACACTGTCCCTCCCAAGTCTCCTTTTCTCCAGGCTGAGCCCTACCAGCTCCCTCCCTGGTTTTCATAAGACTTGTGCTCCAGACCCTTCACTAGCTCTATTCCCTTCTCTGGACATGCTTGAGCACATCAATGTCTTTCTTACTGTGAGGGACCCCAAACTAAACACAGGATTTGAGGTGTGACCTCACCAGTGCAAAGTTTGGGCGGATGATTACTGCCCTTGTCCTGCTGGTCTAATACAAATCTGCCCCATTAATTTGGAGGGTGCAGAAAAAAGTGGCTCCGTCTGAAGAAGCAGGGATTTTTTTGTGCCACAGCCCAGGCTGTTTGACCATAGTCCTATTCAATCTTGTTCATAAAAGGCCATCTCTCTTTGGTGATGTTTACTGTAGATTACATCTGGTATTTGAAACTCCACGTTCTTTTTTTGTCTCCACACACCACCACCACCACCAGTCCCTCTCCGTCCCGGGAGCCTGAAGTGGTTGGAAAAGGTTTATTACACATAGGGGAGTAGAAACCACTGGAAATGAGCAGTTTTCCACCCTTCATGCCCAAATCCAGGCCTAATGCCTTCTAAAATCCGTCTGTAACTGCAAAGTCAGTGTGGTGATAACAAAGCCCTGCTCTCCGGTGTGTTCCTCAGATGATAAATAATGCATAAAAGATTCCCCTTAACTCAAAGGAGGACAAATTCCCAGAGGAGCACCACCGCGTACGACTGCCAGGCACCATCCCTACCCGGGCCCCGGCCTGGGCGGACCCGGCTCCTCCGACCGGGGCCCCGCCCCGCCGCGGGGGCAGCCGGGTGCCCGGGCGAGCCGAGCCGGGCCCGAGGCCGGCAGCACGGTGCCGCGGGGCAGGGCTGGAGGATCGGCCGCGGCGTCTCGCCCGTGCCACCCGTGAGGGAGAGGGTCGCGCATGCTCCGGTGGAAGGATGTCTGTCTGCAGCGGCTACTTGTGCAAATGATCTCCCTCGTCGTCTGCTCTCGTTACACGTAGTAAGGAAATGGAGGGCTGGAGCGGGACCGCAGGCAGGCTGCGGCCTGGCTCCTGAGCAGGACCTTTCGAGCAGTGTCTCCGCTGACCCTTCACACATAGTGCTATTCAGCCGTGAGGGAGTGTGGGTACACAGCGCTTTCTGCCTTTACGGTGCATGTTTGCTGCTTTGCTTGTGGGGTAACAGCATCAGACAAGTGTTTTCCTGACGACACTGGCATGCTGGAATATAAGATGATGTGATCTAGCCTTGCAGCCAAAGGCACTAGATGTGCTGTATTTAGGCAAGGGTATTACCAGGGGTGATTTCAGCTAGAAAACAAACTTTCTAACACAATTCGAAACATTAGAAAGTAGGCATTCTGTATTCCCAGTGTGCTGATCACTCTCAGAGGATATCTCCCTTATCAGGTATGTCATGAAACTTTACAAGAAGTTATTTATTCCATCATGATGACACATATTCATTACAATATACTTCCTAGCTAATACACCAACACCACTTTTCCTATAACTAATTTGCATGCATCCATCTCTTACTGGGAGTCCTTTTGTGGTCCTGCAGGGTCATCTAAGGGGTCTTTGGTGGTCATACTCACCCTAGTGTTGCAGACGACCTCACCTTGAACTTCTCTTAGGGCATGCGCTGTTGCTTCTTGTTACATTGCTTTGCCAAAAAGTCACTATGTTCCTCATTATCTGAGTATCTACTGGTTCCAGCTATGTTTAACATCCTTAGTGTCTACTTCTACATTCTTGTATCTATTTTGCTAGTTAGTCTTTAAGCTCTATTTAGCAACTTCAAGGATAACTGGAAATGTCTAATTGTCTGTCAAGCTGTCAAGTCCCCCCATTTCTTGAGACTATGTATCTTTCAGGCAAGTTTCAATGCTTCATTTTCCAGCACAAAGTGTTACAACAACTATAACATTGAATCATAATACAAGCAAGTACACACACTACAATAATGACTGTCATAAATACATTTTGTGGCAGTCTCCAATTTGGTAGCCATGAAGTCAGTCAATCTCACCAAAAAGAATTTTCCTCTTTGTTCCCTCTTTCTGTTGAGGTGATTCCTGACTGTTGGACTTAAAACCCATCATTGATGTAAGTGCAACACTCCTGTCCTATAATAACACATGTTCCTCCTTGGCTAGCAAGCAGATAATATAACCATGCAGTTCTGTAGAGCTCCCATTCGTGTGTGTTGGTGCTTATAGCATGTGCTATTTAATACTTAAATAGTATAATTTCCCACTTCTAATAATCTATTTAGCTTGTTTATATAAACTCACAGGACAAGGTAGTGCACGTGGAGCATAGTGTGAACCATAATCTTTTGCTTTCTGAAATCAAAGGGGTGTATTGTGGATCATCCTGCATTCCCTGGATGGAAAATACTCTCTTGGCCCTAACTCTTTTTGCCAAAGTACCCTAAAACATTCTTGAAAACAGGAACCAAACCATCCTTTAAGAAGCCATTTATAGGCATTGTTTCTGCATACCCAATAGGTCCTGCTCCCAGTACCAAACATCTGATTTCCTATTTTCCACTGTTGCGCTACAAATGGAGTTAGGGCCTCTAGATCTGATGCTTTTGTGTCCTCACTGCCATTAGGCCAGGAATAGTCAGAGAAACTAGATGTTGTGTCTTGCATGGTGCAGCTGAGAAAGAATGGACTATGTGCCTAACAATCACCTGGCACACAGGTCCCACCTAGGAGGCTTGAGCACAGCAGTACAAGTAGAGACAAATTTAGTTGTTGTAAAATGCTTTATTGAAGTAGATTGGTGAAGACATGCTGGGTGGCCTCTGTGCAGAACTTAAACCAGAATACTCTTATCACTCCACTCATGCAAAGCAGACAAAATCCTCTTGAAAGAAGAAGCTTCTGGTCCGGTGCTCTGTGTATGGGACAAAAACTAGACTTGCAGATCTACTCAATTTGTGTATCTAAGTAAAAAAAAAAACATCTAGAAGGGATTTTGTAGCAAATCTTCTTTGTCACTCTGAACTGAGTTTTCATTTTAACAGTGATGCTATGATATGAATAACTCAAGGAAAATAACAAACAGCCTTTTTATTACAGGATTTCTCTTGGCAGGTGAGTAACCCAAAGAATTGCTTTACAGTGAAGACAGAAACAGAAGTCTAATGCAAACACAACAGTGTATTTCAATAGTAAATGCTTAACTTTACCACAAGGGACATCTTTTTGCTACAATAATTTTCACGCTTCCTCTTGCATAACCAGCAAACTGAATAATACCAAAGCTTGAGTGCCCAATTCTCTCCTAATTAACAGTGGTGGTAGGCAGTTACAAGTTCATTGACTTCAGTAAGTAGAGATAAAGGATATGTTTGGGGCATATTTTTGGGGCATGTTTTGGGGCTGAATATGTTTGGGGCAGTGAACCAAGTAGATTCACATATTTTAAAAGCCACATGTAATGATTTTTATTAATATTGCAAAGCGTCCAGTGGAATAATTTCCTTTCCTGAAGATATCGAATGCTCCTGTTGCAGCCTGTCAAGGAGATCCTCCTCTCTCTCTGTAGGATGCAGTGGCTCTTTCAGATTCTGGCTCTTAGGACTGAAAATATTTCAAGAGAGTACTCTATGACTAACAATGGGTTTGTGTGATGACTCCAAAAACTACAGCCTTGTGGAACAGGTGCATCACTGACAGCAGTCCAGGCTTTTTCTGTCTTACAGTAAAGTCTGGGGCTGGCACCATTTGTGATTCTCCCAGCAGTTTAATGAATTGTACATAGTGAAGGGTGTCAGTAAATAAAAGCATCGGTGAATCATAAAATTAATGCCATGAAAAGTAGTTGTGCTGAAGTGTAAGTAACATGGTGTAACATCCATTGAAATATATATTCCCTCTTGCCAACCCCCAGGCTCTAGCTAGCTCAGTTTCTCAGGGCTTTTAGGGAAGATATATTTCATAGAGACAGAATAAAGATATCAAAAGGGTGGCTCTCACCCCTCATCTTCAGTCCATGCTTCATTTTCCTATGTGGTGTTCCAGGAGCGAGGAGAGAGAGAGGAGAGAGGAGAGAGAGAGAACAGGAAGGGACGGGGGCTTATCTAGTTTAGGGCCAAGGAAAGATATTGGCCCTGAGCCAATAGGGTCAGGAGTAGATAAGATAGGGAGAAAGGGTCAAGCTACATGACACAGGCTTCAAGGGGACTCTGAGGGGAAAAACCATTTCTCAGAGGAATACAACAATCCATGTTGGAGCTAGTCACTTTGTGCTTAGTGGAGAGGAAAAAGAGTTCAGTTTGTCTCCTCCTTAAGTAGATTTCTGAAAAGGTTGGCTGAACTGTGATCCAAATATGCCTGTTATGTAGGAGTGTTGGGGCTGGTCTATCTGATGATTGGGTGTAAGTCATGATGGTACATCTAAAGTTAGGTGAGTTGAACACAGCTGTAAAAGCCTCTCACATCCAAGCAAAGGTGATAATTTCCTTTGGCTTACAGCCTTTCCCATGGTAACTTAAGTTACATATATCTCACTCAGTAGTTCCCAGAAGTTTCATTATACTTTTTTTTTAAAAAAGGAAAAGTATGTGGAAACTGTGCCTGTGAGATTGGTTGCATCTGTTTCTTTTAGGTTAACCTTTTGTTCCAAAGCATTTACAAAACCTACTGTCATGGATTTAGAAGAGATTCTGCTTGTGTTGTATTGCATTCTGCTGTGGGGAAGCGCGAGGAGTTTTTTTAAAACAGATGGTCTAGGATGAAATTAGTTCAAATGAGACAGCATTATATCTGAGAACCATTTACTGGTAATGAAGAAAAAAGTTTCCCTATTAAAGAGGACTAGAAAAGACAGAAAAGAAGGAATAAAAATGGAAGAAGATGGGTGGAGGGGAGAGAGAGGGGACACTCAGAGAAAAAGAGGGCATTACCACCAGAGGGTCAGGGAGTGCTGTTGACGTCCAAGCAGCAGAGGGTGTGGGTGCACGAGCTGCCAGGAAGCCTGCAGGGCTCCACAGGCACAGCTCCCATGGCGACGGGTGGCTGGACACAAGGTGAGTGGGGATCGGACAGGAGCTGCAGGACCCCAGACAGGATGGCAGTGGGGATCGCGGCAGCGGGCTGGATTAAGGCAATTCCTGAAAGATAGGCTGGAAATAAATCCCCATAGACCGATGTCTATAGAGCAGGTATTTGTTTTTTACAGCATAGCTGGTAAGGGGGATATCTCCACCTAACTCACTTTGTCAAGTGCTGTGGTATATTTATACAGTAAGTATTGCTATGTCACTATAACATCATCATATAGGCACCAGAACTAATTTACTTAGTATCATCTCATGGTTATTAGATAGTTCTTTTGCACTGTGCTTGTGCCTCCACAATTCAAGGGTCATCGGAGTCTTTGGTGAAGGCTTCCAAGCCTTCTGAACTTTTCAACTTGGTCTTCAGAGCATGTGCAGTTACGGTGTTCCTTGGTCTAGCTGGTCCTAACTGGTCTAAATTCTTGGTTTTGTGGCTAATTTGCTTTACATTTGCCAATCTCTCATTAGTACTATACTTACCTATCTCTAAAGCTATCCATGTAGAGAATTTTTTCCCTCTTTTTTTTTCTATTCAACATTAAGCAACCAGTTAACCATATACTAGCCATTGCATTGTATAAAAAGTTATTTATTTCAGGTTATATTGATATCAGGTTATATAGATATATCAGGTTATATTGACGTCTTATAACTCAAGCTATATAAGCACCTTGTAACTTTGACCTAAGTTATATAGGCATCAGGAAGCAGGCAGGGTTGGACACAAGTGGCTCAGGCAGGAATGCAGGGATGAAGTGGGCATGGTATCTGTAAGGGACACAGGGAGGCAGGACAGGTGGTTGCTGGAACAGACAAAGAGGTAGGGCAGGACACAGGCTACACATGAGGCTCAGAGGTCAGCCAGTGTCCTGCCAAGCGCCCAGCAAGAGGAAAGGCATGTATGTGAGGACAAGCAAGGGGCAGTGAGGGCAGAAGAGCCAAAAGGCAGGCTGGGGCCAGGGCAAAATGGACAAAAAACAGGCTACAGCCAGGGCAAGAAGCAGACTTCAGCAGGCTGGAGCCAAAGCAAAAAACAAGACTCAAAAGGCCCCCAGACTCAAAAAGCCCCAACTCAAAAAAAAAACCCTAAAAGCCAAGACTCAAAAAGCCCCAGAACTTCTGATGCAGTTGCTTTTATGTCCCCTGGCTCCTTCCAAAGTCCGCCTGCTGACAGGAGACCATTGGCCAGGTGCAGCATTCCACTGTAGTCCATTGGTGGAGACCTTTTGCCATCTGATTGGAGAACCTCTCTGGAGGGTACAGTGCCCTTGGTGTTCCCCTGCTGTCCCATGTGAGACGTGAAATGGTTGCCAGGTGAAGTCTCCCCAAAGACAAAGTTTTCTCCCATCTTCTCTTAGTTGCCTTCTGCAAGTGGCACATATGCAACCACTCGTCCACATCTGACAATCAGTGTTGAGACAAATTGAAATTGGCTCTTCACAGCTTGACATACATTTTGTGTGACCAAGTTACCTATTACCAGATGAACAAATACCAGTTAAGTGATATGAATTATGATAGAAAGACAGTAAACTCACCTCAGTTTCTTGCCATAAAAAATGTGGTTTTCTACTACCACTAGTGTATTTGGAGCTTCTTAGAAGCATGATTAGATTTCTTAATTGAATGGTAAAATAGATGTCTAGAAGCCCTTTAAATCTGGCAGGCTTCACATAGGGCTTCAGTTTTAGCAATGAATCTTCCCTTTGAGACATTCAGAAAGTAAAGGCTTGTATCTTCAGTGCCTTGTTTTGACATTTTGAAGAAAAATATTTATAGAGTATCCATATACAAAATCGAGATAGTTACAACCGTGCTAAAGTTAAAGAAGAGCCTTTGCTTAGGTTAAACACTAAGCAGCATGTGGATAATACTAAAATTATTTGGCAATCCACTTACATAAGGAGAGAAATTGTTGTACAAAATCAGTGTGTGGACTACTGGATAGATGAATGTAATGAATGTATGAAATACATTATGGAGAAACTTTGAAATTAAATACTTAGGTGTTTAATATGTATATCCAGATCTTTGGATTTCTCCTGTCTCCCCCATTTAGTAAGCTGGAGGAGCTTCCTGGTAGCCTTAAACTTCTAAAGCAAATTCTGGTTCTCATTGCCTTATCTTAAGCAGATCCTTACAGGAGTACCCACTATATTTAGTACACAGAGAAACGCATCCCTATCCCCTATCCCAGAGGAACTGGGTGGTTGGTTCTGGGAAGAGTGCTTTGTTCTAGAATTCCTTATACATTGAAAGGTAAGTGGAATAATTTGATCTGACCATTTCTGTTGCTCCGGTGCTTAAAATCATGTGGATGTGAGTACCATGTTGTACATTTTGTGCTGGACAATTCAGCATTTTCCAGGTGTCAGGCAATGTGACTCATTACCATCAGGTAATCTACTAACCTTGAACAGAGAACTATCCTGACATGAGTACAGAAGTAGCAAAAGTTTATGGTGTGTTGAAATGGTCTTTTCTTTTTTAAACCCTAAAGCCTAACACAACTTTTTAGCCATACATAATAAAACTTTGTCCAAGAAATCTAAGAAGGACACTGCAGCCAGTACTGCAATATATTTTTACAGTTCAAAGGAGAATTGCAGTATGGTAGAAATACACACACACACATATATATAGATATATGTATATTTATGTACACATTTGTATAAAAGAAAATACATTCAATCTAATATATTTATATCAATGGATATAAACACAGTTTTGGATAAAAAATATTTAAGTCTATGTGCACAAAACTAGCTGTACTGCATTGCAGGTGAGGATTAGTAATTACTGGGTTCCAATGGGACTACTATTCATAAACATAAGAAAGGAAAAAAAAACAGTATTCTGCTTTGCTATACTCAATTAAATGAAATAAAAACAAATGGAGACCCAAGAGTCCTGTGTAGCCTAGTTCTAAACTGCAGCAAAGGAAAAATATTGAAATACCATCTCATAACTCCATTAGGCCTTTGTGAGTCAAAATACTGAAGCCCAGGACATTTATTTGTGCACAGAGACAGCTGGTGAGACTTTGCTCCTGGTAGTATCAATATTTTGCCCTGTGAGCTTAAGAACAAAAAGAATAGATACTTAAAATATATGCAATATTTAATGGTAAAGTCTATTAAAATACATATGTATTGACTTACTGATTCAGGTAGCCTCCACTGAATTTTTCTGAATAAGAAAAACATTAGACCAGAACTTTTCTAATTCTAGGATCTGGGTATGCCATCTTTCTGCAGTACAGTGTGCAGCTGGCTTTAAATAAAAGAGTATGTCTGTAGAAAGCGGTCTGGCTGTGAAAGGCGAGAGGAACTTTGACAGAACTCTATTGCTGTTGCTAAAGTCATGTTTACAAAGCTTTTCCTTGCAGGGAGGTGGATTCTGTGTTTTCTATTCCATAGTATACACAGCAGGGATTATGGTGTATGTATTTCATGCTTTTGGTTTTGAACATGGTTAGTAGTATAATTTGTTTCAAGGTGTCTTTTTGTGAGAGACTGAAACGTTCTGGCCAAGGGCTTAAACATTGTTATGAAGGGCTTCTTGCCTTTTATGGCAAAACTGTGTAAAGAAATTGTGACCACCAAAGCCCACTTCTTCCAGAATATGCCTCCTGATTGAAAGTTTGGACTGTGAGTTAAGCCACCTAAGGAAGCATGAGATAACAGTAACACTGTTGTCCAGTTACCTCAGGTCTAGGGAGAAGTAAACAAGGCTGAGGAAGAAGAATATATCCACAAGAAAGCCAGACCCAGCATCTGTCCTGAAAATCCACTCTGGCTGGGTTCAGGGTGGGGGAGGTCATAGCTCACAGATTCATTTGCTGAAGCCAGGTTTGCACATGCCCTTATTCCAGCCAAGGGTAGAGGAGGTTTTAGGGCTGTTGCATAATTTCTGGTCAGAGGGAGTAGCAACAAAAGACAGCCAAGATGATGGATCAAACTGAAGGGATTTTTGAATAGATGTGTCTGAGTACACCCTCTGTAAGCAACATATAATGAATATTCCTGAAGTCTAGGTAGTTGGAAGGGAAGGGGAAATCATTGTAACATTGTCCTTTTGCTACACTGACCTTTTCATTAATAAGCTGCTCTTGGTGGTGTTTTGGGGACTCCATGACGGAGTTCCCTCTGACATCTCCCTCTGATGTTTTCAATATAGAACCCAAAAGGTGGAGGGCAGTGGCTCACGCTCTGCTGAGGACCATAGTCCCTGGAGGCCAGGTGTGTTGCCTGCTGCTGGTGCAGAAGGGCAGGAGCCCACTCACTGGGAGCACTCAGCCTTGTAGTCGGCACACTCCACGCCACCCAGCAGCTCAGCATGAGCCCGGGGATACAGAAGGTGGAAGCTTTGGACGAGGGCCATTTCGTATGCGTGAAGTGGGAGGACGGAAGTGAGAGCAGCTACCCTTGCGTCTGGCTGAGGGACAACTGCCAGTGTCCCCTCTGCTTCCTGCCCTCCGCCGGAGCACGCGTGCTGCTCTTGGAGGATCTGGATGTGAACATCGTGGTGAAGCAGGTTGCTCTGGCAGATAGAAAAAAGGTATTTGAAGCAAACCATCATTCACCTTCTCGTGAAACTTGTCTAACAATGCTTATTAATCTAAACTTGAGAATATTCCAGGTTATATTCTAATCACAGTTTGCTTATTTGCAACATTGCCAGGTATTTGCAAGGCTTTTAGGAAGAATTGCAATTTGGGGAACTCAGATTTTTCCACCTTCATATGAAAATTTAGTATATAGATGTTCAGCAGAGACTGCATAAACTCAGACTTCAGCTTTTATAATATAATAATGCTTTGCAAAATTCTGCCATATGGTTCTTCATCAGTAGTTGTTGAAAGTACAGACATTTCTTGCACATTTAATTACACTTTTCCCTCTCTTTATTCTTTAAGTAAATGGCTTGAAAATCTGAAAAACACATGGCAAAACGATGGTGACCTAAATCCATAACAAAAATATCAGCTTATTAGCAAATCTTCAATGTAAAAAAACCTTCATCTCAGAATGAACACTAAAACCAAAGTTGAATCCAATAGTCAGAATTGAACTAATGTCTGTATCCCTGTCTACTTATCTACATTAACATTTCTTCCTGAAAAATGGAAGGTTATCAAGCAAGAGAGGATAAGAGCTGCCCTCCTTATGAATTTCAGTCTTTCCTGATATATAAAAACCTACTATATTATTTAGATTTTTTATGTTTTATTAAAAGCAGTACATGGCTCCTTTGGAAAACTAATTTCCTTCATTTTATACTTAAAGATGTTTTAAACATATTGAATATGTAGCAGTCAACCCTGGGTCAGCTAGGCCAGCCTCGCTGCAGGGGCAGTTTGCAGAGGCTGACTCATGTGCGAGTGTCTCAGCCACAGCGTAAGGGTCTCTGGTGAGGAGTTCTGGGCTCCCAAGTTGATTGTAGACAAAATTAATGCAATGTAAATTCATTATTTGATTAGGAAAATTAGGAATTTTCTGCTTCCACTTTCCACTTTTTTTCTAAACTCACCTTTTCCTTTGTGTTGAAAGATCTCAGTTACATGGCCTGATGAACACAGAAGTGAATATGGAGCTGAGTGGTTGAAAAAACGATGCTTCTCGGAAGAAGCCAGAGCTGTAATGCGAGCAGATTTATTTTTACCAGGTAGGAATTAAATCCATGTCTGCCATGCTTGTGTCAAATGCAAAGGGTTTGACACTAACAGTCCTGGCTAGAGGTGCCTGTGTGAGGACCAGTCTACCCAGCTGAAGCAGTGGCAGCAACCCTTGGTGCCCAGTGCCAAGCTGTGCATGCCCAACGGGGACCCGTGGTTATCTTTTCCCTCTTTTATATTCTATACCTGAGAGAAGTACAACTATTTGGGCTGAACTTACTTTCCTAAAAGCCTTTTCTTTCCAGAAAGTGTTAGTAGGTCTCACAAATGAGCCATGGACCAGCAATGATCTGTGACTATGCAAGTGTGTGAGTGCTGTTTAAAGTATTTAAATTTTTCTAAATTTTTCTAAAAAGAAGGATTATTTGGAATTGCAGGGAAGTTACAACTGAAATATTTTTTCCCCTTTTCATGGCCTTCTTGTTAAAAAGTAACTGTGTAGCATAGAAGTGTGTAGTGCTGAATTTCAGGTTGTGTTTGCTTTGCTTCCCATGCATATTTTAGTGGTAGACTGTCTTTTGATCACTAAATATTTTGTACAACTGTCTTTGTAACATTTACCCTGTACAAATCACTTACCCTTTTAAGTGAATAATTATAAACCCACTTGGTTTGGCATGATGCATATTATCATTACTTTGACAATCTTTCAGACTGAGCATGAAAGTGTGAAAGCTTGCAAGATGCCTGCAATTGCTCTTGACAGTGTTCCTGTGAGATCTGTTGTTGCAGAAAGCTGTGCATCTGTATTCAGTGTTAGGACAGTATCTGTTAAAATAGGACATTATTGGTTTAAAAATTAAATGATGAGAAATATTTCCATTCATTTCAGTGGATGCTATAACAGACTCTTCATAGTGCAGAATGGAACTACTTTCCCCTGGTAATATAAAAGTTTATATCTACTTTAATTTTGGCAAAAATAAGTGGTTGTGTTTACTATTTTGAAGGGTTTGGCATACTTCCAGAGTGAATATGGTGAGGATAAACAAAACTCATTCAGGGAAACTAGACTTCATTTTTCAGATGGTAAGAACTTTTATTTGTGAAATGCTATGAAAGCTAGCAAGATGTTTTGTAGCCTTCAAAGGGATCAATGTAAATTGAACATTACTTTAATTAATACCCAGAAAAAATAATCTAGATCTCAGGTGTTCATTGGCAAAGGTATTAATTACTGATATTTCAATATTTCAGATGCAATGCTACTTTTTTCACCCATTATGAAGTCTTAACTGGCTGTGATTTGCCTTCACATGCATGCATTTGCACAGTGCTTATTCTTAGCATGTAAATACAGTGAATGTTTTGGAAGCTAGTTCTCAGCTCTGCCACTGCGCTTCTCCATTGGAGCCATACAGGTAAAAATATACACCAAAAATCATCTTCATTCTTTGGGCAATGCTTTTTCAAATTCTGTTTCGCATGGTAGGTCTAAAGAAATTAAGTGTATAAATGTTACACCAACTAACTGGCTTTTTTTAGTGGTGTCATTCAGTTTTGCCTCATATTCTCAGACAAGCCCTGGCTCATTATGATTGACACCTTCTTGCAGTTTCTCCAAAGTTTCCGTTGCAAAAAAAGGGCTGCATCCTGTAGTTTGCTTGCTGGCTGTTAAGGATCTGTTTTTCATTGTGTATTGTTGTAAGTTTAGAACACACTTCCTTGTGGTGAGTGGAGATACACACTGCAAATTACATGCCCTTATAAGCACCTAATCATATCCCAGCAGTGTAGTGTTACAGACAATGATATGAAATGCCAGCCCTGCATCCTGATTCAACAGAGAAACGAAAGCTCACCAGACTGCTGTAGTTAAAGGTTAACCTCCACTGCTGAGATTATCACAGCTGTGGCTTTTTTTTTCTTTTTTTTTTTTTTTTTTTTTTTGCAAGTGTGCTGGTTTCAAACAGATTTGGGAGAAACCCTCCCACGGGGTCCCCCTCCCCTCCCCCAACCGGTTTGGGAAGAAAGACTTCCTGAGAGAGAAGTGGAAAAGACCTGTTTATTACACAGGCAAAACACTCCCCAGCACAATACCCGATGACAAAAGCCTCGTGCCGCTTACGGAGGGATAACAAACTTGGAAAACAGCAAGTGTCCTCTTGCAGATGTTACTGCTGCCCATCTCCGCTGGTGCTGGGAGGAAAGGGAGTTGTTATGCAGGGCTGGTCTTGATGGGGGTGGGTCCCCTGTGGAAGCCCCCGGCGCTTTCCCCGGTCCCCAGTCCGGAGAGATCGGTAAAGTTCCGAGGAGAGGGAGAAAAAGGAGGAAAAAGGGAAAAAAAACCTTCTAGCTATTCTATAGATCTAACTATGCTAGCTCTAAGTTACTACTTACTACTGCTCTCCCGGAGAAAAACAGCTTCTTTTGTCTTGCGAATTCCTCCCCCCCCCGCTTTGTCTCATGGTCCGTCCGAGGAGCAGAGCTTTCCTGGGGAAAAACAAACTGCGCCTCCCCCCCCCGCTTTACACCCAACAGACGATTCAGGGATAAACACATCACCCTAGGACACAAGTGGTTATTTGCTTTTAGTGCTGCTTTTTTAAAAAATGTTTTGCCATCATAGTTTCTGATTCAAAAAATGTAGATGTCAGATGTTGTGTCAAACCCAAAAAGAAGAGTAGGTCAGATTTTCAGTGCATGATGAAGTGACTATAAACAGCTCTATGGCAGTATGTGAAGATTTCCTTTTTAAAACATTGCCAAATCCTATCCATGCAATATGCAAAATAAAATTTGTGCATATCAAGGCTCATTTCAGCCCAGCTTAAAAGATGCTCCCAAAAGAACACCAAAAGAGCCCTTATCTACTTCTACAGTGGTGGTGTCTCAAAGATACTCTCTCTTTTTTTCTTTCTGTTTACTTGAGTTCTACCCAGCAGATGTCACAAGAATGATTCACCATGTCTGTAATTCAGATGCTGGGTGTAGTAGAAGATGCTTGGAGAGACACTAAGTAAGCCAGTATCCAGTATCTAAGTTCATTGTGTTTGCTGAGGTTCATTTTCCAACATGCTGGCATACCAACAACAGGATGGGGCTGGAGGTTTGGGGGGTGGGGGTGTAAACTAGATAACATCACAATGATACTTTCCTATTAGGTGAAAGAGAATATTCTGCAGAGCTAGTCTGTAGTGGTACTTAATATTTTTAACCTTAGGTTAGGTTAAGGTTTTAACAGCAGTTTAAAGGCTTCAGATGATGATAGTTCTTTAAAATATGATGATACTGGATATGTATATCCAGCTCCACAAAAGTTTGAATCAGGATGTTAACAGCATCAATGATGTTTTCATTGCTTTCTCTGCTAGGTCCTGAGAGATGATAATTTTAGGAGGATGAAGTTAAAAGTAGTTTTTTACTTTAAAAGTTTGGTCATTTGAATTTATCCTGGAGTAATAACTAGTAAGAGCTTAATGACATGAGCTAGGCTGCTCATAAACATAGTTATAAACATAACAACAGTTATAAACATAACTGACAATACAGAAAAAATACACTTAGCTTTCAACAAACATTAAAATATATGCTGTAGACAAAATCATTTTAGATGAAGTAATTTACTCTAGTGGTGTCTAAACTTTCCTATATTTCTCCAAAAGATTTTGTCCCAACTCTTGTAGTAAATGCTGGATAATTCCTGCACACCATCTGCAGGTACTGAGCAAAGGGCATCTTCTCATATTGTGCAAACTCTAATGTAGTTAGGACTAACCTGGTATGATCAAGAAATGAGATTTTTGTTTTCTCTTTTTCTCCCCCAAATTATTGTTCTGAAATTATTGAAAGAGGTATTAATTCTTTCAAAAGTTTTTAATCCTTCTCATTTTGAAAAGCACATAGATCTGGGGTTTAGTAGTCATAACCTAGATTATCAATAAAGACACAAAATAATCAAGATTTGTTTTTATCCTGTATGAGTTGTTCAGTTACATTTGCATAGGGCCCTGGACAGGTTGGATAGATGGGCTGAATCCAACAATATGAGGTTTAACAAAACCAGTTGCCGGGTCCTGCACTTTGGCCACTACAACCCCTGCAAGTGCTGCAGGCTGGGGACAGAGTGGCTGGACGGTGCCCAGGCAGAAAGGGACCTGGGGGTACTGGTGACAGCAGCTGAACATGAGCCAGCGGTGTGCCCTGGTGGCCAAGAAGGCCAAAGGCATCCTGGCCTCTATCAAGAATAGTGTGGCCAGCAGGAGCAGGGAGATCATTCTTCCCCTGTACTTGGCACTGGTGAGGCAGCACCGTGAGTGCTGTGTCCAGTTCTGGGCCCCTCAGTTTAGGAAGGACATTGAGATGCTGCAGCATGTCCAGAGCAGCGTAACAAGGCTGGTGAAGGATCTGGAACACAAGCCCTGTGAAGAGCAGCTCAGTTGTTTAGCCCAGAGAAAAGGAGGCTCAGGCGTGCCCTTATCACTCTCTGTAACTCCCAGAAAGGAGGCTGCAGCCAGCTGAGCATCAGTCTCTTCTTCCAGACAACTAGCAATAGAAAAAGAGGACAAAGACTAAAGATGCGCCAGGAAGGTTCAGGTTGGACGTCAGGAAGAATTTTCTTCTCAGAAGGGGTGTTTGGGCATTGGAATAGGCTGCCCAGGGTGGTGGTGGAGTCACCATGCCTGGAGGTGTCTAAGAAAGGCTGGATGTGGCACTCAGTACCATAGTCTAGTTGACAAGCTGGTGTTTGGTCATAAATTGGACTTGATGGTCACAAAGGTCTTTCCCAACCTAAATGATTCTGTGATTTGCAAACACAAAGATTTTTAATTTGACAACTGCAGCTGTGCTGTGGAAGTGAGACCTAAGGCTGTCCAGACACTAATGACTCATTCCTATCTTTCTTACTCCTTCAGCTTTTAGAGCATATGTTCTAATATTTCTACTATAGTACAATGGAAACTGTATTTACTGCCTTAGCAGTGGGAAAATATTGTTCTATGATGACACAATAAAACAATGAAGAACTTGAGTAGGATCAGTTACCACCAGGAAATACTGGCAAAGTCCCTATGCAGATCAGTACAGCTCCTTGATAGATTTTCAGGCTGAAGAGATTTTGTGAATAAAAATGGGTAGAAAGTTCCTGTTGTTTGGTATATGGAAGAATAACATGCCATGGGTGGCACACAGTTTTCTAAGAATAAAAACACTTTTAAAAATACTTTTAAAATACTTTAAAAATACTTTTAATTGGAAGAACATAATATCTTCATACCACAAGATCTTTTCCCATTCTCGGAGTTGTGCTTTCCTGTCTCTTTTCCAAATAATTATGGTAATCTGTCAAATTGTAAATATTGGACAACATACAGCATTTTCATCCAGACCCAAGGTATAAATGCTGCTTCTTTTAGTGCAGACCTATGACTTGTCTCTCACCTATTGCTGTTGTGCTCACCAGGCTGTGATGCTCTCTGGGACCAGTCAGGAGAATTCCTTCACTGTTTTTCGTACAAATATGAATTGTTAAAAAGCAGTTCATGTGTATGTCAGACATAAGTGTTAGAAATTAGACTTCAGAACTATTGCAGCTACTAGAAGGGTCAAAATTGACACTCGTATATTTAAATTAAGCTCTAAGCTCTCTGAAAAAACCCACAATTATTACTATGTAAACCATAAAGATTAAAAAGTCTGCACTAAAATTCATCATTTTCTTTGGGACACGTAGTATTAAATGGAGTGGTCACATTCATATTACCACTTGGAGCTATATGCATGGTTTCAACTTCTAGTGTATTTACCACGGTCTCGTTACAGAGTACATTGGCAAATGTTAAGGGGGAAAGGTTACTCCTGCAGTAGCTCAAGGCTGAGCTCTTGACTGCGTCAGTATATCATTGAAGGGCTAAAAACTTGGAGCCTTTCTTCTCTGAAATATGAGGTAGGATTTATAAGCACTCATGTACCAGCTTGCACCTTTAAAAAGAGAGGGAAACCTAAACCATTAAGGATGCTGGCTACACTTGTCACTGGAAGGGAATTTATATGAGAAAACTTTTATATGAAACTTCGAGGAAAAGAATTTAGGGCCTTGCAAGGCAGGATTGAACTGTATTTACTCTCTAGCTTTCTTTATTTTGTAGGTGTTTGGGAATTATTTTTGTTTGTTGGTGTTTTTAAAATGCAAAGTAGTGAAACATTAAAAAAAAAAAACTCTTCAGTTTTAGTAGCTGTTTTGGGAGAATCAGTGTAGAGTTCAGTTTCCTTGACACTTAGCAATTTCTACATTGTACCATAAAGGTTAAATATCTCTTAAGTCAGCAGGCAATGTTATGGTATTATTCCCAAATACATTTCAGAGTCTGGCAAAGGCTAAATTTCCAGAAAAATTATTTCTCTTCAAGTTAAGTGATAAGAGAAACATTTTGAATTTAGCTTTTGTCTCCCTTTGGCTCCATAGCTTTTTGGATGTGAGGCCAGATGATAGTTGCCAGTGCTGAAGGTCTGGTTGGGTGGAGGATGAAACGAGTGGTTGTTCCACAGGCCAGCTGTAAGGGTTGACAGGTTTGTTATGCCAAAATCCAAGACAGTCCCAGACTGGTATGCTGAGCATGTGCTGTTTTGCGGTGCTGTGACAAAGCATGTGTTTGTAACAAAAGCCAAAACCACCCGAAAACCCAATTCCACAGTCCATGTCCTGCTGCAGAAGCATCATCCCATATCAGGTGAAACTTCTAACAAGAACAATAGACACTGGGAATTTGAACAAGAGGACACTATAGTCCATCTACTCTTGGAAGCCTGGGATTCCTGGAGCAACAGTTCAATTCCAGGTGCATGTAATTATTTTCCAAAGTGAAGAAAAATCTGTTGGTATATTCCTTGAAATTCTACCTCTTGTTTCAGGAAGATTTGGAAAATAGTTACTAGCAAGTCAGTGAGAAGACTAGGACAGAAAAGATGAAACTTAAAATATTCTGTTAGTTTTCACATGGTTATTTATCTGCCCTGTCTTTCAAAGCATATTCTTGGCAGTTCACAGAACATACTTAAAGCTATTTTAATTTCTTAACTTCTAATAGAGAAAAATGAAAACATTCATATTTTATTTTTCACTATCTTTCAAGTATGTGAAAAGATGTATATTAAGTTAAACACAGTGGAGCCGTGAATAACTGACCATGGAGTGGTCTCGAAAAGGAATTAATTGAGGTGATGTTATATCTCTTCTCAAGGTTTACACTTTTTTATTTTGTGAACATGTTACAAAGTTCAACAGCTTGTCAATCATACTGCTGCTTCTTTGAAACAGCAGTAGACTATAAAAGGTAGACTATAAAAGAGGGTTTTTGTGGATAGCTTATATCTGTATTGTTGGCATATGTGTTGTGAGTCTTGGACCATCTCTGACTAGCCTTAGCCAGGTGAAAGAGGAACACTAGTGGCTGAAAAATATTGTAACTCTGTAGTCTGAGTTCAATTTTTTTTTTAATGAGAACATTATATTTTGTTCTTCCTACCTATATCTAGAAAGAGGTAAAAACGAAGCCCAAAATCTGGGCTTCACATTTGTTTGAAGTATAGTGTGTCCCTCAGTCACCAGGTAAAATTACCCAGAGTTCTCAATTCTGAAAGCTCCTTGGAATTTTTAATAGTTTTTATTGGTCCTGACCATCAAAGAGATGTTGGAATAAATAGAGATACAGGTGTTTTATAAGTGATGCCACCTGCATAATTTCACAAATGTTTATGTGGTCTCATTTCTAGTGTGTGATCTCTGTGATTGATGATTGGGCAAGTTATCTGAATATTAGCTAAAATACTAAGTAAGGTAGTAGTGATTTAAACAAAACAATTATTCTAGATAAAATCTTTTCATGCTTTGTAGTACACTCTTGTAAGAATAGCAGCTTCAGACTAAATATATAAAAGCAAGGAAAAACAAATATGTCTTTACTGTAAGACTAAAAGCTCTGATTCAATATTTAAGAGAATGCTTGACTTAAACCAGGAATATTTTAAGTTTTGCCAAAAACTAGCATCAATGCTAACTTTATGCAAAACAAAAAGAAGTAAGAAATAGCATCTTTGTCCTTTTTACCCATTCTGTGCACTATATCTTTGGTTTGAAGGTGTGTATATGCTTGTTTGTGCATTCAAGCCAGTAAACTGAAAAACTTAGAAGATACTACAAGTGGAAATAAGGAAGAAGAGAACAAGAAGCAAGCAGTGTTACATTCTGAGAGTATCCAGCACAGGTCTTTTATACAAGAGAAAAAGTAATTAGCCAACATCTATTTCTGTGTGTACAGTACCTTCAAAAGGCCAATTTATCTGTCCAAATGGTCTTTGGTATCTGCTATCTGCACAGCTTTTTCAGATCAGATTAGCAGATCACACCTCATTTCCTCATTCTGAAAGTTGACATGTTCCATTATTCATAGCCCACAACAAGTCTGAAACATGTAAGACCCAAACTTGCTATGAAAGAGCCTGGGGAGTTGTAATCACCAGGATATTTTGCTTCTGTGCTTAGCTGAGCTGCAGTTGTGGCTGCCGCTTTCTGGCACCACAGCTAGCCCAGCTGGCATCAGAGGAGGGGACAGAGTGCTCATGGGGTGGGGGGTTCTAAAGACTTACATGCTCTCTGTTCAATGATAAAATGATTCTTTGCTGTGAATTACCATTGAATACACAGAGTGAATGTTTTGGGTAGTGGCAAATGGTGTTAGTGGGGAAAGCAGGTCTGAAGTCCATGAGACTGGCATGGGCATGGGGGCACAGCTGTGTAGAGCCTGGGTGCTTGGTGGCTTGTGGCTCTCTAGTCTGGGCCATCCCTCCCCTCAGCACCATTTGCTCCAGACAACCTTCATGAAATGGAAAAGACCCACTGCTTCCCTGGAGGAAGTTGCCCAGAGAAGGTGTGGATGCCCAGGTTGAATGGAGCTTGAAGCAAACTGGTCTATTGGAAGGTGTCCCTGCCCATGGCAGGGGGATTGGAAACAGCTGATCTTCAAGGTTCCTTCCAACCCAAACCATTTTGTGATTTTGTATTCTGTGATAAGCACTAGTATAAATACAGGGAAGAAAACAATTACCAATGCTGCTTTCTAGCAAGGCAGCTTAGGATTATAAAGCTTAGGCAGTTTAATAAAAGTTATATCTTGAGTTAAGATTCATTTGCACTGGAAGCTTGTAGTAGTTTCAGGTTACCTGTACTAAGGGGCTTTCAAGTGCAATTTATTACAGTAAAACCACTACCAACTCCCCACAGAAGTTTTCTTTCAGCTGCATGGGCAGCCATTTTACTTGCCTTTAAAACCTGTACTATTTTAAAATCCCTGTGAATGAACAAATAAAGAAAATACCAAGATGGATTCAGTGATCCAGGTACACCATACAGTATTTTTGGACATTCTCTGGAATTCTATCAACTGCAGAAGAAAATCACTGTTATTTGTAACGAGTGACCCACAACTGTAGCTTCCAGCTTCCAACTGTAACTGTCCTCTGCCAGTAGTACAGAGAAATTAAATGGAAGTTAACTGCACTGTCAGGCTCTAGAAAGTGTCCTGGTGAGAAGCAGTGATTTGGGCTCTATGATTAATATTCTGCCTTTTTCCTTTCTACATTACTGTTCCCTTGAGTTCTTGGCTGAATATACTAGAGCCATCAAAACTTAGATGATATCGGTTTCAGTGCTGTTTAGCAAAATTAGTCCTGGCAACATTAATTTGAGAGGAAAAAAAATGAGGGTTGAATGGGGAGGACTGGAACGACCTTTTATTATTTTAACTAAGTGACCTTGGCCTATGATATTGAGCTCAAAACAAAGAATCATGGGGTTTAGTTGTTATTATGTGGTTTTGCCTGCACTAAAGAATGCCTACAGCACTGCCTTTTAGTGAAGGATATCAATTTGATTTTGGCAAGTGTGTCTGAAAATCTTAAAATATATGTAATGAGAAATTTTAGACAGATGGTTAGCAGAGTGGTGCTTCCTACTAGCTTCTCCACAGACACAAATTAGTCTATCAGAGTTCTTTTCCTAAATCTCCTGTATGCTACTGGTAAGATATGAACATTATACTTTTCACTGGTCTAGGGGTTTGATTCCTTTCAGTCTTTGATGAAACTTTTGGCAGATACTGCCATAGAAGACCTCAGGCCAAATAGTTAAGGTTTACCAAAGTTAAAAACAAGTGAAACATGCCTAGTGAGAGTTGCGAGGGAGCCCCAGTGGTAGAGCTCCTCCAACTGTACTCTGGGATCATAGAATTATAGAACAGTTTGGGTTGGAAGGGGACCTTGAAGATCATCTTGTTCCAACCCCCCTGCCATGGGTAGGGACACCTTCCAGTAGACCAGGTTCCTCAAAGCCTCATCAGACCTGGCCTTGAACACTTCTACATCTTCCCTGAGCAACCTGTTGCAGTGCCACAGTACCCACAGTTAAGTCACCCTGAAGCCACCTTTTTTCTGAACAATCCACATTCTCTCAGCTTTTCCTTATATGAGAGGTGCTCCAACCCTCTGATCAACTTGGTGGCCTCCTCTGGACTCATGGCATGTTATGAATTGAGTGAGACCTTTAGACAAGCCCTGCCTTAGGCTTAGATTTTTGGCAGCAGCTCAACTTGGGTGACCTACACCTAAATTGCTCTGGCTCGAAAGATCTTAAGAGTGGCCAATTAGGTCTATTATGAGTTATTTATTGAATAGGCAGGAGATTAACAGACAAAAGGCCTTAAACACAATTACTTACTACTAAAACAAAAGAACTACTAGTAGATTTGTGGTGGTTTGACCAGGATGTGAGGGGTTTTTTTCCTAAGGAAGTTGCAGTGGATGTTGATAGCTTGGTTGACCAATTGAGGAGCTAGGTATGCCTCTGGAAAACCCAGCCTTAAAATCTGAGGTTCCCAGGTGACTCATTCTCTTCCTTCCGACGGGCCAGGGCCACGAGGTAACATCTTGGGCAGCAGGGGCCCGTTCTAGGCCCCACCGCCCCAGGGCGGACGGGCCCAGGCCCTAACACTGACCAGGCCTCTGGGGGCTGCTGCCCGTGGCGGGGGAGCGGCCCAGGCGAGCTGGGCCCCTTCCCCCGACTTGGCTGCCGGCAGGGAGAGGCCGGGCCCGGGAAAGGATGGGGTCTCCCTCCCCCGGGGGGGATTAGCCCAGGGAGCAGCCCGAGCCTGGGCTGCACCCACCCCCTCAGATCTAGGGGTGGGCAGAAGGCACGTTATCAGCATTTATTATTCCTGACTGCTGTGCTCCAAGCTCGAAACTTCGGCTTCTTCTCCCAGCTCGGCTTTGAAACTTGACACCATGGAGAGAAACCTGGACATGATTTTAACCCTTTCTTGGTAAGATGAAGCTTTCAGAACTCCAACACTTTCCCAGAGGGAGAGAAGAAGATCAGAGTGATTTAAAATGTAGAGACAGCATGATATAAGTCAGCAAAAGAACTGATACAGGTTATCTGGAAGAAGGGATTGAGGAAGTGGACATTTTTGTCTGGACTTCTCTAGATGTAAACTTTGGAGAAATGGACTATTCCTTGTAATATATTAGTGTTGTTTTGGGGAAATGCTGTTCTAGCTGAAGGTGATGGACTGATGTAATTTAGATTTCATTGAGGATGTTGTAAGAGTAAAGTTCCCCAGCTCCTGGGATAAAAGGAGGTCTCAGCTGTTTGAGATGCAGATTTGGCCCTTTGGGCTCTGGTAAAAGGAGGTCGTGAGAGAGAGAGACGATTTGAGAGATAGAAGAGGAAAATCTTTGTGGTATACTAGAGAAAGCATTCTTAAACAGATACCCCAAATACACTGAGAGGCCTGTGAGTGGCCAAGGAAGGGCTGCTGATGGGTGAGATGCCACAATCTCCAGGAATTGCAGGTGGCTGCAGGTTTGTGACATTGGGAGCCACCAGCCTGGTTTTTTCTTGTGGCGAATGTCTCTATGGGACAGTTCTAGCGAGACTCCTCTCCCAAGGTGATGAAAGGTTATGTTTAAATGGTTGAAACTGACTGAAAATCGTAGTTTTGTCTCTCTGTGTTGGTGGTAGGAAAGCAAACAGTTTGTGGGGGAAAGGGAAGTGTTTTAAAAGTTTTATTTTGATTCTTATTTTTCCTTTTTCTTTTGTGTGTTAATAAATCTATCTGTTTTTATCTTTAAGTTAATCCTGTTTTGCCTCCTGTTCTCATAATCATATTTCACAGAAAAAAAGATATTTAGACCATGTCTTGGGTTAGGTAACCAAAAAAATTTATATTCTATTTCATGTGTTTTTCTCTCTTGTAACTCCAGAGGGGAGGGGGGTGGATGCCTTCTGATAATGGGCCAGCTGTTAAAAACAGGTGTGGCAGTGTTTCTTATCTCTTTCACCACCCATCCATCCTCCAGGGACATATCCTCTGCTAATGGGCCATTAAGGCTCACCAATGACAGGACACATTACATCATCCCGTTGTGAGTTGCTCCACCCAGTGTGGGTGGAGCCAACCGTTTCTACCTGGATAAAAACTGAGACTCAGAAACAGCTGGCAGTTTCCAGGAATCTCTGGGAAATCCAGCCTTTCCACTGGGCTCCAGGAGGAAGACCAGACTCATCTCACCACCACTGGACTTCTTCCTACTCCATCATCTGTACTCCACAGAACCTCACCTATTACTCCAGGAGGATTTATTTAGACTGTTTCCAACACCCTTACTAACAGTGTGTCAGGTCATATCCCTGAGTCTGTCAGGGTTTTCCAGGACTTTTGTTTTGCTTGCCTGCTTGTCTTTGTACTACTACATTTGTATTTTCCTTTTCTTTAATATTCCTAGTAAAGAACTGTTACTCCTATTCCCATGTCTTTTCCTGAAAGCCCCTAATTGCAAAATTATAATAATTTGGAGGGGAGGGGGTTTACATTCTCCATTCCAAGGGGAGCTCTAGCCTTCCCTGGCAGACAACTGTCTTTCAAAACCAAGACAGACCACTACATTAAATTTAGCAAGCAAAATTCAGCAAATGTGATACCATTCCAAAATTACATAAAACAGTGCAGGATATAGATACCTGCATTTTAGCTAGCAAAGAAATTGTATAGATTAGTAGTCAGTGTAACTTACCACTGAATTGTCAATAATGTACACAGAGTCCTTTCACTCAACCCTCAAGAGAGTAACCATAAAGCAGGCATCCCAAACTTTGGGGAGAAGACCCCACATATTTCCATGGAAAGTTCAGAAGACTTCTGCTTTGTGAACATATCATATAGCTTTTATAATTTGTAAAGTGGTGTGTCTGTCAGTCAGAAATTCCAACTTATCTTTCCACATCTGCATCCACAGCAAGATATTTATTGTCAACTGGGAATGGTCATCCTGTGGTGCCAAAATAACTCATTAACTCAAAACAAGCTGTCCTGATGGAGTTATTTCATCAATTAGCAAACCTGTGTGAGAGGCAAGATGCCCTGAGTTATGGCACCAGCTGACAAGCTCTTAAGGGCAGAGGGCATGCCCTGCTGCACTCCAACAGGCCAATGTCCTTCACGTGTTGGAGACCCTAGGGCTGGATGCAGTACTCAAGGTGGGGTCTCAGCATAGCAGAGAGGCAGAAAATGAATGGGCATGAAAACTGTTTCATGGACACAGGCAAGGGAAACTCAAATGACTGGCCTTGGGTTTTGAGAAGCTTCTTCACAGAGCTCTGTATGGACCAGCATTGTTCCAAGCCATGAGTTTGACCTCAAGTAACCCCCACAGGCTAATTGGTTGAACTCAGGTATTCCAGCACAGTTGAAACCAATGAGTTTGACTTCAAGTGACCCCATAAGCTAAGTGGTTGACCTCACATGACCCCAGCATTGTCCAAACCCATGAACTTGACCTTAAGTAACTCTGCAGCCTAATTGGTTGAAGCCAGGTAGCACCATCATGGTCCCAAGTGATGGGTCTGAAGTCAAGTAACCCCATGGATTGACCTATGAGAGATGTTTCAGGGTGCCCCATGGTTTTTCACCTTTGATAAGAAACTTTCAAAGCAGTCGTATTTTCAAATTTTCAGTCTTGTGGCTCACCAGTACAGACAGAAAAATAAATACACATTTCTGATGCACTGTTAACAAAAAATATTCCTTTCAAACTGTCCTTTCATTCAACTTCTGACCTAAAATGTCAATACTGCAATATCTTCCTGATTTTCATCCTAAGTTTGCTTGTTATCTGTGCAAACTTAGGGACCCCATTTGAGATGGTTTGCAGGATTGAGGAATAGCCACAAATACATAGAAATTCCACTAACTTCCTGCTTTTGACAGTGTCCTGATTTTTGATGCTAAAACAGCTAAGAACTTGTTTCTTTATTTCTTCCCTTTCAGAATGCCAGTACTGGGGCTCGGACCTTCAACTTCCCAAAATACCTTTTGAAGAAATCATGTACAGTGATGAAAGTGCATACAAGTGGTTGTGCACCCTAAAGAAAGTAGGAATTGTTCTACTGACAGGAGCTGCTACAAGGCAGGGAGAATTGATTAGACTTGGCCACAGGATTGGGTTCCTGCGTCCCACATTTTATGGGTGAGTTTGTTTTATATCTTGTTTTGCCAGTGTTGTAATCACCTCTAATGTTCTTCATCTAAGCTTGCTGCATCTATTTTGTGGATTAATATATTAAGCAAGGTGTATGGTTTTTTCCTATATATAATAGAAAATTTAGCATCATGTTTGTATACTGTACAAGAGAATTGCCTTGCTGTCACAGGTAGGGTATGTAAAGAAGAGCAGCAATAACATTAACTGCTGAGAGAAGGAAAAGTGCCTGAAAACAAATGTTGTTGAATATAGTGTAACCCTGAGATAGACTTACTTATCTATGCCATGAAACAAACCCAAAAATCCCGAATCTAGTCCCATTCTGAACAGAGGAAGTTACCTGTTCTGAAACCTTTTCTTAGTCTGATTTTGATTCATGGATAAAGGTAGGACTTAGATGATGGTATGGTGGCCCATATCACCAAGAAGATGGGCTGAGTACCCATATCCCTGCATTCAACAGAGTATGCTCTGGAAAGCCATAACCAGTCCCAACACGCAGAGTTCAGCTTGAAGGCGCACAAGCAGGCACTTGTAAATTATCCTTTTGATGCCAAGAACTGGCAAACTGAAGCTCTGCCTCTGCAAACGCCTACTGAATGAGCAGACAAATGATGATGGCAACTCACATCTTGCTGAGCTGAACCAGTGACCTCCATCAAACTAAGAAGAAATGTTTGTAGCTTATACATATAACAATTTTCACCTCTGAAACAGAAGTTCATTTCTTACTGGCATCCAGTTCTGGGGTGGCTTTTACAACTGTGATAAAATAATAACTTTGGGTAATGTCCCTGCTATTTCATTGGGAGCCATATACATGGCCTACAAAATATGATAAAGGATAAACTCAGAACTGGCAAAGTTGCTGAATTAAACATTACCTCAACAGAACCCTGAATTTTAAACTGAAATGTAACAGCAATGAGTATAATTCTAACAGATGAAAAAAGCCTTTCTTCTTGTCTAGATGTCTGCTTGGTGTGACCTCTCTAAAATGTCATTACTGTAAGAAGTGGAAACATTCTCTGTATCAGTCATATAACAACATCAACAGATCCCACATTTTTAAATTTACCTTTATCTTTCCATTATGGAGACCCAACTGCACTAATGAAGTCTCCAGTCATACCACAATTCGTTTCTCCAACTTCTCATGCCCTAGACCTTGTGTTCCTCCTCTGTTCTGAAGCCTTGCCCAGTGCTTGGTGTGGTGTGAAGGCCTTCCTTTGGGCCTCCAGAATTCCCATGAAGATAGGCAATCCATCAGTATCACATGGAGGTCTTCAGCAGCAAAAGAAGGACACGTGTCCCAACCTCCTATGTATGAGACATAGACTTTTAATGAAGTGTAAGACCAAATGATTCAAATGCGGCTTCAGTTCCTGCACTTTCACAGGACTAAGGATGTAACAGACAGCCTTGTTTTCTACTGATGAAGATTGAGCCCTTGTTGCTGTCTAATGCAAAAAATTGCTACACCTGCTTGGTGCCAATCTTTAAACAGCCTGAACAATGGGCTTTGAAATCTGACCCTAATTATTAAACCATAAACCATTCCAACCCACTTTGCTCTCCTTAAGGTCCAAGAGTCCTCTGACATACCCTTACTACCTGTGCACCCAACATGGCCAAGTTGATGCTTCAGCTCAGTTGAGACTTAAACAAAGTAACATTGATTTTTCCATATTCAATGCTGAGCTCCCTGTTAGCATCTTTGACTTCAAGTCAGTAACTTAGGCTTTGACCAAAGCTCCCTGTGTGGGAGGAAAGCTCCTGGGGAGCAGCTTCCCTGGCAAGTCCTGACAGCACAAAAGCAATGACTGCTTTTACAAAAGCTTATGATGATTCTATAAAGTGTTATCACTCCAGCAATTTTATATATTTCATATAAATGAGACAATTAAAATGTGTTAAATTGTTTTAGAACCATCAAGTGACACCATAGCCTATTGAATTAAAGATGGAGCAAATCTAGCTGCCTTCAGCACTAATTACAGGAATGATATAAGGGGGCTATTTTTTGGCTGTCAAACTGAGGAAGTGTGGTTGAAATTATCATACTTGAGTACTGAGGTCATGTGCTGATGAATATGTGCTGTTACTCAAGTAATGAATACATCCCATAACAAATAATAAAAATTATTTCTCCTAGGCAGTTAAACACATTTGCAAATATTCAAGAGGGTTTTCCCTCTGGCAATTGCAGAAATCTAATTTTAGCATTTTGCACAATTTCTATACTAAATACCACTCCTAGAACGAAAGCATTTATATACTGTATATAAATAATTTTATCTGCATGTTCTTTTGCCTATTTTCTTTTTAAACTGTTATTAAGAAGTAAAGCTAGGCACACACCATCTGGAACATATCTGGTCTATAGTATTCCACAAGGGAAAATGAGTTTCATAATTTCTTTTCAATCACTTATGTGCATGCAATTATATGGACTTTGTATGGTAAATTACACTCTTCCAGACAAACATCTGGATCTATAACATGCATCTGCTGAGGACTATCTTCAATCATGTGAACTTTATGTAAACAAAACCTGTGGTTCTTGGTCTCAAATTCTCCTGCATGGTGTGTCACTCCAAACACATTTTGTCTGTGCAGCAACATGAGGTATTCATGTCTTTGTCATACAGCTGTGACTTACTCTTTTCACTGCAGCTGTCAGAAAACTTTTTTACTGAATTGTGCCAAATTCCAAGACAGAAACTATGTAATAAAATAAACAGAGCTAGTTCTCAAAAAAGGTGTCATGGAAAGGGAAGAAGTTTCAAAGTCTTTCATCAAGAGTTTGAAACTCATTTTCCTCCAGTAGCAAGTCTTCAGCTTACAGGAAAGATGCCCCTGTAAAGGATACTCTATATTTTCTAAGATTATAAAGCCTTAAAAATAACTTCTGGGGAGAGTTACATGGCCTTTAAAATTTTTGTATTTCATTGATAATGTGCTCCATGTGGCAGAGGGAAAATGGAAGGTTGGTAAAAAGAAATGGGCCAGCTTCTACTCGCTTATTTCTGGTGCATCAATACTAAGATGATTTCTACTGGCAGAAACCTCTTGGTTAGTGTCTTCAGCTGGCCTTTGCATTCAGCAAAGTGCCACCACTGGAAAGCCACTGTTCTTCTAGGTACTACCCTGGTGCCAGATGTCCCTTGGCACACTGAAGTTTATCTAGGACTGTTGAAATAACAATCTGTTGGGGTGGAGGGACACAGCTAAATTCTTATTTCCTTATAATGTTACAATATTTTTATGTCCAAAGATGAAATGACTCTTTTACAATGATTTCACAGTTTCAATGTGTACTGTCTGGCATGCTGGCTGGATATTCTAACATACTTTCTCTTTTCCCTTTCATTATAAAGACCAACTTGGCAAGTGCAAGACAAAGCAGATGCTAACAATGTAGCTTATACAACTGGGAGACTCTGTTTTCACACTGATTACCCTGTTCTGCAGCATCCACCTGGGGTAAGTTGAATTTACTGACTTTTTCACCCCATGAAAGGGGAAAGGGAAATGTTCCTATAGTGTGAAATATGGTTAGTGATCAGTGGCTCTGAATTTTGTCTTAAAAGAGCAATGTAAAAACACCGATATATTAATCTTCATATGATAATCTATATACACATGGGTATGCAATTTATACAATATGATGTAAATTCAGCATATATCTCATAATTTTTAAATACAATTCACAAAGTATTGAAAATATTACCATATGAGAAAACTTTAGGGTCTTTTATATGCTTTGAATACTGTTCTCATTTTTTCACAAAAGTTAGGTTATAGTCAGGTTGTGACATTTTAGGACTCATCTCTTCAGCTTAGGAAGGGAATAGAGAAAGAAATATGATTAGGATTGTATATTCTGTTTTCTGTGAATTGGTACAAGATAAATATATGATTGCCCTTTCATAACAGACAAAAAAGCAGGGCCATTCTGTAAAACTGGACAACCACAGAAAATATGTTTTTACCCAGTCCCTGTCATATCAAAGTGTAATCCACATAATTTACATAATTCCAGAGAACTGGGAAGTAGTAAGAACAGGTACAAAGGAACACAGATAACTCTGGAAAAGTTTGCACTATAAAACTTTCCCTTCCATTGTTGTGGAGTACTCTGTTGTTTCTGTATGTACACAAAAAGCCAATGTGATGTACCCATAAGGAAGTACCAAATACTTCACAATAAGATTATCTTTTCATAATTTAGATACTGTTCATTGATGTGGAGTAAGAATGAAATAGGGCTTCATTAACAGAAAGCAGATGTGAATTAGCTCACTCTCCTGTCTGTGCCAAAGCTCACACTCTGCTATGAAACATTAGAAAAAAAGCATAACCTTTTTCATTCAAATGTGCTTGTAGGAAATAAAAGTATTAAAGTACATTGAAATGGTTTTGAACATTCTCCCAAATGTGCCATTTTATTTATATATCTCGTTATTACACAATATTTGAATTCTTAAGTCGTATATAAGCCACAATAACCCCCCTGCAGTGCTACAGGCTGGGGACAGAGTGGCTGGGCAGTGCCCAGGCAGAAAGGGACCTGGGGGTTCTGGTTGACAGCCGAATGAGCATGAGCCAGCGATGTGCCCTGGTGGCCAGGAAGGCCAAAGGCATCCTGGCTTGTATCAGGAATAGTGTGGCCAGCAGGAGCAGGGAGGTCGTTCTTCCCCTGTACTCAGCACTGGTGAGGCAGCACCCTGAGTGCTGTGTCCAGTTCTGGGCCCCTCAGTTTAGGAAGGACATTGAGATGCTCAAACAAATCTAGAGCAGGGCAATAAAGCTGGTGAAGGATCTGGAGCACAAGCCCCATGGGGAACTATTGAGGGAGCTGGGGTTGTTTAGCCCAGAGAAAAGGAAGCTCAGGGGTGACCTTATAACTCTCTACAACTTCTTGAAAGGTGGTTGTATCAGGTGGGGGTTGGTCTCTTTCTCCAGGCAGCAACTGACAGAACAAGAGGAACACTCTTAAGCTGTACCAAGAGAAATATAGGTTGGATAGTAGGAAAAAGGTTTTTACTGGAAGAGTGATAAAGTATTGGGAATGGTCTGCCCGGGGAGGTGGTAGAGTCACCATCCTTGGATGTGTTTAAGAAAATGATTGTATGTGGCACACAGTGCCATGGTTTAGTTGAGGTGTTAGGGTATGTGTTGGACTCAATGATCTTAAAGGTCTGTTTCAACCTAGTCATTCTGTGATTCTGTGATTTATTGCAAACTTTTAGGCATGTTCTTAAAGGATGATGATTAATTTTAGAACTGTCCCATAAAAATCCTGATTTAGGATTTCCTAGGACCATAACATAATTTACTGCAGCCCTCCTTGTCTGGGCCAAGCTGTGCTTACCTTTCACAAGGCCAGCTGTGACCACAAAATAAAGAACTTGTTGCCTTGTGCTCCCTTCAGTGGGCCATTTGCCCTGCCCACAGCTTCAGTTTCCCCCTTCATCACCATCAGCAAGGTCTGCAGGTCCACCTGGTAAGGAGAACAAACGCTGCTCCAGTCCTCTTTCCCATCCTGAGGGGTTTTTTGTTTGGTTTGGATTTTTAGTTGGTGAGCTGTCTGGTTTTTTTGTGTTTTGGTGATTTGTTTGAGCTTCTTGTGTTTGTGGGGTGTTTTTTGTTGGGGTTTTTGTTGTTGATGTTTTGGGTTTTTTGAGTTTAGGGATTTTTTGTTTGTTTTATTTTGGTTGGTTGGGGGATTTTTGTGGACTTGTTTGTTTGGGGGGGTTGTGTGGGTTTTTGTTGGTTGCTTGCTTTTTTGTGGTTTTGTTTGTTAATTTGTTTGTTTGCTTTTGGTTGTTGTTGTTGGGGGATTTTTGTTCGGTTTGGTTATTTTTTTCTCCTAGTGGTCTCAGAAATAATTCACCATCATGGAAGGGCTAAATGACAAAGGTAACAACATTTGATAAGATAAGTGTATTTTGTGTCATTTGCAGGATGAGCAATTACAATTTGTGTGATATCTAGAGCCACCGGGAGTTTTACTGCTTGTGTCAGCAGCTCAGATGTACACTAGTGCAACCCAGAACCCAGCTTAGGCTTTTTGCTCCATCTTACACCTTGGCAAATTCATTCTAAAGTGAAATGAAACTGTCTTAATGATACTTTATCACAGAGACATGCCTTCTCTGATAGCCACTTCTTCCCCTTATGAGTGGATAATTGACACCAGGTTTTGTTTCTGCAGGACAAAGCTAATATGCCTTGTTGAGATATGACTGCATTTAAATGCATTTATATGCATTTAAAATTATGTGACTGCCAGAAAGAGGGACTCAAAGGAAAGAAGCAAGACCTCTTTGCCGCTGACTCACGGGTTGCAAGCATTAAAAGATATCCCAAATAGGATGGATTTATGAACATGCTAGTTTAATTTTCTGCCTTTGTGATACTGGTGGCAGAGTGTTGTGAAGCTGCAGTAAATGAGAACTCAGTCTGTCACTGGGGGAAAAAACCCCAAACAACCAGAATAAAAAAACCACAGGTGTGATAGAACTGATACTAATAAACTGTTAAATATGCAAGCTAATAATTTTTTTAAGAGCTGTTAATTCATTCTAGGTGCAGTTTCTTCACTGTATAAAGCAAACAGCTGCAGGAGGTGAAAGTGAAGTTGTAGATGGATTTCATGTATCCAACAAGCTGAAGAAACAAAATCCTGAGGCGTATCAGATCCTGTCCTCTACTGCTGTAGACTACGTTGATGTTGGGGTGGATTACTGTGATTTTGCTGTCCACTGTAAACAAAGGATTATAGAGTGAGTAGTTTCAACAACACCTGAAAAAATCCCTGTCGTCTGGTGAATTACATATTGGTAGGAGGTCTGCTCCTGCCACCTTGTGGGGAAACACTGGTTTAACTTGGTCTGTAGTTCTAGGTTTGGGTGGGCTTTTTTGGTGGATTGGTTGGGGTCTTTAGTCTGATTTTTGGGGAATTTGTTCGGTGCATTGAACCACTTATTTGGTTTTTCCACACACAAACAAGAAGTGGTGGTAATTAGAGTAACTCCTAGGCACAGGTTAGCAACAGCCAAATCTATTACTAAATTCCAGCCTTTGTACATATATATCATGCCAAGGAGAGGTCATAATTTGAAACGTTGAGATAAGGAATTATATACTATCAAAAGACAAAATAGAAATGCTCATATTCTTTTCTGATTTTAAAAAGTTTATTATTTATTTTAGAAAGTTTACAATTAAAGAGTGTATAATACAGATTTATGAGCAAATTAAGTGTCTACACTTTCTCCTGATTTTCTCTTTTCTTAGTTAGGCTTAATTAGCAAAATCCAGTCCAATATCAACCTGAATTATACTATAGAAACATACTGATATTCCAGCAGGAGGATTCAGTCAATTTTATATTCAGTTTAATCATCCTGAACTATTTCAATAGCAACAGAATACATTTATTTTTTTTTTCCCTTCCCTTTTTTCCCTTTCCTTTGTTTCATAGCATGGATTCCAGAGGCCAAGCAATTCGAATCAATTTTAATAATGCAACAAGAGACACAATGTTTGATATACCAGCTGAAAAAGTGAGGCCATTTTATGCAGCTCTAAAGGAATTTAATGATTTATTAAACAGTGCAGAACACAAGTTTACGTACAAGCTGAAACCAGGTCAGTAAGTTGCTTCTCCTCACAACAATTTTTCACATATTTTTCCTGACAGTCAAAATACTTGAACACTGCTAGCGCTAGTACTGAGAAGAACTTAGAGTCTTTCTATCATCTATTTTATTTCATACTGCATTCATACATTCATCTCATATATTTCTTTTGCCATTGTTAAAGAAGAAAAGATGGCAGGGAATAGTCAACTTATAGATTGGTCGAATATATCTTTATATTAAATCCAAACCAGCATTTTATGCTACATACTGTATTGGAAATGGATGTGTCAATAGTACCATAGATGGGAAATACTATGTTTGATATTGTGTGTGGCCTTAATCTCTGTTCTTTCATTCCCCAGCATTAAAATAAAGGTATGAATCTCTCAAGAGATATTACGAAAGTAAATTCATTGGTGTATCTGACTCATATATATGTATATGAGCCTCATATACTGTGGTACTTGTGTCTAAAATGTCTGTGAGGAAATTAATCTCTCTCCATTGGAAAAACACAATAAAATAATGTGTAAGATCACATTAATGGAAAAACAAAGTGCCTTACATTACATTAGTGCCATCCATTTTGTTGATTAATGCATCAAAATGGTGGTAGAGGGAATGGGGAGAAGATAAGAAAGACTATGAGTTTATTTAATTCAAAACTTATCATAATGGTGGCAGACAGGGGTGAAAAATTAAATTAGTATTCTAGCATTAATTATGTGATTTCCTAACTTTCAATGTCTTGACTTTTTTCTCGTGAAGTTCTCTTAACAAGGATGTATGTGTGTAGTACGAATAGTACTAGACTGATCAAATAAAAAGTATCCTACTGGCTTTCACCCATTTTATTTATTTCACCTCTATGGATATACTGTAGTTGCCTTTCTCCTCAAGGCTTGATTTTCTCAGTGTGGACCCCTCTTCCACTCTGCTTTTCAACTCCCCATTATACAAGAAATGAAAGAGATCTCAAAAAGGAACTGGCCTCTCTGGCGGAGAAAGTTAAAATTACTCTGTTGTTGCTGTGAATCTCCAGCTGGGCTACTTAAAATTATTGCTCCCTAACTGTTGATATGAATCTACCTCCGTATTTTTTTGAAGGAATCAACTGTAACATTCCAACTACTGACCACTGTACAATCTCTTTATAGGAGACATAGTGACATTTGATAACTGGCGTGTGCTTCATGGTCGTCAAAGCTACCCATCATGTTCAGAAGTGACACGTCACCTGGAAGGTGCCTATGCAGACTGGGATGTGGTCATGTCAAGGCTCCGGCTCCTTAGAAAAAGGGTCCTAAATAAGGATTGATTTTTCTTCTAACTAGAATGAGCAAAATGTAGATTATCTAACCTCAATGACAACAGCAATATTAAAAAAATGAGTCTTCTTTTCAGAAACTAACATCACTTTTGACAAGGGCTTGTCATAGAAGCAGGGTAAAGGCTTTAAACTGACAGAGGGTAGGTTTTGATTAGATATTAGGAAGACATTCTTTACTGTGAGGGCGCTGAGGTACTGCAACAGATTGCTCAGAGAAGCTATGGCTGCCCCGTCCCTGGAAGTGTTCAAGGGCAGGTTGGATGGGGCTTGGAGTGAACTGGCATAGTGAAAGGTATCCTTGCTTATGGCAGAGGGGGTGGAATGAGATGGCCTTTAAGGCCCCTTTCAACCCAAACCATTCTATGAGTCTATCATAAATATATTTTTGATTTCTATAAGCTAAGAAACATTTTGTCCCATAACAATTTAAGATTTATCTGTGCCCTGGTCTTTGAATCCAGGAAATATATTGCTATGTCTGTAAGTGTATGTACGTTTTTAAAATCAGTGTGCGAGGTGGCTTGAAAGATTATCACTTTACTGGGCTGACTGAGGATCACAATGCCTTCCTTTACTTATCTACCAGCCCTTCTTAGAAAGCTTGAAAGGTAAAATGAAATAAGTATTATTAACTAAATTTTGTTATGAAGGGCACCTTCCTCTATTTTCAGAGAAGCATTCTTTATTGCATAAATCATAATTAAAATTCATTATTAAAGTAAAAAAAACCACTGCTGTGGTGTTATTTTTAAATACACACCTTTCTAAGTAGGACTCTGCTCTAATACATGATGCCATTGAACAGAGACTGTATTCTCTATATCCCCCAGTAGATATTTTGACTATCACAGCCACAAATAATTTTTCTTACATTTCCAAGTCCATAAGCTCAGGAACATAAACCAAAGAATGCATCATATTAGTATTCCTCTGCATTAGGAAGATAAATCACTCTCAGCGTAGAGGTCATAGACAGGGTTAGAAATTCTATCAGATGCCATGTATAGACCTAAGATCTGTACAGCAGACTTTTGAGTAAAGTCAGGAGGAGGAATGCTGATGATGCTCAGTGGCTAGAAACTACAAAGCAGAAGTGGCTGTTGACTTTGCGTGTGAAAGAAATGTGGCAACTGAACCCTAATCCATTTTTGTTACACCTCCAATAGATCTTTAGGATGTTTTCCTCTACTCTGGATTCTGAATAAAATTTATGCTATGTAGAAATTACAGCAGCCAAAGTAGTGGAGTTCTTTCCTTATATTCAGACGCCAAATGGAAAAAGAAAGAATTTCGAAGTACTTGTTTTCATACTCAACAACATGTTCACTGAGTTTATTTTTCAGTGCTCTTATAGCTGCAGAGTTAACAGGATGCCTCTCACCGTGCTGTGAGCTGGACAAAATAATCACTCTTCCACCCTCAAATCCTTTCATTCAACTGTGTATTTTCAAACTGTTCCTTCCAAGTCAAATAAATCCTAGTCTCTTCTTAGTAGGGTAACACAACAGAACTACAAATACAGAATTAAATAACTACAGAATTAAAGTAAGGCCAGGTTAGATGGAGCTTTGAGCAACCTGATTTAATGGACAGTCTCCCTGCCCATGGCAGGGGGACTGGAACTAGGTGATCTTTCAGGTCCCTTCCAACCCAGACCACTCTATGATTCTATGACCTAAAATCAGTTTGCAAACGCTTCCATAGCTTCTACTAACCATTTAACAACAGATATCAGCTAAATAATCAGATAAAACTCAATTAGGCCCTTTTGTCATAGTTTGAATCTAGTCCTCTTTATTAAATAGTGAAATGTTACTGTCGAAGTTATGGCCTCATAAAATAGTCTAACAAAATTGGGGTTAAGGGTAATGAAATCTCTCAGTGCCTCCTTTAATAATTAATTCTGGAAACAAGAGGAAATATTTTTTGTCTTTGCTATGAAAGAGGGAAAAGCTGATGAGAGATTAATACCTATATTCATGTATTCCAGCAATGCTCTGCATTAATTGTGATATTTTCCATATAGAAATGGAGTAAATGTTGCAATTTATAACTATTTATAACTATTAAGACATCCTGTGATTTACACCAGTTATTAATAGGGAAGAGACATTTTCCACATGTATTCTATACTTTTCTGAACACTTTCATTCAAATTTCTTTTTATTAAAAGCTGTTATAGAACTGATTGCTGGTTTGGGCTTGTATCTAATCTCACATATAATATCTTTCACATAGATATGCAGTTATTACTGTCAATTACAAATATTTGTAAATATTACTAGACCTGGATCCATTCACATTTGTCCTGTATACTTAATATATAGATAAAATATAGCTAAACCCATAGCTTTGAAGAGAATGGAGTACAAAATATGGTAAAAACTGTTCATCAGTGGAAACATGAAGTCCTGCACAAGTTAAAAAATCTAATTCCTGCAATGCCTCCATGAGCACACAGTTAAACTGGAAAAGGGTCTGACTACCCACACAAACCGAATGCAAATCAAAACTTATACTTGTGCCTGAAAACCCTCTGCTCAAGTTCTAGAATCCAGCTACTATCTATATCAGAGATTTTAATTCTAAATTCCTTTGCCCAATACTTTAGTCGTACTGGAAAAAAGAATATTTCTGTAACTATCTGCAAAGTAGATTTCCTGATGACTATTGATACCTGGTCAGGTTAAATAATAGAGGAAGTCCTAAATGGGTTTTTTTCCCCCTTCTTTTCCAAAAACACACAAAAGATGACATTGCAAAGCTTGAAGATAGCTCTGGCTTCTGACGTAGCTGCAGTACAGATTCGTGCCAGTCACCCAGCATGGGTACCTCAGCCATCACAAACAAAAAGGCTCAACCTTCTTTGCCATCTTATAGCAGCAAGAAAGGAATTAGCTGGCAATAAATGTTTGCAAGACAACACTGAAGAAGCTTTTGGGCTGTATCCAGAGGGTCGTGAAGGACATGATTTCACCCAGCTGTTGTAATCCAGAAGTTCTAATGCTGTATTAGTTTTGTGCTGTTCATGATACATCAACTAACCAGGCTGTGCTCAGTAGCTGGCTGCATCCAGCACAGGTGGAGAAACAGAAAAAAATACATACCCATTTTACTATTTGCAAATGCCTGTTCTCATTTGTTTGAGCTTTCTTCTCCTCCCACTGCATTTTGTAGCAATGGATATTGGATCCAATCCCAAAGCATTGTTTTCATGTATACTTTTTAAAATCTTCTTTTATATAGCAGATTTCCAGCTATTGTTTAAAGCTTGCTGAAAGTAAGTAGCATCTTGGGCAGATCAGTACACGCACATCTCAGTGGATCACTTCAGCACAGGCTCTACTCTGCTGCTGTTGGGCCACCTGCTGCATGTGGCAACTAATTTTGGCTGGTAAAACAGAGTCCAGAGAGATCTCCAAATTCCCACTGTGGGAAGAAAATTGGACTAGCTGCCCAGCTTTGCAAGTTGAAATATATTAATACACACACACACACACATATATATATATGTGTATATATATGCCCAGAAAGATCTAAAATGGTTTTAGTATGTATGCATACACACATACACAAAGAATCATGTTACCCAGAGGCATAAAGGCAGATGCAGTCCTGTTTCACATTTGGGCTGCCTTGGCTGTGATACGGTCAGTTTTGTAAATTAAAAGCAAATCAAATGCTGCCTTCCATTGCATGCCTAGTTTTGGCTGAAAACCATGTATTTATTCTGTACCATATTTTTCTCTGTCACAAATCAGAGAATATACTTAGTGATCTTGTCTCAAATTCTCCTTAAGGCAAATGAGGTTTTACTTTAATCTAAACCTTCATAAAGCCAGCTGTCAGGGCAAGTCCATAGTTGAAAGTTTCATGTTGGAAATCTGAAATCACTTTTGGTAAAATCTAACATACTCTAGACACACATTTCAAACTTACAGCAAAACATTCTCCACCCTGTTATTCCAGTCCAGTAGGACAAAAAAGATGGTAAAGACTAAGATGCATAAAGAACACAAAAATCCCCTTTTAAAGTAAAGAAATAAAAAATACACTCCACACCAAAAAAAAAAAAAGGGAAATAAATTACAACTCCTCATAAGAAACCTGTTTTTCTATATGACATCTGATTAAAATTGAAAAGGAAACTGTCAAAGATAGTTTAGCTACATCACTTCTTGAAAATAGCCATAGTATCAAAATTTATCTAAAACAGAGACAGGACAGCTACTTGGGGAGTTCCTGTTGAAACCAATCTCATTATTGGAGTGAGATACCAGAGATGGAAGTGAGGGTGTTTTCCAGGCTTTCCTTCCCACCCTACTGCTGGAGCTGTGAGGTCCAAATTGTTGGCTTCTCCTGGGATCACAACACAGGGAGAGCTGCATCTCCTTGTCTCCTGTAACATCTGCTGCAGAATGGTGCTGAGAAACAAGAAAAGCAGCTGCAGTAGTTACTGTTTTCCCTGGCTACTTAAAAGGATCTTCAGCAGAGTCATGGCAATTCAGAGTGACCCCAAAGCTCCTATTCATTGGTGTCAAGGGCATCTGGTAAACCAAAGGACTGGGGTTTTTTTGCTTTTGGAGTGTTTTGTAGGATATGAGATGGCTTAGTTAGCAAAATATATTTAATGTCAAAAGTTTTGTGTTTTTAAAATTATTTTTAAAGAGAAAGGGGCCAATAGCATTAAAGCAGGCAGAAGATTTTCTTTGTTGCTGTATCATGATACAAGTCTTTAGCCATTAGCTCAAAGTAAGGCAGGAGGTCTAAACATTGGATGTGGATTGCAGAAGATGATTTCTCCATTTTTCTTCTTTGCCAAGCAGCCATTTGAATCAATATCTGCTCATGTTGGCAATAATCAAGCTATGCATCTCGTTCAAGTTCTTTTTGGATGCATTCAAAGCAGTGGACATCACAGAACAACAGACAAGGAGAAGATACAGAAATTTTCAGATTATATCATACTCAGTTTCTGAAATCTTGCCCTGTTTTTGTTTTTATTCAAACAGGAATGTTGTTATGAAAATATGCTAGATGCCAGACAATGTCCTTGAAGGGCAGTGGGTGAGAAGCCACTGCTGCAGCAAGCACTGTGGTAGGATACCTTGAAACACTGCTCATGACGGAGGAGCTGGTTAACTTCCTGCAGCGTGGCTGGAAATGAACAGGACACAATTCTCTCGCTTCTGGTCATACCATTCCATAGCTTTCTCCTGCCCTTTGTTGTCTTCAGTGCTGTGCTCACAACAGGGTTTTCCATACTGCTTCCTTGCACTTTGACAAGCAAACACACAAGAACACAGCAGGTAGAAGGAAGATGCTATTCGTTCACTTCCTTAGCTTCTCTACAAGATTGCCAAGTAAACCAAATGTTGTACAGCCAGAGCATGTGACTATTTTTTGGCAACTGCAAAGACTTAGAAAGAACCTTTACTCATCTTTTGCATTTTTCCCCCATGCCATGCGGCAGTGGTTCTCTTGCAGGCATACCCCAAAGGGTATGCCTCCTAAAAGGAAAGGGAGGTATTTCCATGCATTGTATTTGCAGTTTCTCCTTGGCTACATCACTCCTCTGCCCTTACAACGGCATCTCTTTGCCCAGAAGTAGGCAATCCACTAGATTCTGTAACTATGGTTTCGTGGTTTGGGAATGGTATTCTCCAATTTAGTACTCTTACTAAAACCACATGCAATTTACCCTTTCCCCTCCAACTGAAGGCACAAAAGGCAAAGATCACAGGTTGAGATAAGAACAATTTACTGGAAAAAATGAGATAAGAAAACAAACATTAACAGCAACAATATTGACAAAAGGTATAAGAAAAGAAATTATTTACACAGAAAGCCCCTGACAATAAGCAAATACCAAATACCATTCTGTCCACCACATTTTCTCGACCTAAAGAAACCCCTTCTCCCTGGAAGAGTCCCTTTTTCCTGCCCCCACAATGATGTGAGGTGGTATAGAATAACCTCCCTCCCAGGTACTGCAAAAATAAGTATGTCCTGGGTGGAACCAGGAAACTCTCCTGTACATCTCTATTCATGCTCAGATTCTACACCTTCCAACTACATACACACATATATATATAAATATACACAAGAACAGGTATGATTTCCACAGTCAATGGCCATCCCTCCAAGATGTCTTTTTCGTTTATTTAGTCCTTGATGTTTTCCAGGTTAGCAGAGCTCGTGGGCTGTTCATTGGTTGCTGCATCAGGAACTCACAATTGGTGAGCAGTCCATACTCACTATCCATGACAGTTATGACATACAGTGGCAGTGTCATTCAGCAACCAATATTATGTATGCAATTCAACATTACAGACTGTTCTCATACAAAAATCAGATCCCCTTGAAGTACACATCGTGTTTCTGTCCCTCTGCATTATCCACTAAGTGCACCCAGGTCCTTGAGCAAAAGCAATCCCACAGGTTGGCCCTTGCTTGAGGCAGGACTAATCCTAACTGTCTTCCCTAACACATTTTTGATATGCACCATGAAACCTTTGTCCTTTTCTACAGTACATGGAGATTTTGATTTGGCATGGCCATCTCTACTGGTAGAGCTCCAGTGTAAACTAATTAACTGGCCTTCACTAATGTAGTGCTCTAATGTAATGATCTAAATGTAGATCCCAATGTTTGAAGGTCCCACTGCCCAATGCTTTCAATGTGGTTTTTGACAGTCCATTGGACTGTTCAATTTTCCCAGAGGCTGAGGCATGATAGGGAATATGATACATCCACTCCATACTGTGTTCTCTAACCCAGGTGTCTAAGAGACTATATTTGGAATGAATCCTGTTGTCAATTCTTTTGGGGTGCCATGTCACCACAGGACTTGCTTTTCAAGGCCCAGGATGGTGTTCTGAACAGTGGTATAAGGCATGGGGTATTGTCTCCAACCACACAGTGGTTGTTTCCACTACTGTAAGCATGTAGTGTTTGCCTTGGCATGTTTGGGGAAGGGTGATGTAATCAATCTGCCAGGCCTCCCCGTACTTATATTTAGACCACCTCCCCCCATGCCACAGGTGCTTTATCCAGTTATCCTGCTTGATCACAGCACGTCTCACATTCATGGATTACTTGGGAGATACTGTCCATGGTTAAATGCCCACCTCGGTCTCTGTATGTTGCATGTCTTCCCCTATGACCTGAGGCATCATGAGCCACTGGGCCAGAAATAACTCTCCCTTGCAATGCCAGTCCAGATCCACCTGAGACAGTTTAATCTTGGCAGCTTGATCCATCTGTCGCTGCAATGTTCTTCAGTAGCCCAACACTTACGTACATGTGCATCTATGTACTTTTACAGCCAAGTCCTCTACCCATGCATCATTGCCTTGCCACAAGTCAGCAGCCCAGATGAGTTTATCCCTGCACTGCCAATTGGTCTTTTTCTATCAGTCTAGACACTCAGAGACAGAGCATTTGCTACCATCCATGAGTTAGTGTAGAGGTAGAGCACTGGCCATTTCCCTCATTCAGCAATACCTAAAGCCAGCTGGATAGCTTTCAGCTCTGCAACCTGACTTGATCCACCTTGTCCCTCAATAGTTTCTGTGACTTGCCCCATAGGACTCCATATAGCCATTTTCTATTTTCATTTTTTCCCTACAATACAGCAGAAACCATCAAGGAAGAAAGCGTGTTGCTCTTCATTTTCTGGTAGATGATTGTATGGTGGGATCTCCTCAGCAAGTGTCACCTTTTCCTCCTCCTCCTACGATGATGATGATAATCTGAAATTCTCACCTTCAGGCCAAATTCATTAGGATCTCCAAGATCCCGGGGAGGTTGGGGTTTCCAATTCAAGCTTGCTGTGCTATTCACTTACTCCATATAGCATCAGTGGCATGATGTGTGAAAGCGACTTTTCCTTTGAACATTGTAAGAGATGGTCCAAGAATCTGCCTCACAACCATCGCCAAAGACACAGAGACTGAGACTCTTGGAGGGACAGGGGGCTCGGAAACCCCAAGGACAGAGAAAACCCCAGCACAACAGCTTTGGCCTGGCTGAGGTGGGATGTCTGCCAAGTGTTGCCTACAGGTGTGTTTGCTGCACCAAGAACTAGTACACGTTCCCATGGAAACCTCGTGCAGGAAACAAGAGGCAAGTCACAGTGGACTGATGCACCTGCTGCCAGGACTGTTCACACTGTACATTGCATGATATCTCCCCACCTTCTGGCCCCACTGCCTGCCACTTTGGAAAAAACTATATAAAGACTCCCTAATCAACCAAAATGTCGAGATCTCCCCGCAGCGACGACGAATCTATTGGCAGACAGCCAGAAGGACTTAGTCTATCTGTGGTAGCTATCCTCCTTTCTTCCTTCTGTCTCTCTCTCTATCCTTTGTTTCTGTCTCTCTCTCTCTTCTCCTCTATTGCATTACCATGTTGTTGGCACTTAATAAAGGTGCATTGTGTTGATTAAAACCATAATTTGTCCTGTCTTTTGCACTCTGAGATCAACAAACAAACCATCACGACCACACTTGCATTAGTGGATAGTGACAAACATCCAGCCCAGCAGTGGCAGATGAAGTGCGAGGAGGAGCTGTGCTTCACTGCCAATCACCTCTGAAGCAGCTTGAACCCTTTCATAAGCTGCCAATATTTTTTTTTCTCTTCGAGTGTAACAAGCCTCAGATCCTTTGTATCCCCAACTCCAGAACCTCAGGCATCATCCTGGAATCTCCCTGGGCACTTTTTCCCAGAGGCTCCAGGAAGACCTGTTCTGCCCAGCTGCATTGCAGAGCATATTTTTTACATCTTGTCTTCTCCCATCTGGCCCAAGGGATTGCTGTATGAGCAATCTCCTGTTTAATTTATTAAAAAACTTGTTATTGTTCAAGATCCCACATGAAATAATTTTTCTTCTGTGACACATGATAGAGAAGGCTTACTGTATCTGACTGTACTCTGGAATATGCATTCTCCAAAAACCTACACTGCCTAGGAAAGCCTGTGTTTCCTTTGATGGTTGGTGGGGACATAGCTGCTATTTTGTTGACCATATCCATTGGAATCTGATGATATCCATCTTGCCATTTTACTCCTAAAGACTGGATTTCTTGGGCAGGTCCCTTGACCTTGCTTTGTTTTATGGCAAAACCAGCCTTCAGGGGGATTTGAATTATCTTCTCCCCTTTTTCAAATACTTCCTCTGCTGTGTTGCCCCACATGGTGATGTCATCAATGTATTGCAAGTGTTCTGCAGCCTCACCCTTTTCCTGTGCAGCCTAGATCAGTCCATAGCAGATGGTGGGACTGTGCTTCCACCCCTGGGGCAGTCAATTCCAGGTGTACTGGACACCTCTCCAGGTGAAAGCAAACTGTGGCCTGTACTCTGCTGTCAGAGGAATGGAGAAAAACACATTAGCAGTGTCAACGGTAGCACCACTTTTCTTCCTTGAACCCCAGTTTGTACTGAAGTTCCAGCATGTCCAGCACAGCAGCACTCAGTGATGGTGTGACTTCATTCAGGCCACAACAGTCTACTGTCAGTGTCCCCTGTCCACTGGACTTGGGCACTGGCAATGAAGGACTTTTCAAGCATGAGAGAGTCTTGCTGTCCACTCTGGCTCTCCAGTTCATGAAAAATCTCTGCTGGGGGTTACAGAGTCCCAGTTGGTGCAGTGCTGTCGACGGTGCACTGTTGTGGTAGCAATTGGTGCCTGTTGTTCTTCGACCCTCAACAATCTCACAGCAGAAGGGCCCTCTGAGAGACCATGCAAGGTATTAATTCAGTTGCCTAATTTCCTCTGTCTACACAGCAGCTATCCCAAAAGCCCAGCAATGAATGCTCTTCTAGGTCCTTGAAATACTCTCTCTTCAGATAATCTATACCAAGGATGCACGGGGCCTCTGGGCCTGTCACAATGGAGCATTTTGCCATTCACTCCCAATCAGGATCACTTCAAATTCCAGTACAGGCAGCTGCTGGGATCCCCCTGTCACCCCAGAAATAGAGATGGATTCTGCCCATACGTATCTTGATGGCATCTTGTGACATTGTTCCCACAGGTGTCAACTAACTTATACTCTTGTGGGTCTGATTTGCCAGACCATCAGATTCACACAGTCCAATAGATCTGTTTTCCCTTCTCCCCACCTGGCTGGAGGCAGGGTCTAAGTTCTGGTCATAGTACTCATTGCTCACTTCTTGTAGATATGAACTGGACATCCTTTCGAGAAGATCAGAAGTAACATCAGCCCTTTTATTCTGTCTGGAGACCTGAGGACTTGCCCCATGGAAACTGGGGCAGCATTATCCTTGAAGAATTTCCTGCAGTGATTATTCCTCCTCTCAAATCACATACCTGTGCTGCTAAGGCAGAGGCAAGGTTTTCCACCCCTCTTCCTCTCTGTGGTCAGGCAGGTAAATCCACAGGTTACCTCTTGGTGCGTACCCTCTCTCTCAAGCAGGGGGTGCTTCCTCCCAATAGCAGACTCTGGTCTGTACTGGTGGGGCACGGGACACTTCTCCTCTAGTGTGCTTGACTCTTTTAAATCTGTCCATGGGCTTGGACAGTCTTTCCACAGCCAAGGTCCAGGTAGGTAGGGAGGACAAAAATGATCTTTATATTGCCAGAGTCAGCACTGTTTGTTCGCCTTTCATTGACATCAATGCCAATAAGTTGGTGTACAACGATGGCATGCTCCTGTACAAACTTCTGACACATGGGTTGTGTACACTGAACCTCATCTGGATCTACAGGGGACTGCTCACCATTTGAGTCCCTATAGACTACCTCCAGCACAGATAATTCTCTCAGGTACTGGATATTGGTACATGGATTCTCCATGGCATTCCACCTGCTTGGGCACACTACTAGATCATCTTTGAGAGGATGCCTTTCCCTCACACTTGACAGGAGTCACTTCCAGAGGCTGAGAGTTTCTGTCCTCTTCCCAATCCTCTTGTCTATGCATCCTGCAGCCCAGGACAGGGATCCCAGTTGCTTGGCTACCATCTAGTTTCATAGTTTGGGTTGTGATATCCCAGCATTGGAGCAGCCAGGTCACCAGGGTCTCATGTGACTGGCAGCTGAAATCATTTTGCATCTCTCACTGTTTATCCAAGGATAGGGATCACATAACTACCTCTGGCTCTATGTCTTCCTCCTCTTCTGAGGGTCTTGCTTTGTTGAAGGTTAGGAATTTTTTTTCCCCTTTTTGTTTCCTTTTCTATCAGGGAATTTTCTCCCATTTGTTGCCTAAGAGACAGTAACAACCAGTACTTAAGAGAGAGAGAAAAAAAGTGGCCATGGTGGGGGGAAGGGGTTGCTGGCTGCAGCCTCTTAGCCAGAGGCTTTTCTCCTGGGAAGGGTGGAGATATTGTGAGTTTTTGGCTGGGGGATCAGGGGATTTGGGCTCAGCTCCTGGCACTCACTCGCACTCTCGGGATCAGAGGGGGAATGGTCAAGTTGCTGCTGTCAAGGGAAGAATTCACTGCCACCATGTAGTCCAGCCTGGCACTGGCTCTTCTTTACCATGGGTGAGCCTCTAGTCATAAGAGTAACCAGTGAACTGGGACCTTATTAACACCCAATTTGACAGGAAAGGACCCTCACCATCTTCTCCAGCACCTCAGGAGAAAAATCCAGGACCTTGGGCCCTTCCTCCTTCCTGGAGGGACATATCTCCCGGCTGCATGCAGCAGCTGCTGTGGAGAAGCACAGCTACTGCTGCCCAGCCCGATTGTTTTGTGCTGCTGCCTTGGGCTTTTTTGCTACACTCCAACCCAACACCCCATGTCTGCCAGGACACCCCGTGGCTCCTGCTATGGCTGCAGAGTTTCTGCTACATTTTTGTTCACCACCCCAGCTGTGCACACCTCTGTCAGTCCAGCTGCTGGTCCTAGATTCCTGGCACAGCCCATGTCACCATCTGGAGGGGCACCAGGCCCAGCTGCCCCTGGGGGTGTGCAAAGGAAGCCCCTTTTCCATCTCCCCTGCCAGCCCAGCCGCCATTGCCCACAGGCAGAGAGGCGGCCATGCTCACACCACCGTGCCCCCTGCTGCCGTCGCGGGGGAGTGACCGTGCCTGCCCCGCCTGGCCAGGAGCCACCAGCGCCCCTGCCGGCTGTGACCGGAACTGCACCAAAGGGGAAAGCGCCTGACAGCTGGGACAAGGCTGTCACTGGGTTTATGGCTCTGTTTGTTCTTGCTGTTGTTGTTTGTTTGCCTTGTTATACATAAATACACAGTAAATAACTGTTATTCCTTTTCCCATACCTTTGCCTGAAAGCCCCTTAATTTATAAGTTATAATAATTTGGAGGGAAGGGAATCACATTTTCTATTTGAAAGGAGGTTTTTCCTCGGCAGACATCTGTCTTTCAAACTAAGACATGCTTCCTCTTCATCCCTTGCTAGGTGAACTGATTTGGTCTTGGATTTCTTCTTCTGTATAGATGTGTGTGCTAGTTTGAAAGTAAACCAGTGTGAGAAATGAACCCCACACAATTACCTTAAGAGGGATCTCAGGTCAGAGTTACAATTTAATAGAAAGATTAAAATACATGCAATGATACAGCAAAACTGGCTTAAACCCACAAAGTCAGAGTACAACCTTGTGAAAAACGAGGTTCACTTTCTTAGAAAAAATTATAAGTTTAATAAATATTTTTTAAAAGACAATTAGTAGGCAAAAATAAAGCCAAAGTTCTTGGCATGCAGCCAGAGAGCACACCCTATCCCTTTCAGAACACTTGTTTAAAAAGATCAGTATGTTACATATTCAACAGACCCTAATGCATTATTCAAACATTTCTTTGAGTTCAGATGTTCTCTTGGTTTTGCATCACCCCCCCACCTGTCCCATTTTACCAAATTAACATTTTATTACTCCTTGTAGATAAATTTCTTGTTGGCGTCTTTTGGTCGTCCTATGTCCCATTTGTCTGATACTAGGAGATAAATAAATTCCTTCTTGTATCTTTGGTTCACCACTATCTTCATCTGGATAATTCAGGAATGCGGGAGGATCCCCTCTACCTTCTGGTTTGGCTGGTTTAGATGTTACAAAAACACTCTTTTACTTTTAACACTATGTTACAACTCAAACATTTACATATTCATAACATCATTTTTAAACCCTGTTAAAAAGAAACTAGAGAGAGAGAAAAACCCAACTTCCCACATTATATATCTATAGCATTCATTTTAATATTTTCAGAAAACCAACTTTAAAATATGTATTTATAACAACCTGCACCGTGTAGGTCAGGGTGGGTCCTATCAAGAGGGGTTTGCAGTCCTGTGGAAGTGATGGTTGCTGTTGAAAGTGTTGTCCTGTGGAAATCCAAAGTCCTCCTTTGGATCCATCAAGTGATGCTGCTGGCATCCTGAGTCCCTCATCATATACACTCAGGTTCAGATGGGAGTGCTCAGTACCTCCCCCATGGTGGGAGTTTCATAATGTAAATGATGTAATACTGTGAGTCATTGCAGCTGCCTATTCTGCTGATGCCATCGAGTCCTTTATGGCCCATTAGCTACACATGACCCCCTCAGGATGGATGGGACTGTGCTGCTGCTTGCTAGAGGGAGTAATTTTGGCCAAGTCATTGGTGAAGAAAAAGAAACGCTGCCCTGCCCTGCAGGGTTTTCCCCTTCTCTCTTATCTCATTTAACACCCAGCTTGGAGCCTGCAGTGCTGGGTGTGCATTGGGCACCTACTGCAAATGATCCATCATTAACAGTTTGTCAGAAATTAAGTACAGCAGAGTAGAAAACACAGTTTGGTTAAACCCATATAGTGCTTAACTTCTCAGGCAACTATGACAGTGTGACTGTTACTGGCATGGGCTGTTCCTCTGGTTCAGCTGTAGTTTGAGTGGCCACAGTGCTTATTGCTCTGCTCTGAGGTGTCTAGTATCAGGCAGTGTCTGATAAATAGTAGCTAGGGCTCAGCACACTGCAAAACTTCCCATCTCTAGAGCTGCCACAGAATTTTTCCTTTATGTGTTTTATCACTTTAACACGATCCTGTAGTTGTTCCAGGGTGAACTTCCAAACCATTGGAGAAGCTCTCCAAAAGCTGGCCCATTTTCTCTCACATTTCATCCCACTCAGGTCTATTACATCCTGAATAACATCCCTAGAAATCTAAACATGGTGTGGATCCCATGAGGAGATATGGCAGCCTTAGGAACAAGAATATACTTTCCTTAAGATCCAAAGGGAATTCAAGTCTCAAAAGCTGTTGTAACAGGCCTGAAGGAGGAAAAGGGGGTAAAAAGCTGGGGAAAATTGTCCTCCCCTGTTCCTCCCACAGGAAGGATATGATTATTAGTGGATTCCTAAAGGTAGTGCCCAAGGTAAGGGTAGAAGAGCAGCACTGCATCCACATCCCCAAATACCTTCATTGCCCTTGATGTCATGTCATAAACTGATATTCCATAGTAGAGCAAAGCAATCCTGATCCCTCTCCCTGCTTTGAAAAAGAGCACCATGGTGGGCACACAGTGCACACATGGAAAGATATACAGGGTTAGGTGCCACAGCCACATGAACAGACCGAGCAACATTGTGACCAGTGACACCAGACCTAATACAGCAAATACTTAGATCAGACTTACTTCCAACATGCTCTGGACAGATCTATTGTTATCTCAACCCTTCATGACCCACACTGGACACCAATCAAGGCTGTCATGGTTTAGGAATGGTATTCTCCAGTTTAGTACTCCTGCTAAAACCAGACATTGCTTGCCCTCTCCCCTCCAACTGGAGGCACAGAAGGCAAAGGTCATGGGTTGAGATAAGAACAATTTACTGGAAAGAACAAAGATAAGAAAACTAACATTAACAACAACAAGATTAATGAAAAAATGTATAGGAAAAAATTACTTACACAGAAAGCCCCCAACAATAAACAAGTACCAGACTTCTTTCTCCACCACATTTTCTTGACCAGAAGTGTCCTGGGGTGACTTTTTGATACTTGTATCCCCAATTGTCTCTTCTGTTTATGCTGTATGTTAAGTTCTGTACCTTTAAGACTAAGTAACCCCTGATAAGTAACAGCTGTGTTAATTAACCAGTACAGCCTTGCCCCTGATGAGTAACAGCTACATCCAATAAAGATGAGTGAAATAAAAGAGGGATAGCTGGTAAGAGGAGAATTGTCATGGAGGAGCAACCTTGAGGAGCATGAGGCAGAGACTCATGATGCAGGATCCTGGAGAGAGAATCACTGCTATAAGACTAGTTTTGAGAATGAAAGGGGAGAAAGAAAACACACATGCAGCTTGTTTTGAAAGCAGCATTCCCTCCTCTGCATTCCTGCTCTTGGACTGTGCTTGTCTGAGACCTGTCCTGGACTGAAAAACCCAGAGAGACTCCTGGATCTCATGCCTGCAAGCCCCCCGGGGCCCAGGATGGCATTTTTCCAGCACCGGAGGAATTGGTAAGAGACTGAGTGAGCTGAGCCACCCATAGCAAGGACTTTCTGAATTTACCATCTCACTTCAGAGCAACGAGAGGTTTTATTGTTTCGTATTATTCATTCTTTATGCTTGTGGGCACTTTATTTGTTAAATAAATAGTTTTTTCCACTTTCCTCCGAGGAAGTTATTTTTTCCTGGACCAATTGGGGGAAGGGCTGTTTGGGTTTGCTTCCCAGAGGGACCCCATTCAGGGGTTCTCTCACAAATTTGCCCTAAATCAGGACAAGAAGGAACCCATTTCCTCCAGAATGAAGTCACTTTTCCCCACACCTGGCAATGACATGAAGTGGGATCAAATAACCTCCCTCCCAGCTACTGCAAAAATAAACACTCTGTCCTGGGTGGAACCAAGATATATTTATTTATAACTATGTGCTTTATATGATTTTATTAATTGTCATTATTTGCATCATTATTAATTTTAAAAACTTCATTTGTTTTTTGCATAATGAGTATCTACCATAGAATCATAGAATGGTTTGCGTTGGAAGGGACCTTGAAGATTATCTAGTTCCAACTACCTTCCACTAAACCAGGTTGCTTCAAACTCATCCAATGTGGCCTTGAACACTTCCAGAGATGGCAATTCCACAGCTTCTCAAAGCAAAAAAGGACCATCAGTCAAAGAGAGCAAAACATTGTACCCCCTAATGCACAGCCCTCATCTCCAGATTTGCCTTGGACTTTCTTCTTCAGTCAGATTAATTCTTTTTCAGTAAGATGATAAAACAGATGGGTAACCCTGTGTATCTCACATTCTGCTTTTGGCTACACCCACTGTGTGAAGAATCCCTTTCCTATTATTTGAGATTTAACCCATGTAGATTTCCACTTGGTTGTTTCCCTGGACTCAGCCTTTCCAACCTCATAGCTGCAGTGATACAAACATCAGCTGAAGCACAAAGTCATCTCCTGTGTACAGGAGCTAAGCCAAGAGCTAATGTACAGAACCCGGCCCGCAATCAGGCAAAATGGGCCCTCAGGTATCAGGTGTCCAGTTGTTTTTATGGGAATTCAGAGGAAATTTCTGGAAACATAGTAAGTTCAACATCTTGTGAGAAATCCACCAAGGTCCACTGAGAATAAATATGACTGGTAGGATTACAGCCTTTAGCAGTAAAGTGATCTTCTTGGTCTCATAGTGATTTGGACTGTACACCTGACATAAATACTCAAAATACTGTTTGCAGTATCTCAGTTGTGACAAGAGAAACTGAGACCCATTGTTTAACGTTTCACAAAACGGGAAAGGGAGCTCTGTCCTTACACTCTGCAGAGGTAAAAACAGTAGGGATGGGTGGGTGTTCTGTCCCACTGAAGGCTTGTACAAACCCAGATGTAAATTTAATCCAGGGAGAACTGGCATCTGAACCACGGCCAAGTTTAAGAGGAGGCATGTCTTCCCTGCAGAAGCAGCCAAGTATGTGAGATTTAATATAAGGTGATGGCAGGCTCTCAAGACTAGGTGGCCTCATTGGACTTGTAGTGAAGATAGCATAATTTTTAGCAGATTTTCACACTTCTAACTGCAAGATCAGACAGCAGCAGCTCAAATCTGAATCTGGGAAGCTCCCTAACACTAGAACTTTTCCGAACAATTTTCTCTCCACTGTTTACACACAGAAACACTCTATCAACGAGCAGTATGACAATGTTACAGCATGACTGTAATACCCAGTATGCAAGGCACTCAACACTATGAGCCAGTTGAAAGGGATCTTAAAGACTGCCATGGGCAGGGACACCTTCAGATAGACCAGGTAGCTGGAAGCCCCATCCAGCTTGGCCTTGGAGACTTCCAGGGATGGGACACTTGTAAATATCTTGCTATATTCTGATACCTTCTTCTGTTAATGATGAAATACATACCTATTGTTAAGACACACACTACTGCCTTCAACATTGTTCTAGTTTTCTTGCAGTTGCCAATGGAGGGTGGAGCCTAGAGCCATGTGGGTGTTGAATCACAGCATTGCTGCAGGTGTGGCTTCAGGGAGTAGAAAAGGTGAATGCAGACCAGAAGTGCCATTTTGTTCCTTTTTTTAGGGGAGCAAGGCGGTGAGTGAAGCTCAGCTGAGCCAAGCCTGGCTGAGCCCAGCCCAGCCAAACACTGCTGAGCGCAGCTAAGCCCAACCAGGTGCATGCACTGGTCCCAGAGGGAGCTCCATGGACTGGAGTGTTTGGTGTGGACAACCCCAAAGCAGCATGGCACAGACAATCACTTTGGAGGGCTTGTCTGTCATTGGTTTTCATTGTCTCAGGTTTGGGGAAGGGGAATGCTGGTTGTGGTAACATCCTTCATCTTCTCACGTGTCTCAGGAGGCCACGTGGTGCTGGCTCCACTAGTGTCTGCCATTTTGTCTTTGTCTCAGTGGCCCTGCAGAGCTGTGTTGGAGTGGTGAGCACCTTTTTGTATGCAAATCGCCCTCTGTTTTGTAATTTTTTTAATATTGTTGCCATTCAATTTTTTGTGTTGTTGTATTCAGGTGAATTGTTCTTAACTCAGAAACTGGGTTTTTTTTTCATTCTCTCAACAGAGGGGGTTGGGGAAGGGAAGTGATTGAGTGAAGTTTAATTTTCAGCTGAATCGAAACCTCAACAAACATACAACTGCAAACACGTGTAGGAGGAGTACTGATTTCCAATGGATCAACCGTTAACATATATTTTAAGTTTTAATGTTTTTAGAGCAAAGTGTTCTTCAATTCAATTGTATTCTTCCAATAAAACTACTTTTATGCTTTTATAAATTTCAGTGATATTAGGAAATTAGACAGGCAATGAAAATGTGGTAGAAGTTAAAAAACACATTAGAGAGGTCAGAAGTTTATATTTACTTCTGTAGAGAACATGTCAGGGTTAGCTTGCACAGAAAAAACTGCAGGGATTTGGGTTGATGGTGGTTTGGGTTTTTTTATTTTTAAACTTCTCTTTTGCTTTTTTAGTTATTATTTGTGTATGGACAATCCTACTATGAAAAGCCAGTATCCATAAAGGAGACAGAGGAGTTCTGCAACTTTATTTGAATAAAGGGAGAGAGACCGCTGTGGCATACCCACATGGGGTTTCTCTAAGAGGTTTTGGAGGTCACAGCCTCCTTTTATCTTAAACTCCTGGCTGCATGTTGCCCTCTTCCTTTCCCCATTGGCTGATGTACTGGGAAGGTACACCTTCCTGAACCACTTGCTACATATTCCCCCTTTGAACGTGTCATTTTCCCCCAAAGTTTGGAAGTTCAGTCTATCTGGGTCCTGTACAGGCTTTGTGCAGACCCATTTGGCCTATTACCCTAAATTAGTTCAGGAATTCAAACTGTCTGGTCAAACTGTCTGGATTCTATGAAGACATTAAGACCCATTTCTCCTAAAGACCTTTACCCATTGAGTTGTTTCACAGAATCTTAGAATGAACCAGGTTGGAAAAGATCTTTGAAATCATGAAGTCCAGCCTATGACCTAACACATCTCCTCATCAACTAAACCATGGCACAGAGTGCCATGTCCAGTCTTTTTTAAAACTCATCCAGGGACAGTGACTTCACAACCTCCCTGGGGAGACAATTCCAGTGCCCAATCACTCTTTCAGTGAAGAATGTTTTTCTGACTTCTAATCTAAACTTCCCCTGGCGCAGCTTAAGACTGTCCTCTTATTCTGTCAGGGGTTGCCTGGCAGAAGAGTGACTCCCACCTGACTACAACCACCTTTCAGGTAGTTGTAGAGAATGATAAGCTTCCTTTTTTACAGGCTAAACAACTCCAGCTTCCTGAGCCGCTTTTCACAGGGCTTGTGTTCGAAGCCCCTCACCAGCCTTGTTGCCCTCCTCTGGATGTGCTCAACTGTCTCAATGTCCTTCTGTCCTAGATTACAATGTAAAATTGTGCCCAAGGTTTGTATTCTATCCCCATGAGCTGTTGGAGCCAAGGTGGGGCAGTGTTTTCCTTATCTTCTGTTAATGAGCCTAACAATGCCTTGCCACATGACTCATAGATAACTTCCTCCGGGAGTTATCTTTGTTTAATGGGCCATCAAGGACCCACTGCATGACTCATAGAATGAGATCATCCCCATTGTGAGATGCTCCGCCCAGGGGGAGGAGCCAAGCATTCCCACCTGGATAAATCCAGGGTTTGGGACAGCACAGGCAGCTTTTATCCACTGGACTTCCAGAGGAGACAAGAGCTGCCAGACGTTTCTACAGGAATCACTGCTTCCACAAGACCATCTCATCTGGACTGCCTCTACCACCCTAACTAACAGGGTGTCAGGTTGTATTCTGACTCTGTCAGGTTTTTTTTGTATTATTACTTTTATTTTATTTTACTTTACTTTATTTTCTTTTCATCTTATTAAATTGTGTTTCTGACTTGGAGTCCTTCACTGGTTTTGCTTTCAAACCAGCACACCTTCCTAAACTGAGGGGCCCAGAACTGGACACAGCACTCAGGGTGCTGCCTCACATTGCCAAGTACAGGGGAAGAATTATCTCCCTGCTCCTGCTGGCCACACTATTCCTGATAGAGGCCAGGATGCTGTTGGGCTTCTTGGCCACCAGGGCACACTGCTGGCTCATGTTCAATCAGCTGTCACCAGTACCCCCAGGTCCCTTTCTGCCTGGGCACTATCCAGCCACTCTGTCCCCAGCCTGTAGCACTGCAGGGGGTTATTGTGGCCAAAGTGCAGGACTTGAAACTTGGACTAGTTTGTAAAGACATTAACACCCACCTTTCCTATCAATTGGAAAGTCAGGGGCATGTTATCTCTACAGTTTAAGAACTGGCCAAGCAAGGCAATATTACAAATTTCTTTCTTTATCTCTCAAAAATATCAAACTGAAAAATCCAGAGAAGTTTCTTGGTCTAAACATGCAGAAGACTTAACTTGGATTAAAATCACACTTTTGAACTTAGATTTCAACAGTAATTCAGAAGTCTGCAAATGTCTATGTACCTACCAGCCTAGTCTCTGCAAGACGCAATATATTCAGTCTTGTACTCTGCAGTCTGGTCTTTGCTCAATGGTTTTTGCTCCTGGCATATAATCCACACCAAAATGTCAAATGAAGGTACAGATCCAGAGAAAATTCAGAAAATATTAAGGAGAAAATGCACTTATTTTATCTAAAGAAGTATACCTCCAGTATTTTCAAATAGCTCTATATTAACCTTCCAATGGATCTCAAAACTGTCAGCCACTTCTAAGTCTTGTGTGCTCTTGTCCCCTCCTCTTATGTAAGAGTAACCTGCCATGCCTAGTGACTTGTTTTGCAGAAAGCAAAAAATACTGAGGTGCTGAAGGCTGGGAGAAGTAAGTTTACACAGCTGCCTTTGAGAGAAGGCCACAGGAGGACCTAATGTGGGGAGAGGAAGAACAGCCAAAAGTATTGATAAAGCAGAAGAGGGAGGAGAAGTGAACATGAGTTGAAAGATGAAAATTCATACTTTGTTTTTCAGAAAGAGAAAGAAGAAAGGAAATGAAGACTAAGAGATTTGGGGAGAAGAGAATAAACATCACCCATGTACTCTGGACTGTGGAAGATGTTAACACCATGGAGGAAGCAAGAAAGAGAAAAGAGACATCGAGGAGCTCCAAGGATGCACTGTGACCAGTCTGGAAGCATGGAAGCATAGGGAATGCCAAGGGTTTACATGAATCACATATGCCAATTGCCAAAGCAAAACTAGAAAACTGAAAACTGACAAAGAGCTTGATTCCCTCCTCATTAACCAAAAAGGCCAAAGCATTGGCACAAGAGCACACCTCTCATTTTCTTCTCAGTTATTTTATCAAAAGGAGGGCATGACTACAGTGTTAAGTATAAATAGTTCACTTTACACCCTCCAACAGATTGCAAGTACAAAACTGCAGAGCATCTTTTTCTCTAAATGTGACCTCTAATTGAAAATATTATTTTGTACCACTAAAATTATTTTCTAGTGATGAGGTTAGTGTCCATCTGGGAAGGAATTAAATAGGATCTCAAAGAGAGTTAATCAGAAAGGCATGTTGCTATCAGAGGTTCTGGTTCCTTTTTATCCAAGTTTTATAGCCATACTGTGTATCAGGAATGTCAAGAATCACTTTTGTTACCCAGTGAGCAATATTTTGCTAAAATCAAGGGATTTTTGTCATTGACTCCCAAGGGTAAATCACAAGAACAATGGAGTTTTAAATTAATAGACATGAACTTCATAACACAGGAATGCTGCAAGCATCATAATGTAGCACACAAATAATTTAAATAGATGTCCCTGTTCTTCTTATTCCTTGTTTAAAGAGCATTGTGGAAGCTCCCTACCCAAAGGCACAGAAGCAATACAGCAATAGAGGAAGGTGACCAGGGACTCATAGTAGGACAGTCATAATATGTAAATGCTCCAGCTAAAACATTAGTGATGAATTTACACCCAGACACATGTCTTTCTGAGAAAGTACAGAGAGAATAATGTCTAGCAAGAATTTTGGTGGTCAGTGAGGATAAATGCAACATAAACTGTTTTAGGTTACAATGTAAGATGTAGCTAAAAGTAAGTATTCTATTACCATCTATGTAAGCAGTTAAAATAGGTGAGGCAGTGTTCTTTATCTCCTCCATACTCATCCCTGGTAAGTCCCTCTGGGGGTTATCTCTGCTAATGGGCCATCGAGTCTCACTGCATGACTCAGAGAATTACATCATCCCATTGTGATGTAATCCCATCCCCATCCTCTGCCCAGGGGGAGGAACCAATCATTCCTACCTGGATATAATCTGAGGTTTTGGAACACCAGGGCCCTACCTACTGGATTCTCAGAGGACAAGAGCTACATAACCACCACTGGAACTTCAGAGGAAGACCAGACTTTACTACAGGATCACTACTTTAACAGAACCACACCCATGATTTAATCAGACTGCTACCACCACCCTGACCAATAGAGTGTCAGGTTGCATCCTGACTCCGTCAGTTTAAGCCGGTGTTTTCTGCCTTCATTTTAATTTTCCTATTAAATTGTAGTTCTGACTTGGAATCTCTCGCTGGTTTGCTTTCAAACTAGTACACAAATGTATATTATTTTTTATTGAAAGAATGAAACAATATCAAGACTCATCCTTCTAATACTGGAATTGATCTGCTTATTTACCCAACTGCATGTAATACCCTAGGGATGGTTTTTAGCATCCCAACAGAGCCAAGTCTAAGCCTTATCTCAATATACAGAAGAAATGAAACTGCCAAGTACCTGTGTGATCATTTGCACTTGCACTCTAACCCTAAGACAGACCTTTGTCTGTGGCTGAGCAAAACAAGCACATCTACCCCAAAGGTCATATGTAGCTCATTTAAAATAGCAGCTTACTTGCAAGACAAGCTCTTTTCCAGACCAGAAACCAAATAAAACCTTCTAAATCCAGCATACACATGTTCTGGGAGACAACAGCAAACAAAAGGTATAACTGGAACCACTAGTAACTACAGATACAGCTGGAAAATATTTTTTAAAGTATTGTGCTAGAAAAAATACATAAATGTTTAAAGAAGTTGGTGACCACAGTGATGGGTGCCATTTAGAAACCAGAATATAATACAATAAAGTGCATTTGGCTCTTTTCATAATCAACCGCATGTTCCTAGTCATCAGCATGAGAGTCAAGCTAAACATTTCAAGCCACATCATCAAAGACAATAAAACTCTATAAGCCAATGTGTCCTACCCAGCAGACTGTATTTTTGTTTTATGTGTAGCTCATTCATTGTCCCAACGATTTTCTTATATTTTACCAGCTCCTTTTGCTTGTTTGCTACTTTTAAATACTGTACTTTTAAAATCACTGGGTAACTCACATTCAGATGACTGCTCAGATTCCTTAAAGGATTTTGTTCCCATTAGAAAACTCAGTGAAACAGCCACCTGTGGAGTGCTTAACACTGAACAACTTCTGAAATACCTGGGGAGATTCCATTGGAAAACTCTGGATCTAACCAGCCTTCCTAAAGAAGAGGGATTTAACAATTGCATGGTATCCCTCTCCTCTCCTCTCCTCTCCTCTCCTCTCCTCTCCTCTCCTCTCCTCTCCTCTCCTCTCCTCTCCTCTCCTCTCCTCTCCTCTCCTCTCCTCTCCTCTCCTCTCCTCTCCTCTCCTCTCCTCTCCTCTCCTCTCCTCTCCTCTCCTCTCCTCTCCTCTCCTCTCCTCTCCTCGGAGAGGAGTATGACGAATAGCAAGGGCTACCTCTACATGCCTGTTTGTTTTTCTCATTAACAAATTAGAGTATAATGGCTGTTAGACACAGAAGAAGATGAAATACAAAGATCTGCTGTCCAACAGGTTGGTGGTCTGTCTGCCTGCAAGGCAACTAATTCATACAGCATTTACATCTTGCAAAATTAATGCTTTTTGCTTTCAGTCTACAGATAAAAACAATGCCAGAACATTCTAATAGATGACTGGCAAAGACTCATCTTGTTGGATCTCATTAGTGAGATCCATAAAACCAGTGCAAATGAGTCAGATGAGGAGCCTGCCATATTTTCAGTATTCAATCCCATGATTTTCCACTAAAACCTGGGAGGAGACTGACTGATGAGGCCTCCAGAGCTCAGTCAGAAATTATTCCTGGCTCTTCTCCAAATTCCCTGTGTGACCTTGTCTAAGTGAGTTTATTCTTTCCTGCCTCAGCCCTCTTGTCTAGCTGTAAAACACACCTTAAGTCTCTCTTGGTAAAACAAAAATACTGCACTTAGGTAGGATTAATCAGCAACATGAATTCAAAATAGGGAGTGATTAGTCAAGGTTAGGCCTGTTGTTTTTTGTAATAGTTCTTGGAGGTTGTAATGGATCTCCAGCTGAGCATGAATAAACTCTGTAATTGGTTATGAAAAAAGCATCTCACTGGAACATTGGCAGGACTGGAGCCTACAAGCACCCTACAGGTCTTCACCTGCTGGTGGTAACCCAGCTAGAGAACAGCATCCCGCTTTGGGTGCATGTCAGGGAAGGCAAACCACTAGGAAGATTTTTGAAAAAGATGAGAGGGAGACCAGAATGGCAGAGACACAAGAAGAGCCTGAATTAATTGCTGTCATCTATCCAGAAAGAAAAATGAGACAGAGGAAAGCAGGGCTAAAATAACAGTGTTCAAGGCTGCTGCAAGATGGAGCAATCTCTTACAATATTTGTGGTGGCTAGGGAAAGAAACAAAGAGCTTCAACTGCAATAAGAGAAATTTATATTACATGTGGATTTATATTAAATGTGAAAGAAGTTCTCTAGCAGGAAGTGGAGAAAACACTAGATTAAATCATCCTGAGAAGTCGCAAACCCCATCTTTGGGGGCCTTAAAGAAAAAGTTGGACAGACCTCTTCCAGGAACAAAATGGGGATAATTAATCTTGCCATGGGGCAGCACAATAAACAGATCTGTTGAAATCCATTCAGCCTGTGCTTCTGTGATAATATCTGAGCAGATGCTGTGGGTTTGTAGATCATCTTGCCCAACAGAGCCCTTTTCTTTCTTCCTGAGAGACAGGTATTAGTATCTATAAATGGTTTTATGATCACTGTGTTTCATAACACACAGTTTAATGCCACATACACACTACCAAACTATAGCTTAAATTTCAACAAAATACTGTTCTGTTTCTCTACTGAATTAGACAGTTATGAGCAACTGTTTATTTTCCAATGCTACATTCACAAAATCAATTCACACAGCTTGCACTGAGAGGTGGGAAGAAAGATTACTGCTTGCAGGTAAGGGCTTCTCTCCACTGGTGTAAAAAGAATAAAGAAAAAATATATAAATGGCCTATCTAGTCTGCTTCTTAAAAAATGAAAATAAAAAAAGTAGGACACAAACTTCATCTTTGAATATATTTTTGCCTTAACCACAATGAATTTGAAAATGGTAGGACTATACTTCTGAATTAATTTTATTGTTGTCTCATGTGAGATTTATAATAAGAAAAGAAAAACTGTTAGTCCCCAGGATTTTAATTACTGCTCAGGGTCATGTTATACATGCAGGTGACACAGTCATTAGAATTGGTCACTTTACAAGTCATGGTGAAAAATTATCCTCTCTGTTCAGCCTGTTCACGATGTGTTTGCTCTCTTTCCAGCCTAAAAACATGCTCATGTAGAGGAACATCCCCCGCTGAAGCAAAAATTGCTCAATAAAATAGAAGAGTGATCACATCACTAATGGGAAAATTCCATGGCCATACTACTTCCCCCTTACAGACATTCCTGGTAGTTTCTGTTTAGTTCACTGCTTCATTATTAAATTGATACCAAAGCCTCACTAGGAAATAACAACATTTAACCAATGTTTCATTTGTTGTTGCCTCAGATACACTGTTATGCTTCAGATAAGCCCTTTTGTCTAGTAACAAAGGACAGTATTCACTTACATGACCAGTCATGTATGTGTTTACAAATGAAATATTAGAGCCCACATATGCTTCCATGTAAATCTGATTTCGCCCATTAGATTTCAAAAATTTACACTCCAGACAGATTTCCTAAGTAAAGCAATTTGACACAGTGATCCATCACTGGATGAAAAACAGTAAGCAAATAATGTGCCAGCTACATAAATGTTTCCCGGATATTAAGCTGGTCTACGTATATTAAGCTACATTCCCACATAACATAGAACAGCCTACAAATTATTAGGTTTTTGTCATTAATATCAATATATTTCGTATTTTTAAGCTTGGCTATCAAATACATTATAAGTTCAGCTTTCATGAAGAAAAATTATGTTTTTCCTATCTTAGAGGATGTAAAGAAGTCCCTATCAAGTAGTATCTCATGTCATATTGAGTAGCCTTAGAAATTTTTAAAAAATGCTTGTCTACTAAGCCAATAAGGAACTGGTGACACATTGTTTTAAACCTTTATTCTCTTCAGTACTATTTAACACACTAAAATTCAGAAGGCAAATCACAATTAAACAGCAGTTTTAGATAATACTAAGAGGGAAAAACAGGTTAGATGTATTGGGTCTGGCTGAGCTGGAGTTAATTTCCCCATTGCAGCCCTCCCAGAGCTCTGCTTTGCATCGGTAGCTAGAAACTGGGCTGGCACAGCATTAGCAGTGTCTCAACACTTCCCCCTTCCATCAAGGGGCAGAGGATGGGCAAGATCTTGGGAGGGGTCACAGCTGGGGGAGCTGACCCAAACTGACAAAAGGAATGTTCCAAAACATATGACATCACCTCAGATATAAAAGCTATGAAAAGGAGGAGGAAGGGGTGGGCATTCATTGTTTACAGTGTTTGCTTTCCAGACCAACAGCTACACATGTTGAAACCCAGCTTCCTGGGAAGTGTCTGAACATCACTTGCTGATGGGAAGTATGGAATAAAATCCTGGGTTTTTCTTCTTTGCTTGTGCGCATACAACCTTTTGCTTTAGGAAACTGTCTTATCTCAGCCTATGAGTTGTTATCTATCTTCTCACCCCTGTCCAGCTGAGAATAGAGTAATAGAGCAGCTTGGTGGGTGCATGGCATCCAGCCAAGGTCAACCCACCACATTGGGTAAGTTAAATATTTTAATTCAGGCTAAGATACACAAAAACCTTGAGAAGTCTCAGACCCCCCTTGGGAATTGTTCATCTATAGAAGAACAATAACGTATCAGAAAACTGCAGAAGATTGAAAATGGTGATTACTCTTACAGAGGAGTAAAAAACCACAGGACCTGGAAATTTGCAGGTCTGACAGCAAAAAAATAGAGGCACGTATAATTAAATAATCTATTTGTAAGCACTGGAAAGAAAAGACCTCCATGAGTAGCAGTCAGTGTGGACTCATGCTATAGGCAAATAATGTCAAACTACTCAGTTTCCATCTATGATACAGTATCAGGAATTGGGGTATGCAAAAGAGAATACATCAGATAGTTTTCCTTTAGTAAAGTTTTTCATGTTTTCTTATAATCACACCAATCACCCACATCCTACGTTAGAATATAATAGGTCAGCTAAAAAACTGGTAGGAAAAGACACTATTTATCAACATTTAATGTAAATGGAAGCAAAGATTCTGCCATGGATTACCATGGGATTTTTACTGTGACTATATGTCCAGAAGCAGGTAGTCAAGAGTCACAGGAGTGGAAGCATGAGGTTATTAATTGATGAAAAACATGAAGATACAGAGGGACAACTGAGAAATTAGAAGGTCATCTGTAAAGAAGAGGATGCTCTTCCACAAGGACAAGTGCAAGGTGCTACAAGTACAACAGAACAATCAGCTTTACAAATACCAGCCAGGGAACTAAAGACTAGATGAGGTAGATAAAGGGATGCAGTAATGTTGTCAGCCTGAGTCAGCAGGTCATCCCCTAGACTAAGTGCATGTATACACTGTTGAGCTGGAGTGAGAAGTGTCACTTCCACAAGATTCAGATGAAGCTTAATACTTAATTTCAGGGTGCTGCATTTCAGGAGACAGGAGGAGCTATTGGAGCCAGATAAAAGTTGGATGAAAACCAGGATGCAACCTGGAGTGCTTTGCTTGAAGACGAGAGTGCAGGGGATAGGTAGAACACTAAGTATAAGGATGTTGCAGAAGGAAAAGAAAATCTGTTCTCAAAATGTTATCATGAATAAAAGTAATGTGGGTTACATTTCATCACAGGAGACAAGGATTCATCACAGGAGACTTAAGCATTCAGAAAATCAGGAAAAAGTTTCATTTTTGTGATAGTACAAGTCAGCAGTGCAGCAGACTACAGTGTGTTCATCCTTACAGATATCTAATAATAGGTGGGAAAATATCTGTGAGGACTCATAAATATGGACTGTCTGTCTTGCTTTGGGGAAGAAATTACAGGATTTGTCAAGGTCCAATTTAGCCCTATGCTTCTTCAGTATTCAACACTTCAACAACAACAACAAAAAATTAAGAAAAGAACTCAGAACTTCCAGTTCTACAAATCTCAAGTTAAGGGTGATATAATTCACTTGTAGCCAGTAACTTTGTATAGTGAAGACCTGGCTACTCCAAGGAAAGAAACAGGGAGAAACAAAACTGTCCTAGTTTTGGCTGGGGTAGAGTTAAATTTCTTTGCAGTGGCTGGTATGGGGCTGCAGTTTGGATTTGCGCTGAACACAGCGTTGGTATTATAGAGATGTTTTTGTTATTGCTGAGCAGAGCTTATACAGAGCCTTCTCTGATTTTCATGTGACCATGCTGGCAAAGGAGTTGGGAGTGCATGGGAAGGTAGGAGGAGACACAGCCAGGACAGGTGACCCAAACTGACTGAAGGGCCATGTGACATCATGCTCAGTATAAGAAGTGGAGGGAAGAGGGAGGAAGGGGGAGAGAGAGATTTGGAGCAATGGCATTTTTCTTCCCAAGTAACCATTACCTGTGAGGCCCTGCTGTCCCTGGAGATGGCTGAATTCTTGCCTGCCCTTGGATGGCAGTGAATTAATTCCTTACTTTGTTCACACATGCAGTTTTTGCTTTTCCAGTTAGACTGTCTTTATCTCAACCCACAAGTTTTCTACCTTTCACCCTTCCCATTCTCTCCCTGATCCTGCTATTGGAGTAGTGAGTGAGCAACTGCATAGGGCTTCATTTCTGGCTGGGGTTAAACCACAACAAAAATCCAACAGGCCATTTTTCTGTGGGGCAGTAACATTATTCTGTTACAGGGGCAAGGCACCACAAAAAGCCTCCAGAAGAATAAAAAGCCTGGACATGACCCTCTTGGATTCCTGGTGACAGCCCAAACTGCACTACCCTTCAAATATGCCCTACCTCAATTCTCCTCCAGAATTATCTTCTAAAGGGACAAGTCTGACTTGCCTTGACTCCACAGGCACATTTTGATGGCTGACAGTAAACCAGAGTGAAACTTGCTGTAAGAAGCGACCAAAACAATTTCTGTGATTGGTGAGCTAAACCAGTTAACACTGGGGAGCAAACAGAAGGCATTAGCAATCTCCTTTGGTCATCTTTTAGGACAAACAGAGCTGGAAAAGATGTTTTAAGGTGCCTTTCCCTCCAGCTATGGACTATTCACCAACAGGGCCGTTACTGGATTCCTGAGGTCCTAACACTGAGAACAGTGTCCTGGCTGGGAAGTGGGAAGTGAGCCTCCACCCAGACCACAAGCAGCAGAAGGAATGATATCTGACTTCTTCAGCAAACTAGCTCTGGGAAAAGGAAAGAAAAAAGAAAAAAAAAACCAAAAGAGCAAGAAACCCATCAATACAAAGAAGGCAGGAAAGGAACCCTGAAAGTCAGGAGACACAAGGAGAGACCAGGGCAGACAAGAACTGATCAGAGGGAGATATGACAGCAAGGTAATGCAAAATGAAAATGCATTGGTAAGACAAACAATGTGTTTTTATTAAAGCTGTTAATTCACTCTTCATGTTTCCTACTCAAGTCATCCATCACAACACAGTCTTAATAGAACTCAAGAGTACAGCTGCTCACCCCTGTAAATGAGACCTCTGTATATGCAGCAGTTCTGCTGTGGCAAGCTGGCAACCTCAGCTGCAAAAATAAACAACTCAGGTACCACAATCCTCCTCGCTACACTTTTTCCCAGAAAAGTGTCCTACTAAGTTTAAACCCCTTCTTGCTTGTTCAGTAAGCTTATCTTTGCTTAAAGCACAGACAACCAGTATGATCTTCAAGCACTGAAATTGTTGGTGTATTTTACTGAATGGCACAAAGCTTTTCTGATGGCCAAATCTGGGCTCAAATTTTACTAATTTTTCCTCCATATCAGAGAGGGCACAAGGCAAGATCCAACTCGCACTGTCAAATTTATTGAGCAAAAATCCATAGACCTAAAATGCTCTCTGTGTCATAAAACCCCATATTTTTCAGTCCCTCCTGCAGTCTTCTTAAAACACTGCAATTATGGCTTCATGTCCTTTGCTGCAACCCTTCCCTTAGAGGTAAAGTGATCAGCATATTTTCTGTGGGGCACTGTGAGACATGGGAAGAAAGTCTGATGGATTACACAGATGTAACATTGTTTAGTGGTTCACAGGTTCAGGTGATCAGATACTGGGATCTAACAGGTGTCTCAATTTGATGCTTGTGGCAAGTACTACTAGTCCTTGCTTGAGCAGGCAACTAGCATTCAGAATGTGGTGAAGAAACTTTGATTTATGACTTAAAATAATTTTCAAACTAGATTTTTTTTTAATTAGAAAGGGTGAAACATATCTACTTCCTATTTTGTACAAATGGGGTATATTTTATAAAATTTTTCCTTTTTTAAATTTAAAATTATTTAAACTTTAGGGTAGCTTTTAGAGATGCTTAGACAATAGTCTGCATAAAATTTAATAATTGCTGTATGAAAATTAGTTGCAGGCCTTTTGTCAGAATTGTCTAAATCAGTGTACAAGCACCTATTCTAAACTTTGACAGCATTACAATAAAAAGATAACAGAAAATGCAACACATGATTTAAAGAAGAAAAAATATCACTAAGTAAAAATGGCTTCTGTTAGCTATGAGTATGACTGCCCTAGCAATACTATTTTATGGCACATGTTAAACACACAGTCCCAAATGTTCAATGTCATCATTAGCAGTACAGTGGGTACCACTGTAGATATGCATATCAAGATGCAAATGTAAATTCTGAAGAAACACATAAATTGGCAAAAACAATACAGACTACCTTCCCAGATAGAATATTAGTAGTGTTCTTTCATAAGACCAGGAAATCTTACAGAACAGGTAAATTGCAAAGTTTCTCAATTTGTATGAGGCTACACAGTTACCTACTTCAGAGGGTGCTGCATAAGCCATTACTTTAGGGATCTACACAAGAAGTTTCAAAATTGCAATACTGTGGAAAGAAATTAGGAAGATAGAGAAAACCCACTGAAGTTCAAAATCACTAAACTTCTGGGAGCGGGATATTATTAAAAAGGATGAAATTCTGTATTCACTTAAGTTGAGGGTAATATAGCACGTAGCAAGGCATCTAATCCTATCTGTAATTAGGAGGTTACTTTCCTTACCTCTGAGAATCCTGGAGCAGATTGTTAACAAAGAACTTGTTGAATCCAAATTAATTTGCAAACTCCAGTAACTTTCTTGAGACTTACCAAGCATTGGGCCTTTCCATTCCTACCTTGTCACAGAGCTTGCTTTAGCTATTTTCAGTTCCATGAGCTTAATCAGAAATAGGCTTTTTCTGCTGTGTTTTTCTTTGTTTTGTTTTTCCTGCAGGTGATCGGGGTATCTTTTTTAACTGCCTGCCTTAGTGATTAAAAACATTACCAACAGGTGGCCTTAAGTAATCACATTCTGCTCAATGTTTATTAAAGTAGAAATTGCTTTCATTTCCCAAAATGCACAGTGAGCATAACATCTACTGTATAAAATTCTTTTAAAATCAGAAATAAGTACAATCATAAACCTTCTTGACAGAAAAGGCTCTGCTTAGTCTTTAGTTCTCCACATGGTAGTTACAGAAGCCAACAACTTGCTCTTGCAGGGACTTACTCTCACTAAATAATCACTGAATAATTGCAAGTACTTTAAATATCCTTTGACAACACTTTACAAATAAATGTAGCATTTGGCATGCTCGAGAAGATGCATTTATACAAATGCTCCATTCATTCGATTAAATATTGACCTTAGGCAGGATCAAGTATCAAGCTACAAACTTGCCACATTTGGGGATAACACTCAGTTAAACCTTATTATGTTGTTCTTTCTAAAACACAGATTGAAGAACATCAGGAGCCAATGCCTCCTTCTGCACACTGGTGTAAATTCCACTGATTGAGTAAACCGGCTCTGAGTTCTGTAGTGCCTGTACACCATCTCCCTCTGTCTAAGTGACCCTGCATCCCAGCAGCAGCCTGAGGGCCTCCTATCAAAGATGCTTTCCAGCTTGCAGAAGAATACCAAATACCTTGAGTGCATGTAGACCTATACTTCCATAAAATCCTATGCTGATTAGAGTAAACATGTCATGTATAACTGTTACAGTGATTAGTCGGCAAGGAAAAGCACACAGACAGTTCTAGGTGATCAGAAGGCTTTTACTTTTTGAATCTTTGTGCTTTTATAAGATGCTCCACAAAAAGGGGCTGCGATTGATCAGAGAAGGACTTCGTCTCTTCTCCTTCAGCAAACAACAGGTGACAGAGATTGTTTTGGGAAAATTGCGTGAGAAGGGCAAAGCTCTCTTTAGTGTTTACAAAACAACAAAGACATAGCTGTGAGAATGGGAATCTATTCCCATGGGAAACAGCCAGCAGTAGCCAGCAGTAAAAATCCGAAGCCCCAGAAAATACATAGGGCAACACTGAACAGTCTGTACAAACAGAAGCCAGTTGCCTTACAATAGTCAAGACTAAGCAGAATTCCCCTTGCCTGGCTCTGCCTCTCATAACTGAATGATACTGGTTTTTTATATCTAGCTCTTTTTCAATCAGTGGCACTATAACTGACAATGCCTATTATTGTTTGGGTTTGACAATATAACAGTGTCCTTGTGATACCATATTGTACCATGGCTGACCAAGCTTGCTCAGATGAGGGTTGTCATGTAGTAAGTGAAGAAAAGTTCTTACGGACTGCATGACTGGGCAGCAGATAGCGGAAAAGCCATGTGTATGTGAATATATATATTCCAATTGGAAAATTAGTCACATTTGGCAAATGCAGCAACATTGTCTTGAGCTAACAGTAGCATACTACAGTTACCATCAAGTGAAAAAATGGTATATGTGTTCTTATGTCCTGAAAACCTGGGTTAGAGTGTGTCTTCCTCCTCCCATTCCCAAGAGGGAAACAAGTATTCATGATTAGGTTCACTGTACAGTCCTCAAAACATGGTTATGGTTATGGTTATGGTTATGGTTATGGTTATGGTCAGTAAATACCTGCAATTTACACTACAGAACAGCCTGTCTTAACTCAGGGTGATCTGTGTAGGGAAAGGAGAGCATTGGTGTCAACAGTTGAAAAACCAAGCAGCTGTCTTCCCTTTTTTCAGGTGTTACTGTACTATTTGGTGAACCCTTGATATCCAGATATCGTAGAGGAATTGCCATAGGTTTTTCGCTGCTGAGGACTCTCTCTAGAAAAAGCCTTACCCACCAGCTGTTGGAGGACTGGAGGTGATCCTCTGGACCTCATTTACTCTTCCACTCCACTGGGGAGAAACCATGCCTTAACCTCTTGCAGCCAGCTCCCCAGCTTGCCTGTAGTTGACATTTAAAACCTTGATTGAAGCTGGATTCCCAAGTGTTTAAAAATTACTCAAAATTAAATGAAACCGTAAAATTTGGAGAAAACATTATTACTTGAAACATTATTACTTGACTTCCCAAATTAGTTAATTGAACCATAGAATCTGCTGATTTGGAAGGGACCTATCAGGATCATCAAGTCCAACCACTGCAAAGGTTTTTTGCCAGTGAGCAGGGTCAGTACAAAAGACACAGTCACCAACCTAAGGAATAAGTGTAGTTCCTATAATGCAAAACTGCAAAAATTACAAAAGGATAAGCTGAGCAATGCACCTAATCTCTACTACAAAAGATTGTCTATAGTTGTCACAAGGTGGGGTGTGATCCCCACAACCCCAATCCTGGTTCAGCTGGGTTGCACGTAGCTAATAAATGAGATGGGTACAATGGATAGCTCATATTAAATCATATCATAGAAATATGATTTAATGTATCTGAGCACAGGCAGCATCCAAAGACCCAGGGCCATGGTTAGCCTGGCATTTTTATAGGGTTTTATCTGGAACAGGTGTCCAATTGTGGTTACAAGGTACAGGGACTTGACCTTATAAACTTAAGGTCTTGAACCAATGGGACTTATTTTGGATGACTCAATTAGCATCCTTCTAACATCCCACTTCCCAAGGTCTCAGGTTTATTCCCTCGGTGTAGGGAACCTGGGCTAAGCTTTGATCGGTCCCAGGTAATTCGGCTCCCACGTATAGTGATTAAAAAAGATACATCACCAGTTACCCTTATACTTTACCACTCCATCTGGATCCACACAACAGCTGGGGAAGCCACAGTGAAGGACCATGTGGAGAACAGCTCCTGGTAACTGGGAAGTCCTGCAGATGCATCCACCTACAGGCAATGAGGCTTCTGACTTTGCTGTGAGAGAGTTCCATTTTTATACTGTTGAATAAACAAGATACCACAACTTCTAGCACATTAACACCTGGTTTCATCCTCCTCTTGGGTTTCTCCCAAAGCCTGGCCAGGGCTAAAGGAGGAACCAAGAGAGTTGTCTTTGATTTTATACCCCTAAACAAGACCATGATGTGGCTTTGTCTAGTTTCTAAATATGGAATGGTAAATACATGTTTCGCCAGTGAGGGGATACATATATCATAATGCTACTAATACTTCATTAATGAGTGAATACATATAACATTGGGTTGGAAGGTTCTTCTAGAGGTCAACTTCATCTCAAGGCCTGTTGTTCAGGGCTCAGTCAGGGCCTGTTGTTCAGGGCTTAGTATTTCAGCAGGACACCCCAAGAATCATACTATGTGCCTGAGAGCACTTGAACTCAGATAGGTTTGGTGTTGTGACAGCTTCCCTGGAGAGTTTGTTCCAGTGATCAACCACCCTCTGGGTGAAGAACCTTTTCCTGATACCCAATCCAAACCTCCCCTGACTCAGCTTCATGTGCTTTCTGTGGGTCTTGTTACTGGCCATGAGAATGAAAAGTACTTGCTCTTGTGCTTTTTCTCCTGCTTCCTAAGGAAGTTGGAGACTGCAATGAGGTCTGACCTCAGTCTCCTTTTCTCCAGGTTGAAGAAACCAAGGCAACTCAGCCACTCCTCATAAGGCTTCCTCTTCAGACCCTTGCTCTAATGAATCAACTAAGTTCCTTGCTACTGCAAATTCTTGAAGAGCCAATAACTGTTGTTTCCCCCAACAGACTTAAGGAAAATTAGAACACTTCAGGTGAGGCAATGCCATCATTATTCTAAAAATGCAATCCATACATGTAACTAAGGTCTTTTCTCTCACGTGGAATATAATGTTTGGTTTGGAATTGATTTCACAAAGCACTTGCAAATGCAGACCATGCATGTATGCCAATGCATATCATGAATTCATCCCTATGTGCTATTAGAAGAGCAGAATATAATTTTACATAAAACGTGTCTACATCTGGTACTGTTCATATGCTCTTTCCCCCTTTCCCATTCAAAATAAAAATAGCAACATAGGGAAAAGTTGGGAAGCTTTCAAGGATTGCCGTGAATTACATGAGAAAATTTCAGTCAGCCTGCAGATTTGCCATGGACATCTGCCTACTGATTCCTGCAAATTTTTCCTGGTGGCAGAGCAATTTGCCAACAATTTTTTGCATGCAGCAACTGAGAACCTGCTTTGTTTTCAGAAACCAAATTATGGCTGTGTTTCCCAAAATTCCTTGTAAGGGAGTGTTACAAATGAGTGTTTGAGATCACTTAAAAAATCAGGAGCAAGGGTACCAGTAAAAACCATATTTAATATTAAGTGACAGCACCACAAAGTTCATTGGCAAGATTCACTCTACTACTTATAGGACAGTTAAGGCACACCAATGAAAAACAAGCAAGAACAAACCCAAAGAAAATCCAGGCAATCAAAACAGAAATGAACTGAGGACTATCTAGGGGTGTGTGCATGTGTGTGCACGTTTAGGTGTGTATGACAAAAGGATAGTGAAAGCAAGGATAAAAAGGAATGTGGCTGTCTTGGTTTGAAAAAAAGGTGTCTACTAAGGAAAGCAGTAGCCTCCCTTGGGATGGAAAATGATAATTCCCTCTAAATGATTATAACTTTGGAATTAAGGGGCTTTCAGGCAAAGACATGGGAAAAGGAATAACAGTTCTTCACTAGTATGTACACGTATAATAACATTAACAAACAACAACAGCAACAACAAACAGAACCATAAACCCAGTGACAGCCTTCTCCCAGCTGTCAGGCGCTTTCCCTTTTGGTGCAGTTCTGGTCACAGCCGGCAGGGGCGCTGGTGGCTCCCGGCCAAGCAAGGCAGGTGTGATGACTCCCACGCGGCAGCAGGGGGCGCGGTGGTGTGAGCTCGGGGACCATGCACTACCAGTTGAGAGGCTGAATAGTGAAAATAGGCTGCAGCAGCTACTTAGGAGCACGGGTTGGAATGGCAGGGCAGGCTCGCCTAGGGTAGCAAGCAAGAGGTAACAGAAACTCCACAGCTGTAGCTGGAATGACAGGGCATCCTGGCAGGGCTGGAACCACAGGGCATCCCGGAAGCACAGGGCATGCAGAGCTACAGTGTAGTGGAAAACCAGAGCAGTGGCAAAAAACCGGCAGGGGTGGGGCAGCGGCAGCCTCACTCCTGAGCAGGGCACACAGACATAAGGAGTCAGTGTCAGCAAGGTACCTATGAAAAATTCCCCAAGAAGGTCAGTGAAATACTCACTTTGCATGCCTTTGCATCTCCCAGTGGGCAAAGGGTTCAGACCTTGAGGAATGAGGGTATCAACCAAGGACTCGCCATTGTTCAGCAGTCCTCCAACCATAGCAAACCTGAGCGTTTGCTGGCTCTGAGAGGCCACCCCACTCAGAGGGAGTGTTGGAAGTTAGGAAACGTTTTTTTCTTCTTTATTTTTTCCTTTCTTTCTTCCTCTCAGGGAAATTTGTCCCTTTTGTTGCTAAGAAACAATAGCGACTGGTATGTAAAAGACAAAAGAAGTGGCCGAAGTGGGGGAAAGGGTGCAGCTGCAGTGTCATAGCTTAGGGGCTTTCTTTTGGAGGGGCAGAGATACTGAGAGATTTTGGCTGGAGGTGAGGGGCTTTGCTCAGCTTCTTGCTCTCTCACTCTCAGGACCAGAAGGAAATGGACCATTGCTGCCCGGAGGATTCACTGCCACTGGGGAGCTTTTGTACTCCCATTTCTTCTTCCACCGTAGGTGAGCCTTTGCTCGTAAGAGCATCTGTTGAACTGGGACCTTATTAACCTGACTTCACTGGAAAACGATCCTCACCATCTACTCCAGTGTATCGGGAAAACCCGGGAGCCTGAACCCCTCCCTCCTCCAAGGGGGCCTCTCCCAGCTGCACGCTGCTGCCCAACCCCACTTTTTTCTTCCACTGCTCCGGGTTTTTCACTACACTGTAATCCAGCACACCGTGCCTACCAGGACACCCCACAGCTCCTGGACAGCTGCGGAGTTTCCGCTGCATTTTGTTTGCTACCTCTGGTGTGCCCACCTCTGCCATTCCAGCTGCTGCTCTGAGGTTCCTTCTACAGCCCATTTTGCCATCCGGAGGAGCATCAGGACTGGCTGCCTGCCATGAGTTTGTAAGGAAACCCCTTTACTATCCCTTCCGCTGGCACACCCACCACGAGCCATGCAGAGAGAGGCAGCTGAGCTCCTGCCACAGCGCCCCCTGCTGCTGTGGAGGAGTCATCACACCTGCCCTGCCCAGCCAGGAGCCACCAGCACCCCTGCCGGCTGCAACCGGAACTGCACCAAAGGGGAAAGTGCCTGACAGCTGGGAGAAGGCTGTCACTGGGTTTATGGTTCTGTTTGTTGTTGCTGTTGTTGTTTGTTAATGTTATTATACATATACATACTAGTGAAGAACTGTTATTCCTTTTCCCATGTCTTTGCCTGAAAGCCCCTTAATTTCAAAGTTATAATTTGAAGGGAAGGGGATCATATTCTCTATTCCAAGGGAGGTTCCTGCCTTCCTTGGCAAACATTTGTCTTTCAAACTGAGACAGGGAGGTTGCTGGTCACTGCCTGCTGTGGTCCAGGAGCGCTCAAAGGCTCTCAGTTTGTACCGCTGGTTATAGGGTGGCAAGAGAGTGGGCTGTAGCCATAACAATGTTTAGGGCAGGACTTTCTTTGAAAGTGTGAGAATGGGGATGTTGTGCTGTTTGGGCAAGAAAAACAGTTTCCAAGTCTGTTCATAAAGAAAACAGGAGCTCATTAGACAGCAGCAGTTCCTGGGAGTAGACAGTGTTTCTGACAAGCTCAAAACGAGCTGAGCCCAGGGGCTGTTCATCAAGGCCAAAGCCTAACAAGCATTTCTCAGACCACAGTGCAGCCTGGAAAAAGGGGTAGAGGAGGGATGCACCACCAGAGGGAAAAACTGCTTTAGGACACATTGAGCAGAAAACTGGAGGTCCTTTTGCCAAAGCCATCTATTCCTCTCTCAGTGGACAGCAACACTTGCCCAACTGTCTGGGCACAACTGCAAGGAACACCAGACTGACTACAGCCAGCTTTTGAAGAAAAAGACCATTGTAACCCCAAAACTTTAGTATCAGTTTCTTGATAGTTTGCAAAAATTGACCTGTCTGGGAGAATGCAAAGGAAAATAATTACAAACAAGATAAATATAAACAGTCATTCGTTTCAATATGTATTAGTGCATACAGGTACCTGGAGAGCATCAACTGTTTTGGCCAAACTATTAATACTGTCCTTTCAATTGCACTTACAAAAGGAGGACTCTTCCCTGACTCTAAATAAAGTTTATTGCTTCAGCCTGTGTTTCCTTCAAATTACTAGCCTTTTTCTGATGCCCACTGGTGCAACAAAAGCATTCCAGAGCTTAACTCAGCAGTGGTAAAAAAGCAAGGAATCTCTTGATCCAATATTAAAACAAACCAAATGCATATCAGTATTTTCCTCAGAACACTATATTCTTCCATTTAGTTCTATAATTCTCGTAAACTGCTTTTAATTTGTGAGACCATGCAGCATAAATAATTTGGCTAAACTTTCAGCTGAAGTTTTCTGATGTCACAAATCAAAGGCTCCTCACCCCTTCCTCAGCGCACTGGTATAGCTATCCAGAAGGATTTGTTAAAATTCCTTGAGCACCTTTTCACTGAAATTTTATGGATTTCCACACAGTGAAGTACTCAAAAATAAACCTCAGAAAATTCATGTTCTAATACCTAATGGAAATAAAGATAGTATGTTTTTGATACTAGCAAATATGTTACTGCCAAACCAAAACATGAAGTACATCCCACTATGGCCTTATTTTCTTCAGTTGAGTTATTCCTGATTCACACAATACAGTGTGGCCAGTAAGACAAAAAGTGTGGCCAGAAAGACAAAATTTGCCCCAAGAAGCATTAAGCTCTTTGAACTTTCTGTTTCCAAAGTTAGCTAGTAAAAGATACTTCCTTAAAAATGCCTTGAAGCCTTAGTGCTGACTTGGCACAACCTAAACATCAGTTTTGTCTTCCATTTCTGGTGTATGTCTAAGAGTGATAGTACTTTACCTAAGCAACAATTTTACTGGTACCCATATTGGAGAGCTCTGCAGAGTACAAGTACTCCCACTGAACACATGGCTTGGGGCAGTCCAGTTTAGGAGCTGAGCTTTGCAGGATTGCAACCTTAACTGAAGCATCCATTTATGTAGTTTGCTACCTAAACAATTTAACATTTTAACATTTATACATTTTAACAGAAAATAAAAGAAGGGGAGGGAGAGAAGAAGAAATAAAGAGCCAAGTAATATTACTACCAATAAGACAAAAGAAAAAATAGCCATAACATAGTAATATATGCAACCCGGGTTCCTTTATTCATTCTATTGAAGGGCAGTAGATACTTACTAATAACAGCACAGATTTTGAGAAAACTAAATTTGACCTATGGAGTCATTAAAAGTGACCAGTCATCACCACTTCTATTTGTAAGCAGGGACAGATTTTAGCTTAAATATACTAGTGTAACCTCATTGACTTCAATGATCTCTGCTTACAGGCATGTACTAAGAATGTGACCTGATGTTTATTTGTTTTTCAGACTATAAATGAAATACTGTCCAATCTACCAATGTATTTTAGTAAAGATGTCCAATGGAGACTCCCTTTGCTTTAAAGCACATATTTTCATGTTTCCCACAGACCTGCTTCTTTTTTCAGGCACTCAGTAAACTAAAAGTACATCTGACTTCCAAACATCTTCTGACTCAGTTGGGTTTGTTCCCATTACTTCATTTTTACTTTGGCACATACATCAACTAATGTTAAACTTTTTGTTAACAACAAACTCTTTGTTAAACAACAAAGACAATCAAAATAGAGAGTTTTGCTCACAGGTTATAAAATTACAATTAATCTTTTCCTTTAATTTTGAAGTTTTTCAAATATGAATTAAATTGCTGGACATTACATAGTCAGAAAAACAGATGTGAAAGCTGGAACTAAAATGGCTGAAGTGGTAAGCATAATGATCTACTGAATAAGCAGATATGTTTGCATAATATGGCAGCCTCCTGAAAGGCAAAACTATATAACATGTCAGAGCAAACAGTTACACAGCATGTGAGAATATATTTCATTTATGCAAATTCAACTGAAGGAATATAAAATAATGAGCTCATTTATAAAGAACAGACAATGTATGAAAATTAAATAGTGAACAGGAAAACATATTTAGTCAACTTATTTCACTGAGCCTAATATTTTTTTATTACCTAAATTTATGATAAAGCAGTCTTTAAATGTAGGTGAGAGAGTCTTAAATTCATGGTATGGATATGCTGATGTTGCAGCAAGATTCTAGCTGCACCTGCCAACATGCACTCAAGCAATTTTTACAGAATTGTCTCAGTTTGAAGAAGAAGCACATGCAAAGACAAGGTAGTGTGATTTTAAATGTCAAAATATGGTTTAATAATATTTCAAATGTTAAACCCAAAGTTGTACAGTCCCCTAGGATATTTGATTCCCCAATTCCTATATTTATCTTCATTTGTTTATGTAGCACTTCTGCAAGCTGATGAACAGGAATAGCTGCATTTTAGTGATGGATGCATAAGCCCATGACAATAGAGGAGGGAATTTAGGGTAAGGGAGAGAAAGGGAGAGGGCAAATGTTAAAGGAAGAAAAAGCTGAAGGGCTTAAAGATCTCAGGAGAGGATGAATTCTTGGCTCCACTGAAGAGTATGGAAGTTAAATCAATTACTTCAGCAGGATCAGTATGGAAAATGTAGTTGAAATGCACTTGGATCTTGTGCAACAAATTTCAGATGAATGAAAGATATTAGTCTACTTGCAGTTAATGAAAAGTAATTTCTTGAAATTGCCTTTGTACTGGAAATTCAGTATCAGACTGCAAATACTGCAAGTCAGCATAACTACCTCATCCAGCAGCACCACCCATCCTGAGGGGGTCATCTCTGCTAATGGGCCATAATAGCCCAACTGCAGCAGCATAAAAGGCAGCTGTAACACCTAAGCCATCAAGGACTCCCAAAAATATCCTATGACTCATAGGATTACATCATTCCACTGTGAAACTCACAGCCCTGGGGGAGGTACTGAGCTTTCCTGCTGGGACCTGAGTATATATAACTGAGGACTCAGGACATTGCCAGCACCACGAATCGAGAGAGCAAGGGCTGGACCAGAACTTCCACAAGGATCACCGCTCTTGACAAGACTGCAACCATCACTTCCACAGGAGTGCAACCACCATTTAATCAGACTGTGGCCACCACCCTGACCCACAGGGTGCCAGGTTGTACTCTGAATTTGTGGGTTAAAGCTATCTTTTCTGTATCATTGCATTTATTGTAATCTTTCTATTAAATTGTAATCTTTCTATTAAATATTTCTGACCTGAAATATCTCTCAAGGTATTTGTGTGGGGTTCATTTTTCCCACTGATTTACTTTCAAACCAGCACATTCAGAAATGGAAGAGAATGTATATATATAAATAAAATATATGAAAATGTGGGCCATAATACCGTTAAATATTTTCCTTAGAAAATATCCAGTTTTCACCTCATAAAGTCTGCCTGAATCCCATTTCTGCATTTTTGTGCCAAGCATCTTCATGGACTATACATTCCACTGGGATATGTTTCTTGTGATACAAACTGGGTTGAGTGGCATGAAAGATGTGGCTCTTCCAGTGAACCCAGGCCCTACAGCAGGAGTGAGTCAAGGCACTGGGAAGATGGTATAATAACAGAGATCAACACAGATTAATATGAAGTAGATCTAAAAGGAAAAGAATCGGCTTAGGTTTACAAACTGATGTTTTCAAATCTCGCCTGGCAAAAAGTGCTTTCATCCCAACTGCAATATCTTCTCCAATAGCAAATCCAGAACTTTAGCAAAATAGTTTAAAAATATCTCGTTATGCTTCTCACCAGATGACACAGCAATACCCAAAAGGGCCATGTTTTCCCACTTGAAAATTCATGTGCTTGACATGAAATTGGCAGCAGTTGTTGGAATGGATGAGCAGAGCGATATATCTCAGTGTTTAGACAACAGACAGAAGAGGACGACAGAAGTAGGATATGATAGTGGTTATTATGTCAGTGGCATATTTCTTTAACACCTGCCAGTCTGCCAAGAAGACCCAGTCAAGTCAGACTGCAGACAATAGTTATGTTGTCCAAAGGTTCAGAAATGTAACAGTGGTTTCTTTTCTTTTTTTCTTTTCTTTTCTTTTCTTTTCTTTTCTTTTCTTTTCTTTTCTTTTCTTTTCTTTTCTTTTCTTTTCTTTTCTTTTCTTTTCTTTTCTTTTCTCTCTTCTCTTCTCTTCTCTTCTCTTCTCTTCTCTTCTCTTCTCTTCTCTTCTCTTCTCTTCTCTTCTCTCTTTTCTCTTTTCTCTTTTCTCTTTTCTCTTTTCTCTTTTCTTTTCTCTCTCATGCAGAACATAAACATATGGTGGATTTTGAGACAGAGATTTGAGCATTCTAGTTGATCCTTTATAGTAGACTTAAAAACATGCATTGTATGTTAGAATGTATTTCAAATAGTGCTTCAGAACATATATTAAATTGCATTTTAGAAGTCGTTTACTGAATACCAAACACTGTGTCTGTTAACCTTCTGCATATTTTAAAGCACTACAAGCATCTGGGGCCCCTTGGTGGTAATGAGAAGAACTAACCTAAACACCCCAGGATAACAAGGCTAAGAATGCAGATAAAGAGAAGAACACAGACTCTTAGCCAGCATAAACTGAGTATCCCCTTCAAAGAGTGCCAAAATGGCCAAAGCACACGAGAGAGATAAAGGTGAAGAGTTCATTGAAGAAGACTCCGTTTCCTTCATCTTCGGAGACCACCAGAGAGCACCACAACAGACTGAGTATGCCCAGAAGGGCGTAGAGTTAATTTACCATATGAGGATGGGTGGGGCGAGGAAATGAATATGTATGAGGTGGATTGTGCAATGTTATGCATATGTAATACCTCAGAGAATAATAAGAGGGAAGATCATCGGGTGGGTATGCGTGTCTTTAGTGAAATTATTCCCCAAGCATCTCAATGTTGAATAAATACATACTGCTCTAACAACTACTATTAGTTGTGGCGTTCTTTCTGCCCCCGTTTCAGTTTTTATCTGGCTTTGCCATTAGTGATTTACTGTGCTCAGGACAGAACCTTGAGACTGGCTGCAATGGGAGTTGCAGGTTGCTGCTGAGGCTGACAAATATTGTTGTGAAGCCTTGTGTTTGGTGTTCTGACCAAATTCAAATATTGTCACAGTCACTCTGCCATCCAAAAATAGGGTTTAATTTGGCTGACAAAGTCTTCTCTATATGCTTCATACACACAGAGTTCTGTCAACTGTTATTTTGTTCCACAAATGGAGTAATTGTTTTCTGAATGCAATCAGAGAGAGACAGAAGAGAGAGAGGAGAGAGAGAAGAGAGAGAAAGGGAAAATTCCAACTGAGTTCACAGTTCATCTGATGCTATTGTTAGAAACCTGGAGAGGACACGGTACAAAACTGTTAGACAACACTATAGTTGCCTTGCTTTAAGAGAAATATCTCCAAAGAGTTAACTATGGACCAGAAAAAACTAACAGTACAAAAAAACCATGTGAAGGCATCAAGCCTAAATTTCAAACATGAGCAAAACTAATAGACCTTTTCTATAGCCAGGCACAACCCCTGTAATTCTAAAAATTAGACTGAGCCCCTGGGAACTATGTGCCCGAAGCTGCTACGCAGATGTGTAGACAGAATAGGAAGGAAATTTTTTCCAATTACACCAGACAATTCTAAGGCTAATAAAATTACCCCTGCTCCATTGCTAACTGATATTTTTCCTTATATAAAAGTCATCTATTTCATCATATAGCAGAACCAGAACATTTCAACCTGAAAAGTATCCTCCCATGGATGGGCAACAAATTTATTTCTTCCCACTTCAGACTGATTCTCATCTTGCAATATTATTTTTTTTAATATATAAAACAACTCTCTTTGGAATAAGTCTTTCTGCTTGTTTGGGAGCAAGATCTCTTTATTAGGAAGCTGGTTAGTGTTTGACAAGACAGAAAAATGCACATACTGTCCTGCAAGTGTTTATCCAATGTTTAAACACAAACTTAGTTTCTGTTTGTGGAAGATAGCACAGCCAACTTGTATGATTGTCAAGATCAGCTAAGAACGAAATCACAAACATAGCTCTTAAGAGCTAAAGGACCTGTAGTGGCAATTACAGATTTGGTATAGAGCCCACCAGATCCTACAAACACCTTTAACAATATGATTTTTAGAATCATATGAGTGTGACCAATTGAAAACCTTCTGCACATAAGTTACACTTGTTCAGACACTGAACTGACATTCAATGGCCTTTCTAGAACCCCTAATTAACAGGGACAGCACAGCAAAAACTTAAAGATACTGTTCCTTTATGAGAGATTATGGGTAGATTCAAAATTCCCCTGCAATTGGGGAACAAGAATAAAAACTGAACAACATTATAATGGATCTAGAGGGCGAGCAGGAAGGGACAAAAGACAGAGCAACCAGAAAGAAAAAGGATGACAAGGACTGAAAATGAAGGAAAATAGATGAAGGTTGGAAAGGAATGTCACTGGTGTGATGAGTTCATAGGCAGGTGGCAGAGGCAAGAGATCTTTTACCCATTGGAAAACAAAAGGAAATGGGCAGGTCAGAAAGGAAGCAGAAATATCTGACAGGAATTTCTTTAGCAAGCATCTTCCCCTCCCTCTCTCACCTTTCTGCAGAACTGAAATTTATTTTAACCAAGAAGGTTTTTATATATTTCTTAAAGTCCCCAAATGTGAATAAGTTTTTCCTATTTGCTATAACTCAAATGTCCTAGAATCCCTTCAAGCTGTGATCTCCTCAGTTAGGATAGACAATACAGTGCCAATGTTTGGCTGATGAAAAACCTCCAGAAACATACTAGGAGCTTAAAAGGGAAATATTGTAATTTTGCAGAGGGCACTCCTCCCTGTGAATTACTGTTCTGTTAGCATCCCACCAAGCCATTAGGCGACAACACTCCAATACCAGCCATAGCTGTCTTAGGGCCTGTCTACAATGCATCGCATTTGCTAAGACATCACCACACAACATAATTATGCCCTTTCTACTGCTCAACTACAAATACTGCTTAACAATAAATCTCTCAAAACTTTGCATTATACACCACAGAAGTTCCAGAGACCCCTGCAATATTGCATGGAAGTGAGCAGTTTAACAGGAGTGCCCTTGCCCCACTATAGACATTGCTAATGGTTTAATCATAGAATCACTAAACTTGGAAAAGATCTCCAAGATCATCAAGTCAGCCTTTAATATCTTCCTACACAGTTTCCTCAGGGTGCAAAGCACTTTCATCCACTACAAGGCCAGAGCTACTTATGTGGACTAATCAGTCAGTCGCCATTTTCCACTCTCAGAGATTGGTAGCTTCAAAGCGTCACCTGTAACACCCTGGTTTTAAAGCTCTTGCACCAGAGATGCAGGTCAGGATGAACCTCCTCTCATGTTTGTTAGCACACACTGAAGAAAAAGGCACTGTTTGGCTGCTGGTCCTATTCCCATCCCTGAGGGACCACTCACACTATGAAGACTTACAAAGCAACATGATGCTGGAACATGAGCAGCTGCTACTTCTCCACGTGTCTTTCAAGTAGTGAAGGGAAGAATCTACAGCTTCACTTGTTGGCTTTTGGCCCTAACAAGAATACACAAGAATAACTGGAAGGCTAGGTGAACCAGGTAAATGGTAATAAGAGAGAGTTTTTAGACAGTGCATATGCTTCTGATCAGGCTTGCTGGGACTGATGTTGCAGAACAAAGCTGCTTTGTTTTTTATTTATTAGTGGCAGCAAAAAGGCAGCTAATGGCCCCAGCCAAAAGTCAGGACCGCACTGCATCAAGTGTTGTTCTGTAAAATCTGTAAAATTAAGTAAAAACGTTTGTCCTCAAAAGTTTGTAATGGAGACAGACAGTGGAAGGCAGGAAACAGTATCAATGTTTGTTATGGCAACCGATGCACCAGGATGTTTGTGCAGGGTCACATAGGAAGTCTGTAGCAAAGCCAGAATCTGAACCTTCATCTTCTGCATGCAATCACAGCACTAGCACAATAGGCTCTTCTTTGCTCTCAAATATTTTTTGTCTCAATTCTAGCTGGGGGTTTGAACCCAGTGACATCAGCATGGAATATAAGCCTTAAACAGTTGCATGGAGAAAGCAACTGCATCAGTAATCAGCAGGCCAAAATTCCAACTACACCTACAGATCAGAGAAGAGCAGTTGTTCCACCAGTGACTGCAGTGAGGTACAACTCAACCTCTTTGTAAGACTTTATTGCATGTTCTAGGAGGCATCCTCCTGAGTCAAGCTTGAAATCAATCCATGAGGCAGAACAGCATGCTTGTTTTCTTGCTGTAGGTGTGAACAAAGGGCCAGGGAATGCAAATTCAGATCTACTGCTAACAGCAGAAAGAGCTGGACATAGCTGAGGATCAACATCTCTACTAGTTCCATGTTCATTGCTAATATCTTTTTTTTCATCTAGCAACCCTAAATAAGGTCTTCAGAAAACATTTGTTTTTTCACAAAGTGCCATGACAGTGTCATTCATCAGGGGAGTTTGTAGATACAGCATTGTCATAGCTAATGTCTCTCAACTTATGTTGAGTTTGTACAGACAAGGCTGCAAATTCACAGAACAAGCACAGCAGCAGAAAAGACAGAGAACAAAACAGAAAAAGCAACAGAACTGATAGCAGAAGGTACTGTGAAGTTCATAGCCTTAATTTGCCGCACACATCATCCTCAGAAGCTATGGAACATTTAACTTCATTAATCCACAGGCTGGAATGAGAAAAATTATGGGGGCTGACTAATAGGACAAATCCTAGTATGAGCCATAGAAAATGTATACCAAATTCTACTTCAGAAACTTAAGTTAAATTGTATCTTGCACCATTTCCTCCACTTAATTATTGCTGCCATCTCTGAAATTCAAAACTTTCAATTGACACCTTTTTTTAAAATTTTCCAGAAATCTGATAAGTTATGTAAATGTAGTGAAATACTATTTGTTTTCTGAAGCAACATTTTTAATGAACATGCAGCTTTGATGCTGCTGGCCTCAGAACCCAGATTCTTTAACAAAATGACATTTCAGAGCTGCTCACTGGCCATTAGATGTTTCTGGACCCTACTGCTCCCTTTCTGCTTCAAGTTGGGATCCTTGGTGCAGCCCAGGTCATGTCAGCCCAGCTCTTGTCTCTTGGACATCCCTGGAAATGCAGGTTCTACAGCCTGAGGAAGGTGAAGCTGGCCAGCTAAACAGAACAAGGCCAGAGCCCAGTAGAAACCTGTCTGACAGGCAGTGTTTCACAGGAGTTGTGCTGCCCCTAATTTCTTCCAAAATCCATCTTATTCCAGCAAGTTACCAAGAAGGCAGCAAGCCACACTCTTGTTTTCTCAACAGTGGCTGGGAATAAGTTAAGTGACAAAAGGTGTTGATCTGATTTATTGGCCTGCTGTGTTGGTCTTGCATGGCCGGTTTTTGGTAGTAAAGGCGGCGGGGGGGGCCACAGATGTGGCTTCTGTGAGAAGTTTTCACCATGTCCAGCAGAGCCAATCTCTGATGGCTCAGAAGATGGACATGCTGCTGGTCAAGGCTGGGCCATATAGGGATGATGGTAATACCTCTGTGATAAAAAATTTAAGAAGAAAATCAAAACAAAGTGGGGCATGCACAGTTTTAATTCCAGCCAGAGAAGAGGAGGAGGTGAGAACATGTGAGGGAAACAACATGAAGACCCCAGGGTCAGTGGAGAAGGAGGGGGAGGAGGTGCTCCAAGCACTGGAGCTGAGATTCCTCTGCAGGCCGTGGTGATGACCATGGTGAAGCAGGGTGTCCCTGCAGCCCATGGGAATCCACAGGGGATGCAGAGATCCACCTGCAGCCCATGGGGATCCACGGAGAATGCAGAGATCCACCCACAGCCCATGGGAATCCATGGGGGATGCAGAGATCCACCTGCAGCCTGCAGGGGGTGGTGCCTGTGCCAGAGCAGGTGGAGACCTAGAGGAGGCTGTGATCCAGTGGGAGACCAGGTGGAGAGAGGGGCCTGCTTCCAGGCTGGAGCAGCCTGTCCTTGGAGGGCTGCACCCTATGGAAGAGTGACCCACACCACAGCAGTTTTGGGAGGACTGTGTGCCCATGGGAGGGACTCACATTGCACAACTTTTGGCAGGACTGCTGCTTGTGAGATTGGAGCCACCCTGGAGAAGTTCACAGAGAACTGTCTCCCTTGGGAGGGACCCCACGGTGCAGCAGGGAAGGATTCCTCTCCCTGAGCAGCAGAAGAAGAGCTCGGGTGACAAACTGACCAAACCCCCACCCCCTGTCTCCCTGTGCTGTCTGTGGGAAGGAGGGAGGTGCTGGGGGAAGAAAAGGTGTTTTAAGGGCTTAGTTTTACTTCTCATAATCCTGCTCTGATTTTGTTAGTAATAAATTCACGTTGTACCTTTAAGCTGAGCTTGTTTTCCCTTGGAGTGTTTTCTCCCGGTCCTTATCTCAACTCATGAACCCTTGGTAAATTTTTCTTTCTCTCCTCTGCCCAGCTGTGGCAGGGGAGGGTGGCCAAGCACCTTTTGTGGGTGCCTGGCATTTGGCCAGTGTCAAACCACAACCACGATACCTGCACAGTAGTACAGCTTCCAAAAAACCTCAAAAAGATGGATGAGCAGAATGTGGATTTACTGATTCTCCTGGAGAAATTTTTGGAATTTTTATGGGCTGAGAAATAAATTAATTATTAAAATGTGGCAGAAAGATATACAGGAGCAAAAACCCTACACTGTATAAAACATCATAGTTTCCAGCTAGAAATTCAGATGAAACAGGGGATAACATAGTTGATAGTAATCAAAACTAATATATGTTAAAATAGTCCATTACTCTGTGGACCTGCAAGATGTTACCTGCAAAGGAAAGGAAAGGATGTTTGAGAACAAAAAGATACATTTCTGTCTTATTCTCAAGTCTTTCCTAACACAGCACATCATTTAGGAAGTTTTACATAAGCCTTTAGAATGCTTTTTTTGCAGCTGATTTTGACATACCTTTCCCATTAACCTAAGTAGGAAATGCAGGCAAATTAAGCAGTTCCCTTGGGCTACACAGGGAATGCTCCTGCCACTATTACCCCTAGGTCAACTCCACCTATCAAAAAAGCTGTAGTAGGAGAACTGGATAAAGAGAGTATCAATGAACTTGAGCATATTACAAGAATCTAAATCAGAATGTTCAAGGGTCTGCTGCTCAAGGCTAGAGAGCCCAGGGGTGACATGTTATTCAGAACCTGATGTACCACTTGTACTTCCAGCATGGATACCTGGAGGTCAGCAAACCTTGGAAATACAGGAGATGTTATGGAGCAAAGCAATGGGCAGCAGGAAAGGTACCCAGGCAGTGTTCACTGCATCCCCTCAGCCTAATGTTTTAGGACAATATTGGACTGTACAGTATGGACTCACACAGTTCTGTGCTGCTCATTACTTGGAAATAAAAAGTGGGATTTTTTTTACTTGCCAGTCCAATTTTTCACCATTATTTAACCAGTTTGCACACAGTAACTGCTGAGTCAGTTATTATTATGAGTCACAGGTTGGTATGTTCACCAGTACAGTGACACTGAAGGAAACAGCCTCACTCATGCTGTAATCTAACAATCTAACATTAGAATGCAAGGAAAACTGTTCCTAAACCTCAGGAGTTAAAATAAAAGAAAATAAGCCCATGATTTTTCACTAAGTATGAGACACTTTTCAACTATAACTGGTTCTCATAACAGTAATCAGTTAAATGACTGGTTTAAAATTGTTATTAAACCAAATAATCAAGAATTTGCTATAGTAATAGTAACATTTTTTAATAGTGAGCTGTATTACTACTGAATGTAAAAAAAATTACACTTTACCTTTTCACAGTTGCATGAAAATATCCCTCGAGCCCGGCTGGAAAGTGGCTTCCAGCTGTTCCCGGCTAGCCCTGGCTAGGAATACTTCCAGACTCAGTTGGCAGCAGCAGGCGGGCCGGCCACCACCCCCCCTGGTGGGTCAGAGCTGCACGAGAGATGTCGGTGAGGCTCCGATGAAGGTAAGAAGCAAGGAGGCTACTTTGTGGCTAGATGGTTTATTGTCACCTGCTCTTCACAGGGGAGCCACGCGCCTCTCTGCCTGCCAGAGGCGTGGTTACAGCTTATAAGGGGTTGGGAGAAGTGGGTGGACACAAGAGGGAAAGCCAATCAGGGAAATAGGGATGTCACACAGACAACGAATGGGAAACGAGGGGTGGGGGTTCCCCAGCTTGCTCCAATCTGGGACCGAGTCTCTCCGAACACTCTGGAAGGAGAGGAGGGGCTTCCCAGAGAGTGACAGGCTGTGGAGAACAAAGGCAGGGGGAAACCAAATAGGGAGAAATACAGGGGGGAACTTGGGAGAAACCATTACAGAACTTATAAATATTAACAATAAATAAAAAGATATAAAACGCACTGCTACAGTTGCAGAATTACCATAAGAACTGAGAAAAGCCTTTTTAAAGTATAAACTTCTGGAACTTTTTGTTTCCAAGTTAGAAAAACCAGCTGAGCAGCTGTAGATATAGGACATGATCTACTTTGGAGTAATCATAAAATAATAGAACAGCTTTGGTTGGAAGGGAACCATAAAGATCATCTAGTTCCAACCCCCCTGCCATGTATAGGGATACCTTTCACTAGACCAGGTTGCTCAGAGCTCCATCCAACCCTGACCTTGAACACTTCCATGGATTGGACAGCCTCAAATTCTCTGGGCATCCTGGTCCAGTGTCTCACCACCCTCTGAGTAAGGAATTTCTCCCATATATCTAATCTAAACCTACTCTCTTTCAGCTGGAATCCATTCATGCTTGTTCTGTCACCACATGCTCTTGTAAAAGATCCCGTCTTTCTTGTAGGCTCCCTTCAGGTACCGGGAGGCTGCAATTAGGTCACCTCAAAGCCTTCTCTTATACAGGCTGAAAAAACCCAATTATCTCAGCCTTTCAATTAGGCCCTAAAACCAGAGATTTCACCTGAATAATAAGGGAGATTAGGTTTTGATGCCATGCCCCTAATGCTACTTTGTCACCTCATATTCTCTGCCAGCAAATAATTACCGACAGAAGGGAACTTCATGACTAGGAAAAATAAATAAAGTATATTGTTTCCTGTTTACACTGGACATTTATATAATTATCCTACCAGTTAGTATTAACTGGGCAATTATCCTGGCAAACAATGGCACATTGATGACAGCCAAACAAAGGCATCTCAGAGCAGCTCCTTCACCAGGCCACTGCAGCACAACCCCTCTTAATTGCCTCAGTTCTGGCTGCCGTGCCAGCATCGTTGACCCTCCAACAAGGGCTGCATAGTCATAGGGTTAGCACCAAGGGAAAAAGTTTTCCTAACCTGTCAGCATTTAAGAGCACAAACATTTTTCCTTACCACAAAAGGAGTTGAAAATTTGGAGGGAAGAGTGTTCACGGAGTGAGTGTATACAGCAGAACAGATTGGCTGGGGAGAGCAATTTTGCTTTCCATCCTTTTAAAATTGTTTCCATTAGATTTTCAGCTCTTTCATCAAAGTTGAGAGCAGCATTTCAGCAGTGGAATGGGAAAAAGAGAAAGTATAACAATTGGAATGTCAAGGGACTTTTTTTTTTCTTAACCCCAAATCTGTATGGCAGGAGCCTCAGCTAGCTGAATCTTTCTTGGCAAGAATTCCATTTCAGTGAATTTACTCATTTTGTCAGAAAAATTCTGAACAGACACAGTCCGTAGTTCAAACAAAACAAAGGAATAACACAACAGTGCCATTCCTATGACTCTGTTTCTAGCAGGTAGGACTCCTCAGGCCTGGCATGGAAGGCACCAGGCTCTGCAGTGGCATTGCTACATCTCTTGCCATACGAGACCCAAACAAAGCCTGAGCCACAGAAGGTGATCACTGACAACCAAGGTGGATATTAGACAAATCCTTAGTGCTACCCTACCTGCACAGCCATACAACACAATTTACAGAAATTAAATGAGTCATTCCAAATATTGACATTGCCTGTTCCAGAGGCATGTGAAGGCTGCTCTAAAGTGCACTGGTGCCTGCTGGTTGCTTGTGAACCCAAGATTTCCAAGAGACCAGAAGCTGAGATTTAAGTCATAATCCGGTCAACTGTATTTAGCATTAATGTTTTCTCTTTTGTAAAAGAAAAGGATATTTCTCTTATTATCTGAACATAAATCAAAATATGATTATGACTGTAGAACATCTCACACTAAATCTTAAAATAGCTACTCTCTTATGTACTTAAAACCCTGAATCTTTAGACAGATTCAACATCTACAACAAAATTGATCTTTAAAATCCCCAGTACTGAAATATTTCAAATATTGTCTCTATAGCAATACCTACAACCAGGATCTTGAAGGAAATCAGAGCTGCAAATTTCTATTGATTATCCAAATTCCAGATTCCCTAAGATAAGTGAACTGCACTGTGAGAGCTGGTGCTGTGCAGTCATGGACAATGCTTATTCCAGCCTGAATAATTTCACTGCCTCACTGAGGTATAAAAACTCCAGCAAAACAACCTCATGCCTCAACCAAATTAAAAAAAGGACAAATTCTCAGTTTAGTGGATCCTACTTGAGAATGAAATCAAAAACTCAGTGATTTCTATGAATTTAGATTGCTTTTATTCTGTTCATTTTTTTTCCATTCTGGACACTTGTAGCCACAGACAGCTCTGTAATCCTCTTTTCACCCACTGCAAATATATACTAAAGAAATAAAAGTTCACTTTAAGGAAACCCATTACATAGGCACATATTCTTCCAGAAACTGAGAAAAGCTGTGAGAAGATAGGTCTCCCTTTGCCTTTTTGTGTTTGATTTTTGGTGGAATTTCTGAAGGTAAAGAAGGAAAGGAGGACATAGGAAAAAAGTAATCTACAATCTGTTCAAGTTAGCAAAATACACTGGAGAAAACAAGAGAAAGGGTCTTAACACTTTCATGCTTTTAAGCAGAAAACAAGCAGAGGATGGATGCTTTTTCATGACTGTGATGACCTCCTTTTACCTCCCTGTTCTCTCTGGAGACCTGTACATACATTTTAGTTTTGACTGATAATAGTAGGCTTCCTGCCTCTAACAACAAGGTTCCCTGTCCCTTCCCAGCTTATCTGGATCTGTCCAAGATATCTGACCATCCACACACCATAGCTTGCTGGCTGCAGAGCCCCTGCAAGAGGCATGCTGAAAGCATATATGAAAATATTTCTTCTGTGGTCTTCCTGAACTTCCTAAACTCTAGTGAGTTTAAGAAGCCTAAACACTAGGTGACCCAGAGTGAAATCCATTTTACTGGGGCCTTGGTTAAATTAGTCAACTGAGTCCTTGTTGAACTAGGCAACTCTGCAGAAATACCTTAAAAAACAAACAAATAAAACTACCACAAACAAAAACCAACCAAACAAATACAAACAAAAAAACACCCCCAAACACAATGAAAAATACATTCTTATTTCTGTTGGCAGTCCTAGAAAGCAAAGCAAAGGCATATAGGATGTTTTCAGTTTTAATCCTTTACTTCACTGTAAAGCATTATTCAAATACTATCCATTATATAGTGGTGCATTTTGGTTTATGGCAGTACTTCTCCAGAGCCATAGCAGATGAGGTCCTCTTACTCCACTAAACTATTCAACATATGCTTCTGACTTTCACTCAGTAATAATGTCACCCTCTGGTGGTGACACATTCCAGCAGGGAACAGAATCTTGTTAAGAGAATTGTTAAGGAACACATCAAAGTTGGGTTTACTGTATAAAGAAAATAAGAATATGTCTATATTCCACCAGAACACCAACTTTTTAATCTCTCATTTTAATCTGGTACTGTAATGAGAGAAGCCAGAGCTGTAACAGTAGAAGTATTACAATATTTCTGTTGTGCTTTTCTCTGGAGCAGAAGTGTATTATGTTTAATTGTATTCTAGAAATGTTAAGATTAGTGCACCGAAAAAATACCAAAGAAGTGAGATGTCTTAAAAAAACTATGTTATTTGTATTGTAAACCTCAATCATCACACACCCAAACTCCTGCAAGTATGATAAATCTACCTTACCAAATTAATGCATTCTTTAATCAAATTTTAATTTGAATTAGAGTAGCAGTGACAAAAGAGGCAAGTTTTGTGAAGAACATGGGGAAATCTCAGCTCTTTATATTTTTATGTGTATTTAAACAAAATTAGTTGCACCAAAAGAATAACTAAGTTAAGAATACACCTTTCCTATAGCATGAGTAACAACTAGCCAAGGAGACAGTGGAGAGGGATCCTCCCTAAAGTCTTATTCTGTAGCTTCTCACTAAGTATTTCAATGTTCCATCAACCTTGAAGTGCATCCCTGTGAGATACAAACTAAAACCAACCACAACTGTTGGGACTGCAGCATCAAACTAGTGTTGAGCAGTTTATTTGCAGTGTCTGAAAAGTTTAATTAAATCCTGCCACATTCACCAGTACTTCAGGCCTCCATGTCCACAGTTCCTTGAACAACTGCATGTTCTCTGCATTTATGTGTCTATAACGCTACTCTTTATGACTTGCAAGAGTTCAGCACACATTTCCTCAGGTCTCCCTTGCCTTCTAATATTTCTGCATCAGCAGCCTGAGTTTCTACCATTCCACAGCTATACAGAATGTACTTCTTTCATTCTGGCATTTCATTCTATTTTCAAAAACATTTTTAGGAACGAGTACAAGATAAATAAATTTTCTCAAGTATTGAGCAGTTTCTAATTTTGAAAATCTTACCACATTATTTAGATGGGCATCTGTGAGCCCCTAGGCAAATTTTCAGTATTGTGAAACAAAGGAGATACACACTCCTTTCAGCACCACCAGTATTTGATCATTTAAACAGCCATATACATTTTGAAATAAAGTCCTTGAAATTTTTACTCTATGCACAGGCACTCTTTAAACAAAAAGTGCCCACATTTACTGAGTGAAAAGATGTTAGGAAACAAGAAAAACCTCAGTTTAAATTTTGAGCCACAGTTGGCAATCAAAGGGTCAGCATCTTCAGCAGAAAGGAATCCTTTTTCTACTCCTTATATTATTTATCAAACTCATTACTGGACTTCGCTTAAACAAGAGCACTGTTTCTCCACTTTTGGTTTAATTTGCCTCTAAATTCTGAGTAGTTCAGCAACAGTTGGCCTAAGCAAGAAAGTTACTAAGGGCTATTATGACCCTAAGTGCCTCTATTTTCTTTGTGGCTCTTTTACACAACAACCACCACCAAGCTCTGCTCTTTCCATTACCCATAACTTAGACACACTATATTTAGATTAAACAGTCCCAGTCCTTGGAACAAGATGCTTAGGTCCTTTCAATTACTTCAGTCTAAAAGCAATCACTGTCCTTAGTGAACTTTAACTAACTTGTTGGATTTTTCATGAAATGTGCCTGTTTTTAAAATCCAAACCCATGGAAAAAGAACTGAAACCAAATGCCATGTGATCAGGTTTTTTCTGCATGACCATGGGGAACTAACATGTAGGTAGCCTCAGCCTCCCGTGACTAAGCTACCAGGTATTATAGAAGTGAGGAGGCTCTTCCAGACCCCCTTGAAGGAACCTCTGCTATGTATGCCCAGGAAGGGCATAATAACCAGTGCTAGAGGAGCCCTGCTTCTAGCCAGGAAGAAGCATGGAAAAACCAAGTCTTTTGGACCATGTGGATTCCGTGGCCTGGCACATCAGAGCCACAGAACTATGAAGCTTTGGTTGACACTGGTGTGCAGTGTACCCTGATGCCATCAGGACATGTGGGGGCAGAACCTGATTCCATTGCTGGCGTGACAGGGGGATCACAGCAACTGACTCTGGTGGAAGCCAAGGTGAGCCTAACCAGGAAGGAGTGGCAGAAACATCTGATTGCAACCGGCCCAGAGGCCCCATGTATTCTGGGCATTGACTTCCTCAGGAATGGGTATTACAAAGACCCTAAGGGACTCAGATGGGCTTTTGGAATAGCTTCTGTGGAGGCAGAGGGCATCAAGAACTTGAACATCTTGCCTGGACTGTCAGAGAACCCATCTGCAGTAGGAAAGGTAGAAGAGCAACGAGTACCAGTTGCCACCTTGACAGTGCATCGCCAGCAGTATCGGACAAATCGAGATGCCGTGATCCCCATCCACAAGATGATCCAGGAGCTGGAGAGCCAAGGGGTGGTCAGCAAAACCCACTCACCCTTCAACAGCCCCATCTGGCCTGTGCGCAAGTCTGATGGAGAATGGAGACTGAATGTGGACTATCACAGCTTGAACGAAGTGACTCCACCGCTGAGCGCTGCTGTGCCGGACATGCTGGAACTCCAGTACGAGCTGGAGTCCAAGGCAGAAAAATGGTACACCACTATTGACATTGCTAATGCTTTTTCCTCCATTCCTCTAGCTGCAGAGTGCAGGCCTCAGTTTGCTTTCACCTGGAGGGGCGTGCAGTACACCTGGAACTGACTGCCCCAGGGCTGGAAGCACAGCCCCACCATCTGCTGTGGACTAATCCAGGCTGCACTGGAGAAGGGTGAGGCTCCGGAACATCTGCAGTACATCGATGACATCATTGTGTGGGGAAACACGGCAATGGAAGTGTTCGAGAAAGGAGAGAAGATCATCCAGAAGATCATCCTGAAAGCTGGTTTTGCCATCAAGAAGAGCAAAGTCAAGGGACCTGCCTGAGAGATCCAGTTCCTGGGAGTAAAGTGGGAAGATGGACAGCATCAGATTCCCACTGAGGTCATCAATAAGATCACTGCGATGTCTCCACCAACCAGCAAGAAGGAAACACAAGCTTTCCTAAGTGCCATAGGCTAATGCAGAATGCACATTCCTGAGTACAGCCAGATTGTGAGCCCTCTCTACCTGGTTAAATGATTTCCACTGGGGCCCTGAACAGCAGCAAGCTTTTGCCCAGATCAAGCAGGAGATTGCTCATGCAGTGGCCCTTGGCCCAGTCAGGACAGGACCAGGATTGCTCTACTCTGCAGCTGGGAACAATGGCTTGTCCTGGAGCCTTTGGCAGAAGGTACCTGGTGAGACTCAAGGCCGACCACTGGGATTCTGGAGCCGAAGGTACAGAGGGTCTGAAGCCTACTACACTCCCACGGAAAAGGAAATCTTGGCCGCATATGAAGGAGTTCAAGCCGCCTCGGAGGTGATTGGTACAGAAGCACAACTCCTCCTGGCACCCCGACCGCCTGTGCTGTGGTGGATGTTTAAAGGAAAGGCTCCCTCTACCCACCACGCCACCAACGCCACATGGAGCAAATGGATTGCCCTCATCACACAGTATGCCCACATTGGAAACCTGAATTGCCCTGGGATTTTGGAAGTCATTACCAACTGGCCAGAAGGTGAAAGCTGTGGTCTCACAGATGAAGAGAAGGAGGAACAAGTGACAAGGGCTGAAGAAACTCCACCGCATAATGAACTGCCAGCAGGAGAAACACGTTATGGTCTTTTCACTAATGGTTCCTGTTGCATCATAGGGATGAACCGGAAATGGAAAGCAGCTGTATGGAGCCAACATGACAGGTTGCTCAAGCCACTGAAGAAGAAGGTGGATCGAGTCAACCTGCTGAACTCAAAGCTGTTCAACTGGCCCTGGACATTGCTGAAAGAGAGAAGTGGCTGAAGCTCTACCTCTACACTGATTCGTGGATAGTAGCCAGTGTTCTGTGGGGATGGCTGGAAAGGTGGAAAAAGGCCAACTGGCAGCTTCGGGGAAAACCAATTTGGGCTGTTGAAGAGTGGAACAACATTGCCACTCGGTTAGAGAAACTATCTGAAAAACTCCACCACGTAGATACCCATGTCCCCAAGAGTAGAGCTAATAAGGAGCACTGAAACAATGAGCAAGTAGATCAAGCTGCAAATACAGAGGTGTCAAAGATAGACTTAGATTGGCAACACAAGAGAGAGTTGTTTCTGGCTCGATGGGCCCATGATGCCTCAGGTCATCAGGGCAGAGATGCCACCTATAAGTGGGCACGAGACCGAGGGGTGGATATAACCATGGACAGTATTTCTCAAGTTATCCATGACTGTGAGACATGCGCTGCAATCAAGCAGGCCAAGCGGGTGAAGCCCCTATGGTATGGGGGGCAGCAGTCCAAATATAAGTATGGGGAAGCCTGGCAGATTGACTACATCACCCTTCCCCAAACCTGCCAAGGCAAGCGCTACGTGCTGACCATGGTGGAAGCCACCACTGGGTGGTTGGAGACCTACACTGTGCCTCACGCTACTGCCCAGAACACCATCCTGGGCCTTGAAAAACAAATCCTGTGGAGACATAGCACCCTGGAGTGAATCAAGTCAGACAATGGGACCCATTTCAAGAACAGCTATAAACGCCTGGGCCAAAGAATATGGTATTGAATGGATATATCACATCCCTCATCATGCACCATCTGCCAGCAAAGCTGAACGGTGCAATGAACTACTTAAGACTGCTATCCTGAAGGCACTTGGCAAAGGGACTTCCAAAAATTGGGAAGTGAACTTAGTAAAGGCCACCTGGATGGTCAACACCCGGGGCTCCATCAATTGAGCTGGTCCTGCCCAGTCTGAACCCTTGCACACAGTGGATGGAGATAAAGTTCCTGTGGTACACATGAAAGGTATTTTAGGAAAGACTGTTTGGATTAACCCCACCTCAAGCAAAGGCAAACCCATCTGTGGGATTGTTTTTGCTCAAGGACCTGGTTCCACTTGGTGGGTAATGCAGAAAGATGGAGAAACCAGCTGTGTATCATAGGGAAACCTAATTCTAAGTGAGAATTGGGTGTAAGGGTTCATTATGTCTAGTAGAGTTGATCATACCTATTGATTTAGGTATGATGCAGACGGTAATAGAATAAGGAGTGGATAATGTCTTGGGTTATGTAACCAAAAAATGTGTATTCTATTTTATGTGTTGAAAGCAGTTGAGATGTTTATCTCTTGCAACTCCAGGGGGGAGAAGGGCGGATGCCTTGTGATAATAACCCAGTCATTACGACCAGGGGCAGTGTTTCTTACCTCTTTCACCACCCCTCCATCCCCCAGTGGGATATCTTCTGATAATGGGATATTAAGGCTCACCAATGACATGACACATTGCATCATCCCATTGGGAAATGCTCCACCCAGTGCGGGGGGAGCCAACCATTCCTACCTAGATAAAAACTGAGACTCAGGAACACCAGGAATCCAGTTCTTTTTCCCACTGGATCTGTGGATGAAGACCAGACCCGTCTCATCACCACTGGACTTTCTACAGGATCATCTCTGCTCCACAGGACCATATGTATTACTCCAGGAGGATTTATTTGGACTGCTTCCAACACCCTGACGAACAGGGTGTTAGGTTGTATCTCTGACACAGGATTTTCTGGGATTTTTGTTTGCTAGTCTGCTTGGTTTTTTGTACTACTACATTTGTATTTTTTAATATTCTAAGTAAAGAACTGTTATTCCTATTTCCATATCTTTCCCTGAAAGCTCCTAATTGCAAAATTATAATAATTTGGAGGGAAGGGGATTTACATTCTCTGTTCCAAGGAAAGCTCTAGCTTTCCCTGGCAGACAACTGTCTTTCAAAACCAGGACAAACAGGCTGTGCAACTGTGACACCAGGAAAAGAGAAAACAGGGGAGGAAAATCCTGATCCCCTTGTAGCTGAAAGTTCTACAGCTGGCAGTAACCCAGACCAGATTTTCTTTATGAATAGACCTTTACCTAATTAAAAAGTTTCATTGGTATAAAGAGAGAAGCATTAGAAGAACTGTGTAAGGTAATTTTCTCTCTCACTCCTTCCAGGAGTACAGACATACTTGTATGCCCATCCTTACAGGTCTCCTGTAGCAGAAGCTACCAAAGATCTTGGCAGAGGTGGCCAAATCAAAAGGTAAAAAATATCAAAACTGTGCAATTTGCCATTCTCTACTGGATAAATAGTTATCTAAAATTGGTATTTTTTTGGAAAAAAAAGCTGTTTTGACAAAGTGAGATATTGCAGCCAGACCACAGAGAAAAGAACAGTAAAATGTCAAACATGAAAATAAAGCAAACTCTTGTACACAGATAGGATAGAATGGTCAGAGGATGAACAGTTACAACAGTTGATTTTGTCATGGGATCATACTTCACTGTACTACTTCCTTCAGGTAAACATTTGCCAGAAATACTGCTGGCCAGAACCCAAACTTTCATCTGACCAGACTCACTACTGAGCACCAGCAGAGACCATTCAAACTGAGATGGAAAGAAGTAGATTAAAAATATGAATCACCACTTCTTCCAGGCCTCACAAAACAGAATCACATAAAGATATACTTTCTTTGTAGGACCTTATTTAAAATCCATGGAAGTCAGTAAAGTGGATGTTTCTAACTGTATACAGGGATACATCTATATATGCTGTTTGGGGTTTTATTGTCATCCATCCAGAACATTGATTTTTGGGTTTTTTTCTTTTTTTTGTTACAACCATAAGAGAGAAGATAAACACATGAAATTAAGAGTGGTTCACACAACAAGGCATAGGGCTGACCCCAGATGAATTCAGCTTGTACCAATATACTGTTTCACCATCCTGTACTGTATCTTCTGTTGGCGGCATTCATCATGTTCTCATTACAAGACTGCAAAATGTTATTTTGCAGAAATGTAACTCTGTAGGTAGAAAAAAAGAACAGTTGCTGCAAAGTCTTTCTTCCGGACAGAAATCCTTTAGCTCTGACACCTACCCACTCCTTTGACGTGAAGGATGATACTGATCTTTCAAGAAGTATCTCTTCATCTGCCTCCTCTCCCACCCTATCAAACCACCAAGTTATTCACAAACACTTGTATAAACTGGAAGAGGAAACTGAACCAAGACCAACATCCTCAGCTTCAAAAATTACGTTGTTCCCTTGTGTTGTATCAATTGCTCCCTTTTGAATCCTGATGAAGTACAAAACATAACAATATGCATAACCTTTGCTTAGCTTCAGTTTTTAACATTCAGGTTTAGTTCAGGGCTTGAGCTAAAGGGCCTTACTTCAGAACACTGAATTTTAGAATCATCAAGGTTGGAAAAGTCCTTTAAGATCAAGTCTAACTATCAACCTACCACCATCACTGTAACCTCTAACCCTCTAAGCCGTATTACCCAGGAATTTTTACCTACATGAGATTTTAAATGCTGTCATTTCTGATTTCAACAAAGTATTTCAACTCCTCTGTATACTGTATCCTCTTTCTAAAAATAGCCTGAGTTTCCTGTCTTAAAAATTGTTCTGGCTTCAGACACTGAAATAGGATAATTCAGAAAATTTTTCCTCCAGTCATCTGATAGTTTGACAAGTGCTAGAGGGCAACAAATAATAGTGCTACTCTTCATAATAATTCTGATTAGAGTTATATCCTATGAAGTAAAAATTAACAAAAATGCAGATCAGTCACACAGTGACTCTATTAACAAAATATGATACATTTACACATGTTTAGTGATGTTCAGTCCTGGACAAGATGATTCAGGGAAGGAAAAACCACTCTGGTTTAGCCTTGTCAAGACACACTTACTGAAAACTGTCACAGTTATGCTTTTTCCCAAACGATACAGCACTCCTCAGATCAGAAATGCATGATACTGTGTTAATATTTGGCTTTGTTAACTGCATTTGAAGATATAACTGCATTTCTGGCCCAAATCACCTGGAATGAGGCTTTTTCTGCCTGTAGCATCTTAATTACAATCCTAAAATGGTTTGAATTGGAAGAGTCGTGTTGCAATTCCCCTGCCATGGCCAGGAACACCTTCCACTAAATCAAGTTGCTCAGAGCTCCATCCAAGCTGGCCTGGGAAACTTCCATGAATGGGGGCATCCACAGCTTCTACAGGCAACCTGGTCCAGTGCCTCATCACCCTCTGAGTAAACAATTTCTTCCTAATCTATATCAATCAATCAAATCTATATCTATCACCTTTCATTTTAAAGCCATTCTTACTTGTTCTGTCACTATATGCCCTTGCAAAAAGTCTGTAGGAAAAATTTGCTTGTCAAGAATGGGGCCAAGTGGGAACCTGCAACTCAGAAGTCCATTGCAAAGATACTGTTCCCCTAAAATGTAAATGTCAGAGCAGACTCTTGAAATCTTTTATATGAATCTTTCTTTTGGTGAGGAACTTCGATCTCAGAAATCCTGCGCTTTAAGTCTTCTTACAGATATCAGATATAAAATGTCCTGACAGCATAGATGTCAAAGACAATGTATCTTCCTTTCACTCTGACAATTTATCTTTTTAGTAATAACAAGTTCTTTTCATGGATTTTTGTGCCTAGTTCAACAGCTAGAAAACAGAGTGAAATAAGCACAAAGGCAAGCCAAAATAAATGCTGTGGGCTGGCAGCATCCCAACAATTTGGGGAGCTGAAGAAAGGGTTGCATGTTTGTAGCTTCCTCCTGCTTGTCCTATCAAGTAAACAAAAACCCAAAGAACATTTTTAAAAATGTTTTTGCATTAACTTGGGTTTCCAGAGCTTTGATACCATTGAACTGTTCCAGGAAGTGACAAGATATAAATTCATACACAGTATACATATGTATACAAGGTGTAGCTCTGTTAGCAGGGGATGTCACAGTTAACCTTACACTGCTGAATAGTGTAAGAGTCTCCTGCCCTCTGATCCCTGGATGTGTATGCCAAAGGTTAGGTAACCAACTCTATAGCATTGTTTTAATTCTTAGAGCTAAGGGGCATCCACCCAAGACAAGATGAGAATTTACAGCTTAAAACCAGGATGACAATTGTCTCAGTTTAGAGACAAGTTTAGGAGAAAAACACTCTGGAACGAGTGAATAAATGCTGAATAAATGCTAGATATTGAATTGTCAGACCTTACCCCTCATGTACACATGCACCCACTCTGGGGAAAAAAAACCCACCAAAATGCCAGGAAAAGAGGCAACCTGGTGGGGAGAAAAAAAATTATGCTGGTTCCTATCTCAAGGGAAAAAACAAACCAAAACAAAACAAGGTTCATATCACAGCTTGGGCAAAACAGATGGGAACCTGTTGAATTGCTGGTGTTGGTCCTCTCTTCACAGCTCTCTGGGTTTTGAGACCTGTGAGAGAGGTTTCAGGAGAAAATGCCCTGCAATGAGTGTTTTGTCTTAAGAGAAAGATCTTCAATAACTCTCTTCTTCTGCCAATGAGAGAAATGGATACTAGCAAGTGAAAGTGGAAAAAAAGAGAACTGTTCATTAAAAAAAAAAAAAAAAAAGGCGGGGGGTGCCCACAAGGCACAGAAAAGGATTGAAATACTGAAATTTCAAAACCTTAACCCCCACTCCCCGCACCAGGCTGCGTGGCCGGGAGGCAACGATGGCGGCTGCCCCCTTTGTCTCAGGGAAGGGAAGGAAAGAGTTCATGCAGCAGCTAGAAACCTCTTGGATTGCTGGAGTGGGTCTCCACCTCGCAGCAGGCCAAGTTGGAGTTCAATGTCCTCTTCCGCGTCGGTTTTGCTTTCCAAGGCCTCGGGCTCAGGGCGGGCTCCCCCTGCCGGCTCCCCGGACAGACTGCAAAAAAGGCCGAGCCGAAACAGTTCAAGGAAAAAAAAAAAAAGGGAAAAAACCCCAACCGAACAAAAAACCACCGCCACCACCACCAAAACCCAAAAAAACCCCTAAAGGATTTGCTGGTGAAAAGCCTCCAGACCAGGGGAAGGAAAAAACCAGAAGCTCCTTGCCTAAACTAGCGAAAACGAATCCAGCGAAGGCAATGAAGTAACAATCCGTGCCGCTGCAGGTCTCACCTGGGCCAGGAGAGTTTGAGCAAAAGCTGCGCCGCGGTACCCAGGCTCTGGCCTTGCCCCTTGGTTCGTGTTACAGCTACAGCAGCGGTTCCTGGGCATACAGCAGATGGTCAGGGAAGAGAGTATCATCGTAAAATCACCGCAAGACAGCAGCAGATGAAGCAGGTGGATTTGATATTCATTTCTCTCGCCAGCTTGGCTTTTCTGAGGTCGGGGGCCGAAATGGAGCAACCTCTCGCTGTCCCGCTGGTCCCCACTGATTCTTCTCCCGCCGACTGCTCTCTCTGATCTCGGACCAAAACCAAACCATCCAATTCAACACAAAAGCCACCGAAGGATTGCTATCACAGTCTCCAAGGCCAGGGAAAGGAAAAAAACCCTAACTTTCTTGCCTAAGCTAACAAAAACCTCCTAGCTAAGCAAAAAAAAAACCAAAACCACCCAGTCCACCACAGCACGACAGACACTCCGGGACTGAGGATTTGAAAGAGCCCGCGGAAGTGCCCCAAGGGTCCCCCATCCCCTGGACCCATCTTAATGCTACAGCAACCATTCTTGGGCATAGAGCAGATGACCAGGGAGTAGAAAACCGCCCCAAGACAACAATTAATGCCTCCATTAATGCGCTTGACTTAAAAAAAAAAAAAAAAAAAAAAAAAAAAAAGAGAGAGAGAGAGAGCCTGAATGTTTGTAGTCTAACGACGCATGTAAAAAATTTAGACATGGAATCTGACATTTAATCTTCACCGCTTAGACTTAACACATAGAATATAATTTCTTTTATTGCACATGTATATCAATATAGAAAATACAGCCAGATCCTTTGCCAGACATTGAACTGCTCTCTGCAGCTGCTTTTAATTTTTGGAACCTCTTTAAAATGTGCAGACTAGCTTTTTTATAAATGTTTTAGCCAACCATAAATATTCAGCAATATAAAGAACAGTAAGGTCAAATTCTTGCTTTCCATAGCAGTTTAGTCTTTCCACAACACTTTATGAAATATTGTGTGAAAATCAAGCCTCTAACAACGTAATTAAATGTAAGCTCTCTTTCTGCTTTTATTGTATTAAAACATGCAGATTGATATTTAAGCAATTAGTGAAAGGAACCCTCTGCAGTGTTTAAAAGTTGCCTCCTTGATCTGAAGAAACTTGGAAAAGTTTTTAAAGCACATATACCAACATAAAACTTTATACGTAATATCTACAGGAAGCATTACTACTTCACTGAAATAGGAATCAAAAGGAAGCCCACAGCAGTATTGGTTATATATGTAGTTAAGACCATGCCAAAACTAGTTGATATCTCAGAACTGACTGCACATTAATTGTTGCACCCCACCCTTACACTGGCCTAGTGACACAAGGAGAAAAGTCCTTTTATTCCCTTACCTTCCTGTAGCCTGCCTGTGCTATCAAGACTTACCTGGAGGAGGAGAAATAGGAGATAAGCAAAGTAGGGGGTTAAGAGGTCAACTCCAGGAGAGAAGGACTGGAAGGTGTGAGGTGTGCTGTGTCCCAAAGATGGAACACTTTCGTTCCAAAGCACTTGAGGAGAATGAGCCTCCAGCAATAACAAGAGAACCTAGAGATGCATCACGTCCCAGAATTCAACTAAATGAAAGAAAAATCTTATTCACTGCCATCATAATTTTCATCTAAACAGAATAGATTGAAAATGTCTTTAGAGCCAAACTCCTTGCCATTTGTCTAAAGCACTGATTAGGTGATATTTTCTTTTAATTATTTGCTTCACAATCTTTTTATTATTTAAATCAAGTTGAACAATTCCATATTATAAAAAACTAAGGCTAATGGGAACAGTAACATTATATTCTACTGAGTCAATAACTGGACAAACATCACAGTCCTTTGATGCTAGGATTGTTTTGTTTGACAATTATTTTCAGACTCAAAAGTGCCCATCCCTTCTTAAAAAGCAAAATAAGTGCTATAGGGTATAATTATATCCTTATCACAGAAGGCAACAAGGAATATACATTTTAGATACCTAAATCCAGAGATGGTTCTCAAATGCAGGCATGGGGGGAATGGGAGGTTTGCTAATTATGATTTCAAAAAATTGAAGAATCCAGTTACATCATGTCTCCAGTTCTTTTTCAAGATTTAAATTACCAAGAATCATACCATGTCCAGAATATTACAGAGCACTAAGACATCCAGTGAGTGAAAAATATATTGCAAGTAGAATTACTGTATGTTATGTAAACTAAGCAGTGTTTGGTTTAGTTATGAAATGTAAGAGGTCTATGGGATCATTGCTGCAGGTTCATTATTACCACATGATTTTTTTCACTGTTCATTTACAAATCTTACAGTTCCTGGGGAAGAAATTACTCTGCATCAAAACCCACCTGGTGTGGGGATCTCATTGCAATGCTCCGGTCTTTTTCAGGTTCTTGCTTTAGTAAAGACCTAGTATCATATGAGCTCAGAGAAATCATGTTTACTGGTTTTGCCAATAGTGCAGATCTGGCATTAAGTCCTACCCATGAAACACATACCTGGCATACTTACCACTACAGACCATGTGTATTTAAATTACAATCCAGAAACTGGGATGAATCACATGGCACAGGATGTCTAAACCATCCCTTCTAAAGGAAACACAAGCTTTCCACAACTTTGTTGACATAAAGTATAACAAAAACCTGGAATGACTTAATTCCTGATTCAATAAAAGGAACAAACTAATTATTCTCCCTATGGTCCTGGCAAACACAGTTCAAAAAAATTGCTATTGTCAAATGCATCAGAACTGCTTCTTGGGGCCCACAAAGTAAAGAACAGTAGTTCAGAGCAGATCCCCTCATGTTCTGCCAGAAAAACATGTGTGGAAAAATATGTAGGAAAGATGTAACACCAACACATGAATAACATTTGAGAAACAGAAATGTACTCTTTCAAACTGAAGTTGAAATTATCAAATGATCACAACAAAAAATTGGAGGGTTAAAAGGAATTGATCAATGTATTGTAACAGGTTCACTATAAGTTGCAAAGTTTTGAAATTATAAGAAATGTTCAAATTCCTTGAAATTGAACATTTAGGTCAGATTCCTTGATTTATGTAATCTTCTTTATCAATTTCACTTTTCATGAAGCTAAAAAAATAGTATTCACTTTTGCACACAATAAATACACCACATCTATATTTCTCTCCCTATCTCTCAATGACTAAGAACAATATATTCTTTATATATTTATCTAAGAAAATATATAAATTTTCTTTATCCAAGAAAAATATATTCTTTAAAATAGGAGCAATAGTACAAGGATTTATTTTATCCTTCAAGAACTTCAGGGGGAAAATATGTATCTTCCCTGTCTGCTGACATGTAGGTAGACCCATTGGCTGGCCATTTTACTGGCCAGACATTCTTGGTTTAGGACCCTGCTTACGTTTTAATTGCTTATGTTTGACCTGGTATTTTCAGATTTCTTGGTATGTAAAATTTACTTTTTGTGATGTTGTGAGAAAATTTTGGATTGAAAAGCATGGGAATCCCATAGATCTTGAGTTCACATTGACTTCAGTTATCTAAGAGAGTTTTCTTCCTCACATTGATTAGGATTCCATCATTAGTTATTTTTATGTAGTATCAAATAACCAAATTATTTTTTTATAAATCTCTTGTATTACAATCCAGCCAGAAACTCTTCAACCAGAATTTCTCAGAAATTTCTAAACATTTCACTAGTTGCAACATGTCTGTATTTTAAAAGGTGTTTGCACAGCTTCTGGAAAGCAGGAGAAAACAGAGTTAGGTAAGCTAGAAGGATTAGTGAGTCACAGGCCTAGTGACAGTGAACACAAAATCAAAGGTTATATACTGGATATTTCACTGTAATGAAAGAATATATTTTTAAAGTACATTAATCAGATTTAATTTAGAAGATTTGGGTTTTTTCACATACCATAATCTCCAATACTACAGTATCATTACTACACTGTACTTTGAAAATTTATGTATATTGTCAATTACCTACCTCATCATTGTCTCAACTTCACAAGCTTCAGAAGTCTCATACAGGTTTCCTCACAAAAGTCATTTTCCAGACAATTTGCAGGGAGTTTAATTTAACAGAGTAAAATTTCAGGAGTATTATTTTTTGCTTTTCTTTGTTATGATACTTTTGTTGTAGCAGGCAATGATGCTAGGGACCAGATGCACAACCCATAGTGTCCACTGATTTGTGATCCACTTTGGTCCTGCTTAAGTGATACTGGAAACTCCTCAAGGACTAAGGATATTCATGCTCCTAGTGACTCTTCTGTCCTACCCAAAACCTATATAACCATATAGACAAAATTTGTCTTTTTTTGTTGTTTTTGTCTAAGACCTGCTTCTCAGTTTTCTCCACCTGATTGTGAATTAAGTTAACTATGAAACACTAACAACTAAAATCTGACAGACAGGGGCAACTTATGTCTGGGAGGAACTTGAACCCAAACAAATAGAAATTTAGTTTTGATTGGCCTGTAGAGCTGCTTACCAAAAAGCACAACAGAAGCACAGCATGCATGAGTTGATTCTCAGTAAATTGCTGGAACATTAGTTTACAAATCACAATAAACTTTCTTGATTTTCACAGCATCTTGAGATTTTGTTGTTTGCTTGTTTTTAATGAAAGTGGGATTCAATCCAGGATTGTAAGGAAAAAATACCAAACATAAGACTCAGAATAAATTTGTAACAATGACTAATAATAGACACAGTTTACCTCAAGACACAGCTCATGCTACAAATGCTGTGGGCTGAAAAGGGACAGGTTGGGCACATAGGTCTGATGAAGCAGCAGACCCCTATACAGTAGATGTCCTCTAAAAGGGTTGTTGCACACCATGGAAAAAACCATACATTTCTATAGTCTAATCTGCCTTTCTGAAAGACCATTGCTGCACCCTGAGCAATCCAATATGTACTCACAGATTTAAAAGAACATAATGGGAGTAGTTTACAAGGTAGGGGTCTGAAGTTAGGTGAGAAGAGAGTGAACTCAAGTAACTTCCATTCTTCCTTTGCCTCCAAACACTTGAGAGAAATTTTAGGAAAGGCTTATCAGATTTACACTGCTGAGCAATTTCTCAAAAATCTACCCACTTTGACACATATCATAAACTTATTACCTGAGAAAAAACCAGCCTTTAAAACCACTCTTGTAAGTACAGAGCGCTGCAACCAGTGCTTGATGTTACAAATCAAGCTACATTTGAAATCTATGACATAGACTCTCATCCCTACCCTCCCTTCTCCAGCAACAGGGGGAACTTGTTTATCCAGAAAGCTGGATTACAAACTATGCCTCAAGCTGCAGTGAGTCAAGGTTTCATATTAGATTGGTTGAGCTGCTGTTGCTTTTTTGTCTTATGGTTTTTGTTTCCCCTAAAAAACTACTGAGGGAATCTGCGGTGGACATAAAGTGCAGAAAAGTAATCGAAATGTTATCTTTTATAACTGGGAATAGAGAGGAAAACTTTAAGTAATAACTTCTCTGTACATAGTATTTATTTGTGTGGTATTGCACACACATAATTAATTATAATTTACTTTACTACCATGGGTTTTTCTGGGGTTTTGTTTTTGAAAGGGCAATCACCTCTGGCTTTTAATGTTAGTTCCAGACATTGTTTAAACTTGGTTATGCTCTACCAGTAAGTTCTTAGTATATTATTTTTAAAAGTTCTCATTTCCAAAGTGGATTCAGTTGCCTAGCAGAGCATGCCTTTAATCATAATCACCACCACCACCAACATGGCAGCAAAGTAAGAAACAAAACAAAGTCATGGAAAACATGTCGTGATCTGGTTTCTAGATAATATTTAATTGCATTTGCTTGAGACAGTGCCTTTTATAGTGATGTATCACTGGTGTAGTTCAAGTACTCCTTTATGTGCCAGCCATTACCAAAAAGCCAGACAATTGAAAATCTCCCTTATCACTCAGCTCTGCAGTGTAACCCAGCCTCCTACATCCTGTTTCCTATATGTGTTTTTCACCTGGAAATCAAAAGTGCTAATTTATGAAAGCCAGCACCTTTTAGACATTCTATAACCCTGGCAGAGAGAAGTTACTTAGCATGTCCTTGATCTAAGAAAGATTCAGATATATAACTCCTGAATTTTAAATCAAATTCTTTGATTTCATTACAAGGCAGCATTTTTTACCCATTATATATTGTCTCAATGTTATTTAAAGAGCATACTGTGTAATTCTATGAACTATACACAGCTAGACAAGAATTCTTTTTTGAGAGCATGATACAAAAGCTCATGATTATTCAATTTACTTCCCTTTTGTGTTCAGAAACTGAAACAGTAGTAAAACTCAGCCAAACGTTTTTCATATATTTCAAAACACACACATATATTAAGACTGTGAGAGAATATATGAAATCTTTATGCAAACAAAAACATAATTTCATATATGTTTCTACTCATGAAAAAGTCCCATGATAAAACAGAACGAAAATGCTTCACAGTATTAGCAAAAAGGAGAAAACAAACCAATCCCCAGATAGACTTTGTAGATCATATCATTAGCTCATGAGGTGTGTCTCTTGCTTACCAGTGATTTGGTCTAGAAAGTCTAGATTGCAAATCCTTCTTGTATAGGACTTACACAAAATTTACAACTGAATACATGCAAAATTAAAAGGAAACAGTAGCATAGTATTGCAATACTTGTGAAGTCAAAATTCCAGTTAAATGCAAAAAAAAAGCAAAAGCTTAACTCAGATACTAAGGGACATAGTTGTAAAAATAATTAAGGTTTTAGCATCAATAGAGAAGGCACATTTTCCCACCTCAGTCCTTTCCCTGAAATATCATTTAAACTGTGTCCAAACCCAACCTAAAACTTCCTATATAGAGCAAAAGACTAAAATATTGTTCACTCAGCATTTAACATACAGATTTCTTTTTTATCACAAATATGATTAAAAGATTTTTCACAGACCTTCTGGAAAAAAAACCCAGAACAATATTTCTCAATAGTCAACTTAATATTTTCATTAATTTCTCCCATTGGTACTCAAGTGAGAGAATATATTACCTCAAGCTGATTAATCCTTCTGCTGAAAGGTTTTTTTTTTTTTTTTGCCTATATAAGTAAAAGCTCATGGATCAGAGACTGAAACTCACATATCTTATTTTCTAGGCCACTAGGTCTGTGTATTTTAGAAAATACACAACCATTCCAAAGGGAATGTCAAATGTTTCAAGAGGAGAGAGGTCAAATTCTGTAAATTTATTGACAAGGACAGTAAATGAACAACAAATCACTGATCTAACTTAACTAGGCATGAAGTATATTAACATTTTAAGTGACTGTACCAACCATTTGAACTGCTTTACAAATGATTATGCTTTAAAAGTCTCAAAGGCTTAAAGGTAAGTGGCAAAGACTTTTCAATAGTTTTAAAAGGCATAAAGTTGAAGCTTATTGTCCTTACTCCTGTTTAAGCATTTTAATCCTGAAATCTTACACCTTTGAAGCAGTCTTTGAAGAATCCTAACAATTTTACGTATGAGCAACACACCCAGATCACCTCAAATAACAAAAAAAGTATGGAGATTTTTTTCAAAGATCTGTTTGTGTTGGAATCTCATGAAACATGATCAGCATATCTGCTACATTCAGTAGATTACATAAAATATTTTCAATTTTTATAATAGTTCCCAGGTCAGTATTTAAGCATGGACTGTACAAATAAATCAATAATACCATCAGCCTAAAAACCCAGGTAACAAAAAAAAAGAAAAAAAAACAAAGAGAAAAAAAAATCAGCAGCAGCACCTAAATTCTAGAGTTTCTTCAAATTACATTTTCTGTAACATTTTGCATTACTAGCTGATTAAGCCAGTATGAAAATACATTCCTTGCTAAATTAATCGGGGTTATGTTACCCACTTTCCCTACACCAAGAATGCTGGTAGTTTTACCCTCCCATTTTCCTTCCTGAGAAATAAAAGAATTTGGATATGAAACAAAACTAAAATATGAAAGCCATTTGAGTTTGAAGTACTTACAAGGAAGTTTCATACAGCTTATGTTGGCTGTAATGGACTGGAACATTACTAACAAGTACCAGCCAGAAACTTTAATGTTCAAGCCAGTGCAGCAGCTTTGGCACTTAGCTTAATAAATATCACTGTCCAGATTCAACTGATGAGGGTACTTCAAGCTGTTGTCATGCACATTTGGCTTGGGATACCTCTGACAAACTGTGCATAGAGTGGCATAGTGTGTGGATGGGCACAATAACTCACCTGTCCCAGTTCAAGACTGTATAAATTTTGATATCATGTGAAATAAATAATGCAGCTGAGGTATCATGCTGTGCCCAGTCACAGCTGCAGCCTTACCTGCCATCCATCCACCTTTCATGTTTGTTTTCTGCATCCTGGCAGTTACATTTGGTATGGAAATTGTTTTTGCAATTTTGTTATCAACACCTTTCTAGCTAGCAATGCAAAACACAGCACTGCTATGGGGAAATGAACTCCAGCTCAGCCAGACCCAATACATATGTCCTATACATCTGCCATTTCCTAACTCAGTGTACTGTCAACTATGCTCAACCTGGAACAGATACCCTAACAAAGAGAGAAATCACTTCTGATCGGTGGAAATCAAACCATTGGTATTAGCCCTTTAAACTAGTGCACTAGCAAGAACAACATGAGAATTCCTTGGACCCGTTCTCTGCAACTTGATCTCAATTTTATTAGGGAAGGCTGATGTGTGATACCAGTATCTTTGAAGGGCTCTTCAAACTCAGGTATACCACAGTCATCTTGTTTTCCTCCTGGGTACTGATATTCTACATACCTTTCAAGGACTGATATGTAAAGATGGACGTGCTAATGTAAATAAATAATTGAAGAGTTTTCCCTGATCAAAAAAGGATCCATTTCCATTTACAAAAAAGGATCTACACATTATACATCTCATACCTGTACAACCACATATGGTGGTATTGTATAATAAAACCTGTAAGGGTTTTCATTGTTTTAGTCAGACTCAAGTTATAGAGAAAACATTCTAGCATCTATTAACATCTTGGTATTGCTGGATGACTTCTTAACAACTTATTGCCTTAATCCCAAAATACAAAACCTCACAGTTTAAACAAATTATCTGTAAAAGTCAATGACGTCTTCCACAGGACCTATACACAAAAAAGTCAATCTTCCACAGGACCTATACACAAAAGCAACTATTTTCATATTTTTCAAGCTCAGTTAAGGTACTTTCTGTTTGTTTAGTGCTAGTAATACTGAAATAATTTCAGTAGTAAGTCCTGTGAAAGAAACCAAAGTCTGAGTCCTTTGTAACAATATCATTAGCATCAACATAACTGAAACATAATTGAATGCACCCTTGCATCTGTCCACAGCATAGTTCAATAGGTTTTAAGAGCTCCAAGTATATCACTTTCCAAATCACCCTGACAATTTTCTTTAAATCTGTATTTGTCTGTGAATTAAATACTTGCAATTCCTGTTTCAGTCAGTAAGCTGGACCAATTAAATATTTAAGTCCATATAATTAAGAAAAAACCTTCGCATTTTCCAAAAATTTGCCTCACTTAACTACAATTTCAGAGAATTGTCTAATATATCATTGTAAAATGAGTTACACATACAAAAACGGGGACATCACCTTACATATGAAATAGAGGCTTTGGTAACTGAACAAGCTTTAGGTCAGAGGCCTCAAATCCCAGATGGCATGACTGCTTTAGTCCTTCTTTATCAATGATCTCCTTAACACATTTCAAGTTAACCAAGTATTCATATGCTTTACTAGATCAGGGTGATCAGATTTCCTTTTTGGTATTGAATTTAAACATAGCTTCTGATGTTGCCCAGTAACAGCACTATGGAACACTCACCTTTGACCACAGCAATAAAGGCTGAAGTCTTCCATATTTACTCACATAAATATCCCAGTGAAAGTCATATCAGAACTTGGGACTGCTCCTTCATTTGACTTTTTAAAGGATATATCAAGGAATTAATTTTACAACTAAACATTACACTGGCAAGGGCATAATTAGAATCTGATGTTATTGGTTATTTAGTTCAGGTGAAGCCTTGGCTCCACACCAGAACCAGTAGATTTGCATTGTGCTACATTAACCACACTACTTCCCATGAATGCAATCTACAATCATAATGACCTCTTACTCATGATGTGCTCTTTAGGATTTTTGACCCACTTTACTGCATGTGGACTTTCACCCTGAAACAACTGCATGAAGATCTGCTATCAGTTACTGGGAAGTCAAGCTTCTTTGGAGCAGAGTCATTTTCAAACCCAGAAGCTCAAAGGAGATGTAATCCTTCACAGTGAGGTTGAGCATGGCATTCTATTTATGATCACCACATAGAGAAGTGGAAAAGCTGTGAATCCTAGAAGGATGCAAGTCATTATTTTGAAGTGGTCTAAGAATTCTTACAACAGAAGTTCTGCAAAGGCATGGGGATGAAAAAACCTGAGGTTAAGCCTCATGTTATTTTAGCAGCCTAGGCATCAAGATGCAAGACCTTGTGTTGGTTCCAGTGAGCAACTTGAGACTCCATAACCTGATCTACTGTGAAATTTTGTGAGCAGAGAAATCCAGGAGAGACATTAATAACAGAATACAGAATGCTCTTTAAGCAAAAACAAAGTGTCAAGATTTTATCTTCTAACATCCGAGAAAGAACGGTGTACATTATTTGCCACAACAGCATAAAATTATAGCCTTCTTAGCACACAATCTAAAATTATGCCACAAAGCTAGCCCATTTTATTGTGTAGTTGATATCTTGTTGGAAGAAATCCAATCATTCTTTCTCTTTTTCAGCAAAACCATTATGGGGATTGAATTTGGGCTAATATGTGCATTCAGCAGCTATCTTGCCTTAACCGTTTTTTTAATTTAGTTAGAACAGGACTGTCTTTATAATGCTATGGATAAGCTACAGCAAGGGCCTCATCTTAAAGCTTCTATTTTAGGGGTTGTAAGTCCACTAGTTTATTTTATTTCACTACAAGAAAATAAATGCAAAAATAAATACAAAGCTATAAATATACACTCAGATAATTATGTCAACACACCTTACTGGTAGCCACATTCAGAACATCCATTAGAGAAAACACTTAAATAGTATATAACTCTTCAACTAAATCAGAGTCCCAAGAAATCTCTGTAAGCTAATCCAAAATTAATCATTTGCATTACAGTAACATACTGTCCCTCACAAGGGGGACAGCATGTTAAACACTTAAACAAGCTTCACATAGCTTACATAATTCTGAAACTTCTGAGTCTGATTAGACATTTCCACATGGCAAGATGAGACTGTGAGATTATCAACTAATCTATTAACCCACTAGTTTCATACTCATCTATTGCAGAGGTCCTTATAGAAACAGGACAGATGGACAGAGTTCTACATCCTGAAGATTATGTGCAGACTTCTGCATGCTTCTACTTAACAGAAACAGTTTGATGTTCCATGTATTTTATAGACTCCAGACTTCTAAATGCATATAGTAAAATTAAGACTTTGTGAAAGCCTAATGCAAATACAAACCAAATAATCTATCACTGCAACTGTAAGGTGTTGCAGTCTTGTTAGCATTTGCCACTATCTAGAAAGAACAGACACTGGCATACCGTACATACTGATTCACTCAGAGTAATGGTATCTCCTGGGTTGACAGGCGACTTCTACTCTATATCCTATATCGTGGGGCTTTATTGTGGTGTCTGGCAGTTGTTTTCTTCCCCTTCGGCGAGGACTGTGGCTGATGGGCGGGCCCTTGCTGGGGAAGGGGGGAAGCGACTGCGGGCTTTTTTTTTTTGCTTTCACTTTTGGCTGCTGGCTGGCTTGGCTTAGCTTGCTTGCTTGTTTTGCTCTCGCTACTCTCGCTATTCTTTGCTTGTTTTTCCCTCTTCCTTTTTTCTTTCCCCTTCCCAAAGATTAGGACTGGCTCCTGGACCTGACCGGACCCGAGGAAGTCTGGGAATCCCCTGGGGCCCGACACAGAAGCTTGGCACCCTCCCCTCACAAGTACCTTGTTTTCCTTTTCTCCTGTGTGGGGAGTGTTATCAATAAATCGGTTTTTTCACTTTCTTCCTCCAAGGAATTTTTTTTCTTCCCTCCCGAACCCAGGGCTGGGGGTGGAGGAGGGATGGTGGAGGTTTGTTTTAGGGGACGTCTCTAAGGGTTCTTCCCCTAATCTGTTCCAAACCAGGACATGGTACAAGTAATGTATTAAGTATAAACTTGACACAAGATAGTTTATTATTTTTCACAACTTGCTCTGAAGAAATAAAATATATTATTAAGTCTAGAAATAGAATCAGTAGAACACTTACATTCCAGAATGTGACTGTGTTTTTATACCTCGTAAATTTTATAATATGCGATATACTTTTTAATACTGTAACTTTTAAAGAACAAGGTATTTCTCAAAGTGATATAACTACAACAGGAAAATAAGTCTTCTTTATTTCTGCTTTTTCCTTTTCATCATTAATAACAGAATTGTTGAGATTGGAATGGACCTCTAGAAACTGTCTAGTCCAACTCTATTGTTCAAAAGAGGGCCAGCTGGAGAAGGTTTCTCAGGATTATGTCCAGTCCAGTTTTGAGTATATCCAAGAATGAAAGCTCCACAACATCACTGGGAAATTTGTTCCAGCATTTGATGACTCTCCCTGTAAAAATTTTTGCCTCATGTTTCAATGGAATCTCCTGTATTTTGATTTCGACTCACCGCCTCTTCTCCTCTCACTGGGCACTACTGAGAAGGGTCAGCTCTCTATCTCCATCCATCAAGTATTTACAGACATTGCTCAGACATTACTGAACTCTCTCAAATGCTGAACAGTCACAGCTCTCTCAGCTTCCATCTGTCAGATGCTTCAATCCTTTAATCACCTTTGTGGCCCTTCACTGAGCTTGCTCCAGAACATCAATGTCAGTCTTTTACTGGCATGCCCAAAATTGGACATAGCACTCCAAATGTGGTCTCAAATAGTTATGGTACAAGAGACAGACTGCTTCCCTTTGCTGGGGAATGCTCTTCCTCATGCAGCCCAGCAGGCTGCTGGCTGCACTTGCCACATTCATCATCTGTCTAGGTGACTGAGGTGAGACTGACTACTGGCCTGTAGTTCTGCATACACACCTTTCTTGAAGACTGGGTTGACACTCCCTTTCTTCTGGTTCTCAGAAACCTCCCCTTATCACCAGATCTCTCGAAGATAACTGAGTGTATCCTTACAATGACATTTGCCACTTTCTCAGCATTCTCAGGTGCACCCTACCAAATCCCACAGACTCATGTATGTCATTACTGGTCCGAAACTTCACATTCCTCACCAGTTCTCCTTGGTTTGTACATATCAAGTCCAGCAAAGAGCCTGTGTTTCCCTAAAGAGCCTTCACCCATTCGTTGCAATACTTCCAATGTAAGTTATCATGTCACTGTAATCCCAGTGACATGATAACCCTAGAACTAATGCAGGCCTTGAATTCCTTCTACATTAAGCCAAGAATTGTTTTAAAATTGGTTACAAATAGCATCTTTAAAATAACCTAGTTAATACTGTTGCCCAAAAGAATAATTACATATACAAAATAACTCCTTCAACAACAAGAAAGAAAAGGAAGTACCAATCCTGTGCATTTTATTGGTATTGAGGTACAGTCCCATTACAATTTATCTTTTCCTTTTTTTTTTTTTTAAACTAAAATGCAATATAGGAAAAACATAAAAAGCTGCTTGGTCAACTAGCAGTAAACACCAAACTTATTCACAAAAATGAAAATAAAAAAAGAAAGACACAAAGCAATCTGCTTTGGACATATAACTACATAGAACTTCACATTTATGGCCCAATTTGCTCAAGATTGTAAGAACATTTTTTCTGGACTATAACTTCTTTCTGCACAGGGATCCAATACAAGGGTTACTCTTGGGCTTAGAAATCACCATTGGTAAAGATGCATGTGACTGACAAGATACAGGTCTCTTACTCTTCTTCATGGTAAGAAGACTGTCTTCCTTTGGGGGAGGCACATGTATCGGTTTCCAAGGAATGGGGTTACAATATGCTGGAGCTGGATACAAATTTCTATCAGCACTCCCTAAAACATTTAGAAAATACACGTAACTAAGAAAGAATATTTACACTACAAGCTCTCCAATGCAAGCAGTTATATTAATAATCTGGACTAAATACAACACAACAATGTCTTCAGAGAAAGACAGCACAGGCACATCGCATAATTTAAGTGATCCAAAATAATAAATATTCCACCTTTTTGTTTTTTAAACAGTAACTGGCATATTCTTCACTTCTACTTAAAATAATAAGCAGGTTAAATGCTCAGTCCTTTGTGTTCTTAAAACCTGTAAATGCCTACAAATCAGCTACCTTGTTTTACCCAACCATATAATGGATACACTTCAAAGTTTGTAATAGATTATACTGAATGACACAAGCGAGTAGACAAATATTTTTCAAAAATCATTTAAATAAGTGATTGCAGCTGCAGGTCCAACCAAAACATGATGGCAAGGTATATCACTATTTACAAATAAATGTAAGCAGAAGAGTAAAGGTTGTTCACCTGCTTACACGTTTCACATGTAGAAGCAATTATTTTTGTTGCATAGAAAAATAATATGATTTCAAACAAAAAAAGGAATAGGATTACAGAAGCCAAGGAGGTGCGATGCAGGTGAACAGCAAAACAGAAGGAAAATTTTAGCTCAGAATTGAGACAGGTTGACACCCCTGTCTCCATTTTCAGACAGGACTTCTGTCAGCTTCTAATTGTTCATGTGTCTCAAATCCCACCTCTTTTCTAAAGGGTATTCAGTTGTGCTAAGGTGACACACCTTCTGTAACACAAAAGCTAACTTTACAAGGATGCTGACATAACTAATTTGCTTCACAGGACCCAGTGATTCCTCGAGTGATTCCTATGCCTGCTATGAAAAATCAGGTTAAATCATAATTTGGTACACCACATAATTATCTCAAATAATGTAATTTTTCTCCCAAACAAAAAAAAAAGGCTAAGAAAAATACACAAAAGATCTCAATCTGTTTCCCTGACTTATACCATAGTATAAGTAATCATTCATATGTGCCAAAATACTAGATGAGTATCTTACACAGCCTTCATTGTACATTAAAATATTAGAAGGAAGGAACCACAAACTGAAGTCACTACATATTTGTGTATTATACGTACAAACCTGTAGACTTCCCATGTGGGAAACCATAATCATTTAAAGCAGGTTGTGGTTTATTTCTAGAATTTTGCAGCCACTCCTTAAAGATTTTCTCTGCTCTTGTTCTCTTCTCCTGTAGCTCAGCCTCCCGTTCTTTTTCTTTCTCCTAAAAAAAAAAAAAAAAAGTACTCCTAGAGGAAGCTCTGTACAATATACACAAAATAGTAAATAATTTTTGCTGATTTCCAGACTGCTGAATGCATTTCAAGTATTTCTTCGAATACAAGCATCTTTTCCTAACAATGGAAAAGATGCATTTTTTGGTTTACGTCTTAAAAAAAAAAAAAACCAACCCCAACCTCCATGTTAATCCAGTGTTTCCCTGAGAAAATATCAAAGGCTATTAACAAAATGCCTTAATATGCATCTTACTTTGCTGGCCATATCACAGTGTCTTTAAAGCACTAACATTGCAACTCTTGAAAGATTTTTCTTCATGTACAACACTGCCATTTGATGTCAGTAAGTAACAATGCAATGCAAATGCAAATACAATGCAAACCTTACTGCAATGTAAGATTTGAATATATCAAATGTAATAAGTTACAGATTAAGTAATTCCATCCTAATAAATGATCAGTTCATTAATACCTTCTCTTTTTTCTTCTTTTCTGCCTCTTCAGCTCTCTTCTTCTTTAACCATTCTTTATACTTTATGTCAGCCTTTTCTTGTAACTGCATTTTTTCTAGTTCCTTTGTGGCTTTTTCCACCATTTCTTTGCTCAGCTTTCGTTTCCTTTCTCTTCTTTCCTACATGAAATAAATCAAAGAAACAGATTTTTTTCAATGAGCAATTCTTTTGAGGAATACAGTTAATTTTATTACACAATTACAAAGAAAATTATCATAAACCTGAAAAAATATGTGATAGTGTAAGCTCTTTAAAGTCAGAATGTATTAACTGCTAGATTCCAGGTATGACAGACATATAAACTTGTCAAAAAAGATGATAAAAATTTTACTTTCAGGTCTCCTCAGGTTTACTACTCTGTTTTATTTATTCAGGGATTTTTTTAAACACTTCAGACACATCTCAATATTTCTGGGAATGAAATACATGTTGCAATTCTCAACAATGGTGTGTTAGCTTTACTTGTCAATGAATCTAGAGCAAACTACAGTTCCAAATGGAAGTCAGGTAAACTGCCCCCTTCTAAGAGTCATTGAGATATACAGATTCTTCAGCTTACTTAAGCATAAATTAATAGGGAAAAAAAAGTTCACACAAAAATCCAGTTCATGTTTTGTGGTATTCTCTTAAGTTTTTTATACTCTTTAGTTTATTCACATAGGGACTACTTCATTTAATCAATCCACATATTTCTCCTGTTTAATTTATGAAAGGGAAAATGAGAAAATACATTCTAGGGTAGGCAAAATGGTAACCTGAGTGTGGAGTGAAATTGCTGTCTGTATGATTTGCAAGACAGAATACACCTGAGGTGTCATTCACTTCTACATCTTTTCAGTGTGTATGTATCCAACAGTGCTCTGAGGGTCTTTCTCTAAGCAAACAACCATGTATGCATTGGCCTTTTCTTGATCTGGAGAGGGAGATATTTTCATTTGAAGAGTAACAATAGCTCTCATTTCTGTTCCTTGTAATCTTTATGAAGTGTCTGGAATCTACTGATTTGATACTATTTCTGCTTAGCTCTGAAGCAATTGCATACACATGCAGAAGCAAAAATCTACCAGACAAGCTGTGCACATGACTTGGAGGAGAGGCACAAGACTTAAGACCAGTTTCCTCTTAATACAAAAGAGCTGTTGAAAAAATATGTTGTTTTTCTTTTAAGAAATCTTCTCCTTACACACTTCCCTGCACACTCCTCTTGAATAAAGGAGATATGTAATTCAGCAGAAACTTAACTGACTCAGAATTATTACAGTTGGCAGCATGGATATCAAATGTCTAGAACTACAGCTGCAAAGTATAATAAATAAATGAAATACAGGAAAAACACATTCTCAAGAAAACCAGAAATATATTCCCATTCCCATTTTACCATTATGTATCACCATTTTTGCCATTACAAGAACAAAAAGGCAGAAAAACAGAGCTTTCCCCCTGTGCCCCTCCCCCACCTTTTGCCCAGGTTTACTGCACTGATTGGAAAATCCAATTATGCATTATGAAGCAGAAGCCATAATACTGAAGCTGGGGACTGCCAGAATTCCTTCTGTCTGGTCTAAACAGGGTACCTGCTGGTTCAGTGTTTGTCCCACCACACCAAAACTACCAACAATCCAATAAAGTAGCATACAGAGAATAAAAACTTCAGCTTATATTGCTCTGCAACACACGTCATTTCTGCCAGGAAAGACGCCAGTTTACAGAACTGCTGGAATTAGTGTATCCTCTTCTGTTTGCCAACACCAAAAACATTACTACAATTTTAATATCAGCAGCTATACTAGGCACTGTGGGATTTCCCCCCACCTCCTTTTACAAGCTATGCTTTATTAGCTCTCTCCACCATAATCTCCAAGGTGGATGTTTCTTCACCTAAAATCATAAGGATACTTTCAGTACTGCTCTGGTATACTCTTGCCAAATATTCTTTGTGTACACAATGCACACAATTTCACAAAACAACTGCAACTAGCTTTTTAGCTAGTTTTCTAGCTATTTTCTCCTTGATTTTTTGTTGTTTGGTGGGGTTTTTCCATTTCACTTCAATACAATAAAGCAAACATCAGCCCAATCTGTTTTGTAGTGTAGGGAAAATGGTCAAATATCAATACACTCCAATTTCAATGCATATTCTGGAATGTAAAACTATACAGAATTATAAAACAATTTGTCTTATTAATATGACTTCATAACAGTGAGGCCTGTACATGTGATAAAACTATTTACAACCAAGACAAATGAAGAAATACATGCCATTCTGAGAACTAAAAAAAGCTGGGATTCTGAAATGTTTTTATGCTAATGAAGCACAGAAACAAGATCTTTCTTAACATGAAACAAATGTTTCCATATTTTAAAATGTTGAAAAGAAAAAATAATGTATTTTTGGCAAATTATTCAAACATCACCCTCCTGAAAAAAAAACCAAATAACCAATTGTCTAAGCTTTCCCTCCTTATTCATCTAAAATTCATCCCAATCTCTTTTATTCAGAGCTGTTTTTCTGTCTCTTCATTACTAAATACTCCCCGAATGAGCATACAACTCCAGTTTTGAGAAAATGGTTGTCTGGGACATATAAAAAGCATTAATGTAGATGAGAGATATATGTGAAATCAGTGATTTAAACTATGAGAGAAGGTGGCTTACAAAGATTTTGCAAATTTTGTCGTTTGCTGATTTACCTCTGACGTACATGAAATTAAGTTACAAAACTAAGGATCATCCAAAACTACAGTCTTTAGCTAAGGCTTTTATTGTATAAGAGACATGAAAATAAACATAGGAGAAAACTGAAAGAAACCAGGCTACTTCCATACCTAGGGGAATAGTTCCATAATGGAAAACCATTACAAGCAGAAAATAGACTAAAAATCTTCCTAAATCCTATAAAAGAAAGACAAGGAAGCTTCTTAAATTATGTATCTTAAATCACAGTATTTAGATGAGTTTAGGTACTATCTAGGCTGACTCAGAGTTAAATTAGGTCCTATGTAAACAATAACATGTCATGCACACTACCAGGAAAGCCACAACTATTGCTAAGTTTTACTTCCAGTGAGACATCCTTAAGACAGGGAGACTCCCTGCAGAATTGCAGCCTTTACACTGCCTAGAATTTTTTTTGCTTTCTCTCACAATCAGAACAGATTTTCCATCCTAAAGTTACTGTACACGACATTCCTAGCTGCTTTTGTAACCTGTTACACATCAAGCATGTCACCCCGACTGTCCCAGGCTTTCTCCCATCCTCATTATAAAAGTGCATCAGAAAGGCTATGAATGTGCATATTAATGTACATGTTCTTCACTCCTTCTTTTACTTTCCTTCCATGCATACGTGAGGGAAGAAATTATTTGTTTATGCTTGGTGTTGTTTTAGATTGGGTTTTAAAAATTCTCTTTGATCTTGTGTTCAAAACAGTCACAATCTGTTAACTAAACCACTAGTAAATTTACAGACACTAAAATATGGTTGCGGGTATTACATAAATAAAGGTATTGATTGTAAAACATCCAATTACTCATTGCAAGAAAGGCTTGTTCTCCGGGACACAACTCTACCCTGAAGGTTCACTGCTCTGTGCTGTGATTTTGTCAAGTCTCAGAACCTAATGGAGCCTGAGTTACATCGGTATTTGGAAATCCCCAACCCAACAGAAACATCCCTCCCACAAAGCAGTGATGGTGACTCTGTTTGCAGCATATGTCTTACTGAGCCAGTACGAACTACTAACTTAGCAAGAAAAATCAGATCTACATGTATGTGGTGAATGGTCAAAGGATTTTAAAATTTGAAGAAGCATCCCACTTTGTTTCTGACAGAAGGTAGAAATATTAAATAATTTTCCACGCAGAAAAAAGAAAACAACCCCTAATTGCTTTTGAAACAGAGACATTATATCCAACTGGAAGAAAACTACTAAAACATGTATTTCTGTATTTTCACATCAATGACTAAATGAGAGGCTGGAATGTGTAGAGTGCAGAGATGCTTTCTGTTCTGCATTTTCTATGTAGACTATCACTGAATAGAAATATTTCCAGAAATTAATGATGTGATTGATATTTTTAAGATACTTCTCAAAGCAATCCTTTCTATCTTATGGTCTGCAGAATGTGACAACAACTTTTTTTTCCACAGATAAGTGTTCTACTTCACAGCTGTTTGCTGACATCTTAGCTAGCATATTCTAGCATCAGTTAATGCTGACTGGTGCCAAAAAATATAGGAAAAGCCCACATTGCAAACATCAGAACCCACATCCAAATTTACTTGTTTATTCTCATAATAATCATGGACATCAACCACTTTAGCAGTCTTGGAAATCTGGGTCGTTCAAACAACTGTAATTACCTTTTCAATTTCGCCCTGTAACACAACTCAGTGACCAAGCCTAGCCCACACGAATACTTTAATGTCTCTAGAATTTCCATGTGAAAACAACAAGAGGTAGAAAGGAGGTCAACAAAGATGTCTCTTGACAAGCCAGTTTTTATCAATTTACTGCTGAAGTTGACACAAAGTCAGTGCAGACCCCACTGCAGTCTGGGAACTGGAGAATTGCTGGATCTTTCTCCCAGACTGTGTTCATTTCATGTGGGGACTCAATGTATGTGACAAGCATAAAGTTTTAGTGTACTTGGTTCCTGGAACACTCTTGGGATCTTCAGAAGAATATGGACTCCACAAATGCTGCTGAAATACATGAGCACTCATATTCACCTGTCACACTGAATTCCTCTTCCAAAACTCCATCTAAAACTCATTCTAACACTCACCATGAGAAATTAGTTCATTCTACTTAGAGAAATCTAAAGGTAATCAAGATTCAGGTAAACCTAAAATTATAACCATGGTATCGGTCATGCATGACATCACAGAAAAAATCTGTGTAAAGACTTTTCAGGTTCAGAGAGTATAAGACCCACAATATGAAAAAAAAAATCTTTAAGAAATTAAGCCCAGACTCACAAAAAATTTTAGATATGTAAAGACAGGTATGTAAACAGAAGATTTTAATTCTTAAATGCATTTGGTTCTCATGATTGGAAAGCATTTCTACTAGAAGCTTTCCTCACGAATACACTTCTTGAAAGGGCTCAGTCTTAAAAAAAGTGGACATCTTAGCATCTCTTTCAAGTCTAAACTGTCAGCAAAAACCATAGTACATCAGGCTCTACATCAGCAATCAGTGCTTTGATTCAACAACTGTTCAGCTGTAAGAACATTAACCTAAAACAGGGAAGATCTGGATTTCATTACATTTCTGCCAGAGGAGATTTCAACAAACATGTCCCCAAGCTGCAGGCTGGGACGACAGGATTCTCCACCCCTTCTGTGGTGTGGTACCATTCCTCACAAAATAATTAACAATTCATGAAATAGCATAAGTGAGCATAGCTTTTGAACTTGAAAGTCAACAGCTCAAGCTGTTGAACAATCTGTGCTCTGTATTAACTACGCTGAGATAAAATATACATTAAACAAAAGGCCTTTGGTGTAAGAGTTGGCATCTAGGTGTCTCTTCCGGGAGGAACCAGCACACCAAAAAGGGAAGTCTGCTTAAAGAATACTGTCATTCATTACTACACGGTGTATTGGTTCTAGGTTTTCATATACTTCTTACTGCTTTTTGCTTCTCATAAAGACTATCAGCCAACAGCACAGTAAATGGTAAGAACAAAATTTTCAATGAAAAAGCATTCAAACAGAACTTTTCCATCCCATACCTAGTTTCCATTAAAATTTTAATTTTTCAGTAAGTAAAGGGGACTTATTGAACAGAAAAGAAAAATAAAAACCATTGAAATTCTATTTTTAATGCCTGCTTGGTCATATTTACTTTTAAGGAAAAGAAAAAAGAAATGCTGCCTTATTCTCCATTCAACAATGCAGAAAGTATTAGAAATGCTACAGTCAATTTGAGATTGGTATTAGAATAACTGGTTTTTCCAATGGAAAATTATAACTTCACTACTTGTGCTCTTACAACTTCGCTAGGTATCACATTATTATAGCATAGAATTATTTGCAAAGACTAAATACAAGGATGCTACCAAAATGAATTTCAGAATTACAGTTATTTTGGGATGCAAGTATTCCTCTGGGGATTTCTGCTACTGTTGCAAACATATGCATAATACATATAGTGGGTTTTGGTTTGGATGGAGTTAATTTTCTTCATAGCAGCTCCTGGTGTGCTGTGTTTGGATTTGTGAACAAAATAGTTGTTTGTTGATAACACAACAAGTTATCACTAAGCAGTGTCTACAAAGCTTCAAGATCTTCTCTGCTTCTCACCCCACCCCACCAGTGAATAGTCTGGGAGTGCACAAGGAGCTGGGAAGGGGCTTAGCCAGAACAACTGACACCAACCAACCCAAGGGATATACCAGACCATTCTGCTCAGCAATAAAAGCTGGTGGGAGCAAGTGAGGGGCTATGTGGGGTCTCAGCTACCTCCTGGGGCTAACCCACAACAATATATATTTATATGTACAAATCCAAACACAGCACAACAGGAGCTGCTGTGAAGAAAACTAAGCAGCTTTGCAGAGTCAGTAAAGGTGGATTAAATGTGATTTGAAGATACCTTATTAGATTGGGGGAGGCAGAGTGTACTGCATCAGAGCTGTATCAAAAAAATCAAAACGCTTTTGTCATCAGGCTTGACCTTTAATCCTAATATTTTATTCAGCAATAATTGTTAAGAGGTTCTGACTGTGATGACAATGTTAAAGAATCAAACAGTCATGGCAGTTTACGGGCTCTTCACAGTTTATGCATTAACAGTGCATTTCTCAAAAAGTTTCTCACACCTTGATTTAAAACCAGTACATTGATTTAATCAGTAATTTCACAATTACAGGTACCTTATTAAAGTGTTCAATCCCACAGCTGATGGTAAGAATGAAAGAGACTTCACATTACAGGATCAGAAATTCACATAAAACAGGAACTGAATACCAAATTTACTTGATCAGCATTTCTAACCATAACCATTTCATTTTTATCAATAAATCTAACAGTAACTCAGAAATAAAAGTTTTAGTTACACAAAAAATCATGTTATGTTCATTTTTCTTCTGGAATCAAAAGCATGCTTAGAGTTAAAATATTTCAATTGATACTTGCTTAAAAGTCAACAGGCAATTTATTGTTTGCCCACAAATGGCTCAACTTTAAGAGGGAGAGAAAGTAAGACTCTTTTTGTCCAGGAGAGACCCAGTACCTTACTGAAAATTTTAAAGGCATTATTAGGTCCAAGATAGTGTCTAAAAATTGATTTTATTAGCTCTTAATTCCTGGGGAGCTGAAATATTTTGACAAGAACAAATATTTGTATAAACATATTTCATGGCTTAGAATGTTCTTTGATGGCTCATATTTCAAAATATTACTTCTAGTTCATTTACGACCTTCAAGAGCTACGAAAACTATTTACATAGAAGAATACTAAATATCTAGGATTCCTTTACTTTCAAAAATAGTTTCTGTAAAGTGATTAGAAGAATAAGAATTCAAAAAATAGCATGTAATTTTTAATCTAATTAATATCTATTTAATATAGATATTAATCTAATTAATATCTAATTAATATCTATTTAATATCAAATAATTTAAAAAATAATAGTGAACAAAAACAGTGTTCAAACTTTGCTTCCTAACCTCACCCTAAAGGACTATATTTAACAGTAAGTGAGAGCATCACAACTAAAATTGCCATGCAAGAATACTGGCTTGACATACAGAAACCCAGAATTATTTTATGCATATACAAACATTTTACTTCTGACATAAATGTCTCTCACATTCACAGTAATAAGACTCTTCTAGCACTGTCTCCTGGTGCTGAATGCTCAAGATGAAGGAAGAAGTTTCATGTATGCTCAAGTGTGCCTCACTTTCTTTATCGTTGCAGTATTGAGCAACAGAAAAGGATACAGACTTGTGGAGATTACAGAGATAAGATCCCTGAAAGTACTGCCTCTTGCCAAATAAAGCATTTTCTGCACTCTACACACAGGGCTCAGAACCAATAACAGAGTTTGAAAAAAGTGAGTGCTTAATGCATATATCAGTAAAAAATACTGCATCTTTTGATACTTCTATGAGGAAATTAAGTGTTTTTCAAACAGGAGATATATACACATGCTCCCCAATAAAATTATATCAACTATCAGTGCTCATGACTCTTACCTTAACTACAGGTGAAATCTTGATGCATTTTAGTCACTGAATTGACATATTTATCTTTCAGTCTGTATCCAGATCCACAAATAGTCTTGCAGAAACTTGAAGTGGGACAGTCTATGCAGCACAAATGTTAATATCCTATGGACATCTAAGCTTTTAGGTTCAATTTATCCTTGATTTGAGTGTGGTTTATAGGAAAAACTAGCCAATGAATCATCTGATTTAAATGAAAATCAGCTTAGTTTTCTAAACATTTGGGACATGCTCTAAGGATGACCCTATGCTTCCAAAACATAATATGATAAAGTCCAGATACAAGAATGTTTTTTCTCTTGTCCTCTAGGCTGGTGTGATTACCATAAAATAGACCTCCTAATCCCACTGACAAAAGAACATAAATTGTTAAGCAGTAAATCCACAAAGTTCCAAGGAAAACCCAAATAGGCAGACATTTATGGAAGTTGAAGGAGTTGTTAGAGGTAATGAGGAGGAGACAGAAGGAAAACTTCTGCTTTTGAACTGGAACTATTTCAAGAGGCAGACCAACTCCTTCAAGCAGATGAATAGTTACAGACATCCAGAATTTAATTTTCATTTAAATTTCATTTTGGAAGAGGAAAATGGAATTGTACGTGCTGAATAATAAATCTACTTTTTCCTGTGTACTTTAATTAGCAATATAAATCATAAAAAAATAATTGAGCAGCATAGGTTCTGCAGAGGGTTTTTGCCAATTTTCCAACCAGCACTAAGATTAATTATGTTAGATTTAAATAGATGCTATTCTAGTGGTTCAAGGCTGAATCTGAAGAAGTTCTAAAATCATGAAAACAAATGTATGAGGTCTGCCCATCCAACTCAGCTAGTGCTGTTGTGATATTTTTAGTGAATATTCATCTGATTTTAATCAGAAACAGAAGTGTAGAACAGTAAACAACTGCTTTGCTACAGACCATAAGACGATGAGCACACACGCCCATGAACTACCAGGAGCTGAACATGCCCTGGTCTCCCGAGCATTCCCGTTTCTGCCATCCAGTGCATATGCTCACTTGGTGTGACACAGCTGTTACAGAGCCCCACTGAGATCATGACCCTGGACTCAGGCACCCCCTCAAGAGAACTTAAACTTTTGATCCCAACCAGAAATTAATTACTGACTGAAGAATTCAAATTCCCAGTTACTAACTGTCTACTGAGAATTCCCTCAATCTGGCCCCATACCTCAATTATCCTTCCTAAACCATATCCTACAGTAAATACTCTTTGCCTGTCCATGGTGATATTTAACTAAATCCTTCTTCTGGCTCTGCTTGGTACAAAACAGCACACAGTCAAGATGTACACTTAACCAATAATGTCTGGACACTGAATGGGGAAGTCTGGGTACATTAAAGACCAAAACCCCAGATACAATCAGCAGAAGGCTACTGCACAAGATGTACACCAATTGTCAGTTATCCAACTACTCAGACAACAAATCCCTTTCTACCTTACAGAAAAAAAAAATCAGTCTTGAAAAACATGTTTAGCTGCTTTGGCATGTTTTTGTAATTTTCAGTTAAAGCAGTCATTTACTCAGCAAACTGAAAACATGGATGTCCAAACAGACTGAGTAAATTTTACAGAGGCTTACTCAAGCATGTTATGTACTAGAATATTTCCAGCAAAAGCAATATTTACCTTTTCTCTTTTTTTTTGGACCCATTCCTTGTGTTTCTCTTCAGCTATCCTTTTTCTTCTTTCACATTCTTGATTTTGCTTCATTTTCTCAAGCTGTTTATTCGTTTCCTAATTACAGATAAAGTATACATTTCAAATCCATGATGACCATTTACAGCAATACTGGCAATAATGCTGCAGTTAAAACAATGTAAGCATTACATTTTGGTATTTTTCCTTCATTAAGATTTTGGAGAAGAAAAATGGCCATCAACACAAAAATACTATGAAATATAATCAATGAAAATGTATAATTTTTAGGATATTAATTGGAAATACACATTTTAATTAGGCTTAGGAAGCAATTAAATGTATCAAATCACTCCTCAGTTTATTGAAATGCCTTTTTAGTCAGCAGGCTCTTAATTTGCAGCAGTACTTTCCTACAATATTTAAAATTTACACTGCGTACTGCTCTGCACTGTGGAAGGTATCAAAAGTTAAGTGAAATATTATTCACCTGTGATTTTTAGTACCAGAACTACTCGAACCCTAGGGCTTAACCTAAGGCTTACTAAGGCCAAAATTACTGCAGATTCTAAAAAATTTTGGAACAGGAGTTTTATTTTCAAGATGAGAGAAGAAATTTCAAAATATATTTATATGACATACAGCATATATGCAATCATTTGTATCTCTCCAGTGAAGTTAATAAAGAAAAAACATAACTAAGGAGACAATTTGAGATGTCTAGCTTCTCCAACAGTAGCATGAACACCAAGTGCTAATTTTCAATGAAAATTCATACCTTCAAACACAGACAGATGGAATTATTTCCATTAAACTGATTTTATGGTCTCCTACACTGCAAACAGTTTCAGAGAGAACCCCCATTTCTTACGACATTGAATTTCAGTTTAGTAGGACATCAACAGAAGCTTACAGAAAGCTGAAACACCCACAATACAAACGTGGTTTGAAAATACAGTTGTTGCTGTATTGAGGTAAAGTTACAGCAAATAACATCTCCTTTGAGTTCCAAGACACCTGTATTGCAGGGATCCCAGTTTCTGCAAAAGCTAATGGCACTGTAAGCACCTTAGAAGATCCAACCTAATTCCACTCCAAATGTTTATCCACATTTTTGACATTCTGGGCAGACTTGGTACTAATGTCAGCAAAAGATCTGGGATTTCACAGTTGTTTCTCAGGATATCAGTTCAGAATACTTTTAATATGCAAACACAGCAATAATTTTTTGTGTAAGTATCACATATTTTATTCTCTTCTGGCACCTTACAAAAATGTTGATTACATTTTTTCCTCCAAATAAAAGCTTTTCACACTGCCTTGCTGCAGTTTAATATTTAATGTTTTCAAAATCATACAAACTAAAAATATTTACCTACATGACTATTTTCTACATGGCTTTGAGTAATGCTTGTTCTGTGACTGTTCTTAATACTTAGTTGAGAGACATCTGCTAGCTTACATCGACATTAGCAATCCAGAATAAAAATGGGAAGTTATGAAATGTTTGGTGGATGTGGATTAACCGATCAAAGCATATTCCTCAAGTTTAACAAACTACTTTGGTGAACTGGTGACCTGTAAAATTCTGTTCCTGAACCTTCCAGTGGTAGGTGTTTTATAAACAACATGTGGTAGCTCACATGAAACAGCTGTATGCTATATTCACTTTACAGATGATCACAGAAAGACCAGGAAAATATTCAACATCAAATCAGTAACTAAAGTGAGAAATTATCTAATTTTGACGTGATTGTTCAAGTCACTACCCAACACTTCCCATTGGATTTTCAACAACAGTATAATTTAATCAACTGCAACTACAAACAGAGTAATCAAGAAAAGATAGAGTGCTCTCACTTAATTGTGTCCCAGCCCTGGTTCTCAAGAATTGTTCATCTGCAAGAGGGCAAAAGATAGAATGAGGGAAAAAAAATGCTGCAACAGGGATCCCTATCCTGGGAAAGGACACCAAACAGCTGTAAAATTACATGCTAAGTGGGTAACAACACTGCACCTCAAAACGAATCAAGTTGCTTAGCATACTTACAATCAGCACACATCCCATTTTGTTCTACAACCTACATGCAGGCATACATACCCATGATGAAAATCAAGGAAGTAATTACATAAATGTTTTAATCTTCTAACATAGAACCATTACCTGACAGTTGGATAAACAAAATATTATACAACATTAGTTCAATGAAGCGTAACATTTAGCAAAAGAAAATGCACATAGCATGAATCATGTCAGCATTGACAAACACTATGGAGGCCTAAGATACTAAAGAAAAAAGGAAGAAACAACTACTCGTGTTTCTACAACTAAGGAAAAAAAAAATCCTGTGTTTGCTATCTTCTATTAGACTTAGAATCAAAATAACTGCAATCACCTCTGCAACTCTAGCTTGTAAGCGGGCACGCAGCTCCTTCTCTTTGCCAACGAACCACTCTTCCCATGGTGAAAGGTTATCTTTCAAAGGCAACACTTTTCTCCCTCCTGCTATTTCAGGGTGTTCAGCCCTTCTGAATTAAAAACAAGAAACATAAGAGAACATTATCTATAATGTACTTAATTGAAAAGTTAAACAATCTTACTGTCTTGAAAAAGTACTTTTTTAATGGTGCAATGTGACAACGACATAGTTTTTCTACTTGCTTAGTAATCTCCCTAATGAATAAAGGGCATTTATAATGGCACTTCTGACCATCCCTCTTACATCCTACATTTTACTTACTAAATTCCAGCTTGTTAGTGATTCTAAACTGTGGAACAGATTCAAACATTACCTTTTAGGAACTAAACAAAAAGAACACTGGTAACATCAAAGTATCACTTTCCTTCTCATATCTGGAAGCCAAGGAAAAACAAGAGATTTAACATTAACATCCTATCCTTGGTCACAAGAAGCCCCATGTATCAAGTGGTCTTTAGCAAAAGCAAGAAAGTAATTTTCTTTGTTCAAGTCTTATACAAGTGGATTCTTAGTATCAAGCAACCTCAGTATTAAGAATCCATTCATTACAAATCCATCCATTCAATCCAATAAGTTTTCCACCTTAAAACTCTTGCACAGGAAATGTGCTTAAGAAATACAGCTAGCATACAATATTTGATTTCTTTAACAGATTTCTTCTATCTGCCACAGAATTTTTTCTTGAGAACAAAGCAGTGAAACTAGACTTCACTTTACTATTTCATATGGACGTACAGGCTCTGGAAATACCCACCTGCACACATACTTCACTACTGTGAGGAATTCTGTTTGCTGAATCTAAGCTACAGAAGAAGCATCCAACAAGCACATTATGGTAGTGCTCCAGATATCAATTTTTTAAATGTAAGATATCTGGATTTTATCAATATAAAAGTACAACATATTCACAGGACACAGCAGTACTCCAGTACTCAACTGCACAACATTTTCTGTCCCAGTCATCTTTAGAATACATTTCTGTGGTAGAAAGCATTTGGGGCCAATGTCAGTGCTGCAGAGTTTTGTCTTACTCTCCCTGTTGTTTTACCCATATGTGTTTGCACTAACATGACTATTAACTGGTCAAGTCAGGGTAACATAATATGATAATGATTTACACTGAAATCTACCTACAAGGTTTATTTCCCCAAACAAACCCACTTTAACAGTGTGAAATGCAGACTAACAGAACTGTCAGGGACACCCTGACGCACAGACAATGCAAGGACAGAAGCAGCACAGATCAAACACTCAAAAGCCCAGCATAGTCCAACATATTCTGCTGCACCTAGGGCTTTTATGCTACAGCATTAATAAAGACCAAAATTTTAACACAGACAGCTTTTAAACACATACACATAGTAAGAGATGCCACTTAAGAATGCCTAATAACAGATTTTGTAAGAAAATAAGTCTCTGAAAGTTTATTAAAGGATAAAAGTATTACACATTCACATTCAGAAAAAAACCCCGTGACTTTGTACAGACTTGACATTTTGGGCAGGGATACTTCCTCAATACATTCTTTTGCTTCGTGTGATTTGCATTATGGCACCTAGTAGAACACGACCCACAAATTAAACCAACCTTAGAAAAAGTACTAGAAGAATGAATAAATTAGGAAAAATTAATAAATATTATGTCTTTTCTTCTATCAGTACACACAAAATTCAAGCTGTCAACTTTACAAAAAAGTTATTCACAGTACTAGATTAAAAACTTACTGTAGATGAATAAGAAATAACAGAAAACAAAGCTTAAACAAAGAAAAACACAAGCTTAGTATTAAGACATGTTAGGAGAAACACTTCTCCAATACAGTGTCTAAAGCTCTCTGACAGCACCAGAATCCAGTCTTTCTTGGTGTGTATTGCAGCCACCAGTCACACTCTCCCTGGCACACCAACCATTCATTTTAAACCACACAGACCTTGAATTTCACAGGAACATTTTCTGAAATTCTAGCAGTTATGAACTTCTTCAAAATAATTAAAATAATAGACTTCTTAAAATATCCCATTCTCAAGTGCACATTATTTCAAAATAAGTCAAACTAGACACATTTGGCATTAGACTTGAAGTCTGATTAATAGAAAACAGAGATTGTCATTTACCGTATATTCACACCATCAAACATATCATTGGATCCACAACAAAAGTATGAAAATACGTAACACCACTAGCAAGGCCTCATTTTTACCCTTTCCCACACTGAGTATCTGCCTCCAGCAAATTTTTGTGTAGTTTTCAGAGGACAACAACAAGATTCAGAGCGCACGGGTACATGGAGGGCTACGTAAGAAGTGTGTTTTATTATTATACTTCTAAGATCTCGGCAGTTATACATATATGTATATACATATACATATGTTGCTATATGAACAACTGGTAGGCACTTAGTACAACACAGCAGCAGTGTTACTCAGAAGCAGTGTCAGCATCAGCAAAGCATCTATTTTGCCCATGGTTTAATAAGACTGCCAACTCAGGCCGTAAAAGAGGTTGTCTTCAGCTTCATCTTACTGCTGCCAGAGAATACTGCAGCAACAGGCCCAAGAGTTGGGAGCTGTTTCAAATAGCCTCTGAAGTTTCAAAGACATGTAGCTGTAACAAACTGCAACAGAACTTCAAGGTGCATGACCAGAATTGCTTACTAGGAAGTAATATATGGAGAAAAACTGAAAGAGAAGGGACCATAACCTGGCTGATCTCTTCATTCTGAAGCTTCTGACTACACTTGAACATTCTTTCCCTGGACTTTTAGCGCCTTTTTAAAGAAACGCTTTTAGGTAAATTTCAACGGGGCTCATATTCCTTCACTGGTCTCCGTGGAAATTCGAGAACCATGTGGAAACCTGCACCCCTCATGAAGCTCAGCTGTCCTTCCTTTACTCCACAGGCACTTTTAGCTCAGTTCAGCCTTGCTAGTTACATTCAGCACCAGTTAATGCACAAGCCTGTGAAGTTTCCATCACGAAGTTGTATTCCAGAACAGGACAGGCTCTGCCTGGTCTTTCCCCTTCTGTTTCAAAGGGAAGAATAAGAATTACTTATTCTCCTGTCAAGCCGGTGAGATAGCAAGTAAAAAGAATGCATATTATGTTTGCATATAATTAAAATGGAATAAGATTAAGCCACTGGAGCAGGAGCTGTGGTTTGACATACAAAACTAACCCTGGACCCAGCTATATACACTATGCAAAATAGCCCTTTAGTCCGCAAGCACTTTTAAATTAAGGCAGGAAAGACTAGCTTTTTATCAGGCTGAGGCCAACTGCTTATAGACAATTTATGAGCCCATAAAAACAGTCAGCAGAGCACTACCACTGAGAAGACTTTCCAAAACACTAAGAAGGAACAAAGTGCTTAAAGCGCTTATCTACGCAAACAAGCCTATATTTACGTAAAACAATCTTCTGTCCCCAAGGTCTATAGAGGAGGGAAGCCAGTGCAGGGCCCGGCTGGCCAACAAAGGGCAGCCCCGAGCCCCGCCGCAGGAGGTTACCTATCGCCTGGCGGGCTGCGGGAGGCCGCCACCTGCTGCTCCTCCTCCTCACAGCCCGGGGAGCTGATGTGGGATACGAGGGACAGCGGCGAGCCTATAGGGGGGCTGACGGAGTCCTTGCCCTCAGCGGGCGGCGGGCTGAGGAGCTCGGCCCCGTCGGTCCCGCGGTCCCGGGCGCCACCGCTCATGGCGGGGGCCGGCGGCGCTTACCGCCAGAGGCAGCTCGGCCCGCGCTCCCAGCAGCCCCCGCAGCCGCGTCTGCCATGGCCGCCCGCCCCCGCGTCCTTACGCGGCTGGCCCCGCCCCGCTCCCACCCCGCCCGACGCGTCCGGGGCTGCGAGGGCCGAGGCAGCGCTGCCTTGGAAGAGACACCTTGGGAAAGACGGCGTCTGAATCAGCGGCCCGATACGCTGTTGACCCGTGAGTCGAGTCCTCCCAACACATGGGATCTGACGAAGGCAGCCCGGCCCAGGAGAAGCAGCAGGCCCCGAACTGCACGCCTGGCCCACGGCATTTCCAGGCTGATCACTGACACGCGTATGCTAATTTATAGGGACTCTCCACAGTTGTTCTTTCTTCCTTAACGTTTTTGCAGACATGCCAGTCCAATAAACAGGAACCAGTAACCGCATCTGCAGGTGACAATCCCAACACATCAGAAGAAAGCATCAGCATTTTCGAATAGCTAAGTCAAAAGCTGTAATACATACTTGCATTAAATTGCAAAATCCCATTTCAGTCCTCAAAATTGCTATCTTGTTTCCGGTTCAAAATTCTAAAGACTTGGGTTTTCACACACCTCTGCTAGGAAAACAGTGAAAACCGTGTCCTTTGCCTTCTCTTATCAGTTAATTCTCCACTGAGTCTACAACTATCTGTAACAAATAGGTCAGATTATATATATATATATATATATATATATATATATATATATATATATATATATTCCTATCCTTGTTTGCTTCTACATTCTTTGTCAGCCTTCTGTTTGGGTTTCAAATCCCAGGAACACACAGTCCCCCCTTCATTGCTTATGCTGGGCCACTCTAACCCCCTTCTTTTAGCCAAATCTTAATGAGGATCAGCAACAAACATTTGTATTACCAAAGCTTTTCATTACCTTCAAATTTCATCAACCAATGAGATAACTGCTGATCAGCAGTTGCTGATTTTTATGAAACTTTGAGTAATTTCGCTGTGGCTAAGCAGTAGTATTACTGATATTAACATGCGATACAGAAGTTTGAAAATTATTGTAAACTTGGCTACTATATTAATTGTTCTTGCGAAGATTCTTCAGGTAAGTTTAACAAGAAATGTATTTTTATTAGGCTAGTCAACTTGAAAAATAAACAGTATTAAAAATGCTTTGTCTTAATCAAAAAAGTCAATTGTGACATCTGAGGCAACGATGTCTTGCCATAAAAATTGAATTTCAGTAGCTGAATGATACAAAAAGGCCATCACAACCATTATGTGCACCTAGACACCACCAAAAATGAGTCCCATGAGGCAGGATTTAGCTCAGTGTCATCATTAACAGTCCTAAAAGATGCCTACAAAAATGATCATATTTGAAAATTTTAAGATGAGATATTTGGTGCTGAGGCTGCAGACTGACAGGCACCCAAATCTGTAATTTCTGTGACAAACAGGCTGCACCTCTTCTATCTCTCAGGAGCATGTACTTCTCCCTCTTGCTCACTGGACCCTTTACTGACCCACAAAACCTTACTAAAGTGGTAGAAAAATATTTGGCCGAACAACTTGTGGTCTGAGCAAGCTAAAGCTCAGGGATGTATCAGACAACTGCTGAGGCCAAAACCAGGCAAGAGGCAGAAACACACAGTCACAGACTAAGAGGGAGAGGCAGAGGTGAGGTGTAAGGGTTTGGGATGTCCTCCTTTCAGTGGTGGAGCTTCTGCATTTGGCTTACCATTTCACAAGGAACTGCAGCTTTGACAGCTGAATAAATTATGGTTCCTGTAAGAAAAAAACAAATGTTATTGCATCACTAATCACCAGATGATCATACAGAACTGTTTTCCAGCAAGCTGAAAAACACAAAGACCTGACTACATCTCTGATCTAAGCACCCCCAGAATACTGAATACATCACTATGCACCAAACTGATGCTCATGATGCTTAAATAACTCCATCCCGTTGTGGTAGATTGTTGAGCTGATTAATAAAATAAAGAATCAAATACAATTAGGCACAGTATCTAACAAACAAATTACATCTGTTGAAATAATCTGATGACTCAAGTATTGGAGACAACAGAATATCATTAGAATCTCAATTTCATACCAAGTAAAGTTAGAACAGGAAGAAAATTTCAAATTGGTCTGAATTCTTAGGATAAAAGTTACACAATCCAATGCCTCAGCTTCGTTGAACACAAACCACCTATGGTTTTACAGGAACCTTTTCATACATGCTGCATTCAGCTGAGAAATAAAAGCAGCATAAAAGTTGTTCACTCCATGGCTACCCAAGCACTGTGAGCAAAGCTCCATGTCATGGCAAGCAGGAAAACTTCAAGTATTTCAACAGGCTGCAGACAAAGGTAATTTCAAAACATCTCAGGAAGGCTTGAAAACCTTCCCTGACCTTAGGGCCCATCTCATAGTGAAGATGGGCAACAGTCATAAATGAACAGAAAAAAATTAAATGCCTCATATTGTCTCAGTAAATTGAGGAAATTCTGGAACTCACTGCACTAAGCATCCATCACTTCTAATGCAGGCCTACACCTGGAATGGCCAGAAACTATGAAATGGATGTCTCAAGGTGACGTAGCAGCAATTTTGCCAAACACAAACGTGAGCTTGTTTATTCCCTTTCTGTCCTATTATAGAGAATATGAGAATTTCCCAGGATGCAGGAGCAGATATTGGGCAAATAGCTTATATTAACAAACCTTAGCATTGGGACAAGCTAGTAGAGTTTACACATCAAGACTGCCCATAGAGAGGGTGGCAAAAGCCAGTGCACCCTTTGGGAAATAAAGTATTGTTGCTGGCATGACAGAAGCATTCCAACTTTGAAGAGATGTGAAAACATAAAATAATAGTTACTATCCCATTCTGCCCAACTTGTCAAGCCACAGCCATTGTGCCCTAGTTAACACAGGAAAGGTATGAGCCCAAATAATGTAATTTTGTAAAAAAGCATTGAAACAACAATCCTGCAGGTTCAGGTACACAACTCTTATGGCCACAGAAGGACTGACAAGATAAACGGCATGTTGCAAGGATGGCAAAACCTTAATTCTGTGAACTGAATGCCAGAAGCAGCTGCCCTGGCAAGAATTACAGGCCAACACTGCTAAAACCCACAGGCAAAATCAAACTGCCACAATGAAGCACAGAAGTTGCCACAAACAACTGAATGTGTAGAGAATATATACACACATCTGTACAGTTGATGACAGTGTGAAAAACCATCCTAATTTCTCACTAAAGAAATCACAAAAATTGCATTCAGCCTTTCAGTGCTAGCTCACTGCCATAGACTATAGAATAAGCACTTAGAGCTATCTAGCAACAGAGTAAAATTCACAGACCTATACTTTCTGTCGGCATGGCCATGCCAATCAGCGTGTCTGAACAACGAAATGCTCATGACAAATTTCTCAGAAGTATTCCCTAACCATCCACAGTATTATAAAAAACATTTTACACATAAAATATCAAGAAAGCAATTCCTTAGGTAACAGACATAGAAAAGATTTATATTCTAGACAGAAATCAACTACTCTGAATCACAAAGCACCTTGATTTGCCAGCTCTTGTTTATGAAATCGTTCAGTTTTAGAAATTCAACTGTAATCTGATTAATTTAGTCTCTGAAAACACAAGAGCCAGCAAAAGGAAACTTCTCAGTTTAACTTGATGAACACTAGTCAGATTTAATGAAAAGAATGAGATCAGATTGCTTGCAGATGTAATGTCTAATTCCCCACTAGACATTAAGGAGCACAGAAGCATAAAAGTAGTAACATGGAAAAAAAATTAAATTTAGGCAAAAGCAGAGGCTTAGACATCAAGCTTTTGACTTGAAGAAAATACTATTTTACTTGCAACCTTGAAAAAAGTAGAAAATTTGAACCAAATACAGTTGAATTCAAGTTTTCTTAAGTCTTCAGATTTTCCAGCATAAGGAAAAGCAGTGTGGCAGCCATGGGAGCAAGGGAGAAAGCTACTTGGCTCACACTCCATGTCAGAGCTCAAGGAACACTGCCTATACTTGTCTACTGGCTATTTTTGTGCCTGAATGTGTAGTTCTGCTTGATTAGAGGCTGTGAAACTCGAGAGGTCCTGGATTGCTTCACTTTCCTTCATGGTATGATGTATTCTCATTCTTGCAATATACTGTATACACTGCTAGTCCAGCCCAGATTCTGCTGCCTGCAGATGTGGAACCATCTGCTTTAAAGGGATAGGGCCTCAAGATGAGAATTTCTCATGTCTGGGGAAACGTGCAAGAACTCTGTAACACTTTTAGTTTAAAATCACATCTTTGTGAATCACTAGCAGGACTCCCACTCAACCCAGCTGTTTTATGTTAGTTGGAGATAACAGCCCTCCTGCTTTTGAACCGCCTTCACTTATTTAGCTAGTTAATAGTTCTGCATAAAGTCTTTCTCTTTTAAAGCATCAGTTAGTAACAAATTTACTTGCTCATTTTTGGGCTGGAATTTTCAGACCACAGGTTATGCATTTGTTACTAGACACCAGTGAGACAGTTCATATTTTGTTACCCTCAAATCAAAATTAGTTCTCTATAGCAAACACCACAGTTAGCACTAACTAGTAATTCTTATATAAAACCTAAACATTATATTGTAGTGCCGTAAGTGCAACATATGAAATATGTCCATTCACCTTCCAAGTTCTCACAGTATACAACGGTACAGAAAAAAGCAATCTCTGATATATTATCCCACTTCAGATTTCATTTCCTTATTTATTGAACCATCTTCAACTGAAGTCTAGTGTTAAATCAGACTCTACAGTACAACATGTGAAAGGTAATATTGAAAAAATCTCCTGCTAAAATAAACTTACACTAACAGTAAAGACCAAAAGCATTTATGTAATTAAAAATTATTGAGAGTACATATAAAACAAACTCTGCATTGTGCTTTTAATTTAATACATTACCCTGTAAATTTAAACGGCCTAAAATAGTAATCAAAGTGAAAAGAATTACTGAAGTATCTTTGTGCAAGTTTGAAATTTCTGAGTAAATTCATAAATAAACAGGAAATTTATTGGAAATGAAAAAAGGCAAAAGGCATCTAGATCAAAAAGTTGCAAAGCAGATGCATTATTTTTATAAGAGAATGAAAAAGCTCAATTTCAAATGAAGAGCTCTCACCAGCATATTGCCACAGAGCAAGCTAATAGCCATCTGTAAGAAATTACTCTTAATGGGGAAAAGATAGGGAATACTTTTGGCAATTTTATTTGTGACAATCTCTCTGCAAAAAGGTGCTTACTCACAACACCAGAAGTTAAGGAAGAAAAACAACCAAATGCTCTCCTTTCCCTATTTTTTTCATTTAAAGTCAACAGCAAAGCCTTTTTGACTGCTAAACCCAGCACTGGAGCTCAGTATGACAGGTGTGGAGAGGTCTAGAGGCAAGATAAGGTATGTGACACTGCAACTGTAAGAACAGTTTCAGCTTTAGATCTAGAAAATTGGAGGATTTCTTTTCTGTGGGCACCCCAGAAGGGTGTAACTTATGGTTTCACTCTCAAAACTGAAATTAGGAAACTTTACCTAGCTGAAGAGACTGCTGAGGTGACAATTCAGAAAGACACTGGTACATAAGTAACAAAAATCCCAGACAGTGCTAACATAGAACAGCTTTAAGGCAAGCTGTCCCCATGTATTTGGCATTGCTTTTGGAGCAGCAGCAAATTCTTCTCAGTGGATGAGAACATCTGAACATTCCACTGTGCCCTGGTCTGAGATCAGCTTGACCAGCAAAGACACAACAAAAGCTGGCATTAAGTACCTGGTGGCTGGATTTGTCTGGATTCTCCTTATGTGATTGTCCAGGAGTGTCACACATGTGGTCATGTTGAGAGAAGCAAATTTTGCAGCACTGCTACCCATGTTCTTCCCCCTTTACCAGCAGCGGACAGAACCAGTGTGTGCTGGAAGGCACTGGATTGACTGCATTAAAGAGTTAATTGCTAGTATAACTGAACTCCACAAACATACTGAGATACAGTGAAATACTAGATCTTCAAATGGATCACATCTGACCTTTTTAAATAGCACGGCAGCGAAGACTCACTTGTAAAACAGAAGAAATAAATCCATACACAAAAACATGGAAAATACAGGCTTTCTGGAAGTTTCATTGGGAGATTTCCTTCCTTACTGATTATAAATGGCAGCTGACATTTACAGTCCTTTTTGAGAAGCATTCTTATTACCTTTGACATGTTGGCCAACAGAGGAAATGTGGGACAAGCTGTGACTCATATAATGATGGCTTAAAAAACCCCCACAATTTTCAACATAAAAAATATCAGTATTTATAAAAGAAAATAATAATCCGTATGATTATTCAAAACATACTAAAAACGTTTCCACTCAAACAAAATACGTAACACCTTTAATCAAGAGATTGCTTCATATGAGGGCTAACACCTCACTTAAGGTTTTTAAACCTTTTGCATGCCAAGAGTCAGCATTATTCTGAAATCATAAATCCACTTGTAAACTGGCAACTTTGTTGTTTTTCCAGCAGTTCTTTCCTGAAACTTTCACTACCATGTAGCTAAGAGCAGATGAGACATAATTTATGCTCAATAATTCTACGTGTGCACCCTTTTTAGCTTTAATTTTTGAAAAACAGAGATAAATAACCATAGTTATTCATGTACTCTTTATTTGCTTTCAGTGTAACATTCCATGCTAATTGCATATGTAATCTTCATGAGTGTAAATATAAGAATGAACAACTCTTGGATGACTTTCTTCCCTTTATACACTTGAATATTTTGGCTTACAAGATTAACAGCATACAGTAAATATTCCTCCCATACTTTGTACAAACAACATGACTGATATACAAGGATCCTGTTTTTATTACAGTGACAATATACAACCATGTCTATTTACAATGAAAAAAGTACATAAACCGTATTTTGAATGTTCTGCTACTGGCAGCCACTATTATTTAGGAGGTAGCTTTAATTAACAAAATGAACTGAAGCCACATTTCCCATCATGGGTTCTATCAAATAACTTACAATACAAAGATAAAAATTCATTGTATGAACAGTATATACAGTTTAATTCTCAAAACAGCAATCTAGCTTTAGATCTTAACAAGAATTTCTGCAGGGTAACTGGGATGGCAGTGGATTTACTCTTGATCTAGTATATTGCCCAAAAACCTTACATATTTACTTAATCACGCATTAATAACTTTGTATTGATCATATTTCAAACTAAATATAAAAAATTGATCACTGGTTGTACTTAAATCATTTGGGTCTCAGAACTTTAATGCTTTAAAAAGATTGCACTGATTTACGTGAAAATCTGTCATTTTGCACAGTGTACTTCACTGCCAGTAAAGTAATTGGAAAAATGCTTTCTTTTTTACCGCCGAACTGCCTGGCATTTTTACCCTCCACTTCCTAAAATCTTAGTCTATCCATAGGTATTACTGGAGTGCTGTAACATTCAACTGGCTGCAGAGTATTAGCCAGTCTTATGGCAAAGACATGCGCTGTGCACGGCGACAGCTCTGCCAACACCCCGATACATCAACATTCCTTCCAATGGTATGACTCAACTGCATAATACTGAAGAAACTTGCTGTGGTTCACCTGAAGTAATGCGTCATCACTGGAAAAATGTGTTTAACCCTATTATTCCTGACAGCTGTTAATATTCTCATTCCAATAAATCTACAGAATATTGCAGATTACAAGTACTTTACTGCAACAAACTTTTTTTTTTAAATTGAACATTAGCTAAAATACAAAACAAACACAGTATTCTGATATTGCTGTCACAGTTACGTATGGGAGAATTAATCCCTTTTTTGGCCCTGCAATAAAATGCATCCTGAGATTCAAAGCTGAATGTACTATACAAAGCTAGCAATAGATTTTTTTGCTTAATTACAGAAAAGTCACATTTAAAAATAATTTCTATAATATTAAACAGCTGTCTGTTATATTATGCTTTTGCAGGAGGAAAAAAAAAAATCAACAGAACTTACCACCAGAAGAAGCAATGTACAACTGCAATATGATGTGGAAACACATCATTAGCATGTAAAAACTGTATAAAGGAAACCACCATTGTTGTGTGAAAAGAGTAAAAATACTGGGTTACAATTTTGGTTTACCAATAATTTACAGTCAGGGCAATTGATTTATTTAATTTTTAAAAAAATGTATGGCTCAAGAAATTACTGCCCACTTCCCTTCTTTACAAATGACACTAAATAATGATTACAAAAGTGCTTCCTACTTGAAAGGTCAAAACAGGCAACAGTCTGCGAACATTATACCTCTTTATTGGAACAGCTGATGGCAGAAAGCCTTTTCAGTCTTTAATTCTTGGTATGTTGTAGGCATAACGGACCAAAGGGAACCCTCTGCTTTGGTAGAAACATGCACGGCCACAGGCCTGCACTTGGTCCGAGCTGTCTGATACAAAGGAGTCATCCTCGTCTGCATAGTCAGAGTGGGCTGACTGGGTGCCACAGTCTGACCAGTAGCCATCTGGCCTTTGGCAAGGCACCACTGCCAGCACAGGACAGCTGTGGGATTTTATTAAATGTTTACAGGGCATGGGCTTGGATAAAAGGAGTGATTCGCAACATTCACACAGAGGAATGTTACCCTGCAAGTGGGTGTAAATGCCACAGTCGTAGTAAAAATCCTGTGTCACACAGCCCTCTTGAGCGCTGACAGCAATTGCTACTGCTCCGTTCTTCCTGGTCAGATGGCGCCTGAGCAACTTCCAGTCTTCCTTGAACTTTGGGTTGAAGAATACGTACAGGACTGGATTCAGGCAAGCAGGCAATGGGAAAAATATCAAAGTAACAGACTTCATGATTTCAGGGCTGATAGAAATTGCAGTGATCAATGGTGCAAATGAGAAAAATGCAACAGGACAGAAAAAGATGCAGTTCGTGAAGATTAGCCAAGCAACATGCTTAATCGTGCTGGACTGTGAGTTTTCGGAGAGATCCTCTTTTTCCAAGTTGCAATAGAGTTTAGTGTAGATAATAGCCATTAGCAAAAATGCTAATGAATTCAGTAGCACTAAAGTTACTGTGAAACCTAACAAAGGTGTTTCTCCAGTGGGGAAGGGCAAGCAAAGAGGTGATGCTGAGTACTCTGCTTTATAAAAAAGTGGTAAGCATCCCGCTACCAGAGCACACAGGAAAGCAAAAAATGCTGCAATTTGAAATTGTTTTTGGTGATTGCTTTTCCCCTTTTTAATAAACTCCTTTGCAGAGAAGCTCCGTTCAACAGCTGCCAACATCAGAAAAAAAATGGCACTTTCTGATGAAAAAACTGCAAGAAACCCAGCAATTCTGCAACCACTGCCAGTCTCCCACCATATGCCAAATTCAGCAAATCTTCCCCAAGATACAGCATCCAAGAAAGTTAAAATACCAGTATAGACTCCCATAAATAAGTTAGAGACAGAAATCAGGCTTATAAACAGTTTGGAAGATGGCAATGTAGTACAGGATGCAAATATTGTTAACATGACAAGCAGGTTGAAGAACAAAGCAACCAAAAAAATAAACCAGACAGTAAGGCGAATCATCCAGCTGCCCAATAAATATTCACAAGGCTTAAAAGCACCTAGAAGAAAACAAAAAACAAACAGAAGGACAACCAATTTAGGAAAAAATTCTGCCTTAATAAGCAAGATTTTGAAAACATTAGTTCATGAATAGAATACACAGCTGAACTGCTAAATAGGTCAGCTGAAAGTAAACTATTCTGCTAAAGTTATTTACTAACTAATTATGCCTGAAATAATAATTACTGCAGTGAACGGTCACTTGAGAACATTTTGTATAAACAAGCTAGCTAAACAAACTTAATTACTTTTTAGCTATTCAAAATAGCTTTTATTAGTGCTACCTAAATACTTTTTTATTTCATGTAGATTTCATACTTCATAAAAAGGTTGGCAAAAAATATCAAAAGTGAATGTTCACAATCCCCTTGTAAGAGGAAAGAAATTTTTAGAAGGAACATGTTCTCTCCAGAAATTATTCACAAACATGCCTTCTGGAGTAACTTTTGGTCACAAAGAAACATCTGTAGAACAGCAGAGAAATTCAATTTAATCAGCTTTAATAGGGACAGGAATTTACCACAAGCTCTGTCCCCCAGCCTCACCACTGAAAGGCACTGTGAGGTTGAAAAGTCATATAAGAAAACTATTATTTTCTTCTTCTTTTGCCACTTAAAACAACTTAAATAATAAAAAAGTCCAACAAGCAAAATAATAGGAGACAAGGAAAAAACGTCACTACTATTGCTTACCCTTCTAATCCCCCTAACTGCTATTTATTCCATAGGGAAGTCTTACTGATTTTAAGTAATAATGAGAAGATTTTAACCTCTCCTGTATCTCCATTAGGCACTGCTAATTGTCCTGAGCCCAATAGCTCACGATTCCTCCCTGCAGCTGAGGACCACTCAGAAAGAAAAAATGCAGTCCAGGGAACTTCTCTGCCTTGGCTAGCTAAAAAACTAACTAAAAAGCAAAGGAGAGCTCTCTCCCGTTGTCCATGCTACAGACAACAACTGTCGGTGTGAAGGATGCAGGGGAGCAAGCACTGTTTCTGATAACAAACTGCATGCCCCTTTTTCTCCCCCTTTGCTCTCGGAACCAGTCCTAAAGGTGCAGAACTTAATATCCAGCATAAACATAACAGATGATTGGGGATACAAGCATTATTAAGTCACCGCAGGACAGAGCTGAAGAAAAATGCCGAACTGCAAAGGCTGGAGCTTCTGAGCTGGATTCAGCCTGTGACCCTGGCTCTGTGCAGCACATGCCTTTCCTTTAGGCAGGAGAAAGGTAAGGACAACCCACTCCTAATGTGGGCAGGAACAGAACTGCCAAGAATTATTAAATGTCAGTGCAAAAATCTCCCAAGGCCTAAAGCAACTTCCAGAAATTAATGAACTGACAAGCAAAAAAACCTCCAACTTTGTTTGTTTAAATGATCAAGCTTCATTTCTGGGCACAAAATAATGGAGCTTACTAGATTACCAGAAATCAGGAGTAAAGCCTCATTTTAGCACGTATTGCCAAGTAAAATGTCAATACTTAGCTTTACAATACATTAATGTGACACAACAATACCTGCACTAAGCTAATCTACTTAAAAACAATTTCTTACTTATGAAATTTAAAAATGTCAATTCTGTGCTTCCAAAAATCAATTTGAAGCTATTTTTCTAGTCGCTGTACTTTTGACAAATAAAAGCCACCACCCTTTCTTGTCTTTCTCCCAAAATCTAGCTATCCTTTGAGTTCAAAGTTACCCTCCTGTCACACTGATATTCCCAGCCCATGCTGGGAGAGGGCAAAAATTCATGCTTGGAAGGATGTTGCAGCAAACTAACTTGAGCTACTTGAGCACCACTGTTCAGCAATCCATTCTTTAAGCAAAGTGGATCTACAAGGCTGAGCAGTGATTCAGAACTTACATAGTGGGTGGAGTATCTTATGACCAGATGGAAACATGACATAGAAACTTGTTAGTATGAGAGGGACTGATGAAAAACAAGGCAAATCGTGAACTTGTAGAACAAGCTCTTTCTTTTAGACCTACTACAGCATTTCTGGCATGGGCCAAAAGAAAGAGCTAAAGACTTTAAAAATTTAACCCATGTAGCACATCATTTCAATTCTCATTCTGTAAACAGGAGATCAAAAGCAATTAAGCATCTTTAACAAATTAACTTTCAGATTATGTACAATTACATTAACACATTTGACTTTCTGACTACAGATTTTTTTGGCTGTGATCAAGAAATCCTTGTGATATTCTGGATATTAAAGCCGGAGCTAGCTCAGAAGATAAGCAGTTTTTCATAACATAAAATAGTAGCTAGGAGAAGAGAAAGAAATAAGACTCAGAAAAATCCTGCTCATCCAAAAGTGACTTCATTGGAAGCATACTGCATCTGCATGTTCCTTTTTACGCAGACAAAAGGGTACATGATGTATGGAAGGAATCCTCTGGAGAGGCTGCGGCAAAGGCAAGAAAGCAAGAGGCACCACAGCAAGTCCTTTAGAAGCTGAGTGGAATGGTGTATAGAAATTTGCAGTTTGAAGAAGAGAAACAGAAGGGCAGAAACAAAACTGCCTAGAATGAAAATACTCACTGTAAGATCAAAGACTTTCAACACTCCTGGACTGTTCAAGCCTGAATTGGAGTAAATCTTGGTATGCCAATAAGACTATTCACTGCACAAGTGTCTTTAACAGTTTAAGATGCTACTGCCTACTCCACCTACTTCTAACAGCCCTCTGCTCACAGTTAATGCAGCTACAGCAGGGCTGAGGAACAGATCATGAGTGCTCCTTATCCCCTCTCCTGAAAAGACATCAAACTTCATTAAAACCACCAATGACAGACAGCAGTTCAAGTAAAGCTTTTAAAGCACAGGCTGAACTCTCACTGGAACAGATGAGCATTCATAGTCTGCTCCACAGACATCTCCTTGGCAAAAATAAGGCAGAATTAGGAAGAGCAGTGCATTAGCAGACTCCAAATATGAGCATTACAGTCTTGATTATTCTGCTTATGGAAAGAATTTTGGTATTTTTCCTAGATAGTTCTCCAACAAAAGGCTACGTGTCTAAAGCTGAGTCAAATCTTTGTGATTGCTCATCCAAAACAACTCTGACATCAAATCAAGTTTCACCAAAAGCATTGGAGAATTTAATCTTCTGTGTACAGAATGACAACCAGGAATGAAAGATGTAATTCTGCACTCAACTCTTTGCATAACACCATGCCTGAAGTTCAGGGTGGCTAAAGCACATTATTAGATTTACCTGTTGCTGGTGTACAGTGAGTAATAGTCTGTCCCAATTCCTCATTTTTCACGTTTCTTAGAATATCTGCATTAGCTGTAAAAGTGAGAAACATGTTAGTTATAGGAAGATAAATAAGTTGAATGGCAGTGAAGCTGCCTAGGATTGAAGTAGTTCAACGACACCTGAGTCTTTTGACAAGTGAAGTTGTTCTGGTTTGCCACATAAGGTCAGATGCTCAGTGCAGAAATTGCTGCTCACAAGGCTTTGTAACAAAGCAACATCTTTGATCACTGGGGAAAGATCTATGGAGCCTGAAGTAGACAGTGGAAGGACAAGTCCTGTCTGAATAGAAAGGCTGGAACACTGAGAACAATAAAACCATGACAGAAGAAATACTTGCAGTTTGATTTTTTTTAATTACTATTTTTTTTCTCCAGACAGGCAAGTATTACAGAGTCCAACATATCTTCCACACTTTTAGAAGGAACTTGGCTCTGCTGGTTTGTAAGCAATTGCTAAGCACTTTCAGAGACTGCTTTTGTATCCCTATGAAGATTTATATTTTTCATATTCCCTTATTCAAAGGCAACATACACTGTTATTTTAGTCTGGTAAAAAAAAATACTGCTGGTTAAGTACGATGAAACATTTACCCTTCTCATGATCCATCAAGGCACCTTGATCTTGGTGACTGGAATCTTCAGCATTAGAGTTTAGATAAGAATCACAACCCCAAAACGCACAGCACTGATAAGCATATGGTACAGAGAGTGACCTGAAATACAGGCAGGACAAGGAAAACCATTAAACTTTGTAACCAAAGTTAAGATTACCACCTATTAAAAATATTTAAGTAGCACACTAAAGTGCTAAACTCAAATCTTTTTCTTCACAGTGGCTGATAAAAACTATTTCAAATTGGAACAGGTATAACCATTTCTAATGAACTCTTGCACAGAGATGAAGGGCAGGTGATGTATACAAGTGAGAAGTACAAAGATAATGTTATGATATTTAGTTCTCTACTATTCTTTCTACTCCATATACATACCAAATTTTGATCAGGGTTAGTTTGTGGCATTGTTGTAGAAATTAAACTGAAAACTAATTAAGTTTTAACTAATTAAAGAGTAACTGTTTTGTAAGAAAGTTAATTCCCACATGACCATAACCTTGTGTTACACCTTTCCTTCTCACTTTTTATTCTGTGACACCAAAGTAAGATTTATATTTTTTGTGCGTTTGGCAGAAATGGTACATTCTGTTATTCTGGCAGAGAAGAAGTACATCTTCACACAGAGTTCTAAGAAAACCACATAAACCATGAGGGAATAGCAGACCAGAATCTAATTTTTTTCGCTCAGGACTACATTATCAACTATCCTGAGTTCTCTTCTTGAAAATATTTAGGAGGAACATCAGACAGCTTCTTCTTAATGTGCAGAAAGATCTTTGTAAACAGAAAACAGTTAATCACTGTCTGATCCATCTCTCACAAAAATCAATTACAGGTTTTCATTTGAATGATTATTTTTATTCTTACAATTTGCCTTAGAGAAAATATATATAAAGCATGGTGATTATGCAATCAAGACACCTGTGTGTCTGCCCCTGTTCTCCACACTATGAAAGACAGATGTGCTCAGTTCAGTAACAAATGGGAAATCCACCCAAAGCACTACTGTCAAGTCAGATGATGTCTTGCCTGAAAATTGGTGGAGGAAAAATATTAAAAAATCCTAAGAAAATTATCTGCAACTGGTTTCTATACCAGAACAGTCAGATGCCCTTTATATAGATCAATGCTGAGATACTACAGGATTCAGCAAAGTTTGTCCATTTATTTTCACATTGTTTGGTACTGCAAGCACTCTGTGGTGTTATTTACCAACATACCGGAGTTTTGCGAAGTTTTTTGGTGCCAAAGCTTCTTTCAACTCAGAATTGCCTGTGAGTTTAAGCTGGTTCAGTCCACTCAATCCATCAACTGGAACTGAACTGAGTTCATTGAAACTTAGGTCTCTGGAATGTAAATATTAAGACAGTGTTACAAAGTAAGTTTGAAAATCCTCTGGCACACATTTCATTAAAGTAGGGAAGGACTTTATCATATGGTCTGGAAATGCCTGTCAGTGCAGCAGGCACTCTAAAAAAGTGTGCCCTACATATATTTAGCTAGCAAGAGACTTTCATTAAACAAATGATGAATGCAACACTTTTAAGCCAAAAATATTTATTATCTCAGCAGTTTAATGATATAGAGGGGGGATGACTGCACAGAACAGCCTACTTACAGGTTAAGAAGAGCTCCAACAGTGATGAAAGCTCCCTTGTGGATCTGATGGATCTGATTTCTACTGAGGTCCCTGCAATGAACATCAAAGAAGATTATTTTGGCAGTTTCACCAAATGTAACAGCCACTGTACTGAGAAAAAAAAAAAGCTAAGGTGACAAATATATCATGCCTTATCAGAAAAGCAGAACATAGCCCCTCTCTTCCCATTTAGCGAGGTGCAATAGAAGCCAAATTCCTTGGTAAGGAGCTGCATCCTGTTTCATCTCAAAGAGAGAATCCATCTCCCATTCCTGCTCCCTTTCCCTTTCTTTCTAACACTACCCGCACAACCTGTGCTCCCAAGGCAGAGGCTGGCTCTGGCACCACCTATTCCCAGCATGAAGGTGCCAGGATGACCACTTTGGTGACAACTGCATCTGCAGCAGGACATCTTGGAAGAGATGGGGAAAGACAAAAAAGAACAAGCAGAAGAGCATCTGCTTTGCTGGATTTCAAATCCAGCTCCAGATTCTGCTTGGACTACCATGACTTATAACATTCTTCCTAAAATACCAATTTCTGGATTGTTTTTACAGCTAACTTAATATTGCTTGAGTTGTAAGGGGAGAGGATAATTTTGTTTACTTATCTGCTTCTCCTGAGGAAAACAGATAGGATCTCTCCAACAAGTACTATATATAATGAAATAATATAGTTACAATGCAAAATACTGGACCACTGAAAAAAATCTAATTTTTCAGACTTCATCTTTATAAAAATATTTTTATAGGCTAGAAAAATAAAATGGAGAGTAGAAGACTGAAACTAGCTGCTGGCCTTTTGCCATCAATCAAATTTGTAACACCAAACCCTGACATCAGTTCACATGGGAATCAAAAACATGATCTTGTTTCACTCAGCATGCAGCTATAGATGCACTCACAGGACACGAAGGGAGGATAGTCCTTGAAACGTGTCCTCCGCAATTTCATGGATTTGATTATGCTGTAAGGAACTGCAAAGAGAAGAAGTAGAAATAGAACTTTATTAGCTGATTTCAAATGTAGGGATACCTTGGTGTCTGCTAATGGATGGCTTTAGCCTTATCAATGACAAGATTTTACTAATTTCCCCTTGCAGACATGCTGTCAAGTATTTTGCATCAGCTATGTTGATAAAACCCATGAAGCATTTCTGTGGCAGCTCTGCCCAATCCCAATTCACAACTCATTTAATTTAGAAGAAACTATTAAGTGTGGACTGAATTACTTTCAAGCTAAAAAAACCACTTTTTGAACACTGAAGAGTCATGCTGAAATTTAAAACAACTCTCCATTCTGCATGGAGTCTTCAGGCATATTCTAACCATTCTGTTTATGTGCATAGCAATACTACTATGAAATACAGGATTAAGCAGTCTTTCATTTCTTTTGTGTCACAGGAATAATTAAGCATTAGCTAATTAAGGAAAGCACAAGTGGTTGAATTCTCTGTCCAGCACACTTCTCATATGAGATCACTGTATTATCTCTCTCTATCCCTAATTTTTGAAAATTAGGATCAACCATGAAGCAAAAAAGTCTCCAGAGATGTGGACTCAGAATACTAAGGAGTTTATAAAAATAAACAACACTTTATTTCTACTTACATTTCTTCCAAAGTGTGGCAGCCCTTAAAACTTGGGAGGTCCTTTATATTGTTATAAGACAAGTCCCTTCAAAACAGAAAATGGGAGAAGGGTGCTTAGTTCAACTGCTTTCTACTTTAAACATCTCATCACTTCTAACTATTAAATAGATTGACAGAAAAATCATCCTATTAGTACCATTCTGCTGAAAAATCTAAGGATAGATTAGAGAAAATCACAGAGGGAATCACAAGTGTGAACTCTATGTCTCAGCACACACATACCCTAAAAACATTTAGGACATGCCCCCTGAATTCTGAGAGTTATAATCTAAAAAAAGTTATTCATAACCTGCTTTTTTAGAATAAAGTAGGTAAATTGTAGGTAAAGCACAAATTTGGTCCTTATTTTGTTTAGTGTGCTGGTAATTGCTTAAGCAAAACTAGGAAAGCTCAGAATGTTCTGTGAAACAATGCAGCAAAAGAAGACTAGAAACAAGCCAACAACTTTAAAATTTCTATTTGAAAGGGAAATGGCTGTTTGAAAATAAATCCCACCTCATCATTTTTTCTCCCCTGTTTTCCTTCTATCAAATAGAACATATTTTTTCTCCTCCCTTTTTCAGGATTTGCTTTTGTTCCACATTTTCCTGCATATATCCTTTGCAAAGATGGTTTGTCCCCATCCACCTGGTTTCTGTTACCAGTTCTCCTATGGTGACTTTAGGAATTGTATCCCCATTTGTTTGTTTAGCCCAGAAGTAAGTTTTGCACCTTTAAAACTAGATCTGAGAGTGAAAGGGGGCAGGGGAGAAGAAAAAGTGGTGGTAGGTCTGAGGCAGTTGTATTAGAAAACACAGAGATAAGAGTTTTTCCTTCTCATGGACTGTGTTGTCTGCAGCACAGAGCAGGAGAGAGCTCTCCTTTGCTTTTAGTTATTTTTTTTTTTTAGCTAGCTGAAGCAGAGAAGTTCCCTGGATTGTGATTTTTCCTTTTCTTAGAACTGTTCAAACCTGCTCTAGACTGAAAACCCAGAAAAACAGCGAGAGCTCACACCTGTGGCCCACCAGGGCCCGTGATGCTGAATTCCAGTGCCAGAGGGACTGATAAGAGACTGACCGAGCTGAGCTACACCCCATGAAAAAGACTTTCTGAACTTGCCAATCTCTTCAGAACAGCAAGAGGTTTTATGGTTTAATGCTATTCATTTTTTTGTGCTGGTGAATGCTTTGCCTGTTAAATAAACAGTTTTTTCCACTTTTCTCGAGGAAAATCTTTTCCTGAACCAGTAGAGGGACGGGCCTCTTGAATTTGCTTTTCTAGAGAGACCCCATTCGGAGATTTTCTCCCAAACCAGGGAGAAATTTTTACCCTAAACCAGGAGAAATACCTTTTTTTTGGTGCCCAATGCAGCTCAAGAAAGTGGAAAAAAACTGTACTGATTGCACTTTGGTTGTACCTATTCTGTATTGGGATAAAGCAGTCAGTAGCCATGTTGCTTGAATTCATAATGTCTCTTGGTGAAGAGGCCTTCATGTGTCTCTGGTCTCTAGGCTTTTTTGAGGTTTTAATACCTTTCTGGTCCCTAGGCTTATTTTCTTATCAGGAGATAGCCCCAGTATTGTCCCTTACACACAGCTTTTACAGTAGAAGGGCACGGATTAGAATAGCTATTGTGCTGTGCTCGGTAATAATGATTTATAGGGATTTTACAAAGGTACTGGAGCTTGTTCAAGATATGAATGGTATATGGTTTCTTTGTCCTACCCTGCATTCTAGTTCCAGTAGCATATTTCGGGGGTTTATTAGTAATTGCACCCAGTTTGTTAGAGGAGGAGCAGGGGATGAGGCTTTTCAGCCTTTCCTTTCCTTCTCTTTTGAATCTGTTACGTCACTTTTGGAGAATGTTCAGTTTCCCCTGAATATTAAAAAGGCCACCTTCCTGGTATTTAACCTGGTAAGTTTCCTCTATACAGTCTGCAGCTTGCCTGGAGTGAGGGCTGAGATTTCCAGAGGAGCTGATGAGACCCCCTGACCCAGGAGAAGACCCAGGCATGGAAAATCCTGAGTGGTGTGGAGAATGGGGGACAATGGGCTGAACCCTGGAGGAATTTTCTGACCCTATTGTCCTAGGTTACAAGTAAGATGTGCCCAAAGTATGTATGCTATCCCCATCTTCGTGAGCTGTTGAAACCAGGTGGGGCAGTGTTTCCCTTATCTGCTGTTAATGGGCCCATCAATGCCTTGCTGCATAACTCATAGGTAACTCCCTCCGGGAGCTATCTCTGTTTACTGGGCCATCAAGGACTCACTGCATGACTCATAGAATGAGATCATCCCATTGTGAGATGCTCCGCCCAGGGGGAGGAGCCAAGCATTCCCACCTGGATATAATCTGGGACAGCACAGGGAGCCTTTACTCCACTGGATTTGCAGAGGACAAGAGCTACCAGACCTTTCTACAGGATCACTGCTTTGACAAGACCATTTCATCTGGACCACTACTACCACCCTAACTAACAGGGTGTCAAGTTGTATTCTGACTCTGTCAGTGGCGTTTTTTATACTATTGCATTTATTTTTACTTCTTTTCTTTTCCTCTTATTAAATTGTATTTCTGACTTTGAGTCTCTCACTGTTTTTGCTTTCAAACCAGCACATCCTATAGACCAGGATTTTCCATGTGAACAAATACAGAACCCAGATGAGGTGGGGAAATAACTGAAAGAGAAGTGCCATGATAAGTCTAAGGAGAAAAGGATTATTGCAATAAGCTGGGCCATGGCATATGCTTATTGCATGCTTCTAGATACTGTACAGCAGCCGACAGAGGGGCAGGGAGATAAATCGGCAGCTACCCCAGTCACTCAGGCTGCAGCCAACACCCCAGTTACTCAGATTGTAGCTAAACCAGAGAGTGAGCCTAAGCCACCAGTTGAACCAGGCAGCAAGCCTAAGCCACTGGCAGTCACTACTGCAGGAAAGAAGCACAAAAACAAAACTGATCGACCAGTGGATGATGATCCAGGAGAAGGACCCTCAAAGCCACAAAATCAGAAGTCAAAGCAACTGACATAAAATCAGAAGGTACTATTGATTCCTTTGCCCTGAAGGACCTTTGTGGCTTAAAAAAGGATTACACTCTATGACCTGATGAATCTATATCAAGTTGGTTAGTCTGTCTTTGGGATGCTGCAGGCAACGCTACAGTGCATGATGGTACTGAAGTGAGGCATTTAGGATCCCTGTCACGTGACCCAGTTATCAACCAAGGAATGATGAGGGGGGCTAACCCTCACAGTCTCTGGGCACGGGTTCTGGGAAGCGTGGCACAAAGATATCTGTATGCAGGTGATCTCTATATGCAGCAAACCCAGTGGAAGACCATAGAACAAGGGATTCAATGCTTGAGAGAAATGGCAGCGGCAAAGATTGTCTTCTCAGATGACCTAACAACTAGGAATTCAGACTTGGTACTATGTATATCCATTATGTGGTGAAAGCTTGTATGACTTAGGCCACAAGAATACGCTTCTGCTTTAGCAAAAATGAAGTGGGATGGCACAGAGGAGACCATGCTTAATATGGTGAAGAAGCTCCGTGGATGGCCCAACACATGGAGGAACTGCAGCTGTGGAAACACGTCTGCAAAAATTAGAAGACAAGATAGAGGAGAATCACAAGAAACTCAGGGAGGAGATTAAAGAGGACCTTCTTCAAATCTCAGCAGTGCAGATCAGAGGTATCAAATGGAGATGTCCCTCAGACAGGGAGAGAAGGTACATCCTATGAGAAGAGCTGTGGTTCTTCCTGCATGATTGTGGAGAAAACATGAGGAGGTGGGATGGAAAATCTACTCCTGCTCTGGCACAATGGGTGCTTGACTTGAAGGACAGCAAGAGTCAGAGAGGAAGTTCCACCAAAAGGGAAACAGCTCCAGTAGCCCTTAGCCAAACTGCCAGGTATGATGACAATGACATGTCTGATCATGTCATTGAAAGAACCTCCAAGACGTATGCCCAGGGAAAGAAGGATAACCAGGCTTAGAGGGGCCCTGCCTCTAGCCAGGTAGAGGCTAGGGAGAACCGCGTTTTTTGGACTGTGTGGATTTGTTGGCCTGGCACATCAGAACCACAAGAATATGAGGCCTTAGTTGATACTGGTGTGCAGTGCACACCAATCCCACCAAGACGTGTGGAAGCAGAATCTGTTTCTATTGCTGGCATGACAGGGGGATCACAGGGATTTTACTTTGGTGGAAGCAGATGTGAGCCTGACTGGAAATGAGTGGAGGAAACACCCTACTGTGACTGGCTCAGAGGCCCCATGCATTTTGGGTATAGACTTCCTCCAAAGTGGGTATTTCAAAGACCCAAAGGGACTCAGGTAGGTGTTTGGGATGGTAGCTGTAGAGACAGAGGGTGTTAAGCAACAGACCACCTTGCCTGGACTATCAGGGAACCCATCTGCAGTAGGACTTCTGAGGGGGAAGAGCAATGAGTACCTATTGCCACCTTGACAGTGCACTGCCAGCTGTACTGGATGAATCAAGATGTCGTGATCCCCATCCACAAGATGATCTGGGAGCTGGAGAGCCAAGGGGTGGGTCAGCAAAATCCATTCACCCTTCAACAGCCGCATTTGTCTCGTGCACAAGTCTTATAGAGAATGGAGATTGACTGTGGACTATTGCAGCTTGAATGAAGTGACTCCACCAACTGAGTGCTGCTGTGCCGGACATATTGAAGCTCCAGTATAAGCTGGAGTCCAAGGCAGCGCGGTGGTACGCCACTATTGACTTTGCTAACACGTTTTTCTCCATTCCTCTGGCAGCAGAATGCAGGCCTCAGTTTACTTTCACCTGGAGGGGCGTGCAGTACACCTGGAATCGACTGCCCCAGAGGTGGAAACACAGCCCCACCATCTACCATGGACTAATCCAGGCTGCCCTAGAAAAGGGTAAGGCTGCAGAACACCTACAGTACATTGATGACATCATTGTGTGGGGGAACAAGGCAATGGAAGTATTTGAGAAAGGAGAGAAGATCATCCAGATTCTCCTGAAAACTGGTTTTGCCATCAAGAAGAGCAAAGACCTACTCGAGAGATCCAGCTCCTGGGAGTAAAGTGGGAAGATGGACGGCACCAGATTCCCACAGAGGCCATCAATAACATGGTGGAGATAGCAATGTCTCCACCAACCAGCAAGAAGGAAACACAAGCTTTCCTAGGCACCATAGGCTTTTGGAGAATGCACACTCCTGAGTACAGCTGGACTGTGAGCCCTCTCTACCTAGTTACCCGCAAGAAGAATGATTTCCACTGGGGCTCAGAACAGCAACAAGCCTTTGCCCAGATCAAGCAGGAGATTGCTCATGCGGTAGCCCTTGGCCCAGTCAGGACGGGACCAGATGTGAAGAATGTGCTCTACTCTGCAGCCGGGAGCCATGGTCTGTCCTGGAGCCTTTGGCAGAAGGTGCATAAGGAGACTCAAGGCCGACCACTGGGATTTTGTAATCAAGGCTACAGAGGGTCTGAAGCCAACTACACTCCAACAGAGAAGGAAATCTTAGCAGCCTATGAAGGAGTTCAAGCTGCCTCAGAAGTAATTTGCACTGAAGCACAACTTCTCCTGGCCCCCCAACTACTGGTTCTGGGATAGATGTTCACAGCAAAGATTCCCTCTACCCATCATGCCACCAATGCCACATGGAACAAATGGACTGCCCTCATCACACAGCATGCCCACATTGGAAAACTGAATTGCCTTGGGATTTTGGAGATAATTAGTAATTGGCCTGAAAGTGAAAACTTTGGTCTCATGGATGAAGAGGAACAAGAACAAATGACATGGGCTGAAGAAGCTCCACCGTATAACCAACTGCCAGCAGGAAAAAACATGCTACGTTCTTTTCACTGATGGTTCCTGTCGCATTGTAGGAATGAACCAGAAATGGAAAGCAGCCATATGGAGCCAGTACGACAGGTCGCAGAAACTACTCAAGGAGAAGGTGGATCAAACCAACTTGCTGAAATCAAAGATGTTCATTGGCCCTGAACACAGAAAGTCAAAGCACTATAACTAAACTCTTCTTTAACCTCTGAACCTAGATGACTACTGTTGTGTTAAGAATGAATGGTGGCAGAACAAATTTGAAGACTGGTCTCTGCAGCACCACCTTACATCTCTCTTGTAACATATGAAAGAAATGTAACATAACCCTATAAAGGGGACTCTGTTTGAGGAATGTAAAATGTTACATCAAACCTGCCAAAAATCTTGATTTGAACAATCAAGAAACCATATTTCCAACTTTGGTACAACCACTAGGATCAAAAATTCAAAGCAACACTTCTACTTTAAATTAGATTTAAGTTTCCTTTGAAACATTCTGATGCATGAAGAGAGGCACAATATGTATACTTACAGAGTTCGAAGCACCTTTTGCTCTTGGCATAAATTAAAAGGAATACTGTTTATCTTCGTCCCTGTAAGAGTTCTGTGGGGAAAAAAGCCAACAAACCCACACATATAAATGCTTGTTTTGTTTATGATGGCATAGCAAGGATATATAAGAAACAGAATGCTATTGGGGTGCTAGATCACCCACCAAATTTTTTTTTTGGTTTCTTTGTTTGAAAGAGGACAATTTTCCTGTTTTTCAGTTCTGGGAGAGGGGGTTAGTATCAAAGGCCTTTTTAATAGGCTTCTCTCAGCTTCCCCTACTGAAAAAAAAACCCCAGTAAGTGGCACCAGGTATCACAGTGAGGAAAACTGTATCATTACATTTATTGACTGGAAGAGAACATACATGCAGATGCTCTCCTGGTCCACTAATCATATTTCAACAAGAAGGAAACTCAAGAGTTTATTTCTGCAGAAGACACTTACAAGCTCTCCAGATTTATAGTTCCTGTCAAATTAGGAAACCACTGCACCATGCTGGCACCCCGAATGACCCTAAAAAAAAAATCCCCATGAAAATTAGCTGTGAACTATTATGAAATTTATCTGTGACATTGTCTTATTATCAGGTAGATATTTACACCAAGGAGACATTCTAACATTCTTACTGCTTTTAAATTTTACATTTGAATAATTTGTGAAAGATTGTCTTTTCACTGCTTCTTATGCTACTCATTTGCTTAATAAGTTACTCCTCCATAACCAAACAACTGGAATTCATCAAACTGGAAAGAGTACTATCAATATACATATGAAAAGTGTAGTTTGTAGTTTAAAGTCTCACTCCATTTTGCTTATTCATCACCCTCAGTAGTGATATCTTCTAAGAGCATACATGCACTAACCTGCAATACATTCTCACAATGTACATCCTTGCTCCAAAAACCACCAAGGACATATTGCAGATTGTTTAACTAGGAGTCTGAGCATTTGGCCTTGGGTTATGTATCTTATGAAAGGTAATTAAAAAAAAAAGTTGTAGAGCATATTTAATAGAGCTTCTTAAGAAACTAGATATTCGCAATAACAATATTTATTAAAACTTACTGTAAAAAACCTCTAATGTAAGAGGGAGTCAAAAAATTTATTGATTTTGAGTTCTTTCCCACATTTCATACCCATTTATTGTACGGTATTGTCAACAAGGTACTTACAAGGAATGCAGCTCTGACAGATTCTGAAATGCTGAGTTCCCCACAAAAGACAAAGGATTATCATACAAATGTCTGGGAAATGAAAAACACGTTTCAGTGTTTGTTCTTACAGTCACTGTCTGCTAAAGGCTAAAAATAGATGGATGAAAATTACTTACATCGTTCTTAGAAGGGGGTTTCCTGCAAATGCACCATCAGGAATTATGGAAATGTAGTTACTGTGAAATCCCCTGAAGATATTAGCAAAGAAAAACCCAACATTTAAAACTATACTGCCAGCAGATTCAACTAGTAGTCATTTTCATTGTATCTACTCAATTCCCAATCCTGACACAACAAGGACTGCAATAGGACTAAGTCAATACATAGGAATAACTTTAAAGGCATGATTTCTGTCTACTGCACATATACTAAACTGATAATATTTCATTAGAAAGAAATTCTTTTGACCAGACATGATGCTGTACTTTCATTTTTCTTACTCATCTCTTAAGGAGGGGACAAGGAAAACGTACATTGTCAATGAGTACCTAATCTGCTACTGGAGGCCAAAACCATCTCGTGATTAAGATCTATACTAATGGTTCTCCTGAATAAATTGCCTGCTTATGTAACTCCAAAATAATTTTCAACACATCTTCTCTAGATGATGATTATATTTTCTTTTAATTATAGCTTCACTTAGCATAACTTAACCTAATTTAGGGTCCTGCACAAGGACACAAGCATTCTTAAATTAGGATTTTTTTTCCTTTTTATTTATGAAAAGGAGAAAGAAAACTGGTAAAAAGGGAGAATAAGTAATACTCACAACTCCTTTAGACTTGGAAGTGCTTTTATGGCTTCAGGGAACTCTACCATGTTATTGTAATTTAAATCCCTAGAAGAAACAAAGCAAGAACATTAGAAAATTTTTAACAGTAGCCATAAATTGTCAAAATAATTTTTGTTTAAGACAGTCCAACAAAAGAAAAAAGTTCTCAGAATACCTTTAATTAGACCATAGAATAACTTCAACTTAGATTTAGTCTTCTGATGTTTTATATGCTTTACAACCAGCTAGTAACTTAGGAAAGATATTTAATATTATCCAGGGATTGGCCATATTAAGTCAAATAATATTTCCTTACAGCAGATCTCAGTATTTTTCAATACCTCACAGGTTTTTCTTCAACAGAATTTACACAGAAATGATATGATTTCCAAATATTTTTTAAAAAAGTAGATACAAATGACTACTCTTTATTATCATCTTAAGAATATTTTTGTCAAGGTTTCATAAAACAAACAGTAAATAAACCACTATGTAAAAGCACATCTTGCAGCAAAACCAATTATAAATACTGATTAGAAGCACAGAAAAACCTCATGACATTGGTGATGGGGATCTCTTGAATTCTCGGTTATCACTATTCTAGCAGTAATGTCAGGACCTCTGCAAAAGGAATTCCTTATAAATGGCAAAAAACATTTTCAGAGTCTTAAATCAGCTGTATCTATTTACACGGCACATCATTACTTAACTGAGGTTGTAAGAGGAAGACAAGATGAAGTAAGCAGCATTTCTTGACTCATCCAAGCTCCTCATGTTAACAGAGGTTGTTGTCATTCGCTTGCCCTTGCCCTCCTTCATTAGTTTTACTTATTTAGCATTCTCCAAAGCATTAAAAAAAAGGCACTGCTGAGGGAGATATCACTTATTAGACATTCACTGAGTGAGCTGAAGGGGAATGGGAAATGTAACCCAAGCAGCTGAAAGCCATTCATTGCCAGTGAAGCACTCAGGAGGTTTAGGATGAGGAACAGTGGAGCACAGCCCTCTGAGACCCCCTCAGAAACCTCCTATTGTCACACAACAGCTTTGGCAATGTATCCTATATATGTTTAACCCTACAGGAAATCTGAGAAACAAATATTTGTACCTTATCACTCATGAGGCCACTCAAACACTTGTGATCTATCCACCTGACTCAGCAGAGTGCTATGCAAAGATACACCATCTAGACCAGGGCTAAGAACATTAAAGCCACATCATTCAGCATGACATTTCACCCAGGCTAATATTTACCTGCTTCTCAACGTAGTTAATTAGCTTTTGGTGGAGCAGTGCACTGATACTAGGCCTTCAGTTCTGAAACCTGAGCTGGATGTGTCAGTGGCATGTGTTGCACAGTGCACATACGCCTGATTTGCAAAACTTCCATCATACCAGTATGGCAACTTTGATTAGGCTGAGATTGAGATAAACACTGACCAGAAATTATTTTAAGAAACATACTTACAGGGTTTCAAGATTGTCTAATCCATCAAAGCAGTGTTTTCCTATAGTTTTTATTTTATTATTATGAAGATGTCTGAAAAACAAAACCAAAACAAGTGAATGATTTCATGTAAGTTAACAAATTAGTAGATATTTCCATGAAATCAAGAGAGTAAAATAGTTTAGTAAAAAGCATTGCATGGAGTGGATTATGCAGAAGAATAGCTTTCACTTCCAGACAGCATATTTCATCCTCGTATGGAAAAAGAATAGATTGCTTGCAGTCAAGACAACCTATTTTAAATCTTTAATCACTATTCAGAAATGTGATAAAAATATAACAAAACCACAGAAATCAAACTAAGTTTTCATGTTATTCCATGGAGATTTTTAAGACTACAAAGAAACTGGTTTCAGATAAAATAGATAAATTTTTCTTCTTTTAGTATCTCTGAAAGCTTTCTCTGACAACCATTGTTTTGAAATATTCATTATATAATGAGATGTCAGAAATCAAATCTCACTACCCATGGCGCATGTGACTTTTTGTTTAGGAGAAAGTCTTTAGCAAACCTTCAGCAGGTTCTCTAACATGGTATCATCTTATGTTGGCAGTGTAGGCTGTTACTAGTCAACTGAGCTAAAACATAGCAAAATAACCATTTTCAATGCCACCCTAGATTAACGAAAACTGTAACTGAGGAGAAAAGCAAAGTGTCCTATGAAATACAAATACTTACAGAACAACAAGACTTGAAAGGTTTGTAAATGCATAGTCAGGAATGTGTGTTATTTTGTTGAGAGCCAGTGTTAAGGCTTGCAGAGAGGGGAGATTGCTGAGTGGATGGATGGGAACTTCTGTCAAACTGTTGTCATCCAACCAAAGGTGACGCAGCTGCACAAGACCCTCAAAACTGTCCTCTGGTATGGCAGTAATATGGTTGGCATCTAAACGCCTATATTAAACCAGAAAGAATTCATGTAACAAACTCACAAACTACAGATCAGCAAAAATACCAGTTGAAGTCCTACAATTCATGAATATCTTTTTTCAAGCTTATGTATCTTTCACTGAAATAATTCAATACTGCAAAGTTTGAAGTTTTATTGAAAGACGCATAAAAACCTTTTCAAGGCAAATGAAGAGCCCATAAAATAAAGTTTCTTAATAAAGTTTCTTAATAAACTTTTCAAACATTTTTAATAAAACATTTGAACAAACTGATATGCTTATAATCAGCTAACCAAAATGAATTAATAACTCTATAAGGCATTTCCCACAAAACCCCTAGCTTCTAACACTGCAACAAATCTTTAAAACAGTAGCTTGACAGCATATCTAAGATTGCAGAGGCATTTACTCATTTGAATGGATTATCCCTACATCTACCTTGTTGATAGCATCATATACTGTTATATGCTTTGTTTTGTGGTACTGCTACGCAGTAACAAACTTCAGAGAACAAGATTATTAAAAGCTGTTTGTGAACAAAGTCAGAGTTATGAATTATCCCAACAAATAAAACATATCAACTAAAACTGAGTGCTCTCTTGCACCTTATCTTTTCTAACATTCTTCACAACAAAATGCAAAATAGCATATCAGCACTATTAACTATCATACATCACTGGATTTGGCATCATATTTTTCCCTTAAATGAATGCAAATTGCAAAATTAGGTACAGTAACTGTCCTGGTTCCAGCCACAACAGGGTTAATTTTTGCAGTAACTATGAGGGGACAGATCTAGGACCCAGAGGTTATCCTGGAAAGAAGCAATATAAATAAAGCAGTGATAGTTCCATGGACCATAATGGGTCTGAAAAGGCAGATAGCACTGGGCAGTATTTGATGGCCCTCTGACTTACAGGCTGTCTTCTCTAGGTCAACATACATAGCTGAACCATGGTGACTTTGCTGCAAACACAACAGAAAGCACCTTGCACAACTGATTTGAAATGACTGCTGTACCAGGTATGGTGCATTGTGCTGCCGTGCAGGGAGTAAGAACACAATATACCCTCCTCCATTAACATGGATGCTCATTAAGACACATATCAGCACACTTCTGGAATTTTATTAGCACTCTGGTTTCTAAAGCCATGATCAGATATGCTCTTGAAAGTCTAGCTGGGTTAGTTTCAGAAGTAATTTCCTCCAGCCATTCATCCTGTCCTTTTCTGGTCAGGCAGTGTGGACCAAGTGACTCTACTGCATTTGTCCCCAGGCACAGTCACAACACATCTGGATCCCAACACTTAAAGGACATGCAGAATTCAAAGAGAGAAGACAATCCTGACTAAGAATTAATGCAGAAGACAAGCCTGATCACAAATTTAACACACTTAATCTTTTTCCTTAAAACAGAGGTTTCTTGTTGTGATGCGTGTGGTTTGCATATTTCAAATTATTATGAAAAACAGTCATCAGTTGAATTTCCATGCAATAAAAAGTCCAAAAATACATCAAATTAAGTAACAAATATACTATTACAAGTGAGAACTTACAAAATTGTCTGCAGTTGAAGTTCTCTCCTAAGATGAGATGAGGTGTCATTAGCTCTAAGGCTGTACATCAAAGAGGTAATTCCTATGGTTCATATGCTGGCATCCCCTTATCATTTGCCTCATAGTCTGACAGGTGTGTATGCTATTCTATTTGAATGTTCTTAGGCTGCACAGAGGCTAGAACATTTCAGAGAAACTGAAGTCTGATGATAATAAAGGAGGAAAACAAAGAGGCTGGGGGAAGAGAGGGAAAAAGCCTGAGGCTTTGCTTCAGAAAAAAAGCAACCAGAAATTACCTTTCTTCTCTGCTAAATTTACACAGCTCCCTGAAGATCAAAGAATTATTTCCCAATGGAATAAACATATCTAAATCTTCTAATTTCTCCTTACCCCTCCCCCACTCTTTTTTTCTGTTTTTTGTTTGTTTGGTTGTTTTTGTTGGTGGAAGGAGTTGGTTTGGGTTTTTTTAAGAGAAGCAGCATACTCAAGAGACAGGCCTCAATCATTGTGCCTACTCATCTAGACCATTTGTACTTCCACTGGTGCCTTGCTAAATTCCATTTTTCTAGGAGAATTAGGAAAACAAAAGCACACAAAAAACCCACATGTCCGGCTCCCCCTCTCCCAGCCTTAAAGGAGGAGATGAACAGACAAATGATAGACACACACAATGAGGGAGCTGAACACAGTGAGGGAGAAAAAAAATTGTCATGGAGATGATGTCGGACCCTGAATTTTCAGTTTGCTTTGCCAAGACCTCTGCTCTCCAGAACAGGTGGATCGAGTACCCAAGTAACCATACTTTAAACTGATGACTGTCCACAGCCATCCAACCTGTTGTGTTTATCTTCTCCAGCCCACGGGGGGAAAGAATACCACCACCCACCACTGACATTGAGCAGGAAAGTTTGGAAAGTGAAAGCAATATTTTTAAGTTATTTGACCCTGTCCACAATTTTTTGTGTTACTTCATTTCTCCTAAGAGTCTAATATGCCACCTTTTTTTTTTCCTCTTCCAAACAAAGCTTATCCACATGATACTGAACGCACAAAACACAGCTGAAATGCTCCTATTTAGTGTGAAACGCATGTAACAAAGCACTTAGTGAAACAACTGAAAAGCAAACCTAAAATATTTGACAACCTTCAGAAAATACTAACAATTAAGGACCACAACTTCTCTTTAAGGTAGATAAGGGAATATTCCCTAGACCAAATAATTAACAAAGAATAAGCAATATTCTTTGCTTGGACTGGACTTTGTACAAAGACTGCCTTTTCCCATTATTTTGTTAAAGATACAAGTATATTCTTCAAATTAGAGCTTGCAGCATGTACTTTAATCTTCCAGAAGCTACTGCAATTCTAGCTTTCTTATAGGCACTGGCTTGTAAGAGACCTTTACATTTTAGTCTATAAATTAAGAGTTCAGTTGTGGAGCTGTCATCTTCACCTCTATTCCTCTCATGATCCCTCCTCACACAAGCACCAACTCCAGAAGAAAAGAGCAGGAGGATGATAGAAACCTAAACATTCAGCGGCTCTTACATCAGTATTTGATATATTGTTAAAACAGGATATAACAAGGTCTTCAAACAATTGACTCTGCTTTAAGGAAACCAGAACTAGTAAGAACACCTACCTCAATTCAAATGAATAGAGGTTCCAAATCTAACACACACGTAAATGAATTTTACATACAAATGTACACACACTCCTTAGGTAACTGCCCTACAGCCCGCATCCCCTATAGGTAACACTTGAGAGGCCTCCAGGACCAGCCTCCCAGCCTCACTAGCTCTAATCTGTGACCACAGGCAATCTTCCAGGCTCCAGCGACTAGGAAATTTTAACTGCCTTGTACTAATAGCCTAATTAACAGCCTTGTACAGCAGGAGTTTACTGCTGATGTTAATAAAAGGCAGATCACTCCCAGTTCTTGTGTTAAACCATTTCTGCTCAATGGCAATCATTAACGAACATTGCTCTTTATAGTGCTCCTTCAAATACCACAAAGAAATCACTCCAATAACAGTGGAGTAGATTTTTTGGTCTTGAAGTTGAGTACCGATAAGCCTGGTACCTCAGAAATCCTGCTACAGTGGGAGGCAATAACCCATGTTAACAGAGGTACTTTAAAACACTCTTGAGAGTTTGCTCACTGTATCAAGCAGTGGTTCTCTGTGCATTCAGTGTATGTTGAGAACATCAATACAAGGATTTGCTTTATCCAAAGAAAAATTTGCAGCACTCAAACTAATGATACATGCCAGGCTATTTCAATCACCAGTACTGATGTGCCGGCACATGTGTTTCTTCCATCTAAATGTTTAGATGGTACCAGTCAGAGGTCATAGTTTGCTGAGAAGTACCCACAGAGAATTCAGCTAATTTTGCTTACATGCTATCTAACTTTTACCATCTCATTTATGTTTCTGATCATTCAATTTCCAATTAATTCCCTGATTTTACTTAAACTTAGCAATTCCTTAAGCAAGCCCAGACAGTTAAAAAAAAAGCTACAATCCTAGAAATTCCTGAAGTTCACAAAGAAACATGCCTCACTTTCAAGAAAACCAGAACACCTTCTAAAGATGGCACAGAAAAATATGTGAAGTATACAAAGAAGTATATTTAAAGATTTTTCAGCACAATCAGATATGCTCAGAAAGAGTTCTTATGCATTCTTAACTCTAAATATTCAAGGAAGAAAAACATATTCATTTTATTTAAGAATGTATTAAGACAAAATGTGTCGATTTCTTCCACTCCTATTCTGATTAATTCCATATCTTAACATAGACTAAATCTGAGGGCTGATGCCCTTTAACCCCTTAATAACAGCAAAGCAGGCAACTAGAAAACCTCTGAAGACAAACCGTTAAAAGTTCCTTAGCTGAAAAGACATCTGCCACAGTTAGGGGTGCATACTACACATAAAACCCTTCAAAGCTTCTTAACTTCATCTACTCATCAATGTTGATGAACACTTTCCACAGCCTCCCAGACACTACTGTCCCTACAGACATGTCTTGTCCTTCCAAACTCTATGATCCAGAACCACAAAATTATCAACAGGAGCCCTAAGACACTCTCTAAGAAGAAAATAGCAGAATTAGAACAGAATTGTGTATTTTTTGATATAAAATTATGTTTGCATTGTTGTCTCCAAATTCAGGGATCTTTCCTTCTGACACATTTTGCATTTATGGTTTATGTTACTGAAATTGTCAGCAACATTAACTATGGCTTAAAATTGGGCAGTTTCATTACCAGTAGAATGTTTTATTTTTTTAATAAGACTTTTTTAATAAATACAGATATTAACGTGATCTGTGTAAGGAATCCTTCCTAAAATACAAAAAAGCTAGAAATGAAAGACTGTCGCTGATATGTGCTACAGAACATATTTTACATGTGTCCCGACTGAAATATGCCTCCATTCTCTATCCCCATGCTTTTACCATAGATTTTTACGCTGCAAAGCATGATTCTGCTTTCATTCCTTTCAGTTCTACGTTAGGACCCTAGTCTTTCCTACCTGGGTCAAGATGATTCCCACTCCCAGAAAATACTATCCGATCCCAGTTGATTCATGCCTCCTGCCTTATCCTGCTTGTTCAAGCCTGTGCCAGCCTCCTAAGACAGGAAACCAGACTGAAAAACTGGTTATGATCCTGCTGTGAGCAGTTCAGGGAGCCAGAACTGCCACCAGGTACTGCAGAAAATGACTGCTGACCACATGCATGAGGACACTTACCCGTTCAGCTCAGGTGAACACCCACACAACAAAGAAGGCAGGAGCTATCACAGTTGAGTATCACACTGGCACGATCCCAAATCCCAACAATTTGGGAATCTGGCAGAACAGCTAAGCTGCAGTGCTTTGAACTGTTGCTGCAGAATACTCTAATATTCCCTGCACGTGGACAAGGGTGCACACATGCTGGGACAGTAGAACTACAATTATAATAAATAATGCCTAATACATTAGCAGATATTGACAGGCTTTCCAAAGACTCCTGGATTTGATGGCAAATGCACAGTGGCAGTTACGTTTGTGGGTGTTGGGGGTTAGACTTGTTTCTTTTTTCACCTATAGAATTGTTTCCCAAGAGTTGCAAGGCAACTAATTGCTGAGTACTTATCAGTGCTCAGGTGAAACAAAGCATAGAGGCTGGGTGGAGGCTGGCACTTAGCTACACCCTTTGTCTCCGGGAGTTTCCCCCCAAGGGGCAGGGAGAAAGACAGGGGCTGGGGGGGCAGCTTCACTTTTAGTGTAGTCTGCGTCGGGAGAGGACAAGGCAACTGCATTCCTATGAAGCTAAAATCTGGAGCACATTAAGACAGAAAACAAGTTAAGGTGTTCCAAATGAAATTATTATCAATATACTATAAAGTTTTATGTGGAAGTAATTTGTGCCTTCACCAAGAAAAAAATACCCCTGAAACATATTTCAGAGCAAACTGGGAAACTGCCAAAAGAGGGACAGTTCAGTAATGTTTAAACTTGCAGGTTTGGGATGGAGATTGTATAAAAGAGTAGAAAGCAAGTTTTTTAACATTTATTCTGCAATGAGTTATTTGTTTTAAAAGAAGCTCGCAGCAACTTGGGAGTTTTAAATTCACAAAAATTCCTTAGGGAGGGGAATAAATCACTTTTTTCCTTTTTTTTTTTTAATACAATAAAGCAGGATGCTGACACTTGTGTTTCCATGTTCAGACACAAAATCCAGAGGACTACTTTTACATTCCTTTGCCAGCAGGTGCTATCTACATTACAAGGGGATATGCAAAATCAGTGTAATTATGCATGAGTAATGCTAACAAAGTTATCCTGAAATACACTAAAATCACAGAAATGAATTCTGGTGAAGTAAACAAATTGCATAGAAAAAATGCTTTTCATCTCTCAGTACACTTGTATCAAAACCAAATTTATTCTCAAATTCCTGCCCATTTTAACAAATTACAGTGGTCTTGCAATGCAGACATATCATTCTCAGGAAAAGAGAGGGAAAAACCAAAGGCTGAGTCACATCAGTGGATGGAAAAAAAAAACCAAAAAAAAACCCCATGCATGATTAAATCTTTCTGAGCTTCAGATTAGCTCAGTTGGTTAGAGCATGGTGCTACTAACACCAAGGTCATGGGTTCAATCCCTGTGTGACTTCTCACAAGAGAGCTGGATTCAGTGATCCTTCCAAATCAGAATTGTCTGTGATTCTGATACCAGTGACTTCCAGACTGGATTTGGCCACCATATTTCCAAAAGTTATCTGGAAATCTCAATTTGGTTTTCCTCAGAAAAAAGTAATAAACATCTCGCTACTACTTATTAACCTAATTTCCTCCTTTTTCACCATCCTAAAATCGATGTAGTTTATCGAACTTGAACAATGAAGCTCCTAGAAAGGGAAATTTCACATTTTAAATTGTTACTATTACATTTTAATTGTTAGGATGTTTTGGTCAAGTGATTATAATGATTACATTATAAAATCTTACACAGTCATCCTATTATTTTTTTCAAAACTAAAATGTTTGCTTTTTTAAAAATAGCACTAACATAGTCGTATTTCCAAAAATATTAAAAAGCATATGAATTTTTTTAAAAAAGAGAGATGATGGCTTAATTTATACATTATTTTTCTCTTAAATTTTGTTCCTTCCCTTTTGCACATAAAACTATCATCAAATTAACATCTCTATCAATTGGAGATTTAATATTTTCAATTTTAATTAGAGAACAAACATTACGGTAAATATGTACAGAAAAAAGCATGTTCACTGAAAATGAAATGGGTGATTTGTAGACAAACATTTTTACTAAAGAACTTTCTCTTTTTGGCATCAAAGAAAAGCTGGAAGCCAGGAAGAAGTTTTTGGTTTGTTTTAAATTATTACTAAAGGTTTATTAATATCATACAATTTGGAGGGCTTTTATTACAATGCATAGTATTTGCAGCAAGACCAAGGTATTTTCTCTTCTACGCATATGCTAAAACAAGAGTGAAATGCAGATGTTGAATTCACTGCTTACTGGAATATCCAAGCAGCTACAAGAAATAGGGCCAAGATTCAAGCCTTAGGGAATGCAGAAAAGTACCTCTTTGCAATAGTTCGCAAATCTATTTTGCAAAAACTAATTTTTTTTTTTTTTTTCAAAAATCCATAATCTGAAAGAAACGGTCTTGGGCCAGAAACCTGAATTTTGGCACAGAGAGAATAGATAATTTACCCTCTCTTCCCCTTTTCTCTGGAGGTAAACGGGAAGAAGGAAAAATTTTGCAGCCCCTCCCACCTCCTCCTCCTCCTCACAGTGATAGGCATCTACCACCTAGAGAGCTGTAACTAACTATTAAGGTCTGATTAAGATGCTTTGTAAAACATAATAAGCCATGAGATAGTATAAACACATATGAAATACCTTACATGCAACTAGCAATAATGGCTGAAGTATTCATAACTGTCTGTGAGATTTCAGCACCTTCCTGTAAAACCAATACTACACATTTCTCAAGTAATACTCCTTCCCAGAAATCCCTTTTCCTGCTCTGGATACAAAAGACTTGGGCATCATTCATTTTTGCGTAACTTTTAAGAATTCCATAAATATTTCATGATGTGCAAGAGGGTTTAGAGCTTAAATACGCCACCACTGCATTCATACAGCAAAATCTTGTAACTGGTGTTTGAGTTTTGAAAGAGCTTGTATTTGAGTCACTCCTCCAAAGATGACAAATAAAATTCCTTATGAATTTTAATAGTGCAACTTTGTTCTAATTGCAACTGCACTTTCAGAAACTCCAGTTACATTATTACATATACATTATTATACTTCATAACTCTATAGAATGAAGCAAAGGTGTACAGAGTGACTGAAAGTGGAAGTTGGAGAACAATCCAAAACCAAAAGCAAAGTAAGGCAACTTACAAGGACTGCAAGCCGCTTAATCCTCTGATGGCCTCATTAGGTACAGTCTTCAGCTGATTGTTCTGTAGGGTTCTGTAAAAATCTACTGTGTTAATAAAGTAGAATTCAACAATAATCTTAATTAAAGGTAGAGGTAACAGAAAAGCCCATAGTCCTGTTATAGATTTCTAGTGTATGTAAACACACGTAGAATTTTCAAGACCAGACACCCAAAGGCAGCAACAAAACAAGAAAATGGTCTACTTCAGTTTTACTTACAACTCATTCATTAACAACATTAATTTGCAGAAAACAAGCTCTGACACAATATGCTGAAATTCCCTTGGGAACTCATCGAAGATGTTAAGCAACTTAACACTAGGACAAATTTGCTACACGAGATATCATCTTATTGGTTTTTTGTGGAATTATCTTATGCATGCTAGAAAACACACAAACCTCTAATTTTTCCTGAAGCTGCATCAATGCACAATGCATTAACAATCTAATTTACAAAGTGTGCTCCCAACAAAGCACCATTGGGCCAAGCTGAATTAAGCTATACTGTTGTGGGTTTCTTCAAAATTCTCTTATAGGACAATATATGCCATGTGGGTTCTTTTATAAAGAGAATGTAAATAACCTTATAAAATCTTACCTGTTTTTGGCACATGCTGGAGTAAAAGTTCAAGTAGACAAGTTAACTGTTAATTAAGACCCATGTCCCACATTTTTCCAAGAGCTGCTAGAATTTCAGGCACCTCTAGTGTTAGTATTGCAAAGAATATGCCTTTAAGAGCTTTTACACTTTGCATTCAATTTACAAAATATCATATTATATAGTATTGCAAATGGGCAGTTCCCTTATCTGTACCTGGTAATAGTTTCTGTGTTTTTTTTCTTTAAAGCCTCAAGGTCTCCCATTTTAAAAAATATCTCTTTAATTAACTACTTATTACCCTGCTAGCATTTGAAAGTATTTACATCATCAGAAATGCTACAGTTTTCAAACAGAATTTTTTAAAACCTTAAACAACAAAGTTTTATTTTCCTTAGCTATGGAAAAACAACTGCTATAAAAATTCTTATCTCAGAAAGAAAAACAAAGTATTTTTTTAATAGTAACCCATTTTCACCTAGAGAAGCACCAAACTATAGTAACTTTTTCTGTTGCCATAGGGAACAATTCAAACAGTGTATTGAATCTCTAAGTAATAGTACTGCCTGATAATGTCAGGGCACCTGACAGAGTATGCTTAAGTGGTAGAGAACAAACAAAGCTTACATGTCCTTTTTAGGATTTTTCCTCTGATTCTTCTGGTACAAGATATAATTCAGAAACAAATAAGCATTCTAATAAAATGCAATAATTATAGTTTAGTCAAGTTCATCACTGTCATCTTAACCACATCCAGCAGCTTTTGTAAAGGGGAAAAATAAAAAGTAGGAGAGCTGTACCTTAGGAGGACAGAGGGCAAAAAAAATTTCTCCAGCTTATCAGTCTGGCTATGCACTAAGAAAGCATACAGCTAGCTATGAAGCTCTAAAACCCAATTACTTACAGAACTTTGAGTTCTTTCAACCCGGACAAGGCCTTTGGATGGATAAACGTAAGGTCATTGCCAGCCAGTCGCCTGGAAAAAATTGCAATAATAATTTCAGTCACAAAATACAGTACTTCTACAACCAACCATCTAACAAGGAAAATCAATCCTAAATCAAATCTTGCAAGCAATTATGCATTTTGCATTCAATTACACTACATTCACAATCTTCCAAGTAGGTAACAGTTACTTTACTTATAGCACATTTTTAACAATGAGGATGCATTACTCAGCATTGTGGATATTCTTTTGCAAATGTGCTAGAAAAAACATACCCTAGAATGATGAAGAACCTTCTTTTGGTACTAGGTTTGACAGCGCGTTTACCAACACAATCCTCTGGCTTTCAGCATTGCTCCACTGAAACACATGCCCTGGTACCCACATATTTTTAATTGATACAGCAGTTTCTAGAGAAAGTATGAAGTTAAGAAAAAACAGCTACATGCTAGAGCAAAGCAGCAGAAGTCTCTAGGAGAATCCCAAATATCAAAACAATATTCACAAGCAAGTGGTATGTTCACCCAGTGATGACAGTATGGCCAAGACATAATATTGATAGTATTTCATCTTTTTGGTCAGCTATTCGGAGGAACTTTTCAAAAAAGGAAACTCTTTTGGGGCAGGGAGAAACAGAAGAGGATTCTCAGCCATACACACTCTCTCTCAAAACGTGGCTGGTTTGAAATTTGGACTGCTAGACATTAACACAAAGTGAATGATGAAAGTCACCGTGATACTAAAAGTAATAAAGACAGGAGATGCAGCAGAATACAAAGCAGGAAAGTCAATACAGCTGCTTTCAAACAGCTCATTCCTCCTTCCCCCACTCCTTTTTTTTTCCTTCAACATTTTACCTCTCCCTTGGCCAGCAGATCCTGTGCAGTCCAGCTTTGGTCAAGCTGCTAATAGCTGTATTTTATCAAGGGTAAACATAATAATGCAAAACACCTAGTAATCCATAACTGACAAAAGATGCAAAAGTTTCAGCCAAAGTATTTGCTTTTAGACTTTGGTTTCATATCCAAACTAAGCAAAAGAAATGTTGGACAAGGTTGTGCAATGAAATCATCTGTGGAAATACTGTGTACAATCCAGTAAGTGTTAATAATTAAAAAACAATCAATGTGCTTTACCAAAGGTTACAGAATATAAAAACCCACCTCTGCTGTTACAAGGCACCATGAAACAAGCCAGACACAGTAAAGGAAAAATATTATTTCACAGAGACAAACAAAGGAAATAACAAGAACAACATCTGAAGTGTCAGCTTGCCAGAACATAGCAATGTTATTACATTTTTATCTTCTTCTCTAACTACATAAAAGAGATTACCAAAGCATTTAACGCTTACATAAATCTGCTTGCAACAGAATTATTGACTTAATAAAATGCTGCCTGATAGAGAGGATGCTAGTTATCTGTATTAAATCCATTTCTCAAATGCAGATGGTTGTATTTGTAAACCAAGGGAGAAGAGGACAAGAACACCTTCATGAACAAGAAGGTGACAGCAGATCCTACTTGTTCTTAAAAAACTGTGTTACTCTTGCTTGTTAAGGTAGATGTTTTTTAGTCCTGGTATTTTCACACACACCCCAATTGCTATGGTTCTGACATCACTACAAGCATGCTTTAAAAAAACCCCACATCTGCTGACTGCTGAGAAAAGTTTGCCTGAATGGCTTGAATATAATCAAACAGCTCTGAAACTAGAAGAAAATAAGAAGAATCTATGTATGCTTATTCTTGAAATCTCCTGTCTACAAGCAACCTCAGAATTTTAGATCTGGGATATGATTTTTCAAATAGTTCAAATTTTTAACATTAATGGAAGTTTCCAGATGGCAACTAAACATTCCCCTAAAAATCATTTTGTTGTCAGTAGCTGTCCAAAGCAACTTGATTAACTTTATTTAGGGGGATGTGGAAGGAGGTTTGCAATATTTCATGCCTTTCCTTCTAACAATTTCTTAAGAAGTTCACTGTAAACAGAAAAAAGTACTGATGAAACATGCTGGGTCTTTACAGCAGAGAGCCAGTAATCTGCAAAACACATTTATGTTAAAATGTGTTTGAAACAGCATAATACAAATCAAACAAAATTAAACTGAGGCTGTAGCACCTAACCATTCTGCATACACACACTACTATGATTACATATTACACAATTCAAGGAGTGGCAGCCCTGGTAAATGTGTCAGGCAGCTCTGGCTGCAGCTCAGCCAAGGTTTGCCATTAATCTAGTGTGTGTGTCTTGCCAGGCATCTGTTCCCTCTCCCAAAGAAACTGGGGATTATTACTTTAGCTTTCAAAAAGCTAAATTAAATACAGCTGGATAGTCTCCCTCAATCTGAATGTCACTAACATCAACCTAAAAAGCACTGGAAACAAATTACAGCTGAGCAAGACTCGTGTGACTTCAAATAGTAGGACTTTGCTTTCATTAAGGCAACTCCTGCTTCTTCAGCCTTTTACCAACCAAGCAACAGAAAAAACTCAACCTTTGTGATCAATTACATTTCCATTTCTCCACTATCTGGCAGTGTTGAAAGAAGTGTGCAAAGGCTTTACTAATCAATTTACCAAATATACATTTATCATTCACATCCTAGCCTTGGGGAGCTGCTCATGAGAAGGTTCAAACTGTAGCTCTCAAGCAGGCAAAGATCAGTATATCACACACTACTCTCAACACATTTCCCATGCAGGAGCTGGAAGGATGAAAATGTTTCTCTTTACATAACCAGGTTCATTTAAAGAGAGTATTGAAAAATTAATACCATACAGTATAGCATACATACAGCATTACAAATTAGGATGTCATTGAAATCATCCAGTCAGGTTTTCCACATTACCTTCTTTCAGAAAGTCTTGAAAATATTTATTATTAAATAATTTTAAAGCATCTCTGTTTCTCTCTCATGCACATGGTAAATGGGCTAAGGGAAATCACAGTTTTACCAAGGCCAAAACTCTAACACAACAGAAAGGACACAACTTTCACCTCCTTGCAGCAAGACTCACTATCCTCCTTGAGAGCAGCCCTGGAAAATTCTGCTCTATGGTAGAACAACTTCACATTGTCACAAAGCAGCACCTTAAGGCAGCCCTACATTTACGCTATCAAGGGCTTAGTAACTATCCTTCCCTTCATTCTGAGTGGAAATGGTTACAGAGACCTAGTCTGAAAGTCCATCTGTTGCCACTGAATCACAGTACATCAGCATTAATTAGAGCTCTTTCTCCAAAAGGCAGCGGGCTGCAAAACAGATTCACCCACAAAGACAGTAAAAATTTAATCAAACAGACAATTGTGAAGTGTCCTGCCATGCTATATGGCCAAAAAAAACTTTATTTGCTATCTCTTACTTCTCAAGACACAGACACAGCAGCAGGCATCATCTGAAGTGGGATGTAAATGTGTATCACACTGACCATGAGTTTTTCTGCTAACTCAGTCCTGACTCCTCTTGTTTGGAGACTCTGCCAAGGACTGCATGTATCTGGAATTAGTGCATCTGAGTTAAACCTTGCAGGTTTCTCCAGTGGAGTCACAGCTGTAATGTATGGCCACAGTAGGTATCCTTCTTATAACTGCTTAGCATTAAATGCTGTAGTCTTTTATTTTTACTTTAAAAATAAATATTGAGTGTTTTAATGGTAAATTTGGACAAATTCAAGTTTACAGAATGAATTTCAGCACGGCAGGATAACAGAGCAGGACACACAGAGAACAAAATCCTTCTGCTAGCCTGTTACACAGAGCTAAGCAATATCCTTTAATCATTATTTTAAGTGACACAGTAAATAATCTCCAGATGTGGAGGACACCTTACTGTTACAGACATCAGGATACAATGTTGCTAAAGACTAGCCTTTCATGGTGTCTCATTCCCAGAGTACAGAGCAAGCCTAATTTCTTGCACTGAAACTGCAGCTAATATTGTTTTCTCTCTTTTGGGAAATTAAAATTTTTGCAATTATGAGTCTGACAACCCAGTTGCATGTAAACCAAGCCAAGTTAATCACTCGTGTTGCTCCAAAAGTCAGGGAGGGTGTTCCAAGGATACATTTTTGCCTGTAACAATTAAAACCATCACTCTTATTATGACAGGACACAATAAAACTTCTTGGAAACCTCTCTCCTTGTCTTGCATCCTAGATGGTAGTGAACCTTAGGGATAACTTGAGCAGAGTTTCATCTCCTTCTGTCCATCTGAAGGTCTTATGCTCATACAGAAGCATTTTGTTGTGGATTTTGGGTTGGTTTTTCTTTTCCTCTTGGTGGTAGGCTCCTAACTTTTTGTCTATCTTGTCTCTGATAAAAATATAACGGCTACTTTCTCCACAGATCAAATTCAAATAACGACACAGACTGCAATCCTGACATGTCATAATAAAACACCTGATTTATTATTTTTACTTCTACATTTAAGACCCAAGACTCCTATTTCAAGGTTTAGTCAAGCCTAAACCTTCTATATCCATCACTGTTCCTCTGCCTGGCCAACATCTACTTCTAGCTATCCAACTTCTACCTACCTATTTTCATCCCACTGGAAAACATTACACTGCTTCTCCACCTGTACTTTTGCAAACTTTACTTTTTGTGCTGTCTTACATTGAACTATTCTGCTATTTTTACACACCTGTCCCTAACTTCCAGTTTTTCTGGGTTCTCTGTGTTTTCCAAATACAAACTTGCATTTTACTTTAAGTTCTTCTACAACAGAAGTAATCCTTGAAAATGCCTTATAAGTAACTAAATCCATGATGTCCAGCAAGTATTTCCTCAAACCTAAAAAAGAACTTCAGTTCCCATCTGTGCCAAAATAGCAGTCACTTTGGAACAGAATTCTGGTTTTCTTAACAGATGATGCCTATTTATGTACTACAATTTATTAATCAAGGTTTAAAGTTCTGCAGGAGAGGTACAGTCATTTGCAGGAAAATACAGGGTTTTGCTGTATTCCTTGTGCAAGGGTGGATGCCCTGCCTGGTGAGGGCACATGCCTCTGCAGACAGCTCCTACCCAAGATGGGCAGCTGCAGAAAGGGAGGAGCTGGTAAATGGAAGCTCTGTCTTCAAACTAAACTTGGATTTGCTTATCTGTGAGTAGCAAACGGCCCCTCTGGGACTTCTGTCAGCTGCAGCCTGCTGAATCACTGGGAAGCCAATCTATTGCCTACAGGTTACTCCAAATTCCTCCACACTAATTTAGCAAAACTGAATGCATACTTTATTTTGCTGCTGCTAAAAGAAAATACATTTGTCTCCTCCTTTTCTTGTAGTAGTTGTAGTATTACATAACCTCAACTATTTATAAAATTGTGAGTACGTACACAAAGACATGTAATAACTGAAGAAGGACTGTAACTACAACAGCATTGAAGCTGCGCCAACTCCAATTCTTGTCATGATCTTTCCCTTTCCAGTATTTACAGCTTTCTCAAGGTTATACTGACCTTTAAGACAAATGCTTGTTTTCAAAATGCATTTTTGGTCTAAAAAGCTAAAATATCTAAGTAAACTAAACTGACTGATTAAAAAGTCTAAAGCTCATTTATAAGTTCTATGGTTAAATTGTCTGCAAGAGTCACCAGTATCTACCACAAGACAAAATATACTCTACGGTAATGCTTTTCATGGACTATCAAAACTAGGAAAATAAATTACAATGGATTTTCAGGAAAGCAAGCATTTACAACCATGCAAAATATGCTCTATCCTTTCATTTTCAACCAGTATCTGTATTTGGGCAAGACTTTGAAGTAGAACCCACAGGCTGCAACATATGCAGCGAAAGAAATAATATAACATAAAGCAATTATTATGCACTATGAGTTGTTGAAACAAGCAGTCTTTGTAATCTCAACTAGTATTCTGCAGCAAAAAACCTCAGAAGTTTGCATTGTATTTTTTTTAAATGGACATCTATGTCGTAAACACAAGTAACAATACCACAGTGTCTTGAAAACTGGTTAATGCCTAGTCTAGAGCAGAAATGCTGTGTTGTTGCAGAAAGCAATTTTGATTCCTCTCACCTCCAAAGCAAAATGCAGAATGTATTTTATAAAATACATTCTCTTCTCCCTACTTGCCTTTGCACATCTTGTACTATGTTGTGGTGTTGGGGGTTAGACTTGTTTCTTTTTTTCTTTTTTAGAATTTTTTCCCAAGAGTTGCAAGGCAACTAATTGCTGAGTACTTATCAGTGCTCAGGTGAAACAAAGCATAGAGGCTGGGTGGAGGCTGGCACTCAGCTACACCCTTTGTCTCCAAGAGTTTCCCCCCCCCCCGAGGTGGGGGGAGAAAGACGGAGGCTGGGGGGCAGCTTCACTTTTAGTGTGGTCTGCCTCGGGAGAAGACGAGGCTGCCGTTGCTGCATGGGTTTTTTTTTGTTCACTGGCACCACCGGGATCTGATCCTGAAGAGAACTACCATCATCTGCTTGTGTGCCCAGGAAAATCCTGATTTCTCCTTTTGCTGCCCTGCTGGAGCTGGCCCAGCCCTGTCCCACTGCCTCAGCGCTGCTTTAAAGCTGCTCTGCACCGCGGGCCCCGCACTGCCCTCCCTGCCAGACATCCCTGCCCTCCAGTGACCACCGATGGAGCTCCGAATTTCATCCGATCCACCAGCCCGGGATACCCCACCGTTCCAGCTTGGTACCTTTTTTTTAGAGTCCCCAGAGACCAGACTGCCCCGGGTTTTGTAAAACCAAGCTCTGTCAAGGTCCCTAGTTCTGTTTTTGCTATTAATTGCTGTAGTTGTTGTTGTTTGTTTGCCTTGTTATACCTATTAGTAAAGAACTGTTATTCCTATCCCCATATCTCTGCCTGAAAGCCGTTTTAATTTTCTAAGTTATAATAGTTTGAGGGAAGGGGATTTGAATTATCCATCCCAAGAGAGGCCCTGCCTCTCTTTAGCAGATACCTGTCTTCCTTCAAAACCAAGACAGATTTTGGTGCCCAACGTGGGGCTTGAGGGCATTGAGAGGAAAAAAGGAATAACAGTTCTTAAGTGACCTGATTTCTTGTGCACTGGATATAGAAACCTTGATAGGTAACGCCATGTGGTCTAACTTATCCTAGTTCAGGTGAAATGTGGTTGTGGCTTTATTTTGCCCATTTGCAGGCCCTTACCTAAACATGGGCCCTATAACAAAAGCTACTGTGGCTGTTATCCAGTTTGTTTTATAGGCTGATAAGGTGAGGAATTCACTCATTTTTAACTTGCTCTAGACAGCAAGCACATAGATACGTGGCTATCACACACTAAGTGGGTGTATTTGGGGTTACTTTAAGAATGGTACTTTCTGTGAGGAAGTGACAGTGGGGGAAGTTTTCCAGACCTTTAGCCAGTTCCTTATGCCTACTCCACCGGTTTTTGAACAGTTCAAATTTCCTCTAGAAACTAACCAAATATTGCTGATGATCCTAGCTTATTTAGCTTTCAAAGATAAGGTGACGTCAATTTAGAGCATGGCACAGACTAGGGATATTGCTGTGGGGCCTGACACTGCCCCAGAGATTAGAGATACTGCTGTAAGGCATGATACTGCCCCAGAGGCTGGGAATGCTGCCATAGAGCCTGAGGCCAATGCCCCAGAGACTGGAGATGCTGGCCCATCGCCTGACCCTGCCCCGCAATCCACCCCAGAAATGAACCAACCCGATTGGGTGGGGGTTCTAGTGAAAGAGATACGTGAGATGGGCCAAGTGCTGAAAGAATACACTTCCCCAGCTGGTGGGAAGCCCTCCCCTTGCCCTGAAAAGGGAGAATCCGATAGTGCAGCAGTGGAACCCACAGACGTTACAACCGTCCAGGTCCCAGCTGAACCACAGGACCAGTCACAACCAGCTGCAGTTGCCCCTGTGGAAACAAAGAAGTAGAAGATGAAATCAGAGCACCAAGGTTACAATGATAAGAAAGGAGGGCCCTCACAGCCCACAGGGAAACCAGAGGTTGAGATTATCACTGAGTCCCTGACTTACAAAAGCCTACGTAATCTGCAAAAAGATATTGCACGACGGGGACGTGAGGCTTATAGTTACTTCGGGTTTGGGACCTTATAGGTACAGGTGTGAAACTGGATGGTGGTGAGGCAAGGAACTTGAGACCCTTGACCCAAGACTCAGGAGTGAATCAAGTATTTGAAAGGGAGCAAAGGCCCCTTCCCCTCTGGGAGCGACTTCTAATGAGTGTAAGGGAGAGGTTTGTCCACAGAGACAGAATGCAGGAGCACCATCATAGAAGTCATTGGAAGACCCTTGAAGAAGGGATCCAACAGCTGAGGGAAGTGGCAATATTAGAAGTACTCTTTAGGAGCGGTAGACAGCATGACGACCCTGACAAGGTCAGGTGCACAAGGCAGATGTTGTAGAACCTGGCAAGTTAAAAAGCCATCTCAATACACCACCTTCATTGCAATGATCAATCCTGATAGCAACCGAGAGACAGTGGGTTCTGTTGCCAACAGGCTCAGAAATTATGCGAGCATGATCAGTAGCCCAATGCAGGCTCAGGTCTCTGCAGTAGTTAAAGAACTCAAAGAAGAGGTAATAAGAGAAGTGAGGGAGGAGATGAAGAGGAACAGTTCCCATGCAGCACCAGTGCGAGTCACAGGCCCCAGAGCCAGAGTCCAATGCCCTCCAGCTAGAGAGAGAGGGTACACCCCAAGGGCTGACCTGTGGTTTTTCTTGCATGATCATGGGGAAGACATGGGAAGGTGGGATAGAAAACCCACTTCCGTCCTGGCAGCATGGGTGCGTGAGATCAAAGAGAGAAACACTAACCGAGGGGGTCCCACTAAAATGAAAGTAGCCTCAACATCCCATGACCGAGCCACCAGGTATTATAGAAGTGAAGATGATATGTCAGATCACCTTGAAAGAACCTCTACTGCATATGCCCACAAAGAGAATAATAACCAGTGCTAGAGAAGCCCTGCCTCTAGCCAGGAAGAAGCACGGGAAAACCGAGTCTTTTAGATTGTGTAGATTCGATGGCGTGGCACATCAGAGCCACAGAAATATGAAGCTTTAGTAGATACTAGTGCGCAGTGTACCCTGATGCCATCGGGACATGTGGGGGCAGAACCCATTTCCATTGCTGGAGTGACAGGGAGATCACAGCAACTGACTCTAGTAGAAGCCGAGGTGAGCCTGACCAGGAAGGAGTGGCAGAAACATCTGATTGCAACCGGCCAAAAGGCCCCATGTATCCTGAGCATTGACTTCCTCAGGAATAGGTATTACAAAGACCCTAAGAGACTCAGATGAGCTTTTAGAATAGCTGCTGTGGAAGCAGAAGGCGTCAAGAAATTGAACACCTTGTCTAGACTGTCAGAGAACCCATCTGCAGTAAGACACCTGAAGGTAGAAGAACGAGTACCAGTTGCCACCTCGACGGTGCACCGCCGGCAGTATCAGACCAATCGAGATGCTGTGATCCCCATCCACAAGATGATCCAGGAGCTAGAGAGCCAAGGGGTAGTCAGTAAAACCCACTCACCCTTCAACAGCCCCATCTGGCCTGTGCGCAAGTCTGATGGAGAATGGAGACTGAATGTGGACTATCACAGCTTGAACGAAGTGACTCCACCGCTGAGCGCTGCTGTGCCGGACATGCTGGAACTCCAGTACGAGCTGGAGTCCAAGGCAGAAAAATGGTACACCACAATTGACATTGCTAATGCTTTTTCCTCCATTCCTCTAGCTGCAGAGTGCAGGCCTCAGTTTGCTTTCACCTGGAGGGGCGTGCAGTACACCTAGAACCGACTGCCCCGGGGTAGAAACACAGCCCCACCATCTGCCATGGACTAATCCAGGCTGCACTAGAAAAGAGTGAAGCTCCAGAACATCTGCAGTACATCGATGACATAATTGTGTGGGAGAACACAGCAAGAGAATTGTTTGAGAAAGAGGAGAAGATCATCCAGATTCTCCTAGAAGCCAGCTTTGCCATCAAGAAGAGCAAGGTCAAGGGACCTGCCCGAGAGATCCAGTTCTTAGGGGTAAAGTGGCAAGATGGATGTCGCCAGATACCCACAGTGGTAATCAACAAGATCACCGCAATGTCTCCACCAACCAGCAAGAAGGAAACACAAGCTTTCCTAGGTGCCATAGGCTTCTAGAGAATGCACATTCCCAAGTACAGCCAGATTGTGAGCCCTCTCTACCTAGTTACCCGCAAGAAGAATGATTTCCACTGGGGCCCTGAACAGCAGCAAGTCTTTGCCCAAATCAAGCAGGAGATCGCTCATGCGGTAGCCCTTAGCCCAGTGAAAATGAGACCAGAGGTAAAGAACGTGCTCTACTCAGCAGTCGAGAACAATAGCCTGTCCTGGAGCCAGCCTATGGCAGAAAGTACCGAGTGAGACTCGAGGCCAACCACTGAGATTCTAGAGCCGAAGCTACAGAGAGTCTGAAGCCAACTACACTCCCACGGAGAAGGAAATATTGGCCGCCTACGAAGGAGTTCAAGCTGCCTCAGAGGTGACTGGCACAGAAGCACAACTCCTGGCACCCCGACTGCCTGTGCTAGAGTAGATGTTTAAAAGAAAAGTTCCCTCTACCCACCATGCCACCGATGCCTCATGGAGCAAATAGATTGCCCTCATCACACAGCGTGCCTGTATTAGAAACCCAAACCGCCCTGGGATTTTGGAAGTTATTACCAACTAGCCAGAAAGTGAAAGCTTTAGTCTCATAGACAAAAAAGAGCAAGCACAAGTGACATGAGCTGAAAAAGCACCACCGTACAACCAACTGCCAGTAGAAGAGACACAGTACGCGCTTTTCACTGATGGTTCCTGTCGCATTGTAAGCATAAACCAGAAATAGAAGGCAGCCGTATAGAGCCCCACACGACAGGTTGCACAAGCCACTGAAAGAGAAGGTAGGTCGAGTCAACTGGCTGAACTCAAAGCCATTCAGTTAGCCCTAGACATTGCTGAAAGAGAGAAGTAGCCAAAGCTCTACCTCTACACTGATTCATAGATAGTAGCCAATTCTCTGTAGGGTTAGCTAGAAAGGTAGAAAAAGGCCAACTGGCAGCGTCAGGGAAAACCAATCTGGGCTGCTAATGAGTAGAAAGACATTGCCACTCAGGTAGAGAAGCTACCTGTGAAAGTCCGCCATGTAGATGCCCATGTCCCCAAGAGCAGAGCTAATGAAGAGCACCGAAACAACCAGCAAGTAGATCAGGCTGCCAAGATAGAAGTCTCAAAGACAGACTTAGACTAGCAACACAAGAGAGAGCTGATCCTAGCTCGATAAGCCCATGATGCTTCAAGACATCAAGGCAGAGATTCCACCTATAAGTGGGCACGAGACCGAGAAGTAGATCTAACCATAGACAGTATTTCCCAGGTTATCCATGACTGTGAGACCTGCGCTGCGATCAAGCAGGCCAAGCAAGTGAAGCCCCTATGGTATGAGAGACGATAGTCTAAATATAAGTATAAAGAAGCCTGGCAGATTGACTACATCACCCTTCCCCAGACCCGCCAAGGCAAGCGCTATGTGCTGACCATGGTAGAAGCCACCACTAGATGGCTAGAGACCTACCCTGTGTGCCATGCTACTGCCCGGAATACCATCCTGGGCCTTGACAAACAAGTCCTCTGGAGACATGGCACCCCTGAGAGAATTGAGTCAGACAATAGGACCCATTTCAAGAACAGCCTTGTAAATACCTAGGCTAGAGAACATGGCATCGAATAGATATATCACATCCCTTATCATGCACCAGCTGCCAAGAAAGTTGAACAATGCAATGGCCTGCTTAAAACCACCTTGAAAGCACTAGGTGGGGAGTCTTTCAAAAACTGGGAGAATAATTTAGCAAATGCCACATGGTTAGTGAACACGAGAGGTTCCACCAACCGAGCAGGCCCTGCCCAGTCTGAGCCCCTGAGAACAATAGATAGAGATATGGTTCCAGTGGTACACATGAGAAGTATGCTGAGAAAAACTGTTTAAGTTAATTCTGCTTCCAGCAAAGACAATCACATCCGTGGAGTTGTCTTCACTCAAGGACCAGGTTGCACTTAGTGGGTAATGCAAAAAGATAGACAGACCCGATGCATACCTCAAGGAGACCTTGTTTTAAGGTGAACTACCCATGCCACTGTATCCGTACCCATATCTGCATGTATAATTGTATATAATTAAGGTAGTAAATGTATGTATATAGTTTAGAAGTTTAAATTCAATGTAATATGTTGGTATGGGAAAAAATTCGGGGTAGATTAATGTTGGGGGTTAGACTTGTTTTTTTTTTTTCTTTTTTAGAATTTTTTCCCAAGAGTTGCAAGGCAACTAATTGCTGAGTACTTATCAGTGCTCAGGTGAAACAAAGCATAGAGGCTGGGTGGAGGCTGGCACTCAGCTACACCCTTTGTCTCCAAGAGTTTCCCCCCCCCGAGGTGGGGGGAGAAAGACGGAGGCTGGGGGGCAGCTTCACTTTTAGTGTGGTCTGCCTCGGGAGAAGACGAGGCTGCCGTTGCTGCATGGGTTTTTTTTTGTTCACTGGCACCACCGGGATCTGATCCTGAAGAGAACTACCATCATCTGCTCGTGTGCCCAGGAAAATCCTGATTTCTCCTTTTGCTGCCCTGCTGGAGCTGGCCCAGCCCTGTCCCACTGCCTCAGCGCTGCTTTAAAGCTGCTCTGCACCGCGGCCCTGCACTGCCCTCCCTGCCGGACATCCCTGCCCCCCAGTGACCACCAATGGAGCTCCGAATTTCATCCGATCCACCAGCCCGGGATCCCCCACCGTTCCAGCTTGGTACCTTTTTTTTAGAGTCCCCAGAGACCAGACTGCCCCAGGTTTTGTAAAACCAAGCTCCGTCAAGGTCCCTAGTTCTGTTTTTGCTATTAATTGCTGTAGTTGTTGTTTGTTTGCCTTGTTATACCTATTAGTAAAGAACTGTTATTCCTATCCCCATATCTCTGCCTGAAAGCCGTTTTAATTTTCTAAGTTATAATAGTTTGAGAGAAGGGGATTTGAATTATCCATCCCAAGAAAGGTCCTGCCTCTCTTTAGCAGATACCTGTCTTCTTTGAAAACCAAGACATGTGGTAACTTTCCTTTACCCTAGGCCAGATAGACCTTTCTCTTGATAGCTATCTCAACACTCAGGTAATAATGCATTTCACTTACCTAGTCTGCACAGCAGAGACACAGAGATGAAAGCCACTAAGTTTGGTTTTGATCAACTGGGTGCAACAACTCAATTAACTACAGATTTGTGCTTTTAGACAGTGCTATTTGGATGCTCAGAAGGTTTCCAAGATCATGAAATACGTTAATGGTCAGACATGAGAGGGTGAAAAAACTGCTGCTGATACAGTAAATCCTCAAAGTTGTTTTGGTCTTTTCATACAGCCTTGTCTCTTGTCCTGGCATTTACTGGCTATTGAGGCACAGGATCATTGGATGACCATGCATCTAGCAAGTGACACTGCAAAATGGAGAAGTGGATTAATTCTACATATATTTGGCAATTAAGCTAACTGTGACTGCTTTTCTAACCACTTCAGATGTATATTCTGCAGACACCTTCACAACCAATGACCTTAGAGAAATGGAGGGAATTTTCTGGATGATTCTTTGATTCAGTTTAGGTTGACTGTTAGCTTTTTTCCAGCTGAATTAAAAGCAAACATTTTAACAGAATCATCTAGAATTTTATATAAGAAGAGCAAGAAAAATAACTTTATAGGAGTCTGGTTACTATTTCTGTGCCAGAACATCTGCCAAGGCTAATTAGCTAAGAGTACCTTTGTCCTAACAAAAAATTACAAGAATACAGCATATCTAAGCAGAGAGGAAGAAAGGAGGTAAAAGAATGACATCACCATATCTTCTTATGGTAACATACAGCATCATACTTTGAAACTATGATGACAGCATATACTCAATTACTTTCTCAGAGGATAAGGTATTTACCTTCAACATACAGGATTTATTTTTTCTTCTTTTTTGTCTTAAGTTTTCATAGAGCTCACGTGATGACTCTTGAGACCCCAGCCTTGAACTAGCTACCTGATCATTCACACATATACATCTCTTGTTCCACACTCCAATTTCTGAAATCAGCAGGAGAAGGAGGGAGGACTGTATGGTAGAAGCACCATTTGGAGAACTGTACTCGGAGAGACACAGCTTAAGAGCTTCTCAAGTTATGCTCAGCCTCCAGAAGTTTCTTATCTGGTTTATACCTTCAGACAGCCTCAACCTGGCAACTCAGGCAGCAGAATAAATAAGGCTTGTAAGACTGGTCTTGAAGTGTAACACCACAAAGTTCAGCCTTCAGGCCATTTAGCTAAGACAGCTTCAGAGTGTGTGCATGTGAGCAGAACACTGAAACTCAAAAAACCCGCCAGATATGGGAAATTTTGTTGCACTCTAAAAGTACTTGCAGTGGAATAACCAGTCTTGGGATCCTTATACACAACAATGTCAACTTTGGAAATTAATGTGTAGAAACAGAAACTGGAAAGAAACTTCCTCATCTTCTAAAAAGCAATGGAATTTATTCAACCTACTAGCATCTGTCCCCACAATCAGGAAAAAACATGCATCTGTCAAGCAGAGCAAGAATCTTCTAAGCTACAGAAATATTCTTGTATCAGCATGATTAAAACTCATCCAGGATCAAATTGATTTAGGACTCACAGAGATAAGAAAACACTAATTAAACACAGGTTGGCCAACATGTTTTGAAACATCATTTAGCATTTAATGCAGACCAAGTAAGTGATGTTTAAAAATATCTTAGCTGACTGTGGTTAATTCTACTTGGGAGTCTTTGCCTAAAGGTTTGTCTTGACTAGAATTTGAAGGTGCAAGTTACAACACGCTGACAGCTTTCTAAAGCTTCAGTGCACACAAAGCACCAAGCATTTCTAATGTGAGCTGGCTGGTCAAGTTGTTAGGCTTTTAACTTGCTACCACATGAGAAACCTACCCCTTGCATCTATTTCATTAAAATTTTACCGCTTGGAATTCAGGCTGGATCAACTGAGGAAATCACCTCCTCCAGTTGTTCAAATATTTAGAGCTGGTACATCGATGAAGGGCACTCACTGGCTTTCCACTCTATGTCGTATGGTTATTTTTGAGGAACCAACAGCTGGTATCTACACTGGCTGCCTTTGTAAAAAAGCAGCTGAAGAAAGATTTCTGCCTGTTCCTCAGACTTTGCTGGTGGGGCTGAATGGACAGAGATGGGGCAGTGATGTCTCCAATCATGCCAGCCTGTTTTACAAGAGGATGTTTAACCACAGTTTTAGTTATCACATGTGAGCTAACACAAGGCCTCAGGACAACATGAAGATTCATTCTTACCTTTCTTACTCAAAATAACTCTATCTCCAGTTTCTAACTATTAACCTTGAGATTTCTCACATATATGAAAGAGAAAAGAATTGCACCATCTCATCAACATTCACATACTACCTTGAAAATACTGCTCTTAAAAGACCTAGCACTGAAGAACAAGGCAAGTCTTTCCATCAAGTGCTCCACAGCCAGATGAGGAAAGACACAGCATCCTAAACTAAGAGCCCAGCCTTGACATAACTCCAAGACATGTCTTATTCATAAAACTCAGGTAATAAAAATCCCTCTCCCTGCCCAAGGATAATACAACTTGGTGCTGATGAAGAAATTAGAAGGAAGGGTACCATCTAAATTACACACTGAAACAGATACTACAGAAACAAGCAGCTGTGGCATTTCAGCCAGGTGGTCAGCTGCAGTCAAGAGGGAAAATAACTCTAGACATCTCCCTTGCAGATAGTTCCTGATTACAACCTTATGGCAAAACCCCACCTCATTTTCACTGCCAGTATACATTTTAATTATTCCTTATGTTCCTGAAAGATACTTTGTCACTTAAAAGCCATGATCACAGACTCTAGCCAGGGAGGGGAGGAGATATTTAAGCAAGACCTCTTAAGACTTGTAATCAACATGGATATAATTAAATGGTCAAGCAAATACTCAGTCGTACTATTTATTTTCTTGCAAAAATTAGTTGCACGTGTGTGGTCTCTTGTTCACTGTTTGTTCATGTCTCAAAAACCAGATTAGCATTGTGTTTCAGAAAAGAGAAAACTTTTATTGATCTAATGCTTCGTTTTATTACTTTATTTCCCCAATCGTTTTCAACCAGCCATTAAATAAGAAAGTTTTGCCTTTTCCTGATAAAATGAACAGTATCCGAAGGAAGTATCACAGAAGAGGGATTATTTCATATCATGTGTGAGCAAAAACCAAAAACACAACAGATCTTGGTATCAGTACACTGGAAATTAATTGAGCACTCATGTCTCTTGGTGCTTTCAGGAAGGATTCCTTTCCTTGCAGTATTACTGGGTGTGACAGTTTTTACACCCAACAGTCAAAGAGTAGAGAGCACCCTCCCTAACCCTTGCTGGAGAAAGTCAGGGCCCCGCCCCAAGGCTGACTGGTTGGGAAACTACCTGTGCTCCCCTTCAGACAATCACATCCTTCTGCCGCAAGTAACCTACAGATAGACATGGAACAGACTGCAGTCCTCTGCTTCCCACATGGACCTGCAGCCAGACAGCTAAAAGGTTATCATCTAAATTTTGCCCATGACTGCAGAGCAAATAAGATGACAACATTTTAAAAGGTTATGAGTAGAAATCAAAACAAGCTTAAAAGGTCATTAAGTCAAAGATGCTTCTGCTTTATTGGAATGGTTTAAATTTCTGAAGACAGATTGGAAAACTGGCCAAGAATAAAAATAATTTTGCCTTCCTCAATAAGAGACTGCCTTTTTAATTAATCTAGCAGATCGTTCATAAATAGAGTGTAAAATCCTTCAAACGATTTTAGATAACTTTGCACATTGGAAGGGACTGCCGCCTTTAAAAGAGGCCATCAAAACGTAACACAACCTGGATATTCTAGTTAAAAAATCACAATGGAAAATGGTTTCTACTTTCTAAAAACACTGCATTATCTATTTTCCTCTTCTAGCTTTCTATAAATACTCTAGGTGTGGTTAGAAAACCATGGCCAAGTTCTTCAAGAATTTTTAGTTTCCATATCATGTTTAAGGCTGCAGCATATTTACATTAGCATTTTCTGAAGAATACACATCATTAACTGCTAAGGCAAAACCCTTGGTGGTCTGCTTCTCCCTGACTCTGACCATTGCCATTTCAACAGTTTGCAAATTACTTCCAGATGGGTATCAGTTACACAGACATGGAGAATTTTTATAACATTTATAAACAGTGCTAGAATCCTGCTGACATATAGTAACTGTGCTATGTAGTGATACGCATGACGAGGCTGTGAATGAGGGTACACAGAGCACTCACCCCAATGGGCGGATTCTGCCCATAGACAAGTCAAAATCCCTTTGCTTGTACCTGTGAGTAATGCTGCGATAGGACATTATCTCAAAGTCACCAAACCCCAGATTATTCCTAAAAATTTGATTCTTTGCTGGGGAGTCACTAGCATAAACATGGCCATGTAGTGCATTTCAGATGTCCTCTTCCATCTGGCCCAAAAACTGCCATTCACAGCACCCACTGGTTTCCCACCTGTGTCAGACCTGTCAGTCTGGTGCAGGTATCTTGGATAATCCAGAATATCTAAAACCAGCCTGGGATGCATAATTGAAGCACCCGAGTTGCTTCCTCTCTGGTGACGCAGAAGGCACTTCTGAATCGAGCAACCAGCTTTTCCAAGTCTTCCACTAGTGATCATTTTAGGATTTGGAAAAGGATCCTCTGAAGTCTCTGCAGACTACCAAATAATTATTTTCACAGAAGAAATCACAACCTCCACTTCAAATGGCTCCTACTGCACTTTTTAATCTCAGCTTCTCCATACATGCAACTCAGTTGCCTAAATAATACATTCTAATTGCCTCCCATTTCCATTCAATTAAATTCTATTATACTATTTTGGAATGTTAATTAGCAAACTCTGCCAGGGGCTAATTGAACATAGCATTTGACAATGGCAGAGCTATGGCAAGCTATGAAGATAAAGGTCTGGGGCTGTCTCCTTGATGGAGACCCACTAGACCTCATGCCGGTGTGGGTACTTACTGCATTCCCATTAGTTTGTGGGATTTTCATTTTCTTTAGTGTAATTCTTAGGAGAACTTCTCAATGAAAAGTCTCTTCTAGCACTGATTCCAACACCATTCTAAGGCTTTTCTTTAAATTACTTTTCTTTGGCATGGACACTAACTCCCAGGTTTGCGTGCTGAAAAAGCAACTTTGCTAGGGCCTGGCAGTCAGAATTTGGATCTGGAAGCCAGGAAGAAACTTTGACAATAACAGAAAGGAAAAATTGTGGTTGTACAGTAGGAAGTATGAGAGTTCAGTTGTTTCTGTTCATAATCAGCAAAAATAAAGAATGAAATATTTTTGTACCCTGTCCCATAGAGAAAAAGGAACAGGGAGAATGAAGCAGAAATGTGTCATATCTGGTGCTGGTCATTTCTTTTAAGGAGGAAAGCTACTTTTGCTTGAATCTACTTTATTAAATTCCCATTTAAGAATAATTTGAACTGAAACAAGGGAATCTGGAGTTGACTTGTGTTTTTGTTTCACCGTTTTTTTTTTCCCCAGAAGTTGCTTTAACACATCAAGTAAGCATGCTAAGAATGATTTAAAGCTTCTTGGTGTTCATACAATTCTTAGCTTAAGGCTAGCCTATTTTTTTTTCCTAACTGAAGACCTGGAATTTAGGGGGACAATGAGGTACATGTAGCAAAAGGCTCTTAGGCAATAAGTAAAACTGATGAAGGCTGAAGGCTCTGCCTTTCCTCTTTATTTCCTGACACACCCCAAGGTTTATGAAGTTAAACAATATGTACACCCACCCATTAGGTTTTATTGCTTAATTACTTATTGGGGGAAAAAAATGAAGTCTCCCACAGTCATCTAAGTTGGAAAAACATAATTGTTTGGGTTTTTTGGCTTCTGGTGTGATATATGCCTATGAAGAATTAAAATAAAAAGGGGGTTACAAATCTAGTTAACAAAACATACAGACGCACATATTATAAAGCACATACATACTGTTGGCTAGTATGTATTCTGAAGCCAACCAAGCCTTCCTAGGCCACTTTTTTTTCCAACTGACTACTCATGCCATAGAGCCTTTCTTGAATTGTCAATAACACAAATGCACTGTCTGAAAACCTACTTTTCTTCATAAAGCATTCTTGACTGTATCACAGATTTAAGCAGTACCTAAAATCAGAGGGGATAAATCAGAACCTGTTAAACATGAAATAAGATAACACATACAATTTATCTGATATAAATCAACTCAACTGCACTTCACAGTTGTACTGACCTGAATCAAAACTATTTAAGAACCAGGTAAAATGGAGTTATTTAAGTGCATTAGTAATGATAGCTGCTATGTCATCAGGATATAAGAGAGATCAAAATTCTAAGAAAAGGTAGAACGCCTTATTAGAGCAACCAGTGAGGCTGAGGTGCAAAGACGCAGTTTTCAGGAACCCAAGTCTTTCTTCAGAAGCAAGCAATCCATCCCTTATCAATCTCTCAGTATCTTTGTTCCAGTGAGGTACAGTGGTTGTACTGGTTATAATAGGTAACCAGAGTCAAAGGGTTCAGTGCTTTATGTGCAGTTTTGCTACAGGGTTCATCTATCCTTTTGCCCTCTGAAAATGGTTTTCATTTGTTGCTTGTTTCCTTACTGGTAAAGTCAGAAGAATACTTCCCAACTCGTAAGGGTGGTGTCTTTGGGGAAATGAGTTGTTCTTTCCCTAAGTTGTTTTACTGAGAAACTTCTGGTTGCGGCATTCACAGTTCTAGTCTTGCCAAAGTCACAAATGGAGACAGCTTTAATTTGTACTTTAAATGTTCCTTAATGTAAGAAATCCTACTTTGTAACTGAAAATGTAAGAGAGGTAGAGCAAATTGCAGGGGTTTTGTCTTATCTATTGTTTAGTACTGGAAAGCTCTCTTGGACAGGTTGAGCCATTACCCTTACCCGCTCTTCACAGATAAGGAAACTATAAGGCACACAGAAAGCACTTGTCACATAACAGTACTTAAAGTAGTAAGTGAATGTCAAACCTGCCTCCCTATTTACTGACTCTGAAACACAACCTAATTAAGGACTATGCTGTTGAAAGCATACTTCAGCTTTGCAAATGCATCTCAGGACTTCAGCAAAATACTGAGCACATGAGATTGAGGATTCAGGAATCCAAGTATCAGTTAAGTTAAACATAAAAAAAAAGAAAGCAAAAATAAGAGTAGGACAAAAGGGAGGTGGGAAGTGGGGAAAAAAAATTCTGCCAGAGAAATTAAGAAGCCCTGTACCACAGAATTTCAGATATAGGTCAGGATGGGCTTGTGAGCATTACATCTGCAGCCTACAAGGACAAAGGAAGCCAGCTGCTCAGTAAATGAAGCAACATCTATTTTATGGAACTTATGCAATAGCTATACTGTAGCTCCTTCAGAAACAATGGTAATTACACAACTCTTGTGTTATCTTTGGATAACACTGTAATTAGTATGTGTCATCACCCTAGCCATGATTAAAATAATTAACATAAAAGTCCCTTGTAAGTAGCATTTTCTGTCCTGGTTTCCAAACATGTACAAGGTTTTATTTTTAAAGTATAATTGCTTTTTCTGTTCGCAACACTGTTTCTCCACCCACCTTCCACTTTATACAGCCATATGATGTAGCAAAACTTTAACACCTGCAAAATACTTACAGCTCTTCCAAGTAGGGAAAGTTCTTGAAGGTATCTTCTGGTAGTCTTGTGATGTTATTCATGCTGATATCTCTGGAAAAGACCAAGTACAGATTTATCAATAACCAGGAAAGGATTTTTACACTCTGTTAAAAGGATAAGAAAAAGAAAGCCTCATCAGATAGTACGGTAACAGAAAAAGAAACTATTCTAGTATCACACAGTAATATCTCTTTCTAGAAATTTGCATGCTAAGCTTTCAAGTTACTGTAACTTGAGAATCGGGTTGCAGCAAAGACCTATGAAATGGGAAGTTGACAAAATAAAGTTTTCCAACACCTCTAAACAAAAATAATTACTGTTGAACTACAGGGAAGGCATGCATAGAAGAGGCTCTACAGTACTGTTATCCCCAGTATTCACTTTTACCAACTTACACTTACATACAGTTTTAACCCAGATGATTAAGACTACTCTCAAACCACAAGCACATGAAAAAAAATATTGTGACCACCCACCACGCAAATTTTCATCCCACAGTGTCTTTAAAAAAAATAATACATGCATTAGGACTTAATAAATAGCTTCTGGCAAACAAGGTTTCTGGAACAACTGGCAAGAATAGCAGAAACATGTCCTAGCTCTACCACAGTCTTGTTTTGTTTTGTTTTCCTTCTACAAAACCTATAAACTCCTCGAGGTAATAGTGTTAAGCAGATTTCATTCTCAGTCCATGAGCAGAGGGAAGCTGGCAGCAAGTGCTTACATGATAGGTATGCAGACCTGCTCAGCTTTTTTCTTTACAAAGCAGCAGTAAGCAGCAAACTTGGTGCCATCACCTCAGTTCACACCTACTCAATGATCACAGATAATCCAATCCTAAAGCAAGTTATTACTCAATGTGAATAAAAGCAGCATGGAAACAATTTGGTTTGATAATTAACTGCGTAACAATTCATGACATAATCCAAGTTCTTACTTTCCATTTGGTTACTGGTTTGGATTTTTTTAGTATGTAGTTAATAAGCAATTCAATAACACTTGTTAGCAGAGCCTTCCCTGTTTGCTGTCTTCCACATTTGTTCTCTAGTGTTTATATGCCACCTCCCCACATAATTCAGATAAAAAGTAAATAACAAAGCCAAACTCTCCTTTTATCTCATTAATGGCCAACAAGTACCACTGAAGCTCCTCCATGACATTAACAAGTAAGGGCAACAGATCTGCTGCACCACCTGTGCAGCAGGGACCCTCAGGCACTGCCAATGTGAAAACTGCACTCTTACACTAAATCCAGACACAATCATTTCTCTAAAATAAACGTTAAATAAGTAGTCGTCCAGAAACTTTATTTCTCATTTCCCAGTGTAAACTAAGAAACTTACTCCTCAGCTGCTAATAGTTATACTAACCTAACTCAAGAGCAGTGACATCAAAATAAGGTTCAGCATATACAAAACAAACCTAACTGTGCTAAGAGCCCAAAAAAGTTTACTATGGTACAAAAGACTCCTTCACTAAGCTCCAGAAGGAGCTGAACTCGAGATGCTTTATCCCCAAACTCTACAACCCATATGCTTTAAGCAGTGTTTCGTGCCTTGGCAGCAGCCTGGTCACAGTACAATGATGCTGTTGAGGACGTTTTTCTTCTTGTACAGGAAAATAACTAAATGCATCAGGTACATGAACTGTCATCTGTCTGCTCCATGGGAGACTGCAACTTCTCACACATTTTTCAAATTGCCATAAATACATACATTTCATACATCCAGGCTTGTCCTCTCCTTTCTAGAGGACTTCAAATCCACTTTTATTATCAGCTGGAAAGCATTTATGAATAGGGCAGAAGAGTAATAAGGGAGGGGAGACCCTGATCTTAAGGAACAGTAACCTGTGCAAGAAAATCACAACTCTCAAAAAACTGTCCAGGTGATATAGAACCTTACTGTTATATGCACCGTAATAAATAGTGGTAGTAAAAATAAGTCAACAGTACATAGCATCAGAAAGCACTATTTGAATGCTTATGCATCAGTTCAGCAAAGATTTTGGCTGCACCCACATTTGTTGCACTACATGGTAGCTCTTCTTGACAGCTGAGGTAAGGAAATCACATCCACCTAAAAGCAATGGTCTTGAAATTTCCAGAGCTATAAATGCCCAATTTCAGAAGTGTCCTACGCAATCCTAAACAAAGTCAATGGAAACCATGCAGACATACAGAATGGCTGAGATTCAAATTCAAAGGAATTGTGGCTTTCTCTGGGATCTGAAATTAACTAAAAATGTATTTTCCCTGTAGCTTCAAGTGTAAGCTTCTACAATTTTAATTTGGGAGTAAATTCTTTGGATGTAAGCATGAAACAGATCACCTAAATAAAGAGGACTTGAGAACCATCATCAGTATTCTCAAATTCTACTGAATTTTATTTTCAGTTAAGCTGAACTTGTAGCAAAACCAGACCAATACAAACTGCGATTATCATGTGAATCTTCAGGGACTGCTTATCATGATGCCTTGCTAAAAAGATGAAATTTTTACAAAGTTTCTGCATTTGCCTTCACTACATGTCATAGCAACTCTTACTAAATAAATAAGTCAATCTTTATAGCACTGATTTGCAAACTTTGAGAATTATCAAAGCACCAACTCTGAAAGTTTCCTAATGATCATTATACATGTCTTAAAACAATTCTTGTTTAATTAGGAACATTAAGTAAAAGAAGATTTGCTGATATATATATACACTATATATAAACACATATATATATAATATTTTTTCTTTTCACTCTACAGAATCTCCTCAAAGAATGAGTTCACAGGCACTATACACTGGTAATAAAATATTAAGTAGTTCATGAGCAAGAATTTACAAACAATATTAGGAACACCCATGACACTAAAATTAAATTACTTAATAACTAGTCTATATAAGGTTTACCTAGTTAATTTGGGAAGATACTCTTAACAACACATAGTTAATAGAAGAATTGCAACAAAAATGGTGGAGCACAATATACTATGACAAAATAACAACAAATAATCCCCAAAACCACAGTCCAAAACAAAAATAGCCCTTGCTAAGTTTCTACTGTTTGTGTTTTAGAAAGTCATTTTACTACTCCTAAACGGAAAAAAAAAAAAATCAGTCTATGCAGTATCAAGGAGGCTATCTATTTAATAAAGATAAATATTAGTATGCCCCTTGACATGTTAAAGAAATCTCCACTGAGAACTGTCATACACCACCTGTTTCTCTACTAAAAAGCCCTCAGGTCTATAAGCCCAGAAATCATTTAGGGTGCTAATATACATTAAAAAGTTCCTAAGAATGAATAAACAAATATTGATAGTACTATCCCAACCTCTAGCAGTGTTCATGAGAATGATACTATCATGCAACACAAGGATCATGTCAGCAGTTGTCTAAAGCCCCTTTTCTGCAGGACTGAGCTAGAAGACCTACTATGGATTGGGTTATTACATCCAGATATAAGTCCCCTAAAAACAACACAACACCTGCAAACCTTTGAATTGCCACCAAACACACATGCACACAGAACTCCCAACAAACAAACCACCAAAACCTCCATACATTTGCCCTAAATTTTATTGGTAAACTGAAGTTCAGACTCAGTATCTAAAAAGCTTACAATAAATTTCTTGTTCCTCCAACAAGTCCCCAGTATGGTCTGTCAGCCCAGCAAACTACATCTCGGACTTAAAATTAAGTTCAGACCCACATTTATATTTGGAACGTTTTCCCCATGAAGTGCAAAACAGACACAGCAGCTCTATGAGATATAAGATTATGGTAATGCCACGGGTTTACACTGCAGATTCTTCGGGAAAAGGGAGAAACAAGGGTAGGCCTGCACCTTTCAGCAGGCAGCCATTAACTAGATTTATCTGTACTAAACAGCCAGGCTAACTCTTCACCCATTGACTAGCATTAACCAAGGCAGAGGTGGCAGATGCTCCATTCCTGGAAACACTGAAGGGCAAGATGGGGCAAGAAGCTGGCATTGAAACTAAAATGATGGCCAAGAAGCTAAAATATGGCATTGAAACTAAAATATGAGCTGCCAAAGGTGGTAACTTCTTTAGCAAGAGGCTGCATCTCAGGGGATAACATGAATCACAGTCTTATAATTACAACTGGTTTCACCATTTCAGGCAGGAGAGGTGTAACACAGAAAATAAAGACAACTGCACTCCCTCTTACAGTGCCACAGCTGCAGTTTTGAATTATAAATAAGGCTTCTTATACCTCTGCCAGAAGCTTTGTCCTTCTTCCAAGAAGGTACCACAGAAAAGAATAAAACTAACTAAAATTAGTAGCTTGCAACTGTAAATGTGATTTTGCCATCCCAGGTAATGCAGAGGTTAATTTTTACAGGCAAAAGGTAAAAGTCAAGCCAAAGTACTCCGGCACTCATTTGCTGTCTCCAGCCTCTCAAGTAGACCCTTTCAGTATATTCTGACAACTACTTGAATATTCATTTCCAGCTGAGTTTAGCTAAGTTTCCTGCTGTCACCTAACACAGAAACACTTCAAAGTCATTAAAAATACCTATACTAACTGGCAACGATAGTAAAAGCAATGAAAACTCCCCTCTGTTGAAAACAGACATCAAATGAGATTTCTGTGTTCTTGTGAATATGAAGCAGTTGGGTTTTCCCCATTTAAAGCTGCTGTGTCTATTTTCCTTGGAAGAGGAAAGCAACTTGGCTGGACACAATAAAAAAAAAACACACAGCACCACATCTCATCTTGTATAATGCCAGATATTTAATCACTTTTCAATCAACCAGCAGTGGAGACTTCAGAAAACTGAACTAGAAAACATAATGCACTTAAACTTTTTATTGTATTCCTTCTGCAAGAATTCCAATTCCTGATGTGAGGTTTTAGTTATTTGGATTTAATTTCTTTTAAAGGACTGTTGATTTTACCACTAATCAAAGTCAAACAACTCCAGACTTCAGGGTGAGAAGAAATACTTTGTCTCTTGGAAGGCAACTTATCAATTCTCCCATATTTTAAAAATAGAAACTCTCATCTTTAAACAGTGGCTTCAATCACAGCTTTTATAAGTGGCATCACAGAAAAGAGTATTAGATGCAATGTATAGCATGTCACAGTGTCTCCTGCAGGCACAGGTAGCCTTCTTTGTAATTTTAAAGTACTGCCTCTACCATAAAGGCATCTGACCCTTGTTAGATTTCTCTCTTACCAATTGCCAGAGCATGATACTGAAAAGAAAGAACAGATGACTGGAGATGATGGAAAGGGAGGAGTGGGATGATAATTCTTGCATGAGAAGAAAAGCTGCAACAACAAAAAGGGATCGCAAAATGGAAGTACAGACTTCCTGTAGGACAAAAAGGACAACAAAATGATAGATAAATTAGCCCAAGATATAAGCACAGAATAAAAGCAAGTGACCCAGAATAACTGATGGCATGATGCCAGTCTCTGTGAACTGGGGGACATTTAGCTGCAACAGTTTTTTTTTTTTAAATGACAATACCTACCATTACTAACTGCATCTCCCTCAAATGTGTGCACATTTTGGGCAAAGAAACTTTCCTCACAGCTCTGGTGTGCTGGCATGTCTCCTAAAACCCAAAGGAGATGCCAGTGTTACACTTTCTGTCCTAGCTCACCTCTCTCAACACTTGGATCTGCACTGAACTGGGGGCACACACCTTCCCACCACATTCATGCACTGCATCCAAATACATGCTAATGACCTAAAACACACCACTTTGTAAAAAAGATCTTAAGCCAAATAAACCATGAAATACCTAGCTACAAAAAAGCAAAATTAAATCTCAACAAAACCAAATTGAGATTGGCTGTTTAAAACAAATAAGATCAAAATACACTCCTGTGCTTCCCAGTACTTTATTAATAGCTATCTACTTTTTGGCTTTTTGATTCTGTCAAGTTTGGAAAAGAAGAGAGAAAGGGAAGGAGTGAGATAGAAAAAGAGAGGGGAGCATTGGTTGAAGGAAAGAAGATCATGTTTCAGCAAGGCACCTTTAAATTCCTATAAAATACTGCCTCTGAGCAAGCTTAACCTGTTTGTTGATAGATAATAGCATGTAATACTGTAGGCTCCATTCAGTCTTTTCCAATGTCTGGGCTGTCTGCCACTGAGTTATTTAATTATAACACGTAGAAAATTACTTAGGCAGAGCTATCTGTATTTGAATAAAGCCCTCCTACCTACTTGTACAAAACCATCTTACTTGAAATTCCCCAGGTAATAACCACGCTCCAGTTTCACCAATACTAGGAAAAGCTGAGGCTGTTAGTATTTTTAGAAACTACATTAAATAAGCCAGGATCTTGCAAATGCACCTCAACATGATGCTGGGAAGTACCCATCAACAATCAGCCATCCATTACCATTTGGACCATTGACAACACGGATGATGATCTGATTACATTAACACTGGTGAGGATAAAGACAAAGGAACATATATTCTTCGTAGCATAGTTCTTCACCAATTATCAAAACCAAAAAACTCAACAAGAAAAAAAAAATCATAAACAAACAGGACCATTTATACAGCTGTGTGGCAATGGTCAGTACTTGAAGTTTTATCCAGGTCATAGCTGCGTTGAACTTCCAAGAGAACTTCCTGGTGTTGTGGCAGCAGGGAGAGGCAGAGACACTGGAGCCAAGACAAGTGGGCAGGGGGAGACAAGAAATCAGAGAAACTCAAGGTTAGACTAATATTAAGTTGCACTGCAATGCTACAGTCTTGAAGAAATACATTCAGTGCCCAACTCCTTGCAGGAATATGTTCACTTGATGAAAATCAATGTGATTTTCATCCAAATCACACCCCTCAGCAGCCAGTGTCATGGGACAGAAGGAACTGAATTACATCCCTGGTTTACATCTTCTTTCCCATTTAGCCATCTCCTTCAGGATGGTGACAAAACCACTGAAGGGACAGAATAAATGAATTTGCATTATTATTGTCCCATATCTTAATTGTATTCAGTATGTAATGAAAACATGGAAAGCCTAGAGGATCGGCAAGAAATTTTTAATTCAACTGAAAAGAAAAATTTGGTAGTAGAGTTTTGGTCTATTGTATCTTCCTGATGACAAAAAGCAAACAATTCTCTTCCAGAAGCACTACATCACAACTACTGCTTGGAATGGCAACTGTCTGCACTGTGAATTCAAAGAGTGCAGCTAAAATTCAAGGATATATGTTACATGCAACAGTGCATGTTTCCCAACATTGAAAATATGTTTCCCAACAGTGAGAAATCATGAATAGGAAGAAAAGAAATACCAGGCAAAGATAATGTTTACAGAGGAACCCACACTTGGAAAGTGTTGGAGTTTGCAACGATGTTTGAGATCAAAATGAAGTTCAAATAACATGCTGAGAAATTAATTTCTTACCTTTTATATATTGCCTGCATCTATTACTTCAAGGTGGTAGTATAATAGTATAATACCTATATTATTAGCTAACATTTCTGTAGTGATAGGACCCCAATATCAGACTGGCATTGTATTTAAAGTTTGCATTCTCTCCATTTCTGACAGTCACAACTACCAGTGCCCATCTTCAGTGGGAAGGGTCCACTGGGTATCCCAATCATCAGAACTCTGCAGTATTAACCATCCCTTATCACCAATCCTTACTGCCATGTCTCAACACACTTCTTCCTCCTGATACTTATCTACTGTTCCTTTTAACATGGACAAAGCTGATAATGACAAAAGGGAAGATTTTTAAACCAGCTTTTGCATTAATATAGTTTTTTTCCTTGTTATTCCATCTCTCCCAGCAATCTTAAGCATGCTTCTATTGCCTCTGACATGATTAGAGAGACCTCAAAAACTTAAAAGCGCAGAAACCTGTTCTGTACTCACAGGTCATTCTGGAGTAACAGAAAGCCTATGAGACAATTATTTTCATTTACTTCATTTTCATTTTCCAGTTCTTCCAGGAAAACACTCTTACAAGAAAGGAAATTATCCAAATATTTAAAGTCTTAGCCAGAGTCACAGCAGATACTGACTAAGTATGACACAGGTTGCATTCCCACCCAGCAAATACACTTGCCATTTCCTAAGTACCCATGCTATCTCACTAATGGGCACAAGGCCTTATAATCTGTTGTTTGTATTGCAATGAGAAGCTAAGGGTCCTGTTCAGCACATCAATGGATTGGCACTGTACAAACACACAGCTGTAGACATTCCTCACCTAGAGGAGTTTGCTGCCTAAATGCACTCAACAAACAGCATGGCAAGGAAAACAAGTATGCAAGATTTTGGACATGTGAAGCTGTCCAAAATCACCAACAGAGCCTGAAGCCCCTTCTAGTTGACCAAAGCTGCTCCCATCTTCTATGCTCAGCTACTACCTATCATGTCCTTTCCAAAACCAATTAATTACCTTTCTTCCCCTAACCCTTTTGTTTGTTCAACAGGAAAACAGGATAGGATTGTTCTGAAAATTTCTTGTTCACTAGATATATAGGTTCTCTCCCTTTGGTAGCAACAGAAAGAAATTATGCTCTATGCATAACTCATATGCAACGTTTCCATTCACTTTTCTGTGGCTCTAACTGGAAGCTATGTGACTGCTCATCTGGGGACGAACCACTTGACCTGATTTTTCATGGAAATAATCCAACTTCAGAATACCCACCAACCCTAGTTATTAAAGAGGATTTTGATTACAGAAGTTTTAGTAAATAGCAGTACACAGACCCCTTTTTAAATTTTTTTTTATTTAAGGCAGCACATAAATCCTGCAGATTTCAGTAAACTTTTATCATTTTGCTGAAGCAGGATCTACAACATTTTTACTGGAAGTAACCGAAAACCTGCAAAACTTCAGGCAGGCCTGTTCCTGCAAGAGAAATAACATCTCCCTCTTTCTCTCACCATATCTCTTCTTAAGTTATTTCTCCTGCCTCCTCCTTCCCGTGTCACATCAACCCGTTGTTGGGGTTTTTTTTCCTTCCAACGTGGTGTTTTAGCTTTCTTTCCGACACAGTAACTAGGTCTAATGTACCCTATTCATGTGCCACTCAAGCCAACATCAAGATCTTAGGGAGAACAATACCTGTATGCAAAACCCTATTTTGAACTGGTATTTGAGTCTCTGCAGGCCAGCCATTAAGCAATCACACATACAGTTAATGGCTTATGTTGACACATGGTAGGGAATTAACCTAGAAAAGAATTCCACTGCATTATTATGAAAGTGATCCCATCCCAGAATAGGAATATAGTGCAAATTAACATGCTCATCTTTTAAGAGTCACACTTTGGGTACAGATTACAGCCTAAAGGAAGGGCTTATTGTAAACTGGAGGAGGAAATAATGTCTTTCAGTGCAGGAGGATTTCTTTTACACAGATTTACACAGAGATTATTTAGAGCAGAGAGTAAAATTATACATTATTCAGTTTCATAATTATTTACCCTGTGGAATACAGTAATGCTAGGGAATTGAGTACAAAAAAATCAAACCATGTGATAGGCACACTAACCAAGCAATCTGAGGGCAAATTTTTACCAAGATACTCCTCCTATACCTATAAGTATTCATCACAAAATGTGAATAATCAATACGACCACAAAGAGGTCCACGGACAAAACCAGGTGGGAACTCAGGTCATCTACGTCCCTGATCTGTGACCAATTTTCATGTCCTGCTATCAACCAAACTCCTGATAGGAAAGCTTTCAGAATGGTTACATCACAGCTACCCTCTGACTTGAGACGTTTTTAAAATAATTCATACAAAGTAAGATCATCTTAGCTCAAAACATATGCATCTAAAACCATGCATTACAGCCATCATTTTTGGCAAGACTTGAGATTATTTGTAAAAGCCAGTAAAGGAAAGCAGAAATATTTCTATTTCTTTTAACTTGTAAGTCTCCACACATAGGGAAAAGGGGAATACAGCAACAGGTTACACACATAAGAGTTTAACCAACTATACCCTAGTGGTATATTTCTGTGCTTTTTTTTGTAATCAGATGGTGTTAGCTGTCTTTTATGGAGCAGCAGACTCCTATGGTAGTCGGAGAGAAAAGTACTGAAGAAGACAGTGGGCACTTCACACTAAGAAAAAATGTCACATGAAGCTCATGTCTGTAATAAAATCAACATCAGAAAACCTAAAGGAATTTTATGGAAGAGTATTTGTTATGTTTTAAGTAAATAAAGTTTAGCACCATACCTGCAACTAAGTTAAAATAGGGTAGCATTGCCAGTTGCATCAATTGTCCTTACCATAATGGAATCATCCTTCACTGAGGTTAACTACGTAATTTTTAAACAACTCTAACTATTTTTTCTTACTTGAGTCGTCAGTTCCAGGTTTAATCCATATCTGTGTTTTAACTTAAAACATATTGCAAAACTCGACACCAACACTTCACACATGACCAAGCCACAGTTTTGTTCCTTACTACTGAGGAAGTTCTCAAGCACTTTTCCCTTATCAAAAACCTTCATGAACAACTATTGCTGAAACACCAGGAACATCACCGAAGTATGTAATCTAACCAGTTTAATAAGATCTGGGTCCCTTCCCATCCCCATCCCGCTCCACCCCCTCCCCTCCCCCGCCCCGCCCCCACAGCCGCTCCAGTCTCAGGTTTCTGCTGCATAACGACCAACACCTACGAGGCACGTTTCATTCCATTTAACAGCTTCAAAGGGCAATTCCATAAAACTTAAACCGCCTTAACAGGAGCGTCGGGAGTCACACTCATCCTTTGGACTCCAAGGACATCACATCCCTCTCCACCTAGGAACACTGTATTTAAAACAACAAATGTTTCATACCATAAACTCCCAGTTACAACTCCAGACACAGACCCAGTTGAGGTTCGGCACCTTGCCTTGCTCCAGCAGAGATACATTTCGTGGGTTTAGACAGGCTGCTTTCCTTCCTAAGTTTTGAGTTCAAAGGAGAATATTCCTGTGTCTGTGTGAGGTAGGAGGAAGCTAATGCCACCCATGTTTCTGAGCTGTCCAGATAAAAAAGCAATGATATCAATTCACACATACATTCACATAAAAATTTTCTGTTGCAGTTTCACTGTGGTTTTGCTTTTCTACTGATAAAAAAAGCAGTGATATCAATTCATACATATATTCATATAAAAATCTTCTGTTGCCGTTTCACTGTGTTTTTGCTCTGCTGCAAAAAGAGAACATAAACAGCTATAAATCCAATTCATAAAAATGCCAACTTTAGTAACTCTAAGTACTTTGAATTTTATTCATTTTCTTCTGGTTTATTTTGGTCTTCTAGTCTGTCCCACCCAATGTTTAGAAAGCAATCAGAGCCTCAAAAGTCTGGGCAAGACCTACATTTTTAGAAGGCTAAAAGAAAAAAAAATAGCAAAACAAAATTTGGTGTATGAACACAGTCACTGATACAATAAAGCTAGATGACAAAATCTAAATGTTGCACTTAGTTCAAACCTATATACAACAGCTTTAGCATTTAAGAATTTTTTTCAACCACATATAACATGTAACTTGGATGTAACTAAAAACTACTTCTGGCAAAAAGCACTCAAAATAGCTACATTGTGAGAAAACTAAAAGCACATAGCACAACTTCCTAGTGCCAAAATAGACTTCACAGCAGCACCTGGAAGGGCCTTTTTAGAACCAAACATGCTTTTATGTGGCAATTTTCAAGGTATCTTAAATAAGCTGACGAAGAAAAATCAATTTTGATAAGATGTAAAATGTAAGTTCTGAAAATTTTTGGTCATCAATTATTGCACAGCATTTTAATGCAAGAGTAATTTCAAATTTATGACATGTAAAGGATTAAAGTCTGCCTAAAGCTTCCCATGTGGCAGAGTTCATGTGTGTTAACACACAGCTTCTATGTCTCTCCCAGGAAACTACCTTCAACAAATAGCAAAGTTGCTGCTTACTGACCAGGAGTGTAGCTGAATGCAAGAATCCAAACAGCCTCATCAGCCTTCCTGATGGGTAGCATTATGATGGTTTCAGAGTTGAAATCAATGTGCAAGCTCCTTATAGGTGCATATGAAGACATAGGTTAAGCACCTATCTTAGCTTCCAGTGAACCTTAGACATGAATTAAAATGAAAGCCGCCCAAATCATCTGCCAGGATACTTTTAGAGAACAACTACAGGTCCAGCTTCTATTTCAATAGTACAGGACTGAACAAGGGACATCAAGGGAGTATTCAAACCCAACTTTATTTCTTCTCATACAGAGTGCCAGGAATTATCTTGTTAATTATCTGACTTATCAACAGCTAATTACTTCATTTCAAGAAGCCAAATTCATGTATGCTTTTTGCCTGGTGAAAAAACACACAACTCTTCTGGGATGCTTCCCTGAGAGGCAGACTGCTTGCCCATTCCCTCTGACAGGTGAGCCCGGCTCCAGGCCCAGGAGTCACCCTCATCACTGCCAATTGCTGCTGGCATTATGCAGACAACTGCACAGCCCCACACATGTACACATCTCTTATTCTCAGGAATTTGACACGGGCCCACAAATGACAAGCACCTCAAAGTCACATCCTCTAAGGATTCAAGAGCCTCAGACAATGCTGCCTGCACCATGCTAAGCTCATTGGAGCACAACCAACGTCAATCAATGTGGGTTAGCAATACAGTAGAATCTGGCAGTAGGAGTCCCATCTGAGGGTAATAGGCCGTTCCATTTCAAAAAAAAAAATCTACGAAGGAAAATAATCAGTCTGGATGAAGAGAAACCAAATGAAAGCATAAAAACTACTCTTTATTCACCAACAGATGGAGGAATGTATTCAGCTTTTTCACTTCCAAAGGTCACAGGACAAAAGGCAGACTCTTCTCTCACCTGCAGGACAAAGCCACATAAATTGAGGAACATCACCTTTGTCCTTTTGTTTAATATTATTACTGTGAACTTTGCCTAAATGCAAAGAGGCTACCACAATGAGCCCACCTCAAGCACTGACAGGCCTAATGAGCAGCTAACATGACAAGAAGTCTTCCAGTGTAACAGACGATCAGCTCTGTCTGAGACGTTGGCCCTTGCTCAAAATTTGACCCTAACTGGAGGAAACTTCCTCAGAATCCCAATAGTCAGAGAACCTGGTTCTTAGTCAACTGGGTCTCTTTACACAGTTAAACTGCAACTAGTGAAACAAAATTGGCAGGGAAAAGAATACGTTTTTAGTTATAAAAGAAAAAGTCTTGGGGAAAGATTTTTATAATGTACTGGACCAAGCAATAGAAATGTGGGAAAAGGAGTGACAAGTTTTAGGCAGTGGGGTCCTTAATGGTATGCTGGTGTGTTTTGCTGTTGTAGGCTTCCCTCTAAACTTGCAGAGGTTGTCCATTCTATCATTACTGCATACAAAGGAGCCAGCACAGCCTGAGCTGGCAAGTCATAAGAGAGTTAAATGCATACTGCACTCCAATTAGAAAAACTCTACAATTAAAATCAACTGCAATTTCGAGGTAAAAGAGAAAGCAAGAAGAGAAAAATAAATTTAAAAACCCCTCACTCATTCACATACTCAGAGAAGAAGCTGAATACACTGTTACCATGGGCAATCCAGTCCCTCACACGTCTCCATTCCCTGCCAGCGTATTCACAGTAGTTTTCAATAAACATCTACACAAGTCACTGGAAGGCAAAAAAACCCATCTGTTTTCTTTCATACTACTACACAAAAATAACTGTCATCACAACCATCTTTGTGGTAGAAGAGTCCATACTTGCCTGCAGTTAAATCCGTCTGCAGCTGCCCTGTGGAAAAGACAGCAAATAATTGGCTTCTTTCACCTCTGTTAGCCATGAACAAAAGTGTCATTCAGCTCCCAAAAGGATAGAGGGCACCAATGGATGGTCAGCTCTCTGAGCCAATGGGCTGGAATAACAATAACCCTGTAGCATTTTCTTTTTCCTTTTGTTTAGTCTTTCAAAGCCTTTAATTAAGTCCCTCACAAAGCACCCCTACAGGCTTCTTTCAATGAGGCATTATACGCCTGTTTTCTTGTACTGAAAGAAGAAAAGTAACAGGGATTTCTGAAAAACATTAGGCAGTACACACAATTCCATGTATTCACAACTGAAATACTGTTACATTTTGGCTTTTAAAAATTTTCATCAATAACAAGAAGTTCAAGCTTACAATGCTCACTCTGCTGTACATCCCTTATTAAATACAGGTAGTCATAAAATTAGCCTATCTGCAACAGCTCACTCAAACCCATCACAAGACAACAGCTCCCTAAGTGAAAGCATGTGGAACAACACATGTTGATGAAACATCCCTGGTCATCCTGAAGCAGACAGCTGAGAAAGGGGCGGGTACCGTTTACACTGCATGTGACGAATCAGCATTGTCTGAAAACAGAGCTGGTGAAGGCTAAAGTACAAACCCTGCTACGTAATTGGCCTCTCATACAATTAAATATCTACTTGCATTTAATATAGCGAAGGTAATTGTACTCCACACTTTAGGACAAAACTGATGTAATACTGATGACTGTGTATTAAACAGGACATTTGAGGATTACATCTGCTTTTCAGCAGTGCAGGCAGACTCTGACAGAAATGCTATAGAAACTGGTAGTATTTGAGCCACAAACAGTTTTAAGAAAACACCATTGAAATATCATCCTCATAGATGCAGGCTGGTTGGAGGAAGCCTAGTCACCCACTCCAAACCACTCAAAGCAGCAGACTAACATGGTCATTGGTTTTTGGGAGGCATCCAGTGCATGTGGTGAAGGGTTCAGGGGTGGGTAGGGAGTACCAGGTACAACCACCACTTAACAAAGCCGTCCCCTGCCCAGCCATGGTCCAAGCTCTCCAGCGGTGCTGCTGCCTCACACTCCATTATCCTGTAAATGCCCTTGTCCTGTGAATACAAGCAGCTTCCCCGTGGGAGACTGGCCCAGCCAGTCCAGCCAAAACCTACCAGAATCATTATCAGAGGGTATTTTTCACATCGAAGAACCACGGGCTGAGGCTCTCGTAACTTTAAAATACCTTCTCCCCTGAAAGAAAACTGGAATAGCCTTTTTGCAATTGACACAAACCCCCAAAACCTGAAGAACAGACAAAACCATTTTAAATATAAACACCAATCTGAGTGAATGCAAAACGCAAAGTTTAAAAACCCTCTCTACAAGACCTACATATCAAACTCTTTAACAAGCACCATATGTGATAAAGAAGACTGTGTGTCTAAGCAAAACCTCGAATTTTTCAGCTTGGAAAAGAGAAGGCTTTGGGGTGACCTAATTGCAGCCTCCCAGTACCTGAAGGAAGCCTAAAAAAGAAATGGAGAAAGACTATACAGAAGAGCATGTAGTGGCCGAACGACGGAGAATGGCATCAAACTGAAAGGCAGTAGGCTTACATTAGATATTAGGAAGACATTCATTACTCTAAGGGTTGTGAGACACTGGAACAAGTTGCCCAGAGAAGTTGTGGGTGCTCCATCCCTGGAACATCCTTTGCTCAAGGCCAGGTTGGATGGGAGTCTGAGCAACATGATCTAGTGGAAGGTGTCCCTGTCCATGACAGGGGAGCTGGAACTAGGTGATCTTTAGTCCCTTCTAACCCAAATCATTCTATGATTTTTATGAAAATGCAATTGTGTACAAATCAACGTAGACATTTCCATTATTATTTTAAATAATAAGAAATCTTTTTGTAGTTTTTTAAAATACACCGAAGTCATCTCCTCGTAACTCTGTTCACATAATCAAAGAAGCAACTTTCCTTTCAGCAATGGTAACAGAATAGTCCTCAATGATTTTGCTTTTCAAAGATAAGATGGCCTACTTAGGCATTATAGTCTTACCTTAGACCACTGAATTAAGGCCACAACAAATAATAAATGACGACCACCTGTCCTACATGGTGTTCCTATTTCCTCCTCCTACAAGAAAATATGATGCAGTTATACAAAAAAATATGGAGGAAAAAGCCACAGCAATGTCTGCATGGCTTGGTCTGAAGGCGTAACTCCAAGCACATATTTTTGGAAAGCCTATTTGCAAGCCTTTATCAGAATGTCTCATATCACTGACCTTAACAGAGTTCAACACTGATAAAGGAGGAATTTGCACTCAAGGTCTGTTACATTATTGACAATTTCTGTGATTATTTACCAGAGCAGTTCAGGAGGAACTCTTCTCTAGCAGCATAGAGCAAGAAAAGTAATTTACATTCTAAAACCAAGCACGAAAGCTCATCCTAAGTGCATCCAATGCATCAGCTACAATCCAAATCTGTATCAAGCTGATAAAAATACTTCTAGAATATCTGATAAAACTGCAATATAATGTGACACTATGCCACTGCAATATAATATAAAAAAGCATAACAAGACCCCATCCATTTTGTGAAACCGAAGGCCCACATGAGGGTGAGGCTTTGCCTCTCACTAGTTGTACGGCTCAGTGTCTAATCTGCTGTTGCCAAAAAACAACTAACCCTCCCCCCCAACCAACCAACAAAAAAACCCCATCAAAAACCCTCAAACAAACAAAAACCAAAACAAAACCAATCAACCAAACTAAGCAAATATGGCCATAAACTAAAACACAGAAACACTGAGGTAGCAACATGAGGAAGTACTCCTTCACATCTCTGAGGGTGGCAGAGCACTAAAAGAGGTTGCCCAGGGAAGTCATTTGGTCTCCCTCTGGAGACATTCAAACCCCACCTGGACACATACCTGTATCACCTGCTTCAGGTGACCCTGCCTTGGCAGGGGGGTTAGACTGGATGGTCTCCAGAGGCCCCTCCAATCCTAACAATTCTGTGAAAAAAAAAAAATGAAACCAAACAAATGCCCCGAAGCTACTCAGACATGGGAGACTCATGAACATGACTATTGGTTAGGAACTGCATTCAAAACTGGTTAGTTGTCCTAACCAAATTTAGTAGGACAGCTCTGGACTTCTGGATTCTGCCCAAACATTAATAAAATTAGTAATACTTACTATTGCTGACCCAACAATATAAGCCAATAAAAACTTAGCATATTTTCTAATTTATAAGGATAATGCATACAAACATACGAAATGTTTCACAGAAACCCTCTACCAAAAAGAACCGATCATTTGCAATTATAAAAAAGAGGTCAAAGAAGCAGTTATTACTAGTGATTTTTTTGAAAAGAGTAAGTTCTCTTCAGTTTAAATTTGTTCTCAGTATTTAAATGACTACACCTACTTAAAATCAATCAGACTTTAAATCACTAAATTGTCAAGAAAAAACCAGCTTACTTAATGCAAACAGAATATTTCAAGTATTCACATGAAAAAGAAAGACCTACCACATTAACTACCTGGTCCACACTCTTTGCAACAGAGATGAAGGCTTGTCAACTTTGATCATGAACAAGAATCAATTTTCATACAAACACATCTAATTCATGTCTGATCGAAAAGCAAGCAACCCAGAGAAGGCAATCAAGTACACATATTTCTAGCTTGCTTCTAGACAGAAATAGTACATGCATTTTCCCAGCAATATGCATTTTACAGATGAACTCCAACAAAAAAACCTGGATTATGAACACCTACCTCCTTGGTTATCTATACATAACAAACATGGGCATATTTTTACATTGCCATAGCTATTCTATAGGCAAGGAAATAAACTCTAGCTGTTACCTAAAGGCCACTGACCAATGTAAATTCACATTAGGACAACTATAATGGAGACAAGGTGGACAAAACGTATGTTTTCCAAGCTCCATTAATAACATTTTATGGTTTGTCTTGTTTTTGCTTATTTAGAAATCTTCCAAAGGTTCCTTCTACCTTGAAAGACTATGAATTTTACTCGATCAGTAAACCAAGGCCAGTAAAACTTGCGATGCAGCTTGAAACCTGCTCCTAACACAGACACCTTTAAGCTATTGACACCCTGTTTCCTCATTACCGATTTAATCATTTACTTCCATTAATACACCCATTTTTCCAATTTATCACCAGCAAAATTATGAAGATAACATTAAAAAAAATTATGCCCTAAAGTTCACAGCATGAAAAGGTTTCTATTGAAACTGGCCAACTATTTTTTAATGCAACTAATAAAACAATGCTCTGCAAATACAGTGTCAGACTCCAAAATAAATAACAATGTATCTTATATTCACTACCCAGTCTGAAAAGTGTAAAGCAGATGCAGTGATTCATTTTAAATTTTAGTTGAGGGACCAGATTAGAGGTTGAACAGACTACCTTAGGGGAAAAGGTGAGGAAACACACAAAACATGATCACTTTCTGTCTGTTTTTGAACAAAGACCAGGGTATAATGAAGAAGGCAATTTTATTTAAATAACATATATAGCTCAAGTAAAAACAGTTTCTTTTTTCAACATACACAGTCAACTTTACAAATATTTATTATGTCACTAACAGTAGAGTTAAATATTCCATCTTAATAAAAGCACTAAATATTGAGAGATTCAAGACAAATGGAACCTTTTGCTACTTTTCATTATATTTAACACAAAATAGTTTGATATAAGGACTATTTATAGTAAACAGTAGCGTGAAGCATCCCATCCCTGACATATCAGACTGTATTTTGTACCACATATAGATTAATAAATGTTGCAAATGAAACAGCTTTTAGAACTAATTCTGTATCACGCAGTTCAAAAAAATGCTCTAACTACCATTGAATTCCAATAAAAATGGTTTTAACAAAGAACGTATGCACTTTATCCCTGCTGGTCTTTACTATTTGTATTTTCTTTCATCCATACTATGTATTAAGAAGGCCATCACAGAAGGCAAACAGAAGGATATAATCCTGAGAAATTTCCACAAGATTAAATATGTGTTTCTTTGCTACCACAGGAGCAATCTGTCAGGCAGCATTGCATCACATTCATCTTATAAATACATTTTAATACTGTATGACTAAGCACCTGCCAGTAGAAAGAAATGGTTGTATTAATGGATGTTATTAGGTAACTTGAATGTCTTTTCCTTTGTACCTGTATTGCCCCAATAGAGAGAGTATTGAACGGCAGTGAGAACTACTGCTTTCCTGCTGAACTCAGGGCCTTTTGTTAAGGAAAAATGTTTAGAGCTTGCTTGTTCAGTACATCTAGTAGTTTACTTTCTGCAAACTGAAGCTTAACATGCTATTTAAAAGGTATAATTTATGTTTCCAAGACAGCTCCAGGCACTGCCTTGTTTGGAGCTGCTTATCAAGCAACTATGTTTCTCCAAACAAATTAATGTGCAGAAGGGTAAAGGGTAGTAAAGGTAATTACTGGAAGGAAATCTCTCCCTAGGCCAGAAAAGAGTAACTAAACTTGTGAGTGTTAAATCACACGGGGAAGTGAACACTGAAATAATTGAATATAAGTGATAGCAAGACCTATCTACAATCTTCTTGAAAAAAAATTAAGGCAAGGATAATATAAAGTGGGATTGGTTAGGCAACATGAAGGCAGTATCTCCAAGCTTCACTCACAGTTCTTTGTATAAACATTCACATTTTTCCTTACACACACACACACTCCCCCAGAGCACAGAAAACCTTCAGTCACCCAGTAATTAAATAAGTGTGCTGAAAAAAAGCAGTTAAACTGCATTCTGCAATCCTGAATTCAACACAGTTTACTTATTGCTCATTAATCTCTCCACAGATGTTACCTTTTTAACAGCTAAAAAAGTTTAAAATATGACCAAGATTTTCAATGTTTAAGATGCCTCTTGCTTCATTCATTCCACCTTGTCTAAATGCATGCAACATACGGCAACAAGTGTGCTGAGTTTCCAGTGTAGTCCTTCCCCAAAAGCCTTGGGCTATTGTGTGAAAACTTAATGAAAGCTATTTGAACTGAAAAGCTGGTAAAAAAAAGCTGACAAACTCCTCCTTCTGAGTTGCATACCTGGAGAAAAGAGCCTTTCCAAGATATCAGCAGTGCACTGCTGCTGCTGACAAGATGGCAGCACAATAGGGCCTGTTTGTGCTTTTAACTGCACATGCAGTGAGTATTTTCTGAAGCTTCTTGGGTGATCTGCATAGTCTCTGAAATTATACTATGTGTTAACTGCTTTTAAAATACAAAGCAAATATGGAGCAATATCCTGTATTTCTAACATCCTATGCACTTCAGCGAGACCTAAATCAAAGACTATTTCATAGTGACAGGTTAAGAAGTAACTCCATTTAAGGCTATGCTCGTATGTTTGAGCTCCTAAAGGAGTTAAGCAACATCTGTAACACTGACAGATCTTAAGGCTTTCCCAACAGTTTTGCAGATACGAATTGTTATGATACCTGCTGTTAGCCTCAAAAGAAGCATCTGCTAGCACTGTTCTGCTGCAAGAACCTGTCTCCTTTACCAGACTTCAAAATTTTTTAAGTCGCTCTTAACTGTTTTGGCAAAGCCCTTAGATTAAGTTGCTAAGCCAGATATGTTCCTGCAGATTTCCATTGATGTACAGTAGAGCTAAACAGAACTCACCATTATCACACATAAAACATGAGCAGGGCTCAAATCCCAAGGCAGGATGCTACCACTCAATGGGTTTCTTTAAATTAGAGATGCAAAAGACTTGTAAGACTGAAAATGGTCATATGCAAAACTACCTCTACACTTTGCCTGTTGTTTCACACTGAGGTTCTTAAGTTCTCTTAAGAAACTACTTTTCAGTTTGATAGTTCAAGGAAGCCACCAACAATTAAAACCTACTTAGCACATGGAATGACAGTAGGCACTATAAAATTCTTGTTCTTTTTCTCAGTAACAGCACAGTGCAACTTATGTATCATCTTTTGAAAGAAGTGGATTTTTTTGAAATGGGTACATTATCAAACACTGTAGAATCCTCAGTTTCTCCAGCATCTTTAAAGTGATGGGCACTTGCAGGCCAGAGACAAAACAGAAGCTGCCTATTCCCACTGAAGATGCCAAAGAATAAACTGGTGGGAAAGTCAATTTGCACAGTAAAGTGGCCACCAGTATCAATCTTGACCTTTTAATAATAAAATAAATCAGACTGGGCACCAAATTCACTGTGGCAAGTTCAATGAAAAATGGCATGAGGGACAAATTTTTTTTTATGTTTACATTATTATTCCGCTATTCTCTGTTCTTGATGGTGCTGAACAAACCCAGACTTGGCAATGCACTTTGCCTGAAGGACATAGGGAATATATCTGGTGAGGCAAATACCGAGGGTATTTGAATATTTATCTGATGCTTGTAACAGGATTTCTCCCATTCATGCTATTACGAAAAAAAAAAATTTTTTTGTAAGTGAAGATAAAATCACAGTGCAAGCAGTCCTACTCTTAGGTGGGATTTCAGATACAATATTATTTTCGTGCTAGTCTTTTTTGAATACATGGACTTGTTTTACTGGCATAATTACTCAGGAGAGTTGAAGAATTTTAAGGAAGAAAAACCGGTCTTGCTGCAATACTGCTAAGTATTCTGCTGAAGAAGTAAACAACTGCCACTTATTATCCAAAAAACAAATTAAATCCCTGCTTAATCCTTTTGAACATTGAGATATTGTACGGTTTTGGTCTGAAAACTAGACACCTGTCTTTGCAGTAAGCAGGTTTAAAAAAAGTGTAAATAAAGTAGTTGAAATTTTTGAAAAAAATGTCAAGCAAGAGCAAGCAAATCCTAGATAAATGACTGACCTGATACTGAAGAAATATAATGCCTCCAGCAAACACTTAGCCATAGTAACACAGAGCCAGCAGATTTGCCCTTGCAAAAGACAAGGATTTTCTACACCCAGCAAGACTCACACTAGGTTCTGTAAAATATTAACAGCTTGGTCAATATTAGCCCATGCACTTCCACTGTTTTTTAACCCACATGTTAAAATCAACAGCAGTAAAAAACCCCAAAAGGCCACAGAAGCCTGTGCAGGCCCAAACCATCAGTAACTATATTCTCAGAGGACTCTTTACAATGGACCATTTCCTTTTCTCTCCCCAGCTAATTCCAGGAAGGCCACCAAGACCCCAAGAGGACATCCAGCATGGTGAGCAATTCATGTCTCAAGAGAGCAGCTACTTTGAGTGAAACTGTAAATAAAGGACATGAACAAGAAATATGTAGCTTGCTGCTGACAATGGTTTTGCAAAATTCTCTTAAAGAATGTGTAAGTCTGACAACTATCTTCCAAATAGTGCAGGGCTTCTTTCAGTAGGTTAAAGGACTCCTAATTTGCAGGAGCAGCTCACAGAACTGCTGACAGCACTACTACAGGCATGTCCCCCAGTCTGGGGAAGGTTTCTCCTAGTTAAAAAAACCAACCATATTTCTAGGGCCTCCAACCATAGCACCTGAAAAAGATGACAACCTCTTCACAGCTTCTAGATGCACAAGTGAAGGTCAGATCCACCAGTTCTGCCACATGAAGAGCTCCAGGCACATTTCCAGACAGAATGACCCACTGCACCAGAGAGAGAGGCTGCACTCCAAAGTCACACATTTCACAGTCTCTTCACTTTTCCAGATGAACAAACTACATCTGCTACTAATCTGGATCAGCATTTAGAAAACAGCAAGGAAACTTCTCAAGTAAGAATTATTTTTAAAATAACATGAGAGAAAGTTTTTAAAAGGACTGTCAGAATATCCCATACATCAAATTCTAGTAACAAAGAAAGGACTGACACTATACACCACCAACTCCTTCTACTAGTCAAGGAGCAGCAAGCTTCCCCAAACATCCTTTCCTGACTTGCACCATCTCCTCCTCCAGCAACAGGAGCAAACTGTCCTGCTTTCCTGCCACAACCCTAATGCCTGTAGGAAAAATAAATTCTTATTTTACAAGCTAACACATTGCCATGTCCTGTTTGGATAGCAGGGAACAGCAGGTGCCATTTTGTACTCTGAAAGGGGAAGCAATGGGCACAGGAGAAACCAACCCCAGGTACATCCCAGCAAGACCCATATATGTACTCATGTCTTTTGCATCTACTGAACACCAAATTCCAATCACCACAGTGCCCAAATGGTTGAGAAAAAACACTGTATAGTATCACATACAAAAGAATAAAACACACCCACAGTGAACTGTACTGCATGGTCTCTGCAATACTTTCACAATACATTGCATTATGGCAGTGGCAAAACAGCATTGTTCTACATCTGGAGTTCTTGTGCCACCACAAAACAGTGCCAGGCAAAGCACAACAGCTTCAGCAAGTGCATTTTGACTGCTCACAGCAAACCTTATGGCTAGCTTACCAGTCAACTGTGAAGTCTGAAGCCCCCAGCCCTTACAGCCCTATACATCGCTTTCAAAAATGGGAATGAAATATTCCATGTTTCCATTGTCAGTGACATGCCTATTGAAGGCACAGCCATGCTGCTCTCCCCACTGGGGTACTGCGTCAGGCTATTAACCTGTAACTATGCAGATGTCAAGAAGGTAATGGAAAACTCCCAAATTAAAACAAATTTTGGGAGAGCAATCTTATAAAATATACAACTGCATCTGCAGCATTATTAAGCTAAATTAAACAGGTTTAGGCCTTCCCTGAGTACCTCTGAAATTGTATATTTGTTTATGATTCACTACTGATCATATAACCGTTTAAAAGTGCAGACACATTTGCTTAAAAGTTTTAGGGTGAAAAAAGTCCTTGCAAGACCTAGCATTTCACCACAATTGGTTAGAGAAAGAAAAGGAGGAGGCATATCACTTTAAAAGGAAAAAAAAAAGAAAAAAAAAGCCTTCGTATTTTAGTAAGAAAATCCTCAAATGAGAGCTGCAAAGATAGCTGTTTACTCTCCAAGGACCTGACTTCTGAGGGTGCTCTCCACAGTCCTCTCAACAACTGCACCTGACTTTAGATTTTTCTTCATTTTGTGGGTTTTTTCAAGGTAAATAATTAGCACTTGCTCTCTTGGAAAGATGATCTGTTTTTTCTGCCCCAGAGACAGAAATTTATGTGCAACTTCAATCCCATCTTCCAGAGCATAATGACTGGCTCCACCTTGATTTTCAGTAAAAAACATGCAGGAATTAGTCACCACATTTTTTAAAAAGTGATGGTGTTCCTAGTTCTTGCAACAATTTTCCTAATCCTAAGGAAGAAGTTAGCTTTCATAATTTTAAACTTCAATTTTGATTTTAGATCAAAAACAAAACAAAACAAAAAAATTCAGACTCAGAAATTACTTCAAGTGTATCTTTACTGTGCAAAATCTTGAGGCTGACACTTGTCAAAAGTCACTAACCACTGTCTCAATTACCTAAAGGTGACCAAGTTATAAATGAATATTTTTAGTTACATGTACTTATCAACATTAGATTTGAACATCAAGGAAAAAACCTCAATACTGATACACACTAAACATCAAATTTCAGCAACAAATCTTAGATATTTTAGAGTTATCTGGCATTATACCAACAAACATCTGAGTACATTTAAAACTGCTATGACTTTAGAAACGCAAGAAACTTTTTTCAATTATGAAGATATCATTCTTATCTTCCACACACTCATTACCTCATATGTATCCTTAATGAATTGCACTCATCAGCCATAAATGCAAAAAATACACAAAGAAAACCTAAGGAATTAACTTTTATTTCTGCCATGCTATGGAGACCATTCTTCCTTTAAGAAGACACCAAAGGAAACAAAATATATTTAATAATATACCTTTTAGTAGGTTTAAAAAAAAATAATGTTCAAAACTTAGCTGAAGTTTTACTAACTCCTTAACATACTGTATGACTGAAACAGGCCATGAAAGAAAAATATGACTTCCCTTTAACTCAGTAAATAGTAAATATAAAAAACACATGAGGAAAAAGAGGCTGATAAAAATTCCTCAAGAGATACTCTTATTTCCCAAAATCAAACATATCCCTCACAGATGTCAGACCACAAATCACCAGAGAATATACATCAACATCATCTGTTCTAAAATAGCTATCTGTATTTTTAAAAACATGCTGTCATATTGGCTGACATTATGCATAATGCCATCAGTTGGCTATTACCCATTCAAATTCAACAGCAGTTTTCAGACACCAACTTTAAACTGTTATTTTTGAGATTACTACAGTCCTCTCTGTGGTTTTGTAAGAGATGTTGTTGGGGGTTAGACTTGTTTGGTTTTATTTTTTTTCACCTATAGAATTTTTTCCCAGGAGTTGCAAGGCAACTGATTGCTGGGTGCTTGTTGGTGCTCGGTGGAACAAAGCACGGAGGCTGGGTGGAGGCTGGCACTTGGCTACACCCTTTGTCTCCAGGAGTTCCCCCCCCCCCCCACCGAGGGGGGCGGGGGGGGGGGGGGGGAAGACGAGGGATGGGGGGCAGCTGCATTTTTGGTGTGGTCTGCTTCGGGAGTGGACTGGGCTGCGTGAGCTTCTCACTGGCACCACCGGGATCTGATCCTGAAGAGAGCTGCTATCATCTGCTTGTGTGCCCAGGGAGATCCTGATTCCTCCTTTTGCTGCCCTGCTGGAGTTGGCTCAGCCCTGTCCCACTGCCTCGGCGCTGTTTTGGAGCTGCTCTGCACCGCGGGCCTGCACTGCCCTCCCTGCCAGACATCCCTGCCCTCCAGTGACCAGCGACAGAGCTCCGAACTTCATCCGATCCACCAGCCCAGATACCCCACCGTTCCAGCTTGGTACCTTTTTTTTTCTTGGAGTCCCCAGACTGCCGAGTTTTGTGGGACCAAGCTCCGCCAAGGTCCCTGGTTCTGTTTTCGCTATTAATTGCTGTAGTTGTTGTTGTTTGTTTGCCTTGTTATACCTATTAGTAAAGAACTGTTATTCCTATCCCCATATCTCTGCCTGAAAGCTGTTTTAATTTTCTAAATTATAATAATTTGAGGGAAGGGGATTTGAATTATCCATCCCAAGAGAGGCCCTGCCTCTCTTTAGCAGATACCTGTCTTCTTTCAAAACCAAGACAGATGTATAGTATCATTGTGCCTTCAACTCATGGTGAAGCTGAAATACAGACCTCTCTTACTCCTTCAGCAACAGGAGTATGTTCGTGGTAAGTGGAAACTGCTGACCTTGTCACAATCCGGTAACAGTTAAATAGTTAGAGTAAAATAAAATGGATTCTGCTATGTCAAGTATGTATTTTAAACCGAAAGACATATGAGTTGAAAATATTGGAAATTTTCAACTCCAGTGAAACTCATTGACAGGAACAGGAACTTAGCACTTAAAAAAAAAAGCAAAAGAGTCAACTGTTTTGCAGGTACATCACAGGCCATTTTTCCATTATTTAATTATACTTTCCAGGTACCCTTTTATCTGCTGCTTCATGTTTCCAATTTGGACATACCAGCTTTGTTTGGAACAAAAGTGAATGAACCTGGACTCAATTTTGAAAGAAGAGCTCTTAGACATATTTGTAGTGAGGACTGTATTTACATAGTAACACCAAGATCTTCCTCTTCTGTGTGAGCTCCTGTGACAACCATCACTGCACACAATTCCGCATCAACAAAACCAGTTGCTCACCTATCAGCAAAGGAAATATCAATAGCTACCTTCACTTTTTCAGCAGCGCTGTCCAGGGCAAGCTAGTGGTGGGAGTGCATTGAGAACCAACACCAAATGACCAGAAATCTCTTTTCAAACCGAAGTCTGAGAACATCTTACCAGAAACTGCAACAGTATCTGAAAGGCAGATATGAAAAACTACAGAAGAGTATTTCTCTGTAGCAAAATCCTAGCTCACTGTTGAAGCATGCATGTGGTGAATCTACCAGGTAGAGAGGATGGCCAGGGACCTTTAATCCATGACATACTATTGATATCTCTGTAAGCAAAGGTCTTATAACATTTAAAACTCTGTTGCTTCAATTTACAAGTTTCTTCAAACACAAATGGCTGCTTCTGCTCTTATGTATCTTCTCCTACCTTTGTCTCTAATTGCTAGGATCATACAAATCTCTCTAATTCTTCCACAAGCTATTTTTGACTTTCTACTTCTTCCATAAAGAGACCCAAAAACACAGTTTGGCAGCACACAGCGGCTTCCTGAAACACATTCACCCGTTAATAGAGTAACTGCTGGCCATTCAGTTTCATGCAGCCTTGCTGAAGGGAACCAGTCCCATCCATTTCACTCCCTTGCTTGTTTGTAAAACAAGGAGCAGGCAAACCTGGGCTGTTGGCAAATCCTCCAGAACATAAACAGAGCATCAGCTCCTACCCATTCCCAAAAAGAGGCTCATCTTTAGGAACACACTTTTAGGAAAAGCGCAAGTCAGAGATAGTCCCAGAGACCCACAGCTACCATGCTCTCTAAAATGTGATATGGGTGCTCAGCCCATCGGAAATCTAGGCCAGTAATTTTCTCTGGGTAAATAAGAGCTTGTGTTCTGCAAAAATTGCTGGCTTAGATGTAGAATACAAAACAAACAAAGATCCTTGCAGAGGAGGTTTTTTAGTTAGTTTTGGTTTTTAGTCCTTATATTACAGCTTCCATATTTTCCCTCTCAAGTAGACAGTTACTAGCAAATTCTTCTCAAGAACTGCAATGGTAATTTTTGCATTAACTTGCTTACACTTTAGTCCAACTTTATTCCATACTGCACACTTATCTTAGTATTTATTTCCCAAAATCATACTTACAAGCCTCTGCCAGTAAGCATCAAACAAGAAATTACATATTGCTGATACAAATGAGCTCAGTGTACAAAATAAATGCCAAACACCTGAGAATTACTTGCTATGGCAGAATGTTGGGGTTTTTGGAGGGAGGGACAAAAGGTAAAGAAGGAAACACCAAATTTGATACCAACAAAAACATTTAAAAAGCCAAAAATATTTAATAAAACTCTGAAACACCAACAGATTCACTTTGTGTACATTACCTAAAAGCATCTACTTTCTTACAAGACTGACAGATAAATTAGCCAGCTTAAAATGAAGATAAAGACTCCAATCCTTGGATGATATATGCTGGAAAGACTGTTGCCAGAAATCACTGAATGTTCACCAAACTGAAATACTCCTACTATCCTGTATGTGGGATTTCATGGGCCTGTACAAATGTAACAGCATTTCTGCTGACTTACAGGAATATTCAAATTAAAATGACATGACCGTGTCTTTCTAAAAGAAGCATGGAATTATTACTTGCCATCACATCACCAGTATGTAGCACAGGCAAGTGAAAAACTGAATGGTTTACCTGTAAAACCTTCAAACCTCTAATTAGATAAAGCTCTTCTATCTCAGGAGAATTGCAGTTATGCTACATTTTCCAGACTCAAGGTCACATCTGGACATCTTCACTTTTCACCATAACAACTCTACCAGACAGCATTAACAAAACTCAGCTAGGTCCTTACTATATTTCGATATCTGACCATAGCAGTACACTAAATGTCTCTATCTTTGTACCAGATATATCAGAAGACACCTTACACATCCCTACTACATTTTATCACCATTTTACAAAAAAAAATAGTGATGAATAAAAAGACAAAAAAAGGCAAGCTCTGCTCAATCCAAACAAAACCATATCATTTTGCTATTTATACATAAATAGAGCAAGGCATCTCAATCGTGATAGCATGTAGGTACTTCAGATAGCATGTATACCAAAATACAGATCACCAACTCTGTGATTACTGAAGCAACCTGCAGTAAAAAACAAGTGAAAAAAGGATCTCAACTGCCACATCTTGACCTCATAAAGCCAGTGCATAACAGCACACAGATATACAGCACTATTATGTTAAATGAACAATAAAACCCAAAAGATTAAGACAACAATTTCATCCCAAAGGTCTATCCCCTAGTCTAGGGCAGTCAGAGCTCCCTGCCTTTCACAACTCAAACAAAGTAAAATCAAAGCAAGGGACCTTACCATTCCCTGAAAATACATACACGAAGCACTAGAATGAAAACTATCTGTATTGTTTTCTTATTTCAAGTGCCTAAAATATAATAGCAGGCACTGAGAAGGGGTTATATTCCTCATGGTTGTCAGGCAAGACCTAAGTCAGCTAGGCCCACAAAATATGTCTCCAAAAGTAATTATCTAAAATTTCTTGCTTTTAATCTCCTGCACAAGACTCATACAAATATTAAACCCTCCAAACTGGAATTTGAGTTCTCAAACTGACATGCATGAGTAGCACAAGCCACATGTATGCCTTACCACAATTTCCTCTCACTAGCATGAAGTTTTCTAGAACATGGCATGTGAAATATCACAGCAAAAATCAATAGCATACAGCACTGAAGAAAAACATTTTTATATTCTAGCACAGGCACCACTTGCACAAATGACAGTTATTTTGAAACCAAGCAAACTGAACCTTCATAAACAGAAAAACTGGCAGATGGTAATTAAGAGTTACATAAACACCTACCTAAATTATACAGAACAAATGGTTGCCTACAGTAAAAGTATCAAGCAATTATACTTGGTCATGTCATCCCAACTCCCTCTGAGTTCCTCCCCATCCATCCCATCCCCTCACAAAGTTTCAATCTAGCGCTGTCAACTGTCTTTTCTGAGGACTTGTACATCTCCCAATAATCTCTTCACTGAGACGATGGCAGTTGGGACAGCTTTATTCAAATTTCATCTCTCAAAGTTCACCAATGACTCAAAAGTAGTGACCAGATACTCCATCTTTTCAAGCTGCTTGGTCTGATAGAATTACCCTCAAGAGACCTCACCATACTTTGGTAATCATATAACCCCCCACTATCACACCAGCCCCTCTCTCCCTGCTTTCAAACCACCACAGTAAGCAAGAAACAAGCCAGGGATCAGTCAAGAGCTGAATTAACAGAAATAAGGAATGTGAAGGGTATTCTATAAGGATATGCCTTTAAGGCTCTACAGAAACCCCTGCCTGACCATTCATGGCAGCACCTGGGAAGTTAGGCTAAATGACTACACTTAATACAAAAAAATTAAGACTTCAGGGAAACAGAACTAGTAAAAATTAAATACCAGGTTCCTTCCATAATTCTCAATTGCCTTGGAACTCATTCACTGCCAACTTTAGTTGTGAGCAACTTCTCTTCAGCTGCTCTGTCATGGCCAAAGCAAAAATCTAGGCATACCTTTGCTTTAGTATCACAGAACATCACCTGTAACACTCTTTCAGCCATCTTCTCTATGCTACAGGCTCTCTGCTGCCATGGCCATAATCAAAAACTAGCCCTGTAGCAATGCTAAGGGGCTTTTCTGACACCATTAAAGTGCCTGACATAGAACACAGAAAAGTTTTCTTCTCTTCACATAACTAACGTGCTTTGCCATGAGACAAACATGTCACATAGGTGTGACTTTATTTTCATGTCTTCTTCCTCCACACTAACCTACTCAGCATCTCTGGCAAAACTATACATTATCCAGTTCAAGCAGGTCAGAAATGAATTTTTTTATTGCATCCAAAACGGTCTTCTACATACCCTAAACTTCTAGTGGCCTCGCTACAAGAGAGACTAGTTAAGCTCAAAAGTACCAAGAAGTCATCAATTTTTTTCCTTCTGTAAATAAGGAAGCAGAAACTATACACTAACAGGGATCAAAAGTATCCTCCACTGCCACAACACCAGATAGATTCTCCTCAAGTTCAAAGAGCATAAAAATCAAAAGCTACAAAACCCATTCCAAAGCACACTGAGGTGTGCAGAGGTCTCCTCTCATTTTTGCTGTGTCACATTGTATGTGAAATTTACCTGTATAGTAAGGAAAAAACTTATAACTGAAACTCTTTGGCAGTCTTATCTCTAATGGGTGTTGGCTATGGCAACTTGTACCCATCAGACAATTTATGCCATGTTGCAGACACTAAGATATACCAATCCATTTTATAAGACAGCCAGACAATGCAGGAGCCATAAAATATTATGCTTAAATGCAGCTTTTATCAGAGAGACTTCAAGCACTTTATTAATTGGGGTAACTTCCCTGTTTTATTTGTGGAGGAAAGAAAACTGTTAAGCAGTAAGTTCAAGGGTTCATGATGGCAGCGTCTAACTCCCTACCCTAACACTCAGAAACCACCATTTCTGCCACAGGAAAAACACCACAAAGTGAGGTCCCACTTAACACCTTACGTGCACAAAAAAAAAAAAAAAAAAAAAAAAAGGCAACAAAATATTTAAGTATAGGTAACAACTAAGACCTGCAACTTCTACCATTCATCAAATACTACACGAAAAAAGGCTCAGTAATCTTTCTCCACCCAGCCTGAACAATTAAAAGAAACAATACAAATACATAGAAGAAATGGGAAACCTCCTTAGTAAACAAAACATCCAGTAACTAGGTATCAGACTCCCTTTGCATATTAAGTGTAGCCAAACAAAGAGAAAGAAAAAAAAGTGCCATTTTCGAAGGCATACACCATTGTATTCTGACAAAAGAGCAATTCAGTGCCGATCTGAAACAACGCACCATCATTTGCCGTAGTGTGCTCTATTATATGTTGTAAACACGGCAAAGCTTTAGTAATACCAGACTTGACCACTGGCCCATACTAGACCTTGCTCCACCCTATGAAATCTGCACTGGGAAGTGGGGCAAGACTGACAGGTTTTATTGTGAAACTTAACAGGTTTGTGGATTAGCAAAGCTACCGTATTGAAAGCTGCAAATCCCTCCTCCGTCATGTCTCTACAGAACAGTGCTCATTCCTCAATTAAAATTTTATTATTAAGATTACCAAAACTGCACACAAGATCTATCAGTTTCTGCCTGCTTTACAACATTATCATAGAATATAGGGTAAAATGTTTTAGGAGTTTATGTTTTTCTTCATTCACGAGCAAAACTCGATAAACCTTCGATGTCTGGTTATGCTGGTTTTTTCCAAGGTTCCCCTGTGCTTTACTATACTGAAGATTTTGTAAAAATCTTCGGACTGAAAATGCCTTAACTTTTGGGAGGAAACTGGCTGACCCGGCAACTGGTTTCCAGAGAAAAACTAGGAGAAAGGCGATTCAGGGCAAGGACGTCACGCTAAGGCACACATGTGAGGTCAGCAGCGCCCCAGCGGCACCGGGATCGACTCGGGCCCCACCGAACCCGCCGAGACCTCCCCTCTCACTGCCACAGGATCCGCGCAGCTTCCTCCCAGCCTTTTAAACCTCCAAAGCCGATCCCGTCGGGGTCGGCCGGCTCACGTCCGCCCACCGGAGCCCGGGGTTGCCGCTTCAGGCCCAGCTCACCTGCCCCAGCGGCGCCGGGCCCTGCGTGCGGCCCGGAGGCCCCACCGCGGGCTCGGCCGCGGGGAAGCGCGGCGGCCCCGGAGTCGGCCGCGTTAGACCCGCAACAACAACTACACAGACAATAGTCGGGGTTATCCGCCGCAGGTACCTCCCCGCCGCGGCTACCTGCCCGCCCGTCCCCAGCCCGGCCCACACCCCGACTCACAGGGCGTGCGTGAAAGCGCTGAGTCCCGGAGGCACGGCCACAAGCCCCCGCCCGGAACAGTCCACGCCGCGGTCGCCGTCGCAGTTGCAAGGGGCCGGGCAGGGCGGGGGTGACGCTCCGCCGCTGTGTCTGGCCCAGCTCCCCAGGCCCCAGGCGACGAGGCCAAGCAGAGCGAGGCACCGCATCGCCGACCTCGCCGGCCGCCCAGCCCCTCCGGCCCGGCTCGGCCTGCGGCTCTCCCCTGGCGCCCTCCGCGTACCGAGCCTGGCCGGCTACCGGGTAAATGTATAAAAACCCACCAAAACCAAAAACGACCAAAAAAATCAAAATAAAGAGGCTCCTCCGTCCAGTGCGGCTCTGGGGCTGCCTTAGCGGGAAGTCAGCCCTCCGCCGCCCGCCTGCCCCATGCACAGTCCGCAGCGCTGCTCGCCACCGCTCATCTCAGCCCCGCAGGCAGCGCGACGGGGAAGCCGCGGCGGTGGCGCTCCCGGGCCGTGCGCCCCGGTCCCTCGGCGGCCGCAGCTACGCTCGGCGCACCCGCCCCTCCCGGACCCCGGTCCTGCAACCGCGGCGGTTCCGCGCCCAGGGCAGAGGTGCGTATGCTAATGACCAGCCGCGCCCGCCTTCCCATTGGTGCAGAGCTAGCGCGGGGCGGGGAATATGCAGAACGAGCTCGGCCGCGACCAACGGACGCAAGGGGCGGGGCCGCGGCGGGGCCTCCCCTCCCCTCTCTCGCCGCGCTGCCGCCGCAACCCCGGGGCCGCTCCCCGGACGGCGCCTGGACCTCCGGGACCTCTAGGTCCCTCGTCCCGCTGCCCATGGAAACGGGACTGAATGAACCGAGCAGCCGCGGGGCCAGGGCTAGGCTGGCCTGTGAATGAAGGCAGCGCCGGGCCCCGTGACCTCGGGACACCATTTCCAGCTACAGCGTTGCTGCGGCAGGAGCGTGCGAGCGCCTGGGCCCTTATCCCCTCGCAGCCGGCAGGCATCGGGCCCAATAAGGCCCCAACAATGCAGCGGAAGGAGATAAAGGCAGCCCCGTTCGGGGTTTGGTACTGGAGGATTCCAGCTGGCATGGCACATCCATCCCCTGGGAATGAGCGCAAGGGACCATGCCGTCCTTCTGCCCCAGGGACACAAAAGCATTTCACACTCCTGTTCCCAAAGCAGCAGTGACTGCAGTACAGGCTCTTCTCAAAACCGGTTTGCTTTGAAAGAACTGTTTCCTTCCCACACAAAACACTGCCGTGGTACCTGGCTTTTATACAACTCATACATGGCAACCAAGCCTGTGCCAATCTGGGTCCTTTTCTGCTACATAACTTAAAAAGAGTACTAAACAAAACTGAATCCCTATCTATTCTTGTCGTTAGTGCCCTCCATCATCTAATATTTTTTTTTATGCTTTCTTTTGGATGCTTCTGACCTGCAGCCACCACCAGGAATAAGCCAGGTGCATTAGCTTAGCTGACTCATGCGCCATGCTCCACACAATTACCATGTCACTGGGGATGTCACAGCAGTACTTGGGTAACCAGTTGAGACTTCTCACTATTGGCTCGCTCTAGTCCAGACCTCATAAGAGCAGATCTGGCTGAAGAAATTCAGCAAAGTCACTGGATCTTGTCCTGGTGCACACCCATCCCACCTATTTTACATGTTTTATTTGGATGCTCTGGGCTTGCCTGGGGAGTTGCCTGCCCAGCTGCACTGCTGGCACAGCCTGAGTCACACCCAGGCAGGTGTCTGTGCAGCCCAACCTAAACCACACAAACACCCACAGAGCCCACTACAGACCTACATAGGTAGGCAGGTACCCTTCTGTCCATTCTGTAGATAAATGACAAGCACAGAAAGTGGTCAGTGGCTGAAAATCTGCCTCTGCCGCAGCATGAATATGGGATGAAGCACACCACTGTGTATACACAGAGCTCTGCCAACTTCCCTGAAGCCAGGAGCAGATTTGCAGTGGTAACTGAACCCGTAATCCAAAGTAAAAACAACTGTGCAAGGGTGTCACATGGCCTGGTAGCAGTTACTTCAAGTTCCTGCAATTGTATATGAAAAATTCTAAATACCTGCAAATACATGGTAAGGCAAACAGGTCAGGGATGAAGCAGGCCTGCTTCCGTAGATACTGCAGAGAGACAGTGTTCATAGCAACCCTGGCCTGGCACTGGTGCTCTGATCACATGCTGGTCAGCCAGGAGTTGAGGAGCTCATACCTTACACTTCACATTCCAACAACTGACTGTGACTACACTGACATCCCAGAGGACACCCCATGCAGGGCTGAGGTCTGTGCTAATCACACCTTTTTTGGGCTGACTGAAGTGAGGGAAAAAAGCAAAAGTCTTTGCTTAAAAAGTGGTCACTTTGTGAGAATTAAAAATCAGGCGTGTAAATAGTGGAGACCTGAAGATTTAAAGTCATCTGTACCCAAGAAAGTAGAGTGCACAGTGAGGACCCTAGACATACAGATCCTCCAACCACCACTACCTCCATCTCCTACATTTCTCCTCATCATTTTTCAACTTTTAACTCCCTTCTAAAAGTGTTAACATTATTTTATCTAGTCAAAAAAAAAAAGTTATTTTCTTGCATTTAGGAATCCTGTTCCTGATGCACTGATTTTATATGAACATCATCACCTATAGGTTAAAAGGTTAGGTCATTTTAGTAACTGGCTATGTGCTTGTCCTGTACGTTGTGAGAAATATGAAATTCTCAAAGTTGAATCTACCAATGTATGCTAAAACTTTGCTGTAAAATACAGACACATATGGTTATCTTTTGTCCTCAGGCTGATCTTGGCAGGGAAATGCTGTTGTCAAAGCCATGTTGTTCTAAGAAATGTCAGGGTCAATGACACCATGCATTCATGTCACTTTCTGTGCTTGTGCTCAGGGATAGCAGTGGAGAAGCAGCAACCAGAATAGAAGGGGAAAAAATTTAAAGGAGCTCTCTCAACTTACCTCAACAAAACAGATCCAAACCAATCCCCATAAGAAAAAGTGACCTCTTTCTTCTACTACTGGCAGAGAAAAATAACAAAGCACTTATACTCACTCTGCAAATAGTCTCACTTCAATAACCAAAGATAATGGGGGCAGAAATGGCCCTCAGTGCCTGCTTGGAGTTTGGAAGACAAATAGTAGGTAGCATGGAGGTTACTTTGTACAGCAGCAGTGGTACCCTGTAATGCCCGCAGTTCTCTGGACAAAAGGACAAAAGGTCCCTAGTAAAAGCAGAATAGCAGAGGGGTTTTTTTGGCATGTTTTGAAACACTGGAATAGTCTAGTTTTCCTCTCAATCCTTGCCTGATTTCAATCTTTCTTTTACCAGCATCACTTTAGATTTTTTTTCCTTAGTGCAGCTCTCTGAAGTCTCCATATTTGAAACTCCTGCCCTAGGAGCAATCCACTTCCCCTTTTAGTCAATACTGCTTTGCTGCTTCCAGTTAGTCCATAACTTGTCCTGGCAAAGTAAACTTTCCTTAGTTTTTCAGCCTCTGCCTCTCCCTTGCTAGTACTGACAGATCACTGCTCTCTCCTCTCCATCAACAACTCCCATTTCTCTCACTTTCTGCTTAGGCAGACATCTGCTTGCAGGCATTTGTTGATTTTATTTTCCTTTATAAATAAAACCCTAGCATTTTCTGTGAAGCTAGCTTATTTATGTGACAAATATCTACACGCTAAGATGTTTTCAAGCTGAAAAAATATGGCCATATTTTACTAAATTACCTATTTAACTAAAAATTATACCATGGATTTTGAAATTATGGTAGTTTAAAAATCTAGTCTGAAGCAACCCTTAATATCACAAATTCCAAGAAGCATCCCCCAAAATACAGCATAAGGCAGCAATTAGCTCATTTAATTACAAAAAAAAAAAAAAAGGCAAAAGAGAAGAAAAATCCTGAGGTGTTCTTTAAACCAGGTGTGGAAGATGAGTCAATTAAAAAAAAAGAGGTAAACCTAGCTCATTTTGGTTGAGCTGTAGAGGAACTATTTTCTGTTCTTCAGGGAAAATGAGAAGCACCATAAACTGATCTATCACAAGATCTTCAAAATTTAGTGCCTGATGTATAGACAGATGATTTTAAAACTTTTGTCAGACATTTGGTGAAAAGGCATTAGGAAAGCTTGAGAGATATAGGGGGAAAATACAAAAGTATGGACATTCTATTGCCACAAAACCATCCAGCAATGTACCTGCTTCTGACAAAAATCGCACTTCAGAGACATGAATTAATTTGGATTTAATAGGAGTTTGATGTGGAAGAGTATGCAGATTAAGGCCTGAAGCATGGACACAAAAATAAATACAAAGTGAAGATAGACTGGAGCATCAGAACTCCTTGATGCTAGAACTGTGCCATGAGAGAATGGCAGGTGAATGGGAAAGTAAAGATCATAGTAATGATAAAAACTTTATTTTCTTTTAAGAATTTACTAGACTTTATAGAAAAAAATGGGATTTGCATGGAGGTTTTTATTTATAAATTGGGGTAAAAATGCAGTCAGTGTGTTAATCCTGCAAGGTGAGCTGTTTCATCCCTGGTTTCTACCACCACTGGTTTCACACATCGAAATTATCCACTATTAGCAGAAATGCTAATATGGCAGGATATGCCCCAAGGACTGTTCCCCTCCCTAAGGATTACCCAGACCCAGTTTAGTATGCATATATAAACACAGAAATGTATGCATTTTAGAACAGCTTTAAATTTTATCTCTGACTAGTCATACACTCCAATAGGCTAGAAATGGACCTGAAGGATTCATCCAAAGTTTACTCTGAAGAAGCATCGTGCAAAAGCTGCTGCTGCTGCTGCTGCTGCTGTTATTTAGCCCCATACTTCTGGGATATTCAATTAACACTTGGATTCTAGTTACACCATGTGCTGGGTTTGGCTGGTTGCTGGCTGGGGTTAAACCATGACACAAGGAAATTAAAGTTATGCTGGAGAACATGATATAGAGCTGCTGTCTGTGGAAAAATATCTGGAATATCTGCACTGACAAGGCAAGTTCTCTTTAAAATGGAAGTATACTTCTTCCCACAAAAAAGGCTGAAACTTTTACTCAGTTGAACTAGTCTACTTTCAATAGTGGTACAGGAAACCAGTGACAAGAGAAAGGCTCAGCCAAGTTCAAAGCTTTGTTAAGAAAATGAAGGTGAAGATCCAAACCTTGATGTAGCAGAAATACAGAAACAATTTAAAACTTCAGAAAAATTATTGGAAAAAAATTATTTTGGTAGGGTCAAAAGTTTGCCCAGAAAATTTGTTTCCAGTATCTACTTTATGACTCTGTAAAACAAGAAAAACTAATGAGGACAAGCAAGACCACTAAGATCCATAATTTAGAAACAGTACATGGAGAGTGAAGGAAAAAATATAAAAGTTAAGTGTTAAATAGAAACCTGAGAGAAAATGAATTTCAAAATAACTTATGATTAAATATTACCTTTATATGTGAACAATGCTTAACTTCCAATGGTACTGTGTCTCTACCACCTGTTTCTGTGTATGCATTACCTAAATGATCCAGGGTATCATGTAATTTGCATTTTGGCCTGGTGATTATAGCCTTGCTCAATTATTCCAAAAGATGTCTCTGAAATGCAGTGATCTGGGCTGCAAGTAGAAATGAGATCTGTACCATATCTAAAAGAGAATGACTGCTGGCAGTTTATTCCAATACCTTCTGTAAATTGGATAGAGCAAAGCCAAAAGAGAGGACAGCTCACAAAACTGTGTGTAGAGGGTTGCTATTATTGTTCTGTTCTTTTTTGTTTGTTTGTTTGGGTTTTTTCAGCCTAGATGTGTCAGGTCTTCTTCTGTCTAGAATAAACTCTGGAGTTTCTCCATTACTATGTGTTCCCTTTGGAAAAAGAGGGACACCATAAAAGCATCATGAGAAATTAATTTTATCTTGTCACTCTAAACCTGTCATCAGCTGAAATTAGGCAGCTATACAGGAATTATAAAGCAATTTAGAAGAAAATTACTGGAAATTAAATTCAAGTCCAATATTCATGTCAGTCTGTATTCTAGCTATAAAGTTTTTGTAATAAAAGAACAGGCTTTAATTTATATTTTGCAACTTTTAGAGGCCTTCCACTGTAAGTAGACAGTACAAAACATTTCTGTCTTACTGTATGAAAGTAGGCATAAGGCAGAAAGCATCTGTTTCTTGGGCACCTTCCCCTGCTTCCCACACTCACCCAACCCAGAGCAGCAATAGGCAGCCTGATCATAGAATGGTTTGGTTTGGAAGGAACCTTAAAGATCACCCAGTTCTAACCCCCCTGCCATGGGCAGGGACACCTTCCACTGGACTAGATTGCTCCAAGCCCCATCCAACCTGGCCTTGAACCGTTCCAGGGCTGGGGCAGCCACAGCTTCTCTGTGTGACTTGTGACAGCGACTCATCACTCCCATGGTCAGAATTCAAGCTTCTCCTAATTTCAGATGAAACCCCTACCCACCCCAAACTGCAGGCCTTTGGCAGAACACCACGATGGGGCAGATACTGTGCAGATACTCTCCTCCCTTCTGACCACTTGCCTCCTGGTTTAGATTTGAGCATCACTTTACTTTGTAGGCACTTTGCGGTAATTCAAACTATTTTTAGGTTAGACAGAGCTAATGAATCCTCCCTCATTTGAAAGAAATTGGAATGCTTGGTGCTAAAATGCAGATAATTTAAAGATAAATTTTCTTCTATGGAATATTCATTAGAAAAAAAGCACAATAAAGATTTTCTACAGATACTATAGAGTGAAATATTTTAAACATTAAGACAAATCAAAGGGTAACTGAAACAATATTGGCTCACGACTAGTGAGCCAGTTTATATATGCTGAACAAATACTTTACAGGAAAGGAGTTACAAAGAAGTATGTGGAATTTAGTGAAGACAGAGCCACTAACACCTACATAGGGAAACAACCTGCAAGAACAAAGCTGAGCAGCTCAAAGCCAAGCCTGGTCACTGAGTCAATGCATGAAAAGGCAACATCCATATCCACCAATATGTGTTTTATTTCTTTTGGTTTATTTCACCATATGTGTCCAATTGAGAAGTAGTAGGAAGAGCACTTTGGATGGAGAGTGGGCAGGGGTAGATAGGGGCTCTCCAGCAGCATCTTGAGTGAGTTCAGCCACCCAGAGCAGCTCCCACCCTGTCCATGCCCCTTTCCCTGAGGTCCTCCATAGGAAACAATAAGAATCACATTTTTTAAGTCACACAACCTATTATTTTTTTATAAGCCACCAAAATGCTGACCAGTATAAAACTGAAGGCAAGACATACACCAGTGATTAAAAACATAAAGCAGTATTTTGAGGGTGAAATCTGCCTATGCAGAGGATCAGCTTAACGAATACATAGCTCTGAATTCTATTTAAACCTTATTTTAAAGAGCTATAGTGGAGACTAAGTCATGTAAAGAAGTAAGCTTATCTTCAGAGGCCTTGGAAAAAGAAATGCACATTAAGAAATACAGGGAATCTTATAAGGAAACAATTAATCATAATGTAGTAATTTGGTAATAAACAATTTTCAGTGTAGTGATAACAAATTGTTTCTTTTTAATATCATGATGAAGACTGCACAGCTTAGCCTACTAATATCCTGGATGCAATGCAGTGATTTTAAATCATGTACCTACGCCAGATAGGGGTTTTTGGCACGTTCTCTGAAATTAGTAGGCCACTGCATGAAACCAATTTCTTCCTGCACATGGAGCTTTAAAGGTGAACAGAAGTGTGTGTTTACTTTGTTTTAATACACAATTCCTCAGCACTGTCTAACGCTTTATGTTGTTCTTTGTCTCCCAAATGATGCAGCAGAGCAAAAATTTGTATTTTTATTCGTATTTTGAAGGAATATAGACATTACTAATCTATCGGTGCCATAGATAGTTTCAGTAGAATTGACCTTAAATTGTACTTTTGAAAAGCTCTTGTAATTAAAAGGCAACTGACTCAATAGGCTGTCACAGAGTCCTTATTACTAGAGTAAGTGAGGAATCCCAGCTTTATTTTAACCAGTTTGTGTCTTGGGGAGGAGGAAGGGGAAGCACATTAACTGATTAGGATTTATCATCAAGTTGATCTATCAGATACCAAGTCTTGGGGGTTAGGATTTTTCCTTTTGTTTCTTTCTCTCATGGAATATTGTCCCATCTGTTGCTAAGAAACCATAATGACCGAGAGAGAAAAGTTGCCTCACTCAGCGAAGCGGGAGGGTAGTGCACCTGGCTGCACTTCTCTTACCTGAGGGTTTCTCTGAGGGGCAAAGAAACCTCAAGAATTTTGCTGGAGGAAGGGGTTGGGCGTAGCTCCTTTCTCTTGCTGTCAGAGTCATAGGAGGACAGTGGAGCTGCTGCTTAGTGGGGGGAGAATTTGCTGCTGCTGCTGGAGCCCTGTCCTCCTTCTCCTGCCATGGGTCAACCTTTGCACGTGAGAGCAGCCATTGAACTGGGACCCAATTAACACCATATCTCATTATCTCATTAAAAAGAAAAAGGGACCTTCACCATCTGCTCAGGTGCTTCAGGGGAGACTCCAGGACCTGGAGCCCCTACCCCTTCCCAGGGAGACTCTCCCTGCTTGTTTGGGAGCCAGGCTGCTGTTGCCCAGCCCCTGCCATGTCTCTGCTACTGCTCCCGGTTTTTGCTGCACACCCCCTGCATGCCGGGACATTCCCCACGGCTCCAGCTACGGCTGCAGAGTTTCTGCTTGTAGTAGTTTCATGTTCGCCAATTTTGGCCTTTCCCGGGCAATGCACCAAATATGTGATGGTTTCAGTGTTTACCTTTTAGTGAGACATGACTAGGGGAAAATAAAAAGCAAAACAGGCCTGAACTTTAAAAGTTACAAAGATAATTTATTTACACAAACCAAAGAATGAAGAAAAAAAGGAAAAAAAAAAGATGAAACTTCAAAACTCTTCTCTTCCTTCCCCCCACAAGTGCTCACTTTCCCACAAAAAACATAGAGAGACAAAACCTTTGATTTTCAGTCAGTTTCACCATTTGAAAATAGTCTTTCATCAATTCTTTAGGAGAGGAGTCTCTTTCAGTTTACCATGGAATTTTCCCCCACTGACAACTTAGAACAGTTCTCAGCTCTTACAGAAACAGCCACCCAGGGAGACCCTGCTTCTATGAAGTCTCCTACCATTAGCAGTTTCCCAAGCTGCTTATGGGTCATGGGAACTTAGGCATCTGGGGTGTCACCTTTTAAAGATGTACAACTCAAAGGCAACAGGATTTTTCATCTCAAGGAACCGAAATGTCTTCAAACTTCTTCACTAGTGCAGAGGGCTTCTCATTTTTCTCTGTTCAAGTATCTCACAAGACCTATCACTTAGTCCATCACAAACACATTTGCTCAAAATCTACGCACAAATTTGAAAAACATCTCCCCAAATGCATATGTTTCCCATGATTTAAAAGATAATCTACATGTAGAGTTCATTTCCACAGCTCTATAAGAAGTCCAGCCAGCAGGCAACTCCTCCATCCTTCCTCTAATTAGTCTTTCACTCACTCTCTCCATCTGACTGTCATGCTGGGTCTTCTCTATGTTCACTCTGTCCCTCTCTTCTCTCTCTCAGGGAAGTGTTAAGTCTTGAAAGCTTCATGTTGCTAAGAAAGGGTTAAATCTGCCCAGGGTCTTTCTCTCGCTGGCTGTAGCTCACAGGTGTTATATTTCAAGGCCCACGTGGGTGACAGGGGTGTGGGCGGGGGAAACAGGCTTAGGAACCGTGGTTGGATCACTTCCCCCACCCCCAGTCTGATCCAAAGTGGACCCAGCTTCAGACTTGCTTCCTGGGGCCCTGGGATGAGGCCTGGGGGGAGGGGGGGCCATGGTGGAGAGAGCCTCTCCTCCCCTGGGCCAGCGGCACCAGCAACCAGGGCCCAGGCCATGGCCTGGCCAGGGTCAGCTGCCAGGGCCCTGGGCTGCAGCCTCTTTTCTTTTTCATTCCCCGCGGTAGCTGGCGAGGGGAAAAGGAGCCTGCTGGAAATGGCCAGGCCCAGCCAGCTCCCCCACTAGCAGCGGCTCCCGGGATCCGGCCGGGCCCAGCCCTGGCCATCCAGGGGGCAGCGGGGCCTGGCCTGGGGTCCACTGCTGCCCAGAGAGTGTTACCTGATTTCCCAACAAGAAGGAAAAGGGCCAGTCACCTGAGAACCTCTGATTTTAAGGCTGGGTTTTCCAGAGGCGTAACTAGCTCTTCTATTGGTCAACTAAGCAGTCAATATTTACTACAACTTCCTTAGAAAAACTCGCATCCCAAACCACCACACTGCTACATCCCATTTACCATTCCTGGATTTTTCTTGTTCCTTCCATTCCAGCTGCTGCTCTGAGATTCCTGGCACAGCCCATGTCACCATCTGGAGGGGCACCAGGCCCAGCTGCCCCTGGGGGTGTGCAAAGGAAGTCCCTTTTCCATCTCCCCTGCCAGCCCAGCCGCCATTGCCCACAGGCAGAGAGGCGGCCATGCTCACACCACTGCACCCCCAGCTGCCGCCGCGGGGGAGTGACCGTGCCTGCCCCGCCTGGCCAGGAGCCACCAGCACCCCTGCCGGCTGTGACCAGAACTGCACCAAAGGGGAAAGCGCCTGACAGCTGGGAGAAGGCTGTCACTGGGTTTATGGCTCTGTTTGTTCTTGCTGTTGTTGTTTGTTTGCCTTGTTATACATAAATACACAGTAAAGAACTGTTATTCCTCTTCCCATATCTTTGGCTGAAAGCCTCTTAATTTCAAAGTTAAAATAATTCAGAGGGAAGGGAATCATATTCTCCATTCCAGGGGAGGTTCCTGCCTTCCTTGGCAGACACCTATCTTTCAAACTAAGACACCAAACTATCTTTGAAATTTTGAGCATAAGCCAATTTATCCTATTTTTGTATTCTGCCAGTTTTGTATCGTTGTCTTTTTTTCTCACTGATAGGTCATTTCCCATAATTTCTCTCTAGCTTGCCATGCAGAGACGTTAAAGTTTTGTTCTGTAAAACACAGTACGTATTACAGTGCTGATTCAAGAACTGACACATGCTTGCACTGATGTCCTCCAAGGAGATCAGGCACTTTGCAGGATACTGGGGAGGGGAGCAAACATACCAGAACCTGATAAACTGCTACAGGGCATGAAAATGCAAGTAAAAACTTTTGGGGACTCTTAGGACAAGGCAACAAACCTATTTAGCAATGCTTTATAGAAGACAGAACCATCACAATTCTTAAGTGATGGGAATCTTTTATCATGATGATCCTTTTTTTCCCCTTACCTAGTTGCATTCTTCTTGTCTAATTACAGTTACTCTTGCTATATCATTTGAGAACATCCTTACATTTATCTAAAGCTGTTGCTATACATGATTAATCTGCAGCGTGATCCAAGCCTAACATCACCAGCAGCTAGACATGTTCTACACATAGATGTTGTCTACCTGGATGTCAGCAAAACCTTTGACACTGTCTCACGGCATTCTCCTGGAAAAGCTGGCAGCCCATGGCTTGGACAGGTGCACTCTTTCTGGGTTCAGAACTGGCTGGACATCCAGGCTCTGAGAGTTGTGGTGAATGCTGCCACATCCAGTTGGCAGCCAGTCACCAGTGGTGTCTGTTACAGTTTTGAGAGGACGCCCATGCACAAAAAACCTCAAGACACAGTCAGAATAGCAGAGCAAGTCAATTTTATTAGTCACGTTAGAAATAAATACATACTGACCCCTGGATGTTGGAGAAGCAGCCGAGCAGGAGAAGGAGATAGAGCATGGCTCCTGAGAGGGAGGAGCAGGAGGGCAGCACACCTTCAGGGTGTCCCCTGGATGAAAATGCATCATGTGATCCCCTCTTGTCCACCCCAGAACCACACCTTATATCTCCTCCTCAGGAATGGCTGATTTCAACATCATCTCATGCGGGGCCAATGCATGATGAGGTCACAATGGCTGATGATCACACCTCCATACCAACAATGGCTTTATTGTGTATTTTTCCCCCTTCATGGGATAAATCCCACCAGGTGACCAATACATAGTTTCATTTCTGAAGTTTAGTCCTACCAGCTAACACTGCAAACCAAATATGTCAGGCCTCAGACCCGTCTTCAGTCCTTGACACAGTGTCCCCCAGGGATCAGTGTTGGGCCCAGTCCTGTGTAATATCTTTATTGATGATCTGGATGATGGAATTGAGTCTGCTGTTAGCAAACTCACAGATGACACCATGTTGGATCAGTGTTGATCTGCTGGAGTGCAGGAAGGCCCTGCAGAGGGACCTGGACAGGCTGGATCAATGGCCAAGGCCAATGGCATGAGGTTCAGCAAGACCCAAGTGCTGGGTCCTGTACTCTGGCCACAGTAACCCCCTGAACTGCTACAGGCAGGGGCAGAGTGACTGGGAAGCAGCCCAGATGAAAAGGATTAACGGGTGCTGGTCAACAGTGGCTGAACATGAGTCAGCATGCACCCAGGCAGCCAAGGAGGCCAGTGGTATCTTGGTGTCTTACCAGAAATAGTGTGGCCAGTAGGATCAGGACAGTGATTCTTCCCCTGTACCTCGAGTCCTGTGTCCAGTTCTGGGCCCCTTAATTCAGGAACATGGAGGTGCTGGAGTGGGTCTAGGCAAGGGCAACAAAGTTCCTGAAGGGCCTGGATTGCGTGACTTAGGAGGAGTGACTGAGGGAGCGGAGGTTGCTCAGCCTGGAAGAGGCTCACAGCTGACCTTAATGCTCTCAGCAGCTCCCTGAAAGGAGGTTGTCAGCCAGCTGAGTGTCAGCCTTTTCTCCCAGGCAACCAGCAAGAGGATAAGAAGACACAGTCTTAAAATGTGCCAGTGGAGGTTCAGGTTGGACACACCAAGAATTTCTTACAGAAGGGGTGATTGGGCATTGGAATGGGCTGCCCAGGGAGGTGGTGGAATCACTGTCCCTGCAGGGAGTTAAGGAAATACTGGATGTGGCACTCAATGCCATGGTCTGGTTAACAAGGCAGTGTTTGGTCATAAGTTGGACTCAATCTCAGAAGTATTTTTCATCAGCCTAATTGATTTTGTAATACCTTTGTGAAGCAGCAGATAAATACAACTTCTTAGGTATTCCACATTTATCATAGAGATGACTGAGAAATCCCTGGCTACTGTAGGCTCTTGGCTTCAGTAAGGTTACAGTCAGGAGCCTGCCAAAAAAGTAACAAGTTTTAATAAATATACCAAGAGTTTTGCATCTTAAACTGTTTGCTCATGCTGAGGGACAGCTCACTTTTGTACTTCTTGAAGGTAAAAACCCTAAATTGCCTCAAATAAAATCACACAGAAAACTGCAAAAACACATATTTAATTTTCTTCTACTGTATTTTTCCACACTTCTCAGAAATGTTTGGCTTTATGATACCAGCTACAAAACCTACAATTTCTTAGCGATAGATTGAGACCTTCTGGAGACAAGCTATTTGTTCTGTTTCTGCAAAATACAATAGGATCCCAATTCTTAGAAGATTAGGGGAGGTTGTGGACTGCTCTAAAAACCCTCTATGAAGATTTTGCAGAAAAATCCTCAAATTATCATCAAAATTAATATTTGCTTTAGTTTCATTGTATGTCTAATTATGTGCGACAACCAATGCCTAAGATGCACAGTGCAGGACCACAACAATCCAATTTAGCATTCTGCAATAAGGAAAAAAGTCTAAAAATGCCTGAGCCTCAGATATCCTTTACATTTGCATTTTATTACTCTTTCTTTCACTGTTTGGCTGCTCTGACCCTTGTTTTCCATATTTTTGTAATATCAGGGGAAGGCAAAGTAGGCCACTGTATTTCACTGTCATTTACAAGAATGGAAGGTAATACATGCTCAGTAAACAGTGGGCATTTTCAAACTTGAATTCAAACCCAGCACTTCTATATGCCACTGCAATGCCAGGAATGCAATAAATTCCTAACTTTTGCCTTTTGCTTACAGCCACTTGAAGTAGGTAGAAGACCTGATGACTTATTTCACTGCTGTTAGCCATCTAGTCTCCAGCACCAATTAATTTTATTCAGACAATGCTACTGTACTGCTCAGGCAGAGAAGCAGAGCTGCAATTAGATAAGAACCAGGCACAGGTAGTTTTACTTACTTTTAGAATTAGATGACTCAGTCTTGCATTGTTCAGGAAGATGACTTTTTGGTGGGGTTGGGAGGGAGCTGCTTGGTTGTTTTAATTTTCCCTCCCTCTACAGATATATCTTCTAGAACTCCAGGGAGAAATCAGAAAGAAACATGAAAGACTGTATGGCTGAGTGCCTAAAATAGGTTATGATGGAAAAAAAAATTTCAATAACTTCACACAAAACCCTGAGTAACACTTAAGAGCCATGTTTGCATTCTATTCTATCAAATGTGATAAACCAAACAGGAAAATAAAAATATTCTATTTAAGAAAATTTGGGGGGGGTGGGGGGGGTGGGAAGGAAACATAGCATAGAAGTTTACTCTAGATGCAGAAAATAACTGTTTCAATATCACTGTTTCTCCACAGGGCACCATTTCCATGTAAGGCATTAAAAGACTGAACACAGACATCTGGCAATATTGGAATATATCCATCTTGCTCCAGCTTTTATATTAACAGAAGCTATTCTTTAGACAATATTTATCAATATATCAAATTATACAACTAAACAGATACAAAAGTCACATAGAGATCTGAGGATTGCTCAGTTTGGAATTAATAGATGCAGTTTCTTAAGCCTTGCAATGTGTGACAAGATTTATTGGCTGGTTTTTTTTGCGGGGGGAATGGGAAATATTAGCATGTGTTTGTGCAGACTTATTTTAAACCTTTGTTTACCAATAAAATGCCCAATTTACTCACCCCTGCCCCCCAAAATCCCAAACAACTACACAATTAAAGCAAACAAAGGTGAGGGATCCAGAGCTTGCTTTACTTTTCATGATTTTGTCACTCAAAACCTGACATGTCTCTAAAGCAACAGGAAACAGTAACACAACAAAACATAAAATTATTTCTAACCTTATTTTGAAGGGCAGTTTTATTTGTTTTCTTTATGATTAGAACTAGCAATTTTATCCTGAGGCCCACTTCTGAATCTCAGATGTCTTTTGTTGAGTGTGCCATCTTAAGACTCCCCAGACTAGGGACAATTCATCTGTAAAAGTGAACACTGCAACCTAGACTTTGCTCTGAAAACAGCTTCTCATCAGGATTTTAGAAGACAAGGAATCACAGAAACTCAAACTGCACCATATCTGCAATTTCCCTGTAATTCCAAAGTTTACCTACTAACCATGGTCTCACCCTTTCCTTGTATCAATTCAATTCTAACTTTGCTTTTTGACTTCCTTCAATGTCATAAGACAGGTCATAGAAACTATTTGATTTTTAAATAAAACTGAAAATGTGTTTTTATTTCCAGTTCAAGTGTTATCTGTCATCCACATCAAATTTTCACGTAAGATTTGTCCATGTATTTTCAATTCACAGTCCAGCCTACTTAAATGAAAAAATAAAAAACAAACAACAAAATCCCAACTTATTTTACATTGAAAACTGAAGCATTTTCTCCTATGTTAATCTCAGTTCACAACTCCAGAAACATTTACTAACAACCTTACAAGTTGTTTTTTGAAGGACTTACAGAAATTCAGTATCTCATTACTTGAGACACTTGATTCAAACAATTAAAATATCTGACTCAGAATGAGATACTTGATTCAAACAACTAAAAGATATCTGACTCAGAATAATATGCATCTTTGAGTTTATGTAGCTGCCTTCTCAAAAATGCAAAATCTTCAAACTGTTATAGATACTTTATTGCACTCTTTTTCTCCAGAAAATCACAAAAGACTAGGTAGAAAAGGGAATATTCAAAAGCAACCAGGAGACAAACTAATCAAAGATTTAAAGTTTCTCTTTTCGGATGCCCACATACATGCAGGTGTTTATATTATGCCCTAGGGACTATAAACAGCCAATTAAAGCCATCTGTAACCTGTACTCAAAATGGAAAGTAGTAAGAAAAACACACAAACACAATACATTTGAGACTGCATTTTTATTTTTCTGTTGATAAAACCCAAAGATCCTTCACAGCAGCAACAGATGCAGGAGTTACTTGCAGAAATGATATCTCTTCTTATATCTGTTTGTGTACCCAAGTATGAGAAGTGTGTAGGGACTGCATATTAACACAGTACAGGCACTGCTCAGTAGTAATAGCCATCAAGTTTCTTGGAGTATTTTAATCGACCCTTTCCTTACTATTGAAGGGTTCTCATAGTATCAAAGATGATTATTAATTAGTGCACTGTTACTGACTTTTGTTACTGCGCTTTAAAAACATTTTATCAAATTCTACATGTACTATTTATATGCTCAGATACACCTCTCCATATTTTGTAGTAATTGACAAACCATAACCAAATGCTACAATTCAGAATGAAAATGCTACTGCATTTAGCAGGTCGAACTGCAGTAAATATTTCATTAGAGTAACAAAACACACCTCTTGTTCAGTAATAGAAGGGATACAGTTTGTAAAATGAACATTCCTATCTTGTATCCATACCTTTCTGTAATATATATATATTTATATATGGTTCTAAAACATATCTCTACTAATCAACAATTAAATTAAAACACGTCCACAATTGATCTAACTAGTGATTTTGGTCTCAATACTTTAAACATTAGTTGTTCCACAAAAATATACAATTCAACAACATGGTTGTACCAGTAACATGAGGCCTTTTGAAAGAGGCCTATGATATAAAACCAACCATGCAATTCAGTGCTCAATGTCATTTAACTGATAAATATTTATATTGCATTTTCAAATTACCAGTATCTCCCAAACTTCTCTTTGCAGGCTTACCATGCTTACAAACATGCAAAAAGCAATTACATTTCTCACTTGCCCATAGCAGCCCCCTTTTTTTTTTTTTTCATATAGGTCAACTGACAAAGCACAAGCTTCAAGCTGTCATTTTTAGATTATTAACCTTTTCCTTTCTTTCACATATTGCTTCATGTGAAATAAGACTAGGGATTAACCACATAGCAAGAACTGCACTTTTCAGTTTAAGCCTCTAAAAATCAAATTACTAACAGTCAATTAGGATGTACTCATAGCTGCCATACAAGTGAACTGATACCCAGTAGACAATGAAGTTAATTCTTCAGAAGGTGAAGCTTAAAAAAACCCAAACCAAACCCAAACCCTGAACCACACAAGTACAGCATCAAGCCTGGTAGATTCAAAAAAGTGGATCTCTGTTCAGAAATTTTCAAACTTGTACACAAAACCCATGCCACCATCAAGAACACATGAGATAAGACAGTAATTGTTTACAGATGGAGATGTCCTTGTTTAGCAATCATGATGCAGTACTTCTGTAGTACAAACAAGAATCCCCCAAGTCAGAGGCAGTCAGTAATAAAACCCCAGACAAGTTCACATGTCACAGTAACCTGGCATATAAAACTCAGAACGTTTTAGTAACAATAACAATCAGTAATTTAGGTACTAACAATTCTAGAACCAATAGAATTCAATGTGTAAATAAGACTACAATAAAAGATACTAGAAAGACAAGAATGGTATGACAATTAAGATGAATAATTCTTTTACACAGCAGAAAGTCAGGGAAACATCTGGAATTCTTTCGCCCTGCATTTATGTATCTTCTGTTTCTCAATATAAAAATATATCTAGAGAGTCAATCCAGAACTGCATACAGCAATCATGTTTTTCCCCATAACTGCTTTAAAATTAGTAGAAAATAATGTAAATTACAGGAATGATTGTTGCAAATTTGTAAATGTTGGCTATTACAACATCATTATGTAAGAACACCAACTGTAAATTATTTACAGGAGAGGTAATACAATTTCCAGAGTAGTGAATTATAATTTAGCAGAAGTGTAAAAACAATGTACCTACCAAAAACACTACAAAATCTGGTATCATCATCAGCTATACAGTAGATTGTGATTACATTTTGTAGTTGACATACAACATAGTCTTAAGAAAAGTGCCAAAATACTGCTACATAAGAATCTTTTTTTTTCAAAAATCAGATAGCAAAACCCCTGGCATATTCTATATTAATGTCTAAAGAAAACAGGCAAAAAAAAAAAAAAAAGGATGCTGATTGTACAACTATGTCTTATTAAATGCCTTTGAAAAATCTGTAAATTCACTTTCTTAAAAGTCTGACACAAGATTTATCAAAAAAATCAATAGAAATATCACCATATATGCTTTTCCAGGGCATTTTAGGCCATTCTAAACCTACACATTCCTCCTAAACTGTGAAACACAAGGAGATTGAAAACATGCTGAAACTGGCTGAACTGCTGAGGATTGTTGTGATCAGTGGCAAAATGTCCTGCCACATGCCAATCACTACCAGTGGCCCTCAGGGCCCATACTGGGGTCCATACTCTTGCATGTCTTTAATAACAACCCAGGGGATGGGACAGATCACACTCTCAGCGAACCATTCAAAGGGACCTCAGCAGGATGGAGAAATGGGCAAACAAGACTCTCATGAAGTTCAGCAAAGAAAAGTGCAAAGTCCTACACTGGGGGGAATAACCCCATTCACCAGTACAGACTGGGGGACTGAACAGCTGCAAAGCAGCCTTGCAGAGAACAAGAGGAAGCCATGAGTCATCACATGCCCTTGCAGCAAAGAAGCCAAACAGTCTCCTGGTCTACACTGGAAAGACCATTGCCAACAAGCAGAGGGACGGGATTCTTCCACTCTGCTCAGTCCTCGTGAGACAACTCAAGTGCTGGGTCCAGTTTTGGGCTCCCCAGTCCAAACAGAAATAAGCATACAAGAGTGAGTCCATGTGAGGGCCACAAAGGTAAGTGATTGTGGTATCTTACAGACAAGGAGACGTTGGGAGAACCAGGATTGTCTCTCTTGCCTGGAGAAGAGAAGGCTTGGGTGATCTTACTAACCTGTGTAAATGTCTGAAAGAGAGGAGTAAAGAAGAGCCTAACTCTTCCCAGTAAATCTAGTGACTGGACAAGAGGAAGTGGGCACAAGTGGAAATAAGAGAAGTTCTACTTAAACATAGGAATGGATCTTCATAGTGTAAGGGAGAGCAAAGCACTAGAACAGACTGTCCAGAGATCTTCTGGAGTCTCTATCCCTAGATATGTTTAATAAGCCAGTTTGTCACACTCCTGAACAACCTGCTCTAGCTGACCCTCCTCTGAGCTGGGCAATGGGGAATGGACTAGATCTAGTCCCTCCAACCTCAATTGTTCCACGATTCTATGAAAAGGACAGGGTCTTATGACAGGCATTGGATCAACCGAGTCACAAAGAAACTATAAAATGTAAAAGGAATATATATTTTCTCTTTAAATTACTGCACACTGTTAATTTTGCTGCCTTCGTTTTGCCGATCTCATTTTTTCAAATCTTGATTCCATTTCTTCAAGGACTTTTGGTGTGTATCGCACAACTAATTTAACCTTTCCTTGAGCTGCCTTCAGCAGTTCTACTGCTTTTTCATGGTGTTCGCCTTCAACACTCTGTAAAATATAAACCATTTAGTATTAGTAAAGACACAGACTGAAAACCTATTTTTTCATTTTTTTGTACAATTCTATATAAACAATTATAGTTATGTATCTATTTATATGTACTCTATTTTCAAGACTGCATAAGGAAAATGTAATGCAATTTCAGGACTTATGTTTCAACAAACCAAGTGAGGTGATGATAAAAATGCTAATTAATATTAGCAAAAGAATAGTGCAAAAATCTTGTTTAGATTTATGTTGAACAATTAAATTCTCTAACTTTAGTCAATTATGAAATTACACTTAAAAATCAAAAGCTTTGGAGGAATACTTACTTAAAATTTAATACTATTTTTCTTCTTTTGCATGCATTTTAAATTTAGCAGTCACCCTCAATTTACTTAATAAATTGCCACAGACCACTCCAAGACAGTTGCTTCTTGATGTTACCTTGCATCACAACAAGGCAAAACAGCGCTTACTGGGTGCTTGCAATGGAGCAACTAACATGTAGTGTGTTGCTTATCTTAATGCTCCACATGTCTCTCAGTAAACCCAAGACATTCAAGTTCACTTCCTCTAAGCTGATTATCAATAACCTAATCTAACTCAGGAAGACCAGAATAAAAATGCTTTCCTAAAACAACTCTCAGAATTTCTTAGAATTAAATTAGATTCATCTAATTACAATTTTTAAACAACAGTTTTCAAAAAATGCATCCAATTATACATTCCTGGACAGCATATATTTTATCAGCAAAACTTATTTCTCCCAAACTTATTAAACACAATGATGGGACTACTCCAAGCCTACCTCCCACTGGTGCTATTAGAAGCTAGAAGGCAGGTGATGTACCTGTTGATTGGAGGGTTTCCCCATTACTATAAAGTTGCTTACAGAAAGAAAAACAACAGTTAAAAAAAACCCAAGTTATTTCTCTTCTATCAGACATACATTTGAATGTTTTCATTTTTGTTATTCAAGTGGATGTGTAGGCTGTTCAGTTTAAAACTGGTAATAAAAGGTTTGTAGAGTTCTGTTTAATTCTATCAAAACACCTAAAATTCTGGAGCACACTCAAGATCTCCCATCTGAAAATATAAACCTGTTTTTCAGTCATATTACTTGCAGTCTTGGCAGCAGCACTTTTTATTATTATTACAGTATAAATTACAATCACAAGAAAATGCCTGTCGTGTTATGATGACAGGATTCCATCTGTAAATATGGACAATGGTTTTTCTGCGACTACATTAGCATTCGTAACAGCAATTTATGCAATCACTGTATTCTTACAATGGCTATATATATTTATACATGTGCATGCACATATAGAGTCACTGTTAGCTGTACCAACTGCCTGATGATCAGGTGCAGTTTTGGGTGAAACAGTGGTTTTGTTGTCTTTAAGAGAGTCTGTGGGTGACGAGGGACTCGTCTGAAGACAGTTTTGCACCAGTCCCTTAATGTTTCCTAATAACAGAAGGCTAAGGCAAGGACAGTTGCATCACTACAGCTATGATTTCTCTTATGTCTCTTGAAAAGGACAGCTGGGCTCCAAGGTAATAGTCAGGAGCCAAGTATGTCACAGATTTGTGCTAGCCAGGAGTCCCTAGAGTACAGATACCCAGTATCTGTACTCAGTCACTATTCCTTTCAAGAGTCAAAAACCCCCAGAATCTAGTTTGATCCTCAGTCTTAAAATAAAATTTGGTTTACAGATGTAATGATCAGAATATTAATTTTAAGCCTGCATAGAGCCTCTCTGTAAATAAAAGCAAGTATTTGGGAGATACTTACATGTATTTGACTGAAAGCTGTCTCAAGTCAAAGCCTGCCCATAACCTTTTCTTTCCAGCCTCCCTTTGTTTTACTTTTTGTATTGTTAATTCTTCAGAAGAGGATACTTACTAAAAAAAAATCCCCATCAGCACTTGAGACATATTTTTCTTAAAATACAGTAAAAAGCCTGCTTCTGAAGCACAGGATAGCTAAGTGGAAGGAAAAAAAAAATACCATACAAGGTAACACCACCTTGTAGTTCCATCTCATTACAGCTTTCATCATGCAGTAGCATTTTTATTGGGAAAAATGAGAATCTGGTCAACCAAAAGCAACACTGCATAATTTACTACCTACCTTAGAAGGTGCAGAAAACTCTTATTAGTAAAAATCTGCATCATGAAATTTTGATGAAAAAGGAAGGCCGTTTGTATTTTACAAAATTCTTTGACTACATTTATATAACCCCTCAGAATTGGAAATACTGATATAGATAGTACAGTCCCTTTTTGAGACAGATAAACAAAGCATAAGCTTAAAAGTCTCAATGCACACAACTCTACAGAAACCTAAGCAAATTTCTTTTGAGAGGACAAAAAGAAACTATTTTGTCAAGTCTAGAAGATGCAACCAGCTTGTGCCACGTGTGTTCTCTGTGCCCCCTCAAGTGGAAACAAGCCGTTACTGCTACACAAGGAAAAGAAAAAAGCAGCTCCTACCACTCCGTTTACAGAAAGCAGCTGGTCTCCACGTTTCAGGCCTCCATGTCTGTCAGCTATACCTCCAGGGATAATTCGAGAAATATAAATTGGAGAATTTTGTTCTTTGCCTCCCATAATGTTGAAGCCAAGACCTTCTTCGGTTTTGGGTAGTTCTACCACTCTGGGATGAGAATGACCTTCACTAGCAGCAAATGCAGCTACTGTAGCCTGTGAGAAACAAGATTTTCTCATTTATAAGAAATTAAATATAGTCCCTTTAGCTAGACACAGTGAGCAGGCTGAAAATGTATTTTATCTCAAGGTACTTAAATATTAAGACAAATGAGAGAATTAATTCCCTACATACCAACACTAGCACGAAAAATTTAGAACTCCAAGAATAAAACTGACATGAAAGAAATTTAAAAACAACAAGTCTTGTTATACCTTTTAATAACCTGTTAAGCTTATCCATTTTATCAGACATGTGGATAATATCCTTCTGAATGTTATATAATCTTCTACTTCTGAAGTAATAAACTATTGTATTTTTTGCAAGTTATAGTTTGGCTTTTACCTTTGCTGTTGCATTAGCTCTAACTTCTGGGCTACTGCTGATATCCACAGTTTCATATACATGTTCATACACCTTTAGAAACAAAACAGTTTCAGTATGAGTAAAGCAGGTATTTTTCTGCTTAGATAATGTAACAAAATATTAGGTGCAACTCAAAACTGTGTAAATTAAAAGTACAGACTTCTAATGTTACTCCCTGATTCACAACAAGGACAGGCAACATTCTATGAAGAAACAAATCTCTCAGCATCTTTATTGCTCAGTCTCAGCCTAAGTCTTCCCTCCTTCCACAGTATTCAGACTTCACCAGGACTTTGGAAATGCTTATGGCTTGGCTTGCAAGCCTGACTCAAGGCATGATGACTATTTTCTCTTGCTTGATTCAAGCTGGAACTCTTCAATACGGTTGCACGCAAAACCACTTAAGGGCAGTTCTTCAAGGCTTTGCTGACAACACATCCCTCCCCGCAACTCCCAAATTTTCCTTCAACTTTAGCAACTAACTGAATATCTTATGAAAAAATAGGATTGAAAACACAGAGACAGTAAGAATACTAATGCTAAGGAGGTGCTTGCACTGAAGGCTAACCCACATCTTCTCATCTCCCTGCCAACCATTTGTACTTGCTAAGCAATAAGTACAGCGTCCTCAACAGGACGAAAACATCAAGATGACACCTGTGTCTACAAACAAATTTTTTAAATCATTCCAGCTGTTACTCTTATCATCAGTATTAACACAAGCAACAGCAATAGCAAGGCACATCCAATCACCTATAAGTCTCCAAAAGAATACCTGGAATGAAGATGAGGTGGCACAAGACTCCACCTAAAGATGGTGTGCATTTAGCTTAGAAATAAAATAGGCATTTGTCTATTCTTTGTCTATTCTCATATACCAACTGGATAACATCCTGTTAGGTGTTAGGACAGACTCTCAAAATAACCTTTAAGAAGTGATTTGCTACTACGCCATTATTTTATACACCTATGGTGTCCCAAATTATTTTATTTTGAAAGTACTTAAAAATAAGGCTTGTTCTATTAAGCTCTGTAAATTAAATTCAGCTTTATGAAGTTCAAAATCAACTTACTGCACTGGGCACAAAAAGGACAAAGAAAATCGTACTTGACTAATTGAAGGTAACTGCTTACATCAAGCTAACTTACCTCTCTTACAGCGTTACAGAATTCACTTTGAAGGACCCTTTGCAATGCCTGTAGCTTTTGTGGTGGCACTTCTCCACTTCTCTGTAATTTTTCCAGCAATTCAATTGCTCTGCAGATGTCTACGAAAAAAATAAAGCACTAGTAATATGGGTTGTTGTTTGGTTTTTCTCTTTTTTAATTAAGTTAATGGAGCAGTCTGTGCATATGCATTTGCATACACTTTAAACTATGCTTTAAGTTTTGTTTCCTGTAAAACTATGTATTTACAAAAATCTACAATAAAACACTATACTTTCAGCCTGTTATAAATCAACCACAGCAACAACCCTGTAACATATCTGGAGCTATCACTGACATATGCATATTGCAAAGACAATCCAATTTTTTCTCAAAGGAGTGAAATATTAGTATGTGTATTAAAGTGCTGGTAGTGTATACTTCATGATACTCTGTGGATAGCATTTTGTTAACACCAGCTATAATATTATCGAATATGCTGTCTAACATTCCTTTTATATTCAAAAATTAGTTCGATAAGGTATGCTCAATACTTCCCATAGAAAAGGGCTGAGAACTATCTAGCCTATTTCTTTTCCCTCCTCAAGTGCTTATAAAACCAACAGAACTCTTTTTGATATTCTCAGCTGAGAGACAATATCTCCATGGTCTAGAATACTGAACCCCAAACCCCTTTCAGTTCCTTGAAATTTGTTCCTATGAGTTCACATTGTCCATTTTCTCATAAATGCTGCTTAGTGGAACTGAACTCTATGAAGGATTTGATTCCAGACCAGTGATAGGCATCAAATGCAATGTGACATTCTCCTGGCAGCACCATAAGAGTAGAATACATTCACATTCCTCACTTGTTATTTCCAAACTGTTACATTAGTGATTATTCTGAAACACAGAAGTGCTTGAACAGAACTGGAACAGTCTCTTAGAAGAGCACATAGACAGGATTGTTTCATTATCAAAAAGACAAAAAAGCAGTAATTGATCTACTATATAAAATAAGGCACAGATCATTTTAGAACAGGATGAAGTCTGGGACACTGCTATGTCACAAATGCATTACTTCCTTTTTTCTGTAATTATCCTCTAGGTACCCATTTTTCATGTGCATGCACATCTACTCAAAGGTATCATGTCAGCACAGAGGATGTGCAGTAGCCATGAACTTCTAAAATATGAGTGTAAAAAGAGAGCACTTTATATAACAGGATGAAAAGGTAATGGTGTGCACATTCTGAAATTAGGGTGAAGTGCATGGGCAAGACACAGCCCACAGCAACGTTCTGTCCACTCCCACGAATTATCAGACACATCTTACAAACTACTAGATTGAGACCAGGTCATGCAGTTGCTTAAACAAGGTATACCTTAACCACACAGACTGGTCATCTATGGACTGGAAACAAATCCTTTGTGGAAAAACACTCAAGTACTACAGCTATAAGGCTCAAATTATTTCTGATGATAGTTAACATTTTCATGTGCCATGAGAACTTGGTGTTTTCTGACAAGCATTTCCAAGCTTCACAAGCATCAGTTATCTAAAGCAAAATCAAAACCTAAATTATCTACTAATAATCCCATGTTCTACAGAGAACACATTTTACACAGGCATGCATATTTGCTATTTGTATAATTGCAAAATGAAAAAAAACCCCACACTTTTACAGCTTATTTCCTAATACATATTTTATATTTAATTTAAAATCCAAAATAGCCGGTGAAATTAAAGACATTCTAGATGATGCAAAATCACCGACGTTCTCAGTAACCTCTGTGTTCAGCAACAGCAGTACTGATTCATATAGTACTTAATTAATGAAACAGCCCACTGATCAACTTGAAGTAGTATGATCAAGTGGCAATCGCAGCATTTCCAGTCCGACAACATTCCACATATTAATGAGAAATGTCTAGCAAATCTATAAATTAAAACACTGCTATCATTTAAATACCTGCAGATGTTTTCAGATAAATGATTATTATATGCACATAAATATGCATGGCTATTCCATATAGCCATTCTTGAGCCTATGGCCTATGAACTACATTAAAATGTAAGATGTACAAACTTGTTATCAGTTTGATTAGGATTCTGCAAGAAATTTTAAATGGTGACAGCAATGTACTGATACAAGGAGTAGCTGTAGAAATGAAGACACCAGAATTCCATGTGATAATTTTTCTTTTTTTCACCTTGATGTTTTATCATTAAATTAGATATGCTTCCTACCTGTATGTGTTAATAGACAAATCATTTAATGACACAGCACTTTTTATCCTAAGGTAAAATTGGTTTGTTTGGGAACCAGCTGTGTCTTTCATTAACTACAGACTAAGAACACAGAATCAGCTTTTCAAAAAGTGATTAGGATACACTGAACTGGATTCATTTTAGATGAGAGCAAAGCACTTTAATAAAAATGTGTTTTCAGATCAAAGGACCAAACTACTGCTATAAAGTAAAAACCCAGAGCAGTCAGACACAGCATGAAAGTTAGATCTTCAGTATTCAATAAATCTTTTATCACACCACACTTCTTACTCAGGTAGATAGAGAAAATAGATACCATCAGCAGGACACTTTGCTCTCAGCAGTTTACTTGTACGTTATTGAGAGGATCCCATTATAGCAGTGTCAAGTGCAATCCAGCACCACCTTCTTCAACTGAACTGCACTGCACACCACAAGTCAAAAGCTGAATATTCCATCTATCCCAGCAATACTGCTTTAGGAAAACGAGTTTTGCTAGGAATAAGGGGCAAAACACACCTTCTTTCGTTTTTCAAGAAAAGCTTGTTGACTACTATGTCAAATTACACAAATTACTGTACAAATTACTGATGTAATTTGCTTCCTCCGGAATTACAAGTTGGAATATGATTAGCTGAAAGCTGTCTTCCTTACAATATAAACGCTATACCTTAGTGAACTGTTCAGCACCAGAGACCAAAATGAATAGTACAGAAGTGTTCCAATGATGAATTTCAAAAAGGATTGACGTAGATGTAACTCCAGAGGCAGACAATTAAAAAAACCAAACCATAAAACTAACTGTATAAATGAATCCATACATAATGGAAAAATTACTTTTCCTCCTTTTTATACCACATTGCCTGTTCTTCACAAATTTTTTGTGATCATGGATACTAGATTGAAATCCTGAAAAAAATAAACATTTAAACTAAAAGAATGTCGAGGGGAAAAGCCGGCAAGATGCTACCACTCCAAGCATGTGACCAAAATACAGAAAGGGAAAAAATGCAGCATCCTCACAGATACTCCTGATTAACCACCTCCACTGCTTATATTCAAGTATTCTAGATTCCTAAGCTGTATGTAGAGTTAGCACATGCTACCACTAAACTGTAAGAATAATTGAAATGTTAACTGTTGTTTCATTCCTGCCCTCTAGTGAATCTGGGTGGTGGTGTTTGCAATGCAGCTTGGAGGAAAAAAGACAAAAGAATTTTCAATTGCCCTGGTGGTAAGCATAAGTAACAAATTGAAATCAGCTCATTTACTACACTATTCTCTCTTTTCTTATACTATATGCTAACAACATTAGTGACAGTTCACTTTCAAGCTAATTATGACTCATCATCAGGTTTTGTGCAGTCAACCCTACACAATTAACAGTTACTTATTTCTGTAAATAAGGCTCTTGCTTTTGTAGATCCATTATAAGGTGCTCTCTTTTTCTTCTTTTCTTAAAAAGACCAATATGCCTGAAGACCAAATAGCTCCTTTGTTTCATTGATCCGTAAGTAACTCTGCAGATTTGTTTGTTTTCATGGACGGAGCATAGTGGCAGGGTAATGAGGTGAAGGATAGGATCTGTGTCAAGTCTGCAGACCGTCCAAGCGCAACTAATCCACTGCTGAAGCAGCTGCCCTAATTAACAAGCTTTGGAGTAGAGAGTAGATGAGCTGCAGTGTGAAGCAAAGACCTTACATAACTCACTATTTACAGGCCAACTCACACATTACAAGTGGTTCCTTTGTGGAATGGGAAGCAGGGCTAGCAAAAAAGAATAACTGAGTTCTTCAGTAGGTAACACGACAGCATCAGAAAAATAAAGTGGATATGTAGAATGTGTTATACAGCTACAAAAATACATCCAGTACCCTGAGCAAAAGTGGTGGTCCTAGCGGGAATGGTAGTGGGAAAAGTCAGATCATTCAACCACCTATACTTCACCTACTTGTTTTTCTTTTCAGAAATATGATTTCTAGTTATCAGTAATCATTTCCCATGTAAATTTCATTTTCCAATCCCTACTGTCCTAAATACATACCAATAAACCGATCATCGATATTGGTATATAAGCATCTGTGGACCTTACACAGAACCTGATAATCACATTGAAGGAAATTTATAACTGTTTCTTAAAAACTGTGGATAAATGTCACAAGTATACTACACAAAAACCCAACTAGGTTTTATATTTCATCTATTTTGCTCTTAATTTCAGTTACACACTGCATGTATTAACAACACAAATTAAGACTAAATAATGGAAAAATGGTGTGAAAACATAAACATGAGAGGATAATAGAGGACAATCATGAACAAGTGTAGAGGGACCCCTTTCATGTGTCAGCTGTCGCCTATAAAAGAAGTAAATTGTTATTCTTAACACATAACTAACGGACTAAACTTAGAATTCTAAGAATTCTGCTGTGTTCAAGATGAAGTTTTCCCATGAGAGAAACAGAAACAGAGATGGCAGGCTGAGTAAGAACTGGCTGAAGCGTCAACAGCAGCGAAGGCAGAGCAGACGCAGCGACAGAAGACCTTAGGCGAGTGCACCCACGGAAACTCAGCCGCAAACTGAAACGCGAGAAAAACCTCCGGAAGCTGCATAAAGCAAAGCCGAAGAGGTCGGTCCCACCGACACGCTTGAGAGAGCCAGAAGCGGCGGAAAGCTGTTCAAATCAGATCAGCTGTTCAAATCAGCTGCGGCTGCGCCCGGCGGAGAGGAGTGGCTCAGTTCCTGCGGCAGGCCGGGAGGGCGGCACGGCTACTGCTGCCGCTGCCGCCGCCGCCGCCCCGCGGCCCCGGGCCGGGCCAGGGAACGGGGTTGACCGGCCAGGGGCTCGGTACAGGCTGCGGCTGCGTGACAGGGGCCGGGCCAGAGGCTCCACCACCACCACCGCCGCCGCCCGCCCGCAGCACAGATGGCAGCAGCGCCCGTCTGGGCCGCGGCCGCGCTCACCTCGCTCCAACCGCACCGGCTCTCCCAGCGCCGCCATCTCGTCCTGCCCTGCCCAGCGGAAGTGACGCGCGCCGCCAGAAGAGCGCGGGGCGAGGTGGCCCTGCCGCGGCCGCGGGGGCGGTATCGGTGGCGGTGCCGGTGCCGGTGCCGTGCCTCGTGAGTAGCGAGCGAGCCGCTTCTGCTCAGCCTGGGTGTCTGCAGCAGGACTGACAGTGCAGGCCGGCAGCGAGTCCTTGCGGAGGCCGGCAACTGCCTGACTACCCGCCAGTGTACCCTCTGGACTGTGGGATGCCCATATCCTGATGGGAATTTCGGTAGAAAATGTCCTCTCCGGATTTCCCCCCCATCCTTTAACGTGGTTGAGGACTATTTACACGCTAAGAACACCACACTGCGAGGGCAGATCTTTCTGTGCGCCCGGAGTGCCCCTGGAGATGGGATATATACATATGTTAAGAATGCAAATAATGTTAAATATACGTACGTATACATACTCATATGAAGAGAAATGTTGTCTACCTAGACTTCAGGATTTTTGACACTGGAAAACCCAGTGGAGACAGAAGAGTCCTGCAACTTCAGTCAAATAAAGGGAGACCTCTCTAGGCCCTTCGTCCATTAGGTCTCTCTCCATTAATTCGAGTAAAGTTACAGGACTCATCTGTCTCCTTTGCGGACACTGGCTTTTCACAGCGTGATTTTCTGCACAACGCTATCTCTCATTACATCCTCGTAGGTAAGCTCAGGAAATACGAGTTAGAGGAATGTACAGTGAGGCAGATCAAGGCCTGGCTGAAGAGCAGAGCTCAGAGGGTCACAGTCGGTGGAGCAGAATCCAGTTGCAGGCCTGTGCTCAGGGGTGTTCCCCAGGGATTAGTTCTGGGTCCAGTCAGCCTGTTTATCAACAGCCTGGATGAAGGGATAGAATGCGCTCTAAGCAAGTTTGCTGACTAGGTGTGGCTGATACACCTGAAGGCTGTGCTCCCATTCAGGGGGATCTTGATAGGCTGGAGATTTGGGCAGAGAGAATCCTAATGAAGCAAGTGTGGGGGTCTGGAGCATCTGTTGTGAGGAAAGACTGTGGGAGCTGGGCCTGTTAACTCTAAGACTGAGAGGGGATCTCACCAATGCATATAAATATGCAGGTGTAAAGAGAGTGGTGCCAGATTTTTCAATGGTGCTAGACAAGGAGCAATGGCCATAAACTAAAACACAAAAAGTTCCACCTCAACATGAGGAACAACATTCTTTATGTTGAGGGTGGCAGAGCACTGCAACAGGCTACCCAGGGAAGTTGTGAAGTCTCCCTCTGGAGACATTCAAAAGCCACTTGGACAAGTTCCTGTGTAACCTATTCTAGGTGATCCTGTTTTGGTACAGGGCTTGGACTTGATGATCCCCAGTTGTCCCTTCCAACCTCAACTATTCTGTTATTCTGTGATTATTATACTTTATGTTTTGTATTATATATTACAGTATTGTAGTATATAATAAATATTATATATAAATATTATAAAATGATCTGATAATATATGGTGAATGGTATATATAGATAATGTTTAATATAGATATTTATATCTCTCTATATATAGATGTACATATAAATATTGTTCTGCCTGTGTGAAATGCGAGACATGCTTTGTATTTCCTGTTTGGCACCAGTTTAATCTCTTTGTGGGGCTAATGTATTGAATTTACCATCTGTATTAAATTACTGCAAGTACAAGCATGACATACTTACTGTGTGAATTTCTTCTGGAAAAGAGTAGACTACTTCAGAACATGTATTTATATGCTTTTAATTTATTCTGAGGGTATAACTCTTCCCATTTGGCTTTGATTTAGTCTGCATTTTGTATTTTTTGCTTTGAAAGAGAATAGTTCTCAACAGATCTCAAAGTGTCTGCCAGTGTGGCAGTGATGTACTCATTTCTTTCTGTGATTTATTTTAATGTCAGTTTGTCTCAGTTTGAGGACTGCTGCATGTGCATTTCAATGAAAAGGTCATACAAATGGAATTTTGCAGGTGAACAAAATTAAATCCTTGTAGACTAGTTTTAGCAGCCGGAGAAAAAGTGTTTTAGCAGCTGGAATTGTAGAATGCTTTTGGAATAAGAACCAGATGCTTCTATCAGTGGTGCAGGAGCTACCATTCTGTTAGAAGTGATTGAAATTTTAAATAACCTGCTCAGATTTTGGACAGATTAGCCTATGGAGAAAAATGAGTGTTCAGCAATATTTCTTAAATCCTAAGACTTTTCCAAAGGACACATATGAGAGTACATGTTTAAACATATCTTTAAAGTGCCATTATTCTGATTTTAGTGAGGACTAAATATTCAGAAGTTAAAGTGGCCACTTTAAATTTCCTGTAGACCCGGTGGACTGGACAATGATATTACAAGAATAAGAAAATCTGAAAAGCACGTTTTAAGGAGTGCTGTCACTGTCTACTTGATAGCACTCTCCAGCTTAAACCATTTCACTCTAGCAATTTGCACATATTTATGCCTGCAGAAAAAAACCCAGCAAAACAAACCAAAGAAACCAAACCAGAACAAAGTTTGGATTTTTAGGTTGTGATTTGTGAAGAATATTGATAATGTAATAGTTAGCAGAAGACAGGCTTCAAATTCCAGTTGAAGAAGTGGAATACCAGTGTAGGACCACAATGGAGGGAAGAAAAATAGGTCTACAGGTTATACAGAAAAAGAAAAAGCCATGCATAGCCACTTGCTATTTCCTTTCTGAGGTAACACTTAAGCACACTGCTGCATTTTTACAGGACTGCCTGATTTTTGCAGTGGTGCCTTAAGTTACAAAGGCATTGCTATGGCAGAAGTATTTTAGTGTTGTAATACATGATATAGAATAAATTCGTGCTAAGGACTAAAACTACAGTATTTTTTAATGGAAGCCGAGTGATAGGAAAGAGCAATATGCACCAGGTGATAAAAGGTATTCAGCTACCAGAGATAGATTTCTGTCTCCAAAGAAGGGTATTCCGGAGGATTTTTCATCTGACAAAACCCCAGCAATATGCATTAATTATAAGATAAATACTCATTGCCAGAAAGAGATATTCGAGGGGATTTTCATCTAACAGTGTTATAAATGATTAGAAGCCAATTCAAAAATAACAGGGTTTATTAGCAAAATTTCCAACACCGAATTAAAGCCACAATAAAAACGGGACAACAATCGATCGAGAGTTGGGTGGACAGAGTGGCGGTACAAGGGTACCCTCCGAATTCTGCCACACTGCTAGGTTTCAGCCTGTGGGTTTTATACAGTTTTTTCACCCTAAGGCCAAGTCTATTGAAAGTCCAAGTATGCTGTGTTTCTCAATTTTCCAAAGGAGTCCTGTCTGCATGAAAAGATTGCTTGATAGTTTTTCCGGAATTCGTCTTGGGAGGGGTGATCTGATCATCCAGGATCTCCACCAAGATCGATATCGGATGTTGAAGAGCTGTGAAGTGAGGGTCCACCCTTGATGGATGGGCCATCTTCCTGCTCTGCCTCATCGTTTCAGTTGTAAATATGTTTTGGAACTTTGGAATCTTGGAGACACCCTTGGGTAGCTTCTTATTAGTAGCTCAAATCCATATTACATACACGAATTTATCTATTATACTTATTACAACAGGATTCCAGCAATAAGGGTATTCCAGGAAAACTTTTGTCAGAAGCGGCCACAAGAAAGAACATGCATTAATCTGTGAAAAAAGGACAAGATCAGCAAGAGGAAGCAAGAAGACCCCCCTGGTATCCCGCAAAGTCCAAAAATAGTATAAGAAAGACCCTGTGAAAATGGTGTTTCGTAAACTACAGGAGTACAGAGTTGTAGAGTCCGAACCCAATTCACCAAGCACCGATTGCCTGGCTCGGCACTGTTTTGCTTGTGGCTTTTCCAATTTTACTTTGATTATTTAATAAATTCCTTAATTATTAAATTGGCTGATTCATTTATAACAGTGTGGTTTTTATCTTCAAATTAAAAAAATGTATTTAAAGAAATAGCCACTGTGAAAGTTACAAGTCTGTCTTGACACACTAGAATAAACTGCTGAGTCTATATCATGCTATATTTTTCTTAAGAAAAGTTCAATCCATAAATGGATGCTGATTAAGTATTAACATGACAAACTCTGTCCCAATTTAGTCAGGAAATCCCTATCCTGGCAAGTGTTTGGAGGAAAAGAAGGTCTCAAAAGTGATTCCCAAAGAGTGGGGGATGCATCTCTTGAATTAGTAGATAAATAGCTTTGTATTTGTACACAAGTAGCTGAGAAGCACGACAGAGCTAAGCATTAAACTTTAATTGATGTATTTTGCTAACTATAATGAAATTATTTAGACCCTTTTGTCTGTCTCACTCAAGCTTGTGATATTTTTACCAGTTTTATTTTACTTGTATCTTTTTTGATGAATGTTGGGTGTTAGATTTGTTTCTTTTTTACTTACAGATTTTTTTTCCTGTAAGTTGCTAGGAAACTAACTACTGGGTACTTATTGGTACTTAAGCAAAAAACAAAAGAAGTGGCCAGAGGAGAGGAGTATAGCACCTGGCTACACTTCTTTTTTTGTCTCTGTGAGTTTTCTCTCGGAGGGGGAAGATCCCACGAGTTTTGGGGGCAGGTGAAGGATAGGGCTGGGGGCAGCTTCGCTCTCTTTTTCTCGGCATCAGAAGGAGCACAGTCAAGCTGTTGTTTACTGCAGGGAGAATTCACTATCATCACTGGCGCCCAGTCCTAGGGATCTACCACCAGCTGCTTGCGTGTCCAGGAATTCTGAGCTCACCTTCTCCTGCCCTGCTGGAGCTGAGCCGCCGCTGTCCTGTCCCTGCCGCTTCTCTGGCACTGCTCTTGGTCTTTTGCTGCGCTGTAGCCCTGCATTCCCTGCCCTGCTGGGACATCCCGCAGTTCCAGCTACCGCTGCGGAGCTTTGGATACATCTCACTCACCGGGCCTGGATTTCTGCGCATTCCTGCTGTTCCAGTTTGGTGCTCCTCTGAGTCCTGCAGGGGCACCAGGAACAGACTGCCCCCAGGGTTCGTGAAGCAAAGCCTATCCTTCATCCCTTCCGGTTTTGGCCGACAAGGTTGTCACAGTTCCTGGTTCTGTTTATTGTTAATGCTGTAGTTGTTGTTTTGTTTGCCTTGTTATACATACTAGTAAAGAACTGTTATTCCTATCCCCATACCTTTGCCTGAGAGCCCTTTAATTTCAAAATTACAGTAATTTGGAGAGAGGGGTGTTTACATTCTCCATTCCAAGGGAGGCTCTGGCTTCCCCTGGCAGATACCTGTTTTTCAAAATAAGGCAATGAATTAGCTTAGGTGTTACCAGCTGCATTTTAATGCCACACGAAATACTGGTGCTATGTGCTAAAGGATACATCAGTAGGACTTCTGGCTGACACTCCAGATTCATTGGTGAAGGACTATCATGAATCAAGTGATGTAGCCTATGTTGTCCTTGGAAAATAGTTGCATTCCCAGTTCAATAGAAAGTGGAAATAAGTGTAAGGTAATTTAAAATGAGGGTATTGTTTGCTTTAGATGAGAAGTCTTAGTGTGTAAGAAGTTAATCCATAACTAAGAAGATGAGCTTTCTTTATATATTAATTTACAAGGCTTTAATATTTTTATGATAGTGTCTTACCAGGCAGCCAAAAATGTGTCCCTTTTTTTTTCTAGATGTTAAACAGGTGAATGCAATTATGACAGGATATAATCTATTATTACCTACACAAAATCCACGTAGAAAAATGGTTCAAGAAACTTTGATCACTTTCTTTCAGTCTTTTCCTCAAGTACTCAAGCTTTTCATGAGAGACACTCTTTAAAGCTGTGCAAGCAGTCATTCTTATGAATCTCTCCTGTGAACACCATCATCATCATCATCACCATCATCCTATGAGAAGAACAAGAATATCAGAAGAGTAAGAAAATCACAAGAATTTTGACTAGTTTTGTCTCCGTATAATTCTATCAGTGTATAAACATTCCTCTTAGTTCTATTGGAAACTAGAACTTTCCCTCTCTTTGGACCTATATATGAGTATTGCTGTATATCCTTGTATTAACAGGACTAATCCATAGTGGCCTTGTAGCTAGCTAATATTTTCCTTCACATCCAGCTGACAGTAATTTTAGTTGCAAGGAAGTCTATAAGATTATTTACTTGCTAAAGAAGTCATTGGAACATAGTTCTCTAAAATTTCATCATTCCAATAACAACTTTTGAAGTGTAACAGTCCTAATCAATGTATTATTTTAATGCATAGATAGTACAAATCACACCCCTCAGCATTTATTTACATATGTGTTTTCATATGCATTCAAAGTTCTTTCAACATTTTAAGGCAAGTATTAAGTCAAAAAATAATTTTATTTATGTTATTACTTAGATAATTACCTGGCTAATTGCTGTAGAAGGTATGTATGTGCCCACTTACCTCTCAGGAGGAAATGGCAATTTTGTAACACAGTACACCAGTGTGGAAAAAAACCAATGACTAGTAATGGGTATCAGAATATGTGCTTATAAAAATTGCAGAGGACTCTACTGTCCACAAAGAACAATGTCTCCTCAGAAAACCTGAAAGGCTGAATTAACCGTGATAGGACTTTTATTTATGATTCATGTCAGAGAAGAGACTGCAAATTCAATTTTTAGGCTATCAAGACATCCCTTTTTCTCAGGACTATGATGTTGGTAGAATTTTATTGCATTAATACAGCTGAATTTAATCTCTTTGAATCATTAACTGTTGAATTAGTATTTTCCATTTTAGCAATACTTCAATTCACTGACCTAGTTCAGGGTGAGTTTCATGATCTGCAACACACTGTGATTGATTGCTATTGTCCCTGTCAAAGTTCAGGTGTTTGTATCTATAGGACTTGGTACATTTTTGGTCATGCAGATCCTAGCAATTTTTTTCTGTCTTCATATGACAGAAGATATTTTTACTCTGTTATATGTTACAGAATATGCATTTTGATAAATCTCTCTCACACTGATTGATTAACATGTAGAAAGAATTCAGCATTTTATAAGTGTCACCTAATCTCCATGAGAATTATTTTTTCTGCATAAAATTTGACTATGTGTAATGTCTCTGAATTTTTCTAATCACTCCTGGTGAATGTGAGAGCATGTAGCAGATATATAGAGTACTCTGCCTGTTACATTTTTTTTTTTAATCTTGTCGGTGGCAAACCCTGCCCACTCCCAGCATTTTCTATAGATGAAAATGCTGCTTACTGATGACAAGACTGCCAGAAGCAGCAAAGTTAAACTGTAAAGTCAGTGATGAATCTAAGTACTAATTACCATTAATACTCAGAAATAATTAAATGCATCTGCTTTGTTTCAGAGGAAAAGAGTTGATCTTGCAAATGTTCTTTTTTAATAAAATACATAGTATCTATGAAAGACCTCATACAGATGAGACTTGATGCATCACCTCCAAGGTCTTCTCCAACCTAGCTGATTCAGTGATTTTGTTGACTCTGTGAGACATACCTTACTGTATGATCTAGTAAATGTACACTGTAGTACAGGTCTGCAGAATTCACTTCACTATTAAGTTTTAAAGGAGAGCAAGCTTCTATTTACAAAAGAGGATACAATTTATATAAATAATATTAATATATTATCATACATTAATAGTATTATCAAATAGTATAGTATTCCATAAAGAACAAAAATCTACTTTTCAACAATAATTTCACAGAACTTACCATTTTCCATCTGCAAGTGGTCATAATACAATAATTAAACTGGTACGGTTCTCACCTATAAGCACATTTTCCTTGGTACAAAATTGAAATTATTTAGGGAATGACATTGTATTCATTGGTGAATTTCAGAAGAAACAGAGAATGTTTCATTTCATTTGAATGGGATAGGAATGTTTTTGAAAGGACTGTTTGTAAGTTTTGTCTTTCTGTAGAGTCACAGAGAGAAATTGATATTGCATTAGCAACATTTGCCTGCCTCTCAAGTGTTTTGCTTAATGTCTTGTTAAAGTAGCCTACAAGACAAAGCAGTGTGGCAATGTGGCAACTTAAAAAAAATACTGTATTTTACTTTATGAAAAGTTATTTGAACCCTTAAGTTTGAGTTGAACTTCTGATGTTGAACTGAAGCTACCCAAAATAGATTTGGCAGAATAGCCTTTTGTTGGGAGTCTATAAACATGCTGAATCTCTTTCTGTTTTAATCACTGGAAGCAATGTGTGGCCTCAGCCTCTGAGAAGGTTGATCAAAATAAGAAACTGCCTCTGCACTGTGCTCTACTTCCTACTTGAACTCAGCAGAGCATTTTGAGTGAAAAAGGGGTGGAAGCTGCAAATTTAGTGTGTGTCCTGCACAAATACAGGCATGAGTTAGCAGTGAGTTCCAAAGTTTTAGTTTTTATTGAACCACCCCTTGCAAGGAAGTAGTTAATAAAGGGAGGATGTTTCTTGCTAAAATATAATTTAAATATCCATAAAGCCTTTCAGAAAGAGACATAAGGAAATCTTTCCAGATCTTGATTATCACACTCACAAAAACCCACACTTACAAAAATAATTATAGGAAAATACTTTTACTATGTATTAGACAACCATTGGCTGTATGTAATAATTTCAGTGCTTTATAACACATAGTAGCCTTTATGATGCCAGCCCTAATATATTCTTTTTCTGGTACAGGCCTGGTTTTGGCCCAGATCAGCAGGAGCAGATGTGGACAAAGCCCAGATGTTACTCAATACTCATTCTGTCATTGCCAGGGCAGGAAAAAGAGATTCCCTTTCTCTTGCTTCTGAAGAGAAAGACATTCCTTCCCATGGAGCAAGCATGTCAGACAGAGCAGTGGAGTGACGCTGGTCCCGACTGGAGAGAGTAATTTGGGTGATGTAGCTTTGGTCAGGTTGAGCTCTGCACTCTCTCTTTTACATACTTTTATTATTAATATTGTTGCTGTTACTTATCTCATTGCTGTTTCCAGTAGATTGTTCTTATCTCAACCTGTAATCTTTGCCTTTTGTTCCTTCAAGTCTCCAATCTGCTGCAGCAGAGAGGGATAGGGGAAGAGGGCGATGGAAAGAAGTGAGTAAGCGATGTGTGATTTTGGAGAGTCTCTGTGATTTTGGAGAGTCTCGGTGGAGGCACTAAATTGGGGAGTACTGTTTGTAAACCACAATAGCATTGATTGGCACCCAGCTTAAGTCAAAAAGGGTTGAGATAACAACAGATCTGCCCAGAGCAGGTTGGAAACAAGTTTGAGCTAAGCATTTGCTGTATTAAGTCTGGAGCCACTGGTCACAATGTTGCTTGGTCTGTCCTTGTGGGTATGGTACCTAACCCTGTACATGTTTCTATAAATGCAGTATGTTCCCATCATGGTGCTCTTTTTAGGAGTAGGGGGAGGGATCAGGATTGCTTTGTTGCTGTACTGTGGAATATCAGTTTACGACATGATGACATCAAGAGCAATGGAGTGTTTTGCCATTCAGTCCCAACCAGGGTCACTTCAAATTCCAGTACAGGCAGCTGCTGGGATCCCCCTGTCACCCCAGAAATAGAGATGGATTCTGCCCATACGTATCTTGATGGCATCTTGTGACATTGTTCCCACAGGTGTCAACTAAAGCCTTATACTCTTGTGGGTCTGATTTGCTAGACCATCAGATTCACACAGTTCCCTTTTCCCCACTTGGCTGGAGGCAGGGTGTAAGTTCTGGTCATAGTACTCATTGCTCACTTCTTGTAGATATGAACTGGACATCCCTTCAAGAAGATCAAAAGTAATGTCAGCCTTTTTGTTCTGTCTGGGGACCTGAGGACTTGCCCCATGGAAACCGGAGCAGCATTTATCCTTGAAGAATTTCCTACCATGATTGTTGCTCCTCTCCGATCACACACCTGTGCAGAGGAAGGTTTTCCATCCCTGTTCCTCTCTGTGGTCAGGCAGGTAAATCTACAGGTTACCTCTTGGTGCGTACCCCCTCTCTCAAGCAGGGGGTGCTTCCTTAAATAGCAGACTCTGGTACTAGTGGGGCACGGGACACTTCTCCTCTAGTGTGCTTGACTCTTTTAAATCTGTCCATGGGCTTGGACAGTCTTTCCACAGCCAAGGTGCAGGTAGATAGGGAGGTCAAAAATGACCTTCATATTGCCAGAGTCAGCACTGTTTGTTCTCCTTTCATTGACATCAATGCCAATAAGTTGGTGTACAACGATGGCATACTCCTGTACAAACTTCTGCCCACATGGGTTGTGTACACTGAACCTCATCTGGATCTACAGGAGACTGCTCACAATTTGAGTCCCTATAGATTACCTCCAGCACAGCTAATTCTCTCCGGTACTGGATACTGGTACATGGATTCTCCAGGCATTCCACCTGCTTGGGCACACTACTAGATCATCTTTGAGAGGATGTCTTTCCCTCACACTTGACAGGAGTCACTTCCAGAGGCTGAGAGTTTCTGTCCTCTTCCCAATCCCCCTGTCAAGGACAGGGATCCCAGTTGCTTGGCTACCATCTAGTTTCATATTTTGGGTTGCAATATCCCAGCACTGGAGCAGCTAGGTCACCAGGGTCTCATGTGACTGGCAGCTGAAATCTTTTTGCATATCTTGAAGTTCACCTTGGGATAGGAATCAGAATTATTCCTGGCCCTGCCTTTTCTGAGGGCCTTGTTTCCTCTTCATCTCCCACTGGGCCAAATTATTTGGTTTTTGATTTGCCTGTATAGGTGCAACTGCTACTGGCAGAGGTTGTTCCTGTGGTTCATATGCAGTTAGAATGGCCATGGTGCCTGTTGCTCTGCTTTTCTCCTCTTCCCTGAGGATGCTGTCTAGTATCAGGTGGTGTCTGATAAATAGTAGCTAGAGGTCAGCAGCTTGCATAACTTTGCACCTCTCTGGAACTGCCACAGAATTTTTGCTTCATCTATTTTATCACTTTAAGAGGATCCTGTAGTTGTTCAGCGGTGAACTTTCAAACTATTGGAGCAGAATAATCCTTCAAAAGATGACCCTTTTTCTCCCACATTCCATGCCACTCATGGGGCAGATCTCCCTAGAAATCTCTTTTGTGACTCTAAATATGGTGTGGACCCCACTGAGGAGACCTGGAAGACTTAGGAACAAGAATATGCTTTCCTTAATGTCCAAAGGGAATTCAAGTCTCAAAAGCTGTTGTAACAGGCCTGAAGGAGGAAAAGGTGTAAAAGGCTGGGGAAAATCATCCTCCCCTGTTCCCTGCATGGACTGGATGTGATTATTAATGGATTCCCAAAAGTGGCACCAAAAGGATTCCCAAAAGTAAGGGTAGGAGAGCAGCACTGCATCCACATCTCAAAATACCCGTTGTGACAGGCCCAGAGGCCCCATGCACCCTTGGCATAGATTATCTGAAGAGAGAGAATTTCAAGGATCTAGAAGAGCATTTCTGGGCTTTTGGGATAGATGATGTGTAGATAGTGGAAATTAGACAATTTAGTGAATTAAGAATACCTTGCCTGATCTTTCAGAGGGCCCTTCTGCTGTGAGATTGTTGAGGGTCGAAGAACAACAGGCACCAATTGCTACCACTGCAGTTCACTGTTGACAACACTGCACTGATTGGGATTCTAATCCCCACAAGAGATTTTTTTTGTGAACTGGAAAGCCAGGAAGTGTGTGGAAAGATTGCTGGGAGTAAAGTTAGAGGAAACTGAAAAGTTATATTCATATCCTAACAGGAGTTAGTACAGGGATTATAGGGTAAAATACAGCTGCTACTCCTCGGATGGAATGTGGTTGGTGTGCTTGAGATCTATTCCACAGTCATTCCCCATACACACAATCTGCAACCATAAACACCTGCCAAGCAGGGTGGAATGGAGGGGGGAGCAGAATGGAAGCACCTCAGCAAGGCTCTGTTTATTCCTTGCAGGGAAGTCAACACCCTCCTGCCCCTTCCATTGTGTTTATAGGAGCTCAGAAACAGGAAAAAAGAGAAACCAGCTCAGCAGTGAATTCCTGGAAGAAAAGTCCATCAGGGCAATAAGGCTCCTGTGACTCTTCCCCACAAAGCAGGGGGCTGTGGGGAGCACAGGGCAGGGGCAGGGGGTGGATTCCAGGACACAGAAGTGGACACTGAATCCTGGATCTCCTTGGCACTGCTGCCCCAGGCAAGGAGGATCCTGAATATCCTCCTGGATCTGCCCCAAGAAGGTCCCTGCTCCCTGGTGCAGGATGGGAGGGGTAGAGTTGGCCTTCTCACACTCATCCCACTCATTCCCCTCGCACTGGCTTTGCCCCTGGGGTGTTGACCCTCCTTTTTAGGGTGTACAGCCCTGTTCCCATGGGGAGGGTCCTTGGCAGCACCCAACCTTTGTGGGAGGCTGGGAGCACTGGTGAGGGAGGGGGGTGTTCCTGGTGACCTGAAACTTGGTTCCTGCTGTGTGCAGGACTTTCTGGTTGCTGGGCTGAGGGGACACCCTCTCTGAGCTCTGTGACACCCCCAGCCCCACACCCTCTCCTTCCCACAGCTCCTCCCAGACAGCATCCACTATGGATGTGTCCTCCACTACTGGCCCTTGGCCGGGGGGCTGGTGGCTCATGCCAGATCCTTCTCCCTCCCCGAGGAGTTTACTATCCCAGGTAAGGGGGGATATCCCTGGAATTCAGGAATCCCCAGCTCAGCCTGCCTAGAACCAGGCCTGTGTCTGAGTCCTATGTACTCTGAGCCAAATAGGAATTGGTGGCTGTCTTGGCCACAGAGACCACAAATAAATCGAATTTCAAATCTCTGTCAAGAGGAAAAGGGCCTCTCCTCATGCTCAACTCTGGGCATGAGGAGAGGCAGACTTCAGACTTCTCAGAGAACTGGTAAGCAATGTTCCTGGGGAAAGTGTTTTTGCAGGTGCTGGGGTCCATCGGTGCTGGTTATTTTTGAAACATCACCTCGTGAGGGCAGCAGGGGATTCCCAAATGTCGGAAGCCAAGCAGGTGAGGCAGAAGGCTGGCTTGTCTGAACAGGCATCTTCTCTTGGAAAGAAGATGGAAAAGGAAGCTGTGTTCCCAGTGGAAGTAAGGTCAGGAGACAGGAGAAGAATACAGAGATGCTGCTTGTCACTGTAGGGAAAAATTTGGTACGGTCAAAGCTCAGCTGGAGATGAAGGTGACCAGAACTGTGAGGCACAATAAAAAGAGTATTTTCAAATATATTAATGGCAAAAGGCAGTGTAGAAATAACATCGGCCCCTTCAAGGGTGTGGATGGTCACATCACAAACAGGGACAGAGACATGGCACAGGTGTTTAATGCATTCTTTGCCTCCCTCTTCAACACTCATCCCTCCCTTCCCAGTGGAAAACATGGACTGTCCCATGCAACACTGCAAAGCTCCTGAGGAGTGCAGCCCCTGCTCAGCAGCAACCAAACCACCCATGTGTGATTCACAGCATTCCTGTCCTGAATCCAAACCTAGAACAACACCAGTTCCTGGGAAGAAAAGAACCCTATCCCAGTCAAATCCAGAAGAGTGGAGATACTCAACTCTCTGCAAAAGTCCTAATTTATTTAACACTGATGCTCCTCAGAACATCTGACCCGCTACTGTAAAGGTCTTCCTGGTAGTCAGTAGCTGTCTCGCAGCAGCTTCCTCGAGGTGGAGGAACCTCCCTTCTTTCTTGGGGATTGTCTCCACTGCCAGGCACAGTGTATTCCCAGTTGACAGCCACAGCATCCTGGTGAAAACTGGTGGCAGCAGGATACCTGTTGTTCTGCTACCTGCTCCTGGGTATGCTTCCCTGGATGAGGCTGGGCTTCTATTTTTAGTTCTGGGCTTTTCCTGGCCATGTGAATGGTCAGGGATGGGCCAGTGGTTTTGATCTCCATGGCTCCAAGGGAGCAAGGAGACCTGTCCTTGGGGTTTGCAGCTTCTGCAGGCTGGCAGGTCTCACTGAGCCTCTGGGAGGGATGGAAACTTCCAGGATAGATGTTTTTAGAGGGATTGAGGCTCTTGAATGGAATGAAGGATCTTGGATGATGGAGGATCTTGAAGGGCTGAAGGCTCTTAGAGGGAAAGGAGGCTCCTTGAAGGTGCTGGTTTTCTGAGGGATGAAGGTTATCAGAAATGGGTAGGCTCTCAGAAGGAAGCTGTCTAAAGGACTGAGGTTCTCAGAGGGCTAGAGGCTCTATGAGGGAATAAAGGCTCATGGAAGGTTGAGGCTTTCAGAGGGATGCAGGTTCTTGGAGATGGGGAGGCTCTCAGAGGGAGGGAGGCTGTTGGAAGGAAGGCGACTGTCCAATGAAGGGAGGTTCTCTGAGGGCTGGAGGCTCTCAGAGGCAGTGGAAGCTCCTGATGGGATGGAGGATCTCTGACAGCCAGATGTTCTTGGATGGATGGATGGATGGATGGATGGATGGATGGATGGATGATCTCTGATGGAACGTCATCCTTGAAAGGGCTGAGGCTCTCCCAGAGATGAAGATTCTTTTTGGGAGCAGCCTCTTGGAGGGATGGAGGCTCCAGGAGGAGCTGGATGAGCCACAGCAGGGCAGGTGGCCTCGCTTCACCAGCTCCTCCAGTTCTTTCCACAACACCTGCCACATCCCAGAATACAGTGAGACAGATGCCCCATTCTGAGCGCACAGCAACAGCATCAGTTCCTGCAGCTCCTGGGCCACTGTGTGGGTCTCAGCTGCCAGGGCTGTCCAGGGGGCGTGTGGGAGGGGTCGCCTGAGGCCTGGAGTACCTGGGAGCCACAGGAGCTCCTCGGCTCATCCATGATCTCCTGGACTGGACCCCAGGGTGCTTACACATCGTGAATGTCTCCATCTGCCACCTCTGTGGTTGCCAGTGGCCAGTGGCCAGCCAGACAGCCACAGCGACCAGTAGCAGGACAAGCAGAGACAGCAGAAAACCACCATTGCTCATGTCTTCAGTATTATATACAGTATTTTAGATCATGAGGAATTCTGAATATGGATCTCTTGGGTTTGAAAATACAATGTCTGTATATATAAATGGAACAATGAAGGGCTTGAAAAGTTAAGAAAAGAAGATCTGTTTGAAGGAACTAGGAACTTCATCTATTCAGAGGTTGTTTTTTTTTTTTCTCTCCTCTCACTATAACATTCCACATCTGGGATCTAGAATGGGATTTAAAACTGGGCTCATGAAAGGTAAAAAGGTGCACGTGCACGGTGGCTTTTGGCAGTCAGTGACGGCAGCCGGTGAAGCGGCTCGGCTGCCCCAGCCGGCAAAGGGAGAGGCAGCGGGAGCGGCCGCGCCCCCACCGCGCCCAGCGCCGCCTCCCGGGAAGGAAAGGCCGCTGCCCCCCGAGGGCACGGCGGTGGCGGCGGAGCTCGGAGCGCGCGGCCGGTGCCGGGAGCGGATTGCGGAGTCCCGGGCGCGGGTCCTGGCGGTGGCGGCGGTGAAGCCGGCGAGTAGCGAAGCAGTGGGGAGCGCCTTATTGGAGTGGGCTGGGCTTCTATGTTTGCTTTCAGGTGTTTCCTGGCCATGTGCATGCTCAGGCATTAGCGGCTTCTGATGATACCAGTGGCTCTGAGGGAGCTAGGAGACTTGTCCAAAGGCGTTCCTCCGTCTGCAGCCTGACAGCTCTCACGGAGGCTCTGGGAAGGATGGAAACTCTTGCCAGAAGTAAGAGGTGTGGAGATCTTCTTCATCCTGCTTCTGTACAGCCTGCTCCAGAGAGTGCCCTGGAGATGGGCACACCTGCCTTTGCTGCTGGAGGATCTTGACCAGCATCACACCAAGGGTCTTCTCCTATGGCACTGCCAGAGCATCCTGAGAGCCATGGACTGGGAAGTGGCAGATGCAGAATTGCTGCTGTGCCTCTGGCTCCTGGAAATAACTACTGGAATGGGCTAGGCACCCAATTTTGCTTTCTGGCCTTCCCTGGCTAAGTGCATCCTCAAGGAAGAGTGGGTTCTGCAGATACCCACATGTCTGAAGGATCAGGGAGACCTATCCAAAGAGGTTCCTCCATCTGCAGCCTGGCAGCTCACACAGAGGCTCTGGAAAGGATGGAAACTCTTGCCAGAAGTAAGTGAGATTGCGGAGATCTTCCTCATCCTGCTCCTGCACAACCTGCTCCCGAGTGCCCTGGAGATGGGCAGACTTTGCAGCTGAGAAACTGCACAATACCTGTCAGCCAAGAGAGTGGAGAAGATGCATTGCTGCTCAGACAACAACTGTGGCAAATCACTCTCCTCAGGTGAACTTGGTTCATTATAATGTAATTGACACCTCCATCCCAAAGATACCTGCCTCCAAGGTACAACCACCCGTCACTGGGCAAGCACACTATATTTCTTTTTACTATAATCTTCACTCCGCCAGAGTGAAGTGAGAGAATTTCACACCAATCAGTAACATAGGTATGTATGACTAGTCACTCAAGCTCTCCCTACATAAAGTATAAAAGTTGAGAATGAGGAAAAGCTAGGTAAGACTCCATCGTAACACTAGGATCAGTTGATGAGCTGAACCTGTCTTGTCCCCCATAGGAATGCCTCTTGGGTAAGAACTGTACTCTGTGCACACTGAGTACTTTAATTGGGGATTAGAGCTTGTCTATGTGTAGTTTTGAATGCATTTTTGCAGTCAGATACTATCGCTGGCAATTCTTAAACCTTAACCTGTCACAGTTTTCTATTAGTAAACAATGTTATTCCATAAATGGTTAGTGTAAGTCCTTCATGGGTGCTGGCAGTCACTGGCTTATATTTACATACTAGAATACAAGTGGAAGACCCATTGAGGGGGTCATAAAGTGGGAAGACCTGTTGTAGAGACTCCCTTATGCTGTTAGTATGTGTTCCTAAATAAGTCAGTTGAACCATGCTCTGACCCAATAGGATTGTTCAGTGAAGGGGAAGACACTGACAGACTGGTCTGGCACAAGGGTCTTGGCTTTCCTAGGGCTCTGACAGACAAACACTAAGGGTCGAGGAAATCTCCCTTTTCACATAACAGTGGTCAGCAAGACTCTCTCATGCTTGAAAAGTCCTTCATTGCCAGTGCCCAAGTCCAGTGGACAGGGGACACTGACAGTAGACTGTTGTGGCCTGAATGAAGTCACACCATCACTGAATGCTGCTGTGCTGGACATGCTGGAACTTTAGTACAAACTGGGATTCAAGGAAGAAAAGCAATGCCACCGTTGACACTGCTAATGTGTTTTTCTCCATTTCTCTGGCAGCAGAGTACAGGCCACAGTTTGCTTGCAAGTGGAGAGGTGTCCAGTACATGTGGAACTGACTGGCCCGGGGGTATGTGAGAAATGATGCGCACTTTTTAAATTTCAGAGGTTTATTAAACTTTCACAAAATACAACAAGAGACTGAATAAGGAAAAAGGACAGCGTGCTAAGAGTTGGTGACCTGGCAGCTACAAGCTTGCCTACAAAATGGCTGCTCCTCCTCTTATACCCCTGGGGGTTGCATCAGCCAACCCTGGCCCCTCCCACAGTCTTTAGTCAGCTCTTCTTTGCTGTTCATTGTTGGAGGCTGCTTTTTTGCAGGTTGGAGGTCAGGTGTTGCCATGCCACGCCTCCTAGTAACAGGCCTTCCCTGCTCCCAATTGCCCCACGCAAAGGGCACAGGTACATGCCCTCCCGCCATATGTCCTGACTACCAAGGCCATTCCTTGCCAACCATATGGGGCAAAAAGGGGACTATGGGGAGACCAGAGGACATCTAAACAACAAACCACAAAAACATAACTATAGAGCAATAAAACTTTCCTTAACATACACATAATATTCATCCCTTAATTGTGAGAGCCAACCATCACATCACCCATCTATAACAGGTAGAAACACAGTCCCATATTTGCCATGGGCTGACCCAGACTGCACTGGAAAAGGCTGCAGAACACTTGAAATACATTGATAACTTCATTGATGCTTTAAATAATCTAGAAAAGAAACAATGAAACAACACACTTTTGAGACAATATTCATATAGGAGGTAATATAAAGACTGGTCTTTATTGGAGGCCTCCAAGGGGCATGTTATTAGAGGATTACCTTCTTTGAGTGTACCGGGGAATATAGTTGGGGACTGGGGAGAGGCAACAGAGATAGATGACTACAAATAGATACAGGTCAGGCAATAGTAAAGTTAGGAATTACCAACAAGCTGTCTGCCATTAATGATATTTGATTTGAAGCTGAAGAAGCTTTGCAGCCAAAACAGGCAAAACCCCACAAATATGTCTTTAGAAGAGAAGATTCGTTTGTTTATAGAAGGGGTGATGACATGGATCTGAAATGCAAGAGACTGGATTTCCTGGCCCAGGTGCATAACCACTGTGCCTTTTTAAGGCTCCTGAGTTTTGCACCTTTTTTTGGCTCTCTTTATTCCCTGCATGTTGTATAGTAGAATGGGTCTCCAAAGCAACAATCCCAATGTCACTATCACTAGCAAGTGACAATCCATCCTCTTCCTATCTGCAGAGCAGAAGGCTCACTAATGACAACTAATTAGTAATGACATGCTTTCCTTCTTTCATCTTTACCACAGTTCTGGGAAACAAACTTTGACTTGGTGTATCAGGTAGATCTTCAGCACTGGCATCTTAGTACTGCATTTTATTTCTACTTTTGATGATTTCAGAGCCTCTTGTCCTGCCATGACAACATTCAGTCCCAGTGTCCTAAAGCAAGTTTCTATCACTTCCTCCAAGAAGTTTCCAACAAGCAAGAATTACTTTATCTACAAGTAGTTTGGCTTTTGCCAAAAGGCATGGCAGAACAAGAATGAAAGCACCCATTAAGACTGGGACTTCTGCAAAGAATGGACACAAAGTAATTCAGTCTTACCCTTTTCATCAAATAGTAAAAGAATTTACACTTTCCTTGTTGTACATTTACTTAATCTTCTACATAGTACAATGTAACCATATATGTCACATTGTATTTGCCATATTAAATGGTTTGCCAATTTCTATTTCTCCATGTAGTGTCATCAGTATAAGCCAATATGATACAAATACCCTATTTTTTTGAAGTAGTGTTTCGTCTCTCTTAAAAGTGATCCTGAAATGTGAGTGCATTGAATTTAGTATCTTTTTACTCTTCAGAAAGATTTATGTGGATTTATCTTTCCAACTTGCCATGTTGTCTGGTTTTGGCTCATTTCCTATTTATGTTATGCTTGTCAGAAAGTGCCTAGAAGCTTCACAGGGGCTGCAGCGAAGTGGATGTGAGAAGTCCTGCTTTTCTGCAAGTTGCCTGCAATGCCCAGAGACCTCTCTCAGAAGCATTTCTCCTCCTGAGGAAAACTCATTAGAAAGACAACTTAATTAAAAAGATTTCGTTAATGTTCAGTAGCTATGTGCTTTGGATTATGGTTTAGGTGTCTTGATGTTGGAAAGAGTCTAAATTAAAAAAAAAAAGGAAAAAGGCGAGTGTTGCGGGTAACCCATAATGCTAATGTATTCTGTATCTATCTGTGCCCCAAATCTTTCCTGTCTCTGTAAGAGCCGGTGGTCTGGCCAGTGCCAGGGCAGGGGATACCTGTCCCTTTACAGTATGAGCTGCCAAGCCATGTTCTCTTTTGCCTCGTGGCTTTAGCTCAAGGCAGAGGCTCCATCTCATCGGAGGTTGTTTTGGGTGGGCTTTTCTGGGCTCACAACGGTAGCAACTTAGAAAAGCTGCATTTTGCCATCATAAACTGTTTTGGAGTTTATTTTGCAAACCCTGTTGGCAGCACAAAAGTTGAGGCAGTCCCTGGGGCCGGTGTCCCTGTCAGTGCTGACAGACAAGTTCCTCCCCACAGTGCAGGGGACATCGGCAGCGGGAGGACGTGGCGGGCGGCAGCCGACCTCACACACACCGGCCCTTCTCATCTGCTACTAGAACTGCTTCATAAGTCCTACCTTCCCGGAAGGGTGCTGCCATCCTTTCCCTGTGTCTCCCGGATGGCACGAAGGCTGAGGGCCGCTCTTCTGGAAGCAGTGTTTATGGGCAGGGAGGGAATTGCTGTCACCATTTCCCCTTTATATTTCAAGCCATAAGGTTGAGATGTTGATGGCCACTGTCTTGGGAAAGGGAGAAGTACTCCACTGCTTTGGATAGGTGTCTCTTTGTCACCAGGGAGTTGGTGAGATTTAGCAAGTTTCTATCTCGAGATTATAAACTGGTTTTTTGTTGTTGTTTGGTAGGGACTGCATGTGTGTGTGTTTTCTTTTTTCCCGTTGCTGTTTCACTTGTTAGTAAACTGCTATTTTTTCCCCTTTTATCTGCTCGTATTCCTTTTCTCCTTATTGGTGGAAAGGGATTGGTTAAAATGAAGGGAGAGAACTAATTTTAGAACGTTCCCCTTAGATTGTCTTAAATTGAAAGAGTGAGTTAGCTGGAAGAGCAGAGAAATTTTAATATTAAGCATAACTATAACAGAGATTTATTGTTCTTACAGTAAAAATCCACACCTTTTTAAGTGAGCAAATGCATTTATCATTAAAATTCACCATTCATTATAACTGTCACAACAGTCTAACAGAAGTAAAATATCCCATCTTTGCAGGTGTAATGATCCTCAAAATCATTATCCTGAATATGTGACCATATGTTATTCTGTGATGTCCTTGTATTCATACATATTAACAACACAGGTTTTTTATAGAGTGGATGATGGATAAATCTGAGAGGAATAAGTGTCCATCAGTGGCTAGATTTTCAATCCCTTGGGATGTGGTAAGGCAGTATGGATCCTTACTCAGCTTCAAAATATTTAGTGATAGACATTTTCTTGGTTTGTGTCCTCTTGTGGACAAAACAACTGGGGAAATTCCCTTCTGTTTAGAGAGCTAGTGAAGAATATCCTACCAGGTCCCAAAGTCTCAGATACTCCTCCTCACTTATCAAATGTGCTGGTAGGTGAGCACCACAAGAAGTTCTACTCCAAGCTGGCACCCACGTGTCTGGGCAGTATTATGCAGATTTCTTTAGACATACTTTCATTAAAAGTTACATAAGAAATTTCAAACATCAAGAGAAGGATTAAGAGGGTGGTTGTGCTTCAGGTGTAAAAGATTTTCTAGGAGAGGAAAAACTGGAAAAACCAGATCCCAAACCTGATGCTCCAGCCAGAGTCTGATGTGTTTAGAAGTGAATGCAAAGGAGCAGACTTGGTTGGAAAATTCACAGAATTGGTTGGAAGAGACCTACAAGATCATTGAGTCCAATGCATGCTCTAACACCTCAACTAAACCATGGCACTGTGTACCACATACAGTCTTCAAACTCATCCAGGGATGGTGACTCCACCACCTCCCCAGGCAGGCCATTCCAGTACTTTATCACTCTTTCTGTAAAAAACTTTCTCCTACTATCCAACCTATATTTCCCTTTACACAGCTTAAGACTGTGTCCTCTCGTTCTGTCAGTTGCTGCCTGGAGAAAGGGTACAACCCCCACCTGGCTACAACCACCTGTAGAGAGTGATAAGGTCACCCCTGTGTCTCCTTTTCTCCAGGCTAAACAACTCCAGCTCCCTCAGTCATTCCTTCTAGAGCTTGTGCTCCAAGCCCCTCACCAGCCTCGTTGCCCTCCTCTGGACACGCTCAAGTGTCTCAACTTCCTTCCTAAACTGAGGGGCCCAGAACTGGACACAGCACTCAGGGTGCTGCCTCACCAGAGCCAAGTACAGGGGAAGAATGACCTCCCTGCTCCTGCTGGCCACACTATTCCTGATACAGGCCAGGATGCCTTTGGCCTTCTTGGCCACCAGGGCAGACCAGTGGCTCATGTTCAGTCAGCTGTCACCAGTACCCCCAGGTCCCTTTCTGCCTGGGCACTGTCCAGCTACTCTGTCCCCAGCCTGTAACGTTGCAGGGGGTTATTGTGGCCAAAACGCAGGACTTGGCACTTGGACTTATTAAACTTCATCCTACTCGACTTCGCCCATCCATCCAACCATTCCAAGTCTCTTTGCAGAGCCCTTCTTTCTTCCAACAGATTGACACATGCTCCCAGCTTAGTGTCATCTGCAAATTTACTAACAAAAGACTCAATACCCTCATCCATGTCATCAATAAAAAATATTGAACAGAATTGTCCCCAGCACAGACCCCTGAGGGACGCCACTAGTGACTGGCTGCCAGCTGAATGCAGCACTGTTCTCCACCATTCTCTGGGCTTGGCCATCCAACCAGTTCTTAACCCAGCAAAGAGTGCTCCTGTCCAAACCATGGGCTGATGCCTTTTCCAGGAGTATGCTGTGGGAGACAGTGTCAAAAGCCTTGCTGAAGTCCAAACAGACAACATCCACAGCCTTTCCTGCATCCACTAGGTGGGTCACCTGGTCATAAAAGGAGACTAGGTTGGTCAAACATGGCCTACCCCTCCTAAACCTGTGATGGCTGGGTCTGATACTCTGGCCATCCTGTAAGTTCTGTGGGATGAGACTCAGTATAAAGTGTTCCATAACCTTACTAGGTACTGAGGTCAGGTTGACTGGTCTGTAATTACTAAGATATTCCTTTGCACCCTTTTTGGGAATGGGTGTCACATTGGCCAGTTTCCAGTCATCCATAACCTCACCAGTGAGCCAGGACTGTTGGTAAATGATGGAGAGCAGTTTTGCAAGCCCATCTGCCAGCTCCCTCATTACCCTGGGATGGATCCAGTCTGGTCCCATAGATTTATGAATATCCAAGCATCTCAGCAATTCTCTGACTGCCTCCTCCTGGATGATGGGGGGACCATTCTGCTCCCTGACACCATCCACCAACCTAAGAGGACAGTTGTCCTCAAGGCAAGTTGCCTTCCCACTAAAAACTGAGGCAAATAAGGTGTTAAGCACCTCTGCCTTCTCCTCATCTGCAGGTACTTAGTTCCTTCTCACATCTAATAAAGAATAAAGGTTGGTCTTACCCTTCCTTTTACCATTAATATATTTGTAAAAACTTTTTTTTATTATCCTTTACAGAAGTTGCCATTTTAAGTTCAAACTGAGCTTTGGCCTCCCTAATTTTATTCCTACATCTCTAGCAGCCCCCTTAAATACTTCCTGAGATGATACATCCTCTTTTTATTCCTAAGTGTATTGGTTTAGCATGAGTGGTAAAAACCAATTAGTGATCTTCTTTGATACTGATAGCCATATTGGCCAACTGGATACAGGTATACACCTCTGGGTCACATAGCTTAAATTCAGGAGGACTTTGGGAGAGTTCTTTCTCTCCCGGCCTGGCAGGAGGTAGCATTGTGCAGCAGCCAGGCAGGCCGGATCAGGCCTCGCTGCCTACCAGGCTTGCGGGGCCAGGCCATGGCCGGGCCCAGTGGCAGCAGGGGAGGGGAGGAAAAAGCCCCAACTATTCACATCTAGGGAGTGTTAAACTCGCCCTGGCAGCTGCTCACTCACTGGCCATGGCTGAGGGTAGATGTTCTCTTCCCCTTTCCTGGGCCCGTGAGAGCATCTCGAGTTTGGGCCTCGAGATGAGACCGAGGGGTAGGGGGAAGGCATCCATCAGCTTACTTAACTACTGAGATCCTGGCTGCTGTTTTTGGACTTTTCCTCCACCCTCATGGCTGTGAGATTTTTTGCAGCTGCCTCCTGGCAGAGACCACGTGACCACCGCAAGCCTGGGCAGTTTTAACTCTTTCCTGCCAGCAGATGGAACTTCCACAGCACTGGCCCTTCCCAGAGTGAAGACAGACAAAGTGATCGAATTATAAGGAGACACAGCATAGGCCACGCCCGAAGAGGACAACGGACGGGAAGGTGCCACCCGCCCCTGGACCTCCAGGGACAGCTGGCCTCATCCGGACCAAGAACGCCGCGGGACAGCACGGAGGAGCACTGGTAAGCAAAACCGGTGGCGGGGGTGGAGGCGAACGAGTGAGTGGAGCGAGTGAGACGGGGACTGGTAGCTCAGATCCCCGGAGCGAGTGTGGACCCCTTAGTACCGCGGTTCCGGACTCCCGCGAGGGGGCCGGCCGGGAACAGGGGGAAGCGACTGGACACGAGTGAGTGAGGCGCCTCCAGGGGCATAGAGGGGCCCCCCTCCTGGCGTGCGGAGGACAGTAGGTGTGAGTGGCACGCCTAGGGTAAAAGGGACCCCCCCCAGTACATAGGGAGGTGGGACGCCTGGGCCAGTCGGAGTGCGCGGGCGGCCCAGGGGAGTGAGAGGCGTACACTGTGTCGGCTGAGGTTCTGACTAGGTGCTGGCTGTGGTGGTCGACCTGAGTGCTGGCTGCGGTGGCTAGGCCACTTTCCGGGGCTCGGGCGGTCCACTTGCAGGGGCCTAGGGAGTAGCTGTCAGGGCACAGGGAGTGAAAGAGGTGTCAGCTGGGACTATAGCCCGGGTGGTCTGGGGCACTAGGGAACCGAGTGCTGGCTGCGGTGGTGGAGGCCACTTTCGGGGGCTCGGACCCAGGGAGAGTGCTCAGGCGCTGGCTGGGGTAGTGGACAGGGCACAGAGTGAGAGAGCTGCACTGGCTGGGGCTATAACCGGCGTAGCCGACCGGGGTGCAGGGAGTGAGTGGTAGGGGGCCCTAAGCACAAGGGGTCCGAAGTAGGGGGAGTGTGTGAGTTGTGCACCGTGTGCTCGGGTGCTGGCTGCGGTGGGGACAACGGCCCTGCGCGGCCGTTGGTTGTCCGGCCCACTTTCGGGGGCCTGTAGCACGCGGCGAGTGAGAGAAGGTACTGGCCGAAGCAGCTGCCGAAGCCTGTAGAGGGTACTGGCTGGGGTAACAGAGGGTTACCCACAGGGTACCAGGCGGTCAGGGGCTGCTTGCGGGGTACCAGCGAAGTGCTGGCTGGGGGCTCAGGGCTGCCGACGGGGCACTCGCCTGCTTGGGGGTACTGGCCGGGGTAACAAAGGGGGTTACCTTCGGGGTACCGGAGTGAGTGTGAAGTTGAAGTTTGAGTTGCCCGTCAGTATTTTTCTGTTCGTGTAGGGGCACCTTAACAAGAGTTTTTGTTTTACGGAGGCTAAGTATTTTAGTTTGTGTTGCCCTGTTTTACCTTTCCTTTCGGGTAAGGGCACCGTAAGATTTTGTTTGTAGCCTAGTGAGAATGGGAGCGTGTGTGAGTAAGCAAAAGTTATCAGGGAGGAAGATAAGAAGGCATCAGAACATACCATTGACAGCCCACTCGGGCGGATGCTCGAGCGATGGGAGGACGAGAGGCTACAAGGGAGCTGAATAAGCTAAAATGATATTATTGCGTTGAGGTCTGGCCCGCCTTAGATCTGCCAGAGAGATGGCCACGGTGCGGGACCACTGACTCATGGATGTGCTCCCAGTTATATCAGCACCTGAAGACCCAAAGAACCTTATGCAGAGCAGGTGTTGTATGCTACTTGCTGGAAAAAATATAGCAATGAGGAGGAGAAAGCAAGGATTTGTAAACTCAAGGAGCAGAAGAAGGAGAATGAAGAGCTAGGGAAGAGAGAGGATAGTCGTGCCTGGGACCCCCTTGACCACTTACCTCCTCCCCCTCCAGTCTACCCAGAAGTTCCCCAAGCTATCCCCGGAAACCCTCCCCTTACCGTCGAGCCAAGTCCCATTTCCCAGGCTACTACCCTGTCCCTTCCTTAGCAGGGCCGGTAACAACCACCCCTCTGTCACTGCAGTCAAACTTAACCTTCTCAAAGGCCAACCCCTTTTACTCTCCTGCTCTGCCCCCCTTCTCCCCGGACCTGAGTACAGGTATCTCCCCCTTACCTTCAGCCCTTCCTGCGCCTCCTTCCACATGGGAGCTAGGCTCGTCAACCCCCAGCACGGACTCTCCCCAAGTGATTGAGACCTCAGATGGGCCCTATAATAATACAAGGTTGAAAACAAAACTCTTCCCCTTAAGGGAAGTTCCGATGGGAGGAGCAATGGGAGGAGTAGGATTTGTGAATGCCCCTCTAACAGCATCAGAAGTCCGGAATTTTAAAAAGGAACTGGGGAATCTAGTAGAGGATCCCGTGGGGATCTCGAATCAGATTGACCAGTTCCTAGGCCCAAATATTTACACCTGGGGAGAAATGAATTCTATCTTGAACATCCTCTTCAACCCTGAGGAGATCCGGCTAGTAAGGACCGCGGGAATGCGGATTTGGGAGAGAGAAAACCGAGTAGGTCCCCCAGCAGACCAGAAATTGCCTGTAGCTGACCCAGGGTGGAACCTGAATAGAGAAGAGGACAGGAGGAATATTGAGGATTATCGGTCCCTAATGATAAGAGGTATTAAGGAGTCAGTGCCCCGGAGTAACAACACTAAGCTAGCCTTTGATGGGGCACAGGAGAAAGATGAGACACCAGCGGCATGGTTGAACAGGTTAAGGAAAAATTTCCAGCAATATTCGAATCTGGACCCAGATAGTCCAGAAGGCCAGGTGTTTTTAAAGCTGCAGTTTGTCACTAAATCCTGGCCGGACATAAGAAGGAAATTAGAGAAACTCGAAGATTGGCAAGAAAGGGGGATAAATGAGCTGCTCAGAGAGGCTTTGAGAGTCTATTTGAGAAGGGAGGAGGACAAGATGAGAGCGAAGGCAAAAATTATGGTGGCTGTGGCTAGAGTGTTCGAGACAGCAAGGGACCCCAAGATGGGGGAAATGCCAAACCCCCGGTGGGGAAAGGGAAGGTTTTACCACCCTGGAAGACTCCGCAAGGCAAGGGGAAACTAGGAGGTGTTTCTACTGCGGGGAGGTAGGACACATAAAGAGAGATTGCCAGAAATTAACATTTGATGAAGCAATTCTAGAGAACAGGAGACCTAGAAAAGTGGTTGAGAGGAGAAGGCGATGAGGATTAGGGGTGTCATGGGCTCTATGCGCTAGGGGACCCTATGAAACATCATGAGGAGCCCATAGTAAAATTTGAGGTGGGTCCCCACCATGAAGAATTTGAATTTTTAGTGGATACTGGAGCAGATCGGTCCAGTATAAGACAACTCCCAAGCGGAACATCAATTGGGGACCGAATATGTGAGGTCCTAGGGGCTGAGGGGAAACCCTTCAAAGCCTCAATCATAGAAAACATTGAGATAAAAGGGAACTCAAGGAAGTGCATAGCTGACCTTATATATTTACCTAAGCTGGACAGTAATTACTTGGCAGAGACTTGCAAGTCCAACTAGGAGTGGGAATCCTCCCTAGAGGAGGAGGATGATAGTCCAAATGATGAGGATGACCATTGAAGACCTGAGCGAAATTAAGCCAGAAGTATGGGCTGAGGAGGGAAAATATGGGTATTTAGATATACCACCTGTAAAAATAGAAGTGCAAGCAGGGATGTCTCCCATAAGGGTCAAACAATATCCCATCTCCATGGAAGGCAAGAATGGTCTGGCACCAATTATAACTCGGCTACTAGAAGATGCTGAACCCTGCATGTCCCCCACAACACGCCAATTTTGGCGGTAAGGAAAGCGAGGACAAATACCGGCTAGTACAAGACCTGAGGGAGGTGAATAAGAGACAGTACCAGACACCCAGTGGTGTCAAACCCATACACCCTCCTAAGTAAGATACCCAGAGACCATGCTTGGTTCAGTAATAGATTTGAAGGATGCATTCTGGGCTTGTCCTTTGGCTGAAGAGAGCAGGGACTGGTTTGCTTTTGAATGGGAGTGTCCTAAGAGCCAGAGGAAGCAGCAGTTGAGGTGGACGCGTCTTCCCCAAGGGTTTACAGAATCCCCAAATTTGTTCGGGCAAGCCTAGAAAAATTACTGGAACAATATACCCCAGAGATGAGTGCAGATTCTACAATATGTAGATGACATCTTAATATCAGGGAGAGAACAAGATAAAGTAAGAGCAACCAGTATAGAACTCCTAAACTTTCTGGGAGAGAAAGGCTTGAAGGTGTCCAAAAACAAATTACAGTTTGTAGAGCCCCAAGTCACCTACCTTGGACACATAATTGGAGAAGGATATAAGAAATTAAGCCCTGAGAGAATCTCAGGCATAGTATCTATCCCAGCTCCGACCACTAAAAAGATGTAAGAAAACTATTAGGCCTATTTGGATACTGTAAGCTGTGGATAGAAAATTATTCCCAAAATGTTAAATTCCTATATGAGAAATTGGTCCAACCAGAACCTATAAGATGGACAGCTGAAGACGAGAGACAGTTAAAAGAACTTAAAATCAAATTGTCTTCAGCTCCAGTGCTAAGTCTCCCTGATCTTAAAAAGAAATTTGATTTATTTATAAATGCAGAAAAGGGGGTTGCCTATGGGGTGTTAACCCAAGAATGGGGAGGACACAAGAAGCCCGTAGCCTACCTTTCAAAACTCTTAGATCCTGTCGCAAGGGGATGGCCAACCTGTCTTCAGGTAGTAGCAGCCGCAGCAGTCCTCATAGAGGAAGCGCAGAAATTAACTCTACAAGGGAGGATCACAGCTCACACACCTCATGATCTTAGGGCAGTATTGAGCCAGAGGGCCCAGCAGTGGCTAACTGATTCTAGAATATTGAAGTATGAGGTGATTCTGACAAACGCTAATGACTTAGAGCTCACAATATCCACAAGCTTGAATCCCGCGCAATTCCTCTCAGGGGAACCCACCCCTGCACTAGAACATGACTGCATAGAAGTCATAGACCTGCAGACAAAAGTCAGAGAGGACCTTGAAGATGTGCCCTTGCAGTACGGGAGGATATTATTTACAGACGGGTCCTCTAGAGTTTTAGAGGGGAAGAGAGCATCAGGCTATGCGGTAATTGAGAGCATAGGAGAAGAGGACTTAAAGGTTCTGAAAAGGGAGATTACCTTCAAATTGGTCTGCCCAATGTTGTGAAGTGTATGCCTTGAAGAGAGAGCTCGATGCATTGGAGAAAGACAGAGGGACAATATATACAGACTCAAAATATGCCTTTGGAATAGTCCACACATTTGGAAGGATCTGGGAAGAACGGGGATATTTGAATTCAAAAGGGAAGGACCTGGTACACAGGGAATGATAAAACTGTATTAGAATCCCTGTTGAAGCCCGAAGAGATAGCCGTGGTCCATGTAAAGGGTCATCAAAAAGGAGACACCCTTGAAAAGAGAGGGAACCAATTAGCAGATCAGGAGGCAAAAAGGGCGGCTTTAAGTCCAGATAAACCAGTTAAGATGCTGGCATTAAATGAAGCCCCGAGAGAAGAGAGGGAAGAAGCAGAGCCGATATACAGTGAAAGGGAGCAGAGAATGATAAAGGAGCTAAAAATGCAAAAAGGGAAGCAAGGGGAGTGGATAAACTCAGACGGGAGGAAGTTCCTGAATAAGCCCCTAGCAAGGAAATGCTAACCGAAATACATGAATTAACACACTGGGGAATTCAAGGATGTGTGACCACTTTCTAAGAGAACACTTGTGCTTAGGAGTATACAGCTTAGCAAAAGCTGTGACTCAGGGATGTGCCACTTGCCAGAAAGTGAACCAAAGAGTCATGAGAGAAACCACACCTGGGGGAAGAGAATTGGCTCTGAGGCCATTCCAGAATATTCAAATAGATTCACTGAGATGCCCCCGTGCAAAATTACAAACCTTCTGGTAATGGTAGACCACCTCACCCATTGGGTGGAGCATTCCCCACGAGAAAGAGACTGCAGAAGTAGTCATCAAGATCCTTCTCGAGCACATAATTCCCCGTTATGGGTAGTTAATAACATCGACTCAGATCGAGGCCCCCATTTCACTGCTAAAATTTTACAAAAACATTGAAACCCTAGGGATGAAGTGGAGACTTCACACTCCCTGGCATCCCCAAAGTTCAGGAAGGGTAGAAAGAATGAACAGAACATTGAAAATGTACTAACTAAATTAATAGAAGAAACCCAATTGAATTGGCTCAAGTGTCTACCTCTTGCTCTTTTAAGAATAAGAACTAGGCCTCGATCTGACTTAGGGGTTTCCCCCTATGAGATGATGTTTGGGCTCCCATTCCTACTAACCCCCTTTAGCACTGGGAGTTATCAAGAAGGAGAAACTGCAGCCCAGAAGTATCTAAAGACAGTTGGAAAGATCTTAGAAGATCTCCGAAAGAAAGGATATATCCCCAACTTCCCCCCTTGAGTCTAAAACCCATCAGATCAATCCCGGGGATTGGGTACTAATTAAGTCTTGGAGCAACACCCCTAACTCCAAGATTCGAAGGTCCCTTCCAGGTGCTCCTGACCACTCACACTGCTGTCCGAATGAGAGAGAAGGGCTGGACCCACATCACGAGAGTGAAAGGACCAGTACCACCACCGAGCGATACCCCCGACCCGAGCTCTAATAACCAAGATTCCCAGTGGACTGTTGCCCAGGGTCCAGGACCTTTAAAAGTCATCCTCAGAAAGAGTCCCAAAGCCAAGTAAAGAACTATACAGACTCTTTGGTATTCAAAGGACATTAGCAAAGAGTTTAAGCGAATTGTTCGCCAGGACTTTGTATGAGAAATTGCTGTGTTATTGTAACACGAGTTAAACAGTTAAAGTGAATTGTTCACTGTAAATAGAGAGTTGCTTGTTGTAAGTTGTATGAAAATTGATACTGTTCTGATAAGAGTTGAACCTTGCTAAGTTGAAAAGACTGTTACTAAGGCCACCAAGAGTTGAAGGAGTCTCTCATAGGGCACCCTCCAGGAGGGCAGACCAAAACATTGAGTGGGACACATAGAAAGAAAAGGACTCTGTAGACCAAAACTTGAGAGCTCCAAGTCCCAGGAGGCAAGGCCAGGTGAGACCAATGGAGATGGTTCATACTGGACTCCTGGGAAGCTGGTGATAGTCCTGATGGTGATCAGGCAAGCAGGGGGAGCATGCTCAAAGTGTATTCCCCCATCTATGATGGGGAGAACCTACAGGCCCTGATCAGAGTCCACACAAATGTGAACCCCACTTGTTTTGATATTGCACAATTAACCACTTGCCAGGAAGATGGCAAACAATATTGGCTCGCTAGAAATGCTGCAAAGTTTAAGCAGCGCCTGACAGGAGAATGCCCTATCAGAGATTGGTTTGTATGGAGAATTGAACAATATAGAGGGAGTCGCCGATTGATAAAAGAGAAGCCACTGATAGTGAGAAAAAGTGAGATAGAAGAGCCCCTTAGTAAAAATTTATTTATTGACTTGATTGAGAAGATTAGCCACGAACTAAACATCACCAACTGTTGGGTATGTGGGAGCACACAAATGGCAGATGTATGGCCCTGGGAGGGACGAGTTTAGCACCCCTCGACATTTTAAGATGGAAGCTAATGAGGCAGCCTCCAGATGAAAGAGAGAGGAGAAAAGAACAATGGGATCTGAAATCCAAAATAATTGGAGAAGAATACATAAGGAGGACAGGAAAAAGGTATAAGGTATTTGTGGGGGCAATGGCCTGTAAAAGGTATCTAATGATAAAAGAAATGAAGCAAGAATGGGTCCCTAGAGAACCTGATACATACTGGTCCATTGGAAAGAAAAAGGAAGGGTGCATCTATCATGAGGGCTATAATCTACATGAGTGTGCTGACCAAGGGATAAACCCCTTCTGGGGAATTAGAGAAATATCTAAATATTGGGAATACCCATTTGATATACAGAACACTTCATGGAGAGCCCCAAAACATCTTTTTTGGATCTGTGGAGACAAGGCATACACCCATCTCCCAGGAGATTGGGCAGGCAGCTGTACTATAGGAGTTATAAGACCCTCCTTCTTCCTATTACCCCGGGAATCAGGGAACCACTTAGGCATACCCCTTTATGATAACTTAAAGAAAACCAATAAAAAGAGGAGAGCTGTGATTGATATGGGAAGCACCCTAAAAATGGAAAGGAAAAATCTGGACACCAGAAGAGATAGTAAAAACCTACGGACCAGCAACATGGGCTCAGGACGGGTCATGGGGTACCGAACACCAATTTATATGCTGAATCGGATCATTAGACTGCAAGCAGTACTTGAAATAATCTCTAACAAGACTGCTCTAGCTCTTGACCACATAAGTAATCAGCTAGCCCAAACGAGAGCAGTAGTCTACCAAATCAGGCTAGCAGTCGATTACTTATTAGCCAATGAGGGTGGCATCTGTGGGAAGTTTAATTCCTCCGAATGCTGCCTGGAGATTGATGATAAGAGTGAAGTGATCAGGAACATATCCAAAGAAATTAGAAAAATTGCATATGTTGGTACCCAAGAGTGGAAGCCTTTAATTAACACTGATTGGTGGGACAACTTCTGGTCATTAAAAGGGGCCTGGTGGAAGAAAATAATGTTTAGCAGTAAGTGCATTTGCCAGCCTCCTACTTCTCCCCTGCCTGCTTCCCTGCTGATTCGGACCATAACATCTGCAGTACAGCCAGTCTCCAGATCCCCGAAACGAGCACACAAAATCTGTGAATATAATGAGGTTAAGCCCCCATGAAGAAGAATTAAGCACAGCAAAACAAATTTATAATCAATACCAAGATTTAAAGAAAGTATGCTCCCAAGAATCAGAATCAGTTAATTGATGCGGACAAAAGGTCCGATCAAAGAAATAAAGGGGGGATTGAAAAGAACAGAACCGATCTCACACAAGTTGTATGCCACTCAGTTATTGTTATTGTACTGTTTAAACCCATGTTAAGCACTTGCTTTGTTGTCTGTACCCATGCTGTACCCCATTTTCCCTGATACCCAAGTTATATGCCCTTCTTCCCGAGTCCCTCCCTTCCCTTTCCGAGTTAGGCCTCTGTTGCTCCCTGCCAGCCTGTCTGTCAAGATCTCAAGACACCGTCTAGATGCAAATGAACCCGACCAATAGAAAAAGACACCCAGCATGCTCAGCTCCACAAAAAGGTCGCCATGACTCAAAAAGTAGTTGACCAGAGAAGCACCCCTAGAGCGAGCCCAAGTCCCTCGAGTTCCTGGGAACCCCCGTGAGGGCGAACTCCCGGCCCTGCAGCATAGCAGCAGGAACGACGTGAACCTCCTCCTCGGTGGTGTCCCCAGGCATCAGAAGAGAGCAACAGAGGCAGCGAGTGACCCCCTCCGAGCATCCCCAATTTTAAATAAAGGCATTTTAAGGAGTTAATACCATCTCCTGCCCTGTTTGTTTTTAACAGGACTGAAGTCAGTGAAGAGAGAGTGAAAAGACTAGTAAGACAAAAGAAGACGAGTTGCCTAATTTGGCTGGACGTCTTTAGTAAACTATGGGGAATGGACTATTTCCTGTAACATATGAATGCCTTTTAGGGGGGATGCAAAGCTGTAGTTGGAAGTGATAAAAACCCTCTGCTCCCAAGGAAAAGGAAATATTTTGGTTTTTTGAGATGAAGATGATTTTGGAGATAGAAGAAGAGAATCTTTGTTTATACTAGGCATTCTTTGGGTTATACTATACATTCTTAAACAGTACCCCTAATAAGCAGATATGGCCCATATGCAGTGTTGGGAAAGCTGCCATTGGGAAGAACTCCACAAAGGCAGGTTCCGGAGTGGCTGTCTTTGTGAGAGTTGAGACCCACAAGAGAATTGTTCTATGTTGTCAGTGGGAATTCTCCATGGAAGTTTCTAAGAGACTCCTTTCCTAAAAGAACTGATGAAATATTATTTCTAAATGGTGAAACTGACTGAAAATTACAGGGTTTGTCTCTTTATGTTGTATATGGGAAAGTGAACCATTGGTAGGGGGTCGGGGAGTGCTTTGAAAGCTTTCATTTTTATCCTCATTTTTCTCTTTCTTTTGGTGTATGTTAATACATTTATCTGTTTTTATCTTTAAGTTAGGCCTGGTTTGCCTTCTTTTCTCATAATCCTATTTCACAGCAAAAAAATATTTAGACCTCTACACTAAATTTAGCAAACAGAACTCAGCGAATGTGAAACCACTACACTAAGTTCCTCCAAAACTTCCTTGCCCATTCCAGGCTGGACATTTACCTCATTGACTCGTCTTTCAGCACACAGGGACAGTCTGTTCCTGTGCCTCAAGATCTCTGTTTTGAAGCATGCCCACGTTTCCTGAACTCCTTTGTTTTTAAGTGCTGCTTCCCAAGGAACTCTCTGAATAAGGCTCCTAAACAGGCCAAAGTCTGCCTTCCAAAATTCCAATGTAAAAGTCTTTTTGATGTTCCTCCTGATTTCACCAAATATTGAGAATTCTATAATTTCATGATCACTGTGCCCCAAGCGGCCTCCAACCACCACATCTCCCACTCGCCCATCTCTATTTGCAAACAGCAGATCTAACATAGTCCCTCCCCTGGTGGGCTCATCCACCAGCTGTGACAAAAAATTGTCCTCCACACACTCTAAAAATTTCCTGGACTGCCTTTTTTCTGCTGTATTAAGTTCCCAGCAGATGTCTGGCAGGTTGAAGTCACCCACAGGAACAAGGGCTGATGATCCTGAAACATTATCTAGCTACCTATAGAATAAGTTGTCCACCTCTTCTTCCTGGTTGGGTGGACAATAACAGACTCCCAGCAGGATGTCAGTCTTGTTAGCCTTCCCCTTAATTCTTACCCATAGGCATTCAACTTCACCATCATTAGTTTCAACTCTCTAGATCCAGGGGTTCATACCTATTCTGAAAAGTTGGCATTTATTTTAAATTAAAAAAAAAAAAAAGGTCTCCGTACTTATTTTCGCTTGCATCAAGATGAAACCAGGATTAAAATTTTTAATGATAAACAAGAATGAGAGAAAGACTGCAGAATATCTAGGAATTTTGTGGCTAGGAAGCTCTTTAGGAGATGTGATACAAAGCAGGGAGTGAAACCCAAAGATGTCATGTTTGAGGTCAGCTCACTAGTCAAAAGGCTAGTGTACTTTCTAACATTTTTCTATCATCCATTGGCTTTTTTCGTTTTGCCCCTATCCCTTCAAATGCTTGCTTTTGTTGCAGTCCAGATCAAAACCAACTACAAGAATCACTGGTTTATTTCTTCATTGTTATGTTAAAAACAGTAATTTTCAGTCTTTGCATGAATGTATATTGACATGTGAATGCAAAATTAAATAGTTCCATTCAAAGAAGGAGGCAAGTATATAATCAGTCACAGAAATCATAAAACTATCCATAGCCCCCATTTACTTCTAATTCCAAATTAATATCCTAAACTACCTCTTTGAGGTGAATAAAGTAATCATGAGGATATTGCCTATTCTGGAACCGCTCCATCATTTCCCATCTCTTTCATACCTCTTATTTTAACTAGATATTCTTGCTTGAGCCCAGCAACTTAGTGGTAAATGTATTTCTAAGAAGCCTACTCCAAACTTGGTCAATAGCACACTTATTCTTTTCATTCATTTCTTTTCATTCTTTCTTCGATGGATTGGTGCAATACAGCTTCACAGGAAGTTCCCTTAGGACAACTTAATTACTGCATACCTTTAGCCTTTAATGTTTTCTGATGAGGACATCTGAGGCCACATTCTGTTCGTGCTGGAATATGTTAGCATTTCTAGAAGTGAATATGAAAAAATAAAATATGTAGCTGAAGAGATACTAAAGATTTTGTTTAAATATTTCAGCTGAAATACAGCTACTAAATATCCATTAACAGGTTTAGAAAATACAAATAAAATTTTCCACATTGGTAGTCACTGGACTATTTTAATTTTGCTAAATAAAAGATGTATATCTTTATTTTTAGAAGTCCAGCTAAAAAAAATTTAAAATCTGGATTTGTTGTAATAAGCAGCTGCACTTCTAGCTCTGATTTAAGATAAAGTTTTCTAGTCCTTTCCTTTTATCTTCCCCAGGTGAGTAACAAGACCCTGCTGAGATAATTTAGCCGCATTCGCTCCAAGGTTCTTACCTCCCTGCCTTGGGCCAGAGTGTGACTGTGGTGACAGATGCCTGTGCCTGCATGTGTCAGGCAAGGGCTGCTACTTGCTTCCAAATGGTTACTTGATATGGCATCCCCAAAGAGTCTGTAATCCTTGTTTGCTTTGTTCTGCATTGCTTAATATCCAGTGACTCAGCAGCATTCCCTGCCACCCACTGGCATATTTTCCCTGTTATTTTATACATTGTGAAACAACCACTAATTTCATTTTATGGGTGAGGAACGAGCCTGCCACACATAATTCCCCAGCATGTTATGTGAGATCTTATCAGGGAACTCTCACAGCCTCAGGAAAAGTTTAGCTGTCATTTCAGTAAAGGCTTAGTTTTGTGGAAAGACAGTTTTAAAGTGTTTATCCTAGTGATCATATGGGGTCCAGGAACCCAACAAAATTTCAGGGAAAGCACCAAGGAATAGTTACTGCATGAGCGATGAGCAGATGCTCCAGAAGAGACACTAAACAAGCTATGGAGCAGCATTACCACAGTCTTGCAGCTTCTCCAGGAACAGGTAGTCAAGGCAGCTGCTGGTGTATTCCTGCTCCGTGGTATAAAGAGACCCAGCTGATCCACCTTCAGCACTGTACCTTGCTAGCCCTGCACTTCCATGCTGTCTTTTGGAGCCTGAGCACGGTTTGAATAGTCCTTAAAATGAAGCAGGCATCCATCTTATGCTGGCAAAGGGAGGGCTGCTCTGATTTATGGTCCTACAGGTCTGTACCAACCCTGGGCTTAAAATAAATTGATTGAATTGCTTCAAAGGAGTGAGCATAAACTTACTGGATTTTTCTGAGGTGGTTAAGGTTTTTGTTTGGAAGATATCTCTGTTTATTTTCCCCCCTGTGTTTCACCAGCTGAGGGCTTCACATGTATTTTATGCAAGGCACAGCTGTGGGATTTGCACCTCAGAGGTTGTTCATGGAGAGCATCCATACAGAATAATAAATGCTGCTTAACCAAGCAGACACCAGAAGCAACAACTCTCATTATTGAACATGCTGGGCCAGTGTCCAGAAAAGGGAGAATCATCTGTGGCACTGGGTCCATGATCAGAGTAGTGTACCTCCTACATGGCCACAAGTGACAGCATGCCTGCTTGAGCCCCAGTAGGTCCCACCTCTGGGAGCAGGTGTGGGTGCTGTTGTATATGTGCATGAAGTGCCAGTAAATACCTAAACTCTGAAATCCATAGGAAGCCAACTGGCCTGGAGGAAGCAGTGAGACAGCATAGCAGGTGGTGGTGGTGAAGGGCCCACCCATGGGACAAGAACACAGTACAAACCTTTCTTGCTATGTGGACATTAGGAAAACAATGGCTATTTCTCATGTGATGAAAATCCTGAAAAAAAGTGGGTGTTTTCCCTGTTAAATCAGCTAAGCAGCCCTGCTCCTGGCCTCTGACCATCTCTCATCTGATGCAGAGTTCAGTTTCCTCATGGACAGATTTAAGAGGACTACTGGAGAAACAGTAGTAGCATCTAAACCACAGGGAAGCAGATTTTGGGTACTAAAAATATTAAAAGTGAGTCTGTTGAGAGAAGGCAACTTTGGATTTTGCTCATGGATGTAAAAAGTTTAATATCACCTTTTGAGAGTTCAATATCATCATAGTTTAACCTGATGTTACTGCTACTGGAAAAAATGCTTTTGTGTCTACAAGATCCCCAAAACAAAGATATACCCATATTATAAGCACATTCATGACCCCAGACACACTTTCAAAGGATTTGACCAGCTAGCAGAACAAAATCCAGTGCTGTGTTTAACATACCAGCCTGACTAAAACCAGAAGATTAAGAAGCTTTGGAAGATTAGAAAGATTAAGATTAGGAAGATTAAGAAACATTACTGAGACTTTAGATATGGGGTTATGATAATTGACAAGTCAAACAGGAGAACCCATATCAAAAGATGGAAAAAAAAGTTAGTCTCTAAAACAATCAGGAATATATTCCTTCTCAATGGATTTTCCCAAGATACATCCTCAGCCCCCTAAGCTAACCTCACCAAAGGATATAGTGGATAAAAAGAGAGATTGTATCTATCACAGATATTGCATTTGTCATCTAATAATTTATATGTTGAATACTAGATGTTATTACTGAGTGATGAAAAGGAGCGTAAACTCTCTCTGTGGGACAGTTGCTTGAGGCAAAGGTATCATGATTAGTGGGAGACCCATAGTTTCAGTGATTATCTTGAACTGTCCCAGAAGGATTTGTTCATCCTAAGCAGCAGTTAGAAGAGCCTGTTTCACTTGCTTTGCCAAACTTTAGATGAGGGGAACATGAAAAATATCCGTAAGACAAAGAAAAACCCAGAACCACAAGAACAGGAGATATAATCTGAGTATGAAAGAAGTTAGAGCAAAAAAAGGTCTCCAGCACTACTGGCCTAAGAATGCAATGACTGTGGGGCCAACAGGAGGCTCAAGATGTTGTCTCATCTGCAAGAAGTAATTTTCAGGGACATCACTAGGGGAAGGATGTTATTTATTTGTTTGGTTCTTATTTCTCCATAGCCTGCTCATGCCATTACTGGAGAAGGACTACTGGACTGCAGGGACCTTCATCCTGGCTGTTTTGATGTTGCCTACCATCTTTGTTAATAAGACTGTGGATGAGTCAAAAGTAGCTTCTGGAATGAGGTAAGATGGATGAAAAATGCATGGAAAGATTTATTATCCTTGGAGAGTAGCCATATGTAAATAGTATAATAAAGAGTATGACTTAGCTGAACTCCCAAAGACTGTCTCTTAGCTCCCTTTCCAGGGAAACAGCCTGAAGTAATGGAAAATCTTCTAATTCTTCATGTTCTTCAGAGAATCGCTGATAGCAGTCTGCTAAGTATATTTCAGATTCTCTTGAAATAATTTTTTTTTAATTTTTTTTTTTTTTTTTTTTTTTTTTTTTTTGGCAGAGAATGAGAACAGATCTCTTAATGGTCATAAGTGTTCATAGGGTTTTTTTATTTTCAGGCTGGATTAGAGCACCTCAGAGAAATACTGGTTGAAACCTGAACTCCTTGCATGCTCTGGAGGAGATGTTGGCCGCTGCAGTAAATATGGTAGTAGACCACACAAGAATGAGAGGAAAGGAACAGGATACTTTTTCCTCCTCATACATTCCTATGAATTCACAATTAAAAGCAACTGCATCATTCTTAAAAGAAAAAAATTTGTATCATCTGCCTTATTTCTTTACACCAAAGTTATCAAATCTGGTGAAAGAACATATTTTCAGTTTGATAATTTCTCACCCAGCCTATAGACTAGGCTGTTACACAATAGTCAGAATTCATTCTCTAAATAATTCCAGTGATGTATTACTAAGAGTGATAAGATTTTAATTGATTTCCAGCAGTTTTAGATTACACTTCACCTGCACTGCATCTACACTCTACAGATGTTTAATCCTGGAGCTGTCTCTGAGCAGTTTGACAGCATTTGTGAAACAGCTGGTGTGTTAAAACTCCAAACATGTTTCTTAGAGCCTTGTGCTAGAACTAAAGGGGTATGGCATTTTCCATATTAAGTAATGATATATATGATGGTAATTGCGGTGTCTTTTCCACAAGGTATTTGAAAGGATCAAAACCTTCCTCTGTCACTTATTCTCATGCTAGGTCTGCTACCATGTAGCAGACATTGCATACTATGTATGTAATAACTCAAGCAGCATTAGGTTTTATTAGTTGAGCAGAGAGAAAGCAATGGGTTTTCCTTCCTTCCTCCTTCCTTCCTTCCTCCTTCCTCCTTCCTTCCTTCCTTCCTTCCTTCCTTCCTTCCTTCCTCCTTCCTTCCTTCCTTCCTTCCTTCCTTCCTTCCTTCATTCCTTCCTTCTTCCTTCCTTTCCTTCCTCCTTCCTCCTTCCTTCCTTCCTTCCTTCCTTCCTTCCTCCTTCCTTCCTTCCTTCCTTCTCCTTCCTTCCTTCCTTCCTTCCTTCTTCCTTCCTTCCTTCCTTCCTTCCTTCCTTCCTTCTCAAGCAGATCTCCATAGTTTGGTGATCAATAACCAAGTAGGGATTTGGCTCAAAGGTTAATGCTCTGTTTGTTTTGCTCCATGTGATTTTGAAGACTTGGTTGGTATATTCAGCTGTGTAACTCTCTATTGTTGTTTTGAAATAAATTAAAATGTTTGAAGAATTATCTATCTTACCAACACTTTTGTATAGTTGTAGCTCTCTGCTCTAGCGATTACAATTTTCCCCTGGGAGAAGCTAGCTTGATAGCTTGCTAGTTTGAGTTAAATGACTTAAATGATAAGTGACATTTTGTTCTCATTACACTAAGAAACTACCTATGCAAAGCAATGCTAACAGAGATGCCAGATGTGTATCACCTCCAGGATGAAAGCCTCGTACAGAAATTCTAGGCTAAAATCCAAAGGATTTCTTTTGAACTCTGAAAAACACCTCCTCCTTTCCTTTGTGGGAACTTCAGGCAAAACCTTGTGACAGAGGAGAGGAGGGGAGGGGAGGGGAGGGGAGGGGAGGGGAGGGAGGGGAGGGGAGGAGGAGGGGAGGGGAGAGGAGAGGAGGAGAGGAGAGGAGAGGAGAGGAGAGAGAGGAGAGGAGAGAGAGAGGAGAGGAGAGGAGAGGAGAGGAGAGGAGAGGAGAGGAGAGGAGAGGAGAGGAGAGGAGAGAGGAGAGAGAGGAGAGGAGAGGAGAGGAGAGGGAGAGGAGAGGAGAGGAGAGGAGAGGGAGAGGAGGAGAGAGAGGAGTGCCAGTTTCAGTTGTAGAACAAGGTGGGGACCAGCTGGCAGGAGTATGAGATCTCTGCCCAGCATGTGTTCCTCTCCCAGAGACCCTTTTGGGGTATAGGTCCTTGCCAATCAGTGGAGAGAGGATGGGATAGGTATGCAGCTGTGTCCCCTCTTGAGGCTTCTCCTCCATTTGATAGCCTTGAGAACACCTAACTGAGGAACAGGCCAAACAGCCCAGCTATGTGGACTTATTCAGATTGGTCTTCTGATCACGTTGTCCCACAGGCTATGGAAATGTGTCTGAGGAGTGGAAGCAGCTGCCCCCTCTGTATTGCCAAGGTTTTATTGTACTCTTCATTTCTGGGCTGTCATTTCATTTAATTTCCAGTAGATGCTACTCTACTCTAGATGCTTGCTAATCAGGAATTGCTCCTTACCCAAATGCCAGAAACCCTTGACAGAAACGTTTCTTTGTGTATTTTCAGAATACAGGAAAACAGTCTTAATCTATCAAAAGTTGATCAATGGTATGACATGTTTAATCAACAAGCAAAAAGGAAAGAGCAGGGCCATGCCTACCCAGTGAAGCCCATGGTGATAAGCCTGTGCAGAACCAAGCTCAGTAATTCAAAAACATTTGAGTAAACAGATTGCATTATACATCAGCAGTGCTAGTAAAAAGCATGGGTGTAGGAGAAGCAATAAAATCTTAGGTTTTGGTAGTGAAATAAAGGAAAATGGAATAAAACATCCTTTATGAAACAATCTTTATGAATTAAAAAACCAAATTTGACCACAAATTGTTTAGTGTTCCCACTTATAATATTGAATATTATTTGCACATCTTATTCTTGACCAATTTTTACATATTTCTCTGCTTTTCTCAAAAAAAAAAAAAAAAAAGTGTGTGGTGGAATCCTTTTCATTAAAGGACTTGCAGGACTTCTTGAAAACCTTTTAGGACAAAGGACATAGTTTAGCTAAAATAAAAATAAAATTAGAAGAATATTATTATATTTTACGTCCATATATATATATATAAATAAATACATATATATATAAATATATAAATATATATAATATTATATATTTTAACCCCCCTGTCCCATGCATACTCTGTGCTTTGGACACAAAGCTGCCATCCATTAGAAAACAGGAAAAAAAAGTTCTCCTAATCTGAGCTGGGCCATGCTGGAAAGAAAAGGTAAGTACCTTGTTCAAATCTATGTTCATGTTATTTGAAGTCACATTTTTTATGTTCTTCTGCTGGAAGTACTGGAAGGATAAAAGCTGATGCTAGGTGTCCCACATCAAGCAATTGTTTTACATCAAAGGAGGGAGGACACTTAATTTCCACAGGAGCCCCATCCCAGTATGAACTCCCCATGATGTGGAAGACCAACAGCATCCACTTCCTCATTCAAAACCTTTGCCTTCCATGCCCTAAAACTTTCTCCTGCCCTTGCTTTCAAGGAGATAGACTCATGCATACTCACTAATAAAACAAACAGGAAATTCTGTGAAATGATGAAAAGGTAAAAAAAAAAAAGAAAGGAGGAAGTGCTGGTCAAATCTACTGTGAATATTAATAAATGGTGACAAGCAAAGTTTTACCAACATTGCTTATTTCCATAGCAGTTAATCTCAAAATCTTGGCCTTTTTTACCCCCCCCATGATAATTATTCCAGTAAATTTTAAAGTAAGTGGCAGCATTAACTTAATCTTTTATTTAGCTAATAGGAAAAGGTTGCATTAGAGAATTTCTGGAATAAATGTGAAAGTTCCTTAAACTGAATGCATAATGGCAATTCCCCATTCAGGTGGAAAATGCACTAAATATGGCTTTGTCATATCTTGACCTTTCATTTCAAGTGACACATTATCTCACCTTACTCTTCAAGTTCTAGTTAATCAAATCATGTTTTGTGAAAATCTCAGCTTTTAATAGAGGAATAATGGTTTCCTCAGAGCTACAGAGAAAATCTAATTTCAACAGCTCCTAAAGCAAGCATGAGGAATCTCAGCATCTATGGTTAAAAAAAAGTAACAGTGCTTCAGTTCATACTTTGGGCATCTATAACGGTGAGCATTACACATAATGTAGCTGTGTGGGAAAACACACTCCTACATACAGAATGAGGGAAAATGATTCAAGTCAGGAGATGCCTGCCCCAAACCTGGGGATGTCCTTTTCCAGCTACCATTACACATCCTGGCTGTAATGCCATTCAATGTAGTGCTGCTGAAGCCTATGAGAGGGATTCAGCTCTAATAAGTCAATTTAACTCCAACAGTCTTATTTGTGCACCTGATAAGCTTTAATCACAATGCTTCAGGCAAGGCTGTAACCTGCACCTGGTAACTTGGCTTCCTTCTGCAACCTCATCACTAGCGTTTATCAAGGTCCTGTTGAACCCTGGTCCTCACCCACCCCAGTTCCTAATCAGTTTTTTCTCCTTTGAATTTTTGCTGCTTGAAAGATGTCAACAGTAATCCCAGTGGAGGCAAGCTTTGCAAACAGGATGCTGTTGCTTTGCATCACAGATAATCTTTTTTGAAAATTTTGTGTGAGAACTGCAAGTCGACATCAGGAGAAAGATGACTAAGAAAGTATCTCAGGAAGCAGGGCATACGCACATCGGGGGTACCACATGGCATAGTCATAGTACAAATTCCAAACACATGGTACTGCGCAGACCAGAGCCACCCCAGCACTGGCTCTGCTCTTGCCTGTTGGTCCTTCATGGTGCCTCACACATCCCAAGGCCACCCTCTCCCTGGCAGATGGACACAGGGGCTTCAAATGGGGCAAACACAAGGGAAATAGATCCTATAAGCACCCCATGAACATCAGAAAATTGAGGTCACCATCCTCCAGCTGAGTTGCATGCAGAGATGGAGGGTGCAAATCCAAGGGTACAACACAAGACTCAGTTTCCATGTATCCGTGAGGCACTGACCTAGAAGAAAAGAGGATAGATGGCCATTGGCAGCCCTTGGGCTACCACAGGTCCTTGGGCACTGCCAACCATGCCCTATCCCCTGCAGTGTTGGCCCAAAGGGTTCAGGTTCAGCCTGCTGGCACTGCTGTCACCTCTTTCCAACCACAAAGCCAGGTGCCTCCTCATGCAAAACCTTGAAAACACTTTGGTTCCTCATTGCAGTGCAGGGAAGGGAGACACATGGCTTTTCTCATTTTCTTTCAAATAAAAGATGATGGGCCAGTTTATTAAAGAAAGGGGATATGGCAATTCTGCTGCTACTTTGCTGCAAGATCCCTTGTGAATTCCTTAAACACTCTATGCTGAGTCTACCCAGCCATAAGACACATGCAGACATCATAGATGTATTCTGAGAAGAACTGCAATTTCAGATACTCTAGGGTAAACTGCTCAAGCAGAGCATTGTGATTTATTGATGATTTCTTCAGCATTTAACATTTTCCACAGGCCATGGTTCAGCCAGGAAAGATGGAAGACCATAGTTGTGATCTTTTTTCCTTCCATGCAAATGGTAACCTAGACAGTATGCAAACACATCTGCCTAAATCAAAGCAGAATTTTCATCCTCACCCATCCCTGCTCAGGCACAAAAGTTGGCAGCAATTAGAGAGGTTCAGAAATCAAACACAGAAAGAAAGATGAGAGGCATGCAACTGCATATTTAAATAAGATCCAGCTGGTAAAGAAAAGGAATCTTTCTTAAAAGGTCACCTAGTCCACTAGAACAAAAAAAAGAAGTATTTGTTAGTATTTATTTTCATGAAAATATTTTTAGCACAGAGATACTTATTCTTCAACCTTCTTTGGTGTCTATGTGAGACATTAATTCTCAGGTAATAAATGATAAACTGAATGAGTCTTTTCCAGAAAAAATGCAAGAGATAGGACTTATGCTTCAGTTATGCTGTAATTAAACCAGCAATTATAGCCTGCACTATCTAAACCCCACAGGTTTGGGTTTTTTCTTTACAGCTGAAACAACATCCTTTCTGTTTCTGACAGTGGTTTTAATTGATTATGGCATTGTTATCTGCATGCAGGTGGCTGGTGGCTTTTTCCTCTAGAAAGTTTTGATCTCTCATTATAGTGCTGATGAAAGCAGCAAGTGCTCATAGCTGATGCAACTAACATTTCAGTTGTTACTCTACACTAACCCAATGATTTTTTCCATCCTTTTCATCCCCATAGCTGAGCTAGTTAGAATGTGATGCTGAACACTGGCCAGTTTGGATGAGATGGATGGGACAGCAGCTCTGGTACCCTATGTGTCCTGTTCTCAGTTCTGGTGACCTTACCAAGCAGATCCAAAGCCAAGTACCTGCAAAGCCAGCATCTGGCACTTTGGAACCCCAAAGCTGAGTTTTTGGGTAAGGCAGATTGCTGCAGCAGTAGCAGGACTATTTTTATTTTAAAAACTCATTTCTGTACATATGTTGGGCTGTCAGGAGCAGCACGAAGCAAATGCTTTTGCATAATTGTGTATTACAGCTTGGAGTCAAAGCTGGTGTGTGGGTGGGGAGGGACTGGTTACACATCTCCAACAGGAACCCGAACGGATGTCATAACAGCCACATGAAGAAAACATCTGCTCATTAGCAAAGCTGCTCCATTTCAGACACTGTGAGCACGCAAGCATCAACAAGCCCTGAGCAGAGGCTGCTCATGTCTAAATCCCCATGTCAAGCCTCATTGTTTGGCCACCCTGGCCCCCTCCACTGCCTCTAGCTAACCCTCTGTACTAAGCAGTATCCCCTGGTCTGCCAGACAATATTCCAAGGTGATTTTTCCCTCTGGCTGGCTGCACTGCTCACATTTCTTTTTCTCCTTTCAAACACACTCACACAGCTAAAAGCAACTTCCCCAGTTTCTCTGACTTTTCTTTCCAGTTGTTCTGTCTAGTGGCCTTCGACATGCCACATCTTAGCCTTTTCTTCCTAAGGCCAAGGGAAGGCAATTTTCTATCCACTTCCCCTGTTGCTCCTTTCTGGGGCAAATCCTGTCCTCTCTGCCAGAAATGGCTTTGTCCCATTTTTAGTTTGTGGGAAGCTGCTAATCAGTGTTACGTCCTTGGTGAAGCATACACCTACATAGTCCCCTGCCTCCCTCAAATGTCCTTCAAGCTGCTTCATCCATGCAGACAGCCTCTCCAGTGGTTTCTTGTGGACGGAGAGTATCTTTGCCCTGAGGTGGTCTGTCTCTGGGATCAGGTTTTTGTGGTGGCCCTGGCTGTGAAGCAAACCTGTACTCACCCTGGGCTCTCCTCCAAGTGAGGAGTTTGAGAAACAAAAGGAGGGAAGCAGAACTGAGAGAATGAGACCAGTGGTGGTGTGATCACCAGTTAATTATGCATAGGGATTTTTGGACAGGTAATACCAACTCCTCATATTTTTCTCAAGTCCCCAGTTAGCTGCTGCTGAAAGTCAGACAGTTGGATCCTCATGTGTATCCATCTGGACACACAGCTTTGGATTAGAGTATCTGTGGGAAGTAAGCATATATAGCACTAGATCCTGACTGAGGTGGACCTGTCCAAACACAAAGTGCAAGAACTACTTAGCCTTGGGTTTCCAGTTCTGCACAGGGGAAGGCTGGATCTAGAGACTTAAAAAATGTCACATTTGCTTACCAGGCCACAAAAAATGTCTGGAGCCCATATTTTCCATCATTTCAAGTCTACAGTGTATTTGAGAAGTCTGAAGTCTTTGACAGGGTTTTATACTTGCAGAGGGGGATTTTATTTTGAACATCCTTTAAATACTTTCTGGGTAGGAGTATTTCCAGTTTTGGAGTGGTACATGTATTCTGATAAATAAAATCAGCCTACAGTGTGGACTTTTGCATTGGTAATCAATACAGCATTTATCTGCAAAAGCCTGTCACTTAGGCTTTGTTCAGTTATTTAATGTAAGGTTATATTTATATTACCAAATATTTACATTGTAGATATTTTAACATCAATGAACAGATGTTTTGCAACATGTAATTTATTAAAGAATAAGAGCTTTACATCCTGTGATGTGCTGCAGTCTTCAAAAATATGTCTCTCAAAACAAAAAAGTTTTTGGCACCATATATATTGCTCATCTCAAAAGATAGAAAACTGTAGGTCAGAAGTATAGTGGTAATAGTTGAAAGAAATCTTTTTCCTAATCAAATTAGTGCTTATTCAAATCCTAACTTCCTAACCCAAATGATGTCATTTGCCCGAATTCTTCTTCCAAGTACACTTTTTATTCCTAGAATAGATCTAAGGAATACCAGTGTTTGCTGCCTTGTAGACCAAGCTGGCCAAGAAGACAGATTGGTGTGCCTGCCATTAGAGGAGAAGAGGGAGAGTTTTATCTCTGCAGCTTAAACTTTGTATTTTGAATACAAATTCTTGTAATTTCTTAGTTACTATTCACAGTAATCACAGCTTTGGCAGAAAATCTTTTCTGTTTGTGCTTTTTTTGTATTTTTTTGTCTTTACATATATGTGTTCAACAGAGTTCAACAAGAGCACATTGCGAAACGCTGCAGGACCCTAAAGGTAAATCTTTCAGTGACTTTTTATTGGGACCCAGCAATGCTTAGGGGCAGAGGTAGGAAAACCCCCTCCTGGGTAATGACAGAAATTTCTGGGTACAATGTATAGCTCATAAAGAGGCAAAAATAGATGGTGTCCATGGACCTGAACCAGAGCAGAGGGTCTGTGCTCTGTATGGTGGAGGATGAAAACTGTTGGGTGGAACAAGCTCATTTGCTTCAAAGCAAAATGGCGATTCCCAGCCAGCCATGCAGCTGCAGGACCCTGTGTTGAGGCATGGAGCTCTGCAGCTGGCAACCTGCTGGTAAAATATAATCAGCAACATTCAGAGCAACAAGGACAACAATGGCAAAACGGCAAAACCTAATGGGAAAGTAGACCCAGGGAGCTCAGCTGTGCCTGAGGCTGTGTGAAGTCTGTAGCACCACGGAGACATGGCAGGTTTCTCATCCCTGCTGTATCCCCATGGCTGGCTGTAGCTGAAATGCATCTGTATAAATCGAGAACAAACCATTGGCCTGACTTAAATTTACCAGAAAGGCAAACTCACACAATTTAGGAGCATGAAAACCAAAGCAGTAGAAAGAAGTCACATGTGGTTGCGTGCAGGCTCCAGGAGATGGCTCTACCCCCCCTGCCTTGTGCCCTCTGAGCAGCCTCCCAGACCAGACAAGGTCCCACTCAATCCTCCTCTGAGGTCAGTGGTCACTGGGGCTGAAATCCACACAGGCACACACCACAATGGGGTCAAGGTCCCTGTGCCATTGCTGTGGAGGCTTTTTCATGTTACTCTGCAAGAGGAAGCTTCTGAGGAAGTCCACAACAAATGTAATCACTGATGTGGCCACCCTCATACTTGACCTCCAGTGGTGGCCAAGTCCCCAGTTTTCCCAAGTTCCAGGGTGGGGGTGGAAACAGCGCAACTTTACAGCAATTGACTCCCAGACTATTCTTCTGCCAGCCTTCATCCCAAGTTTCTCCTGAGCTAAAACTGATTCTGTCCAGAATGACTTCTGCTAGATTTATTTTCTATTGATTTATTGAGTGCTCTTTAATCCTTCAACTAAATTCAGTAGACACTGTGCTTTTCAAAGGCAGATTTAGGCTCTGTGATAAAGGAAAAATTGTCCTATTTAAAGGAGAGAAAAACAAAGGCTCCAAGAAAGAATATTTGCAGAGGTCTCTGGGCATGCAGCTTTGTTCTGCAATGCCCCAACTTACTGCATAGGTGGTCATTTCATTAGTCTGGCACCAAAGTGTAAATTACACCGTAGTTACAGCCCTACTAAATACCTGATAAATACTTCATTAGAGATTTTGTACTAATTCTTAGAAACCATAGGTATCTGTTGTGTTACAAAGAACAGAACAGAGTATTGTGTTTCTTAAAGGGAATTTATGAGGTGACCATTGCATAGGTAGTGGATTGCAGACCTCTAATATCATCTTAGGCTACAGGAACTCTTTATTTCAAGATCTCTTCATATTAATGTACGGCCTTGGAAGTTCAAGCAAGGCAGTCCATCCACTATTTTCAGTGACAGGCAGGGATAATTAGCTCATATAACTATTGTTTGCACTACTTTATCTTCATTGCTCCTCTGACTTTCCATGCAGACAGCAATTACAAGCCGTAAGGACATGCAGAATTATGCCTGGAATCTCTGGTTTAATTAGAGAAGGCACAGACAAGAGCAGCACTGCTACTGCTAACTGCACATGCCTACCTGACAGATTTACAGAGGGATTTCATGTGTTTGTCTGCCTTTCCTCCATGTCCCATGCTGTGCAAGTTGAATTTAACAGCCGGCAAAAAGGATTGTGTGGTCCCTGGGCTTGTCAGGCTCACTGAAATAAAATACCTGACTATCAAGGCCTCAGTGCATACAGTCATATGAAGATTGTTATCTTTTTGGGAAGCTAACAGTAATGTATGTTTTGAGGGAACACACAAACTGATGCTTTTCTTCCATTAGCCTCTTCCAAGCTCTTGCCCTATTTTCCCCTGGGAAAACAAAGCTGCTGTTTGGCACATCAGATGATACATTTCTATTTCACTAGATAGCTTGTTTGCAACAAGACTTCTGAAAACGGGGCATGGCTTATTCCTCCTGAAGCGCTGAGCTGAGACTACCATTGTCAGTATTTCAGCACAGGGTCATCTACCCTGGGCAGTGAGCCAACAAGAAGTTGTTTGATACCTACTACTACACAACAGGGCAGGCAGCTGGCAGCAGGATCCGCTTTGTTTCCCTCTCCTGCCATGACAGCTCTTGAGTGGAGACATGTGCAGCTCAGCAGAATGCACCAGCAGCTATTAGTGAGATTGAATAGGCATGTCTGAACTTATGTTCTCCGGAATGGGGAGGTGAGTTGATCCACACCAGCACAGCTGGCAGCAAAGAGGGGGAACTCAAAGGAAAAGAAGTGTAAGATAATCTGGCTGTTTTGAATAGTTCAGCTGAAGCTGAGTAAGACTTTCTCTGTAACCTTCAGAATTAAATAGCTAGATGGTAGCATCTCCAAGACTAATTTACTCAAACCCAAGGGAATAGTGGTCAAAATCTGTAACAAGCTGGGAGGTGATTTGATGTTAGGTGACACAACCCTATGTCGCCTTGTTGCTGCAGCCCAGCACTGGCAATCACCTATATCAGCACATCCTTTTGGCTCTACTCTCAGGAGCACTAGCTCCCATGAGGCAAAAAAAGGTATTAATTTACAAAGTGATGTAGAGATTCTATTTTTTTTAATAAATACTTGTGTCCTGAGACTGTTCCTGCTCACCAGGTGGCCTGCATTACACAGGGACATCAAGGACACACATTTTGCTTAGGCCAAGAATAAAGCAAACCAGAGGGATTAAAAAAAAAAAAAAAAAAGATCCTGCACACTTCGAGTTTCTTTCAGCTAAACAGGACTTTAGGTATGCATTTGTGGCTGAATGGCAAAGGTGGGGATGTCCGGCCTGCTATTAACAGGGGAAGCAGCAGTTCATCATCTGCACTTTGCTCTCAACAAAGCTCTCTAAATTTGCTCTGTTTATATTTCTCAAAGCTTTTTTGGTTCCATCCTTCCATTCAACTTTACAGCTGTACCAATCCCTGTGTGTAAGAGCAGAGTGTACATCTGGAAGTGAAAGGGCCTCATTGGGCTGTTCCATAGAACTAAATGGTGACACTGGCAGCACTATTTTTGTAAGAGAAACATGGTCACAGATATTTTATACTGTCTTGAAATAACAGATTCCTAAGGTTGGAGTCCAAATATAGTGGAACTTCTATGAAGGACTATGTTGGGGTTAGAGAAAAAAATGAGTCTCCTAGCAGAATGGTCTTTAAAGGTCAGAAAAAATTATAACTGGAAACCTTCTTAAGATAATTTAAAACCCTCAGTGTAGATGACAGTTGAAGGAATATTTAGTCCACCAGGTACCTGCACCCCTGTTTATAGTCTGAGCAGTTTTAAAGGCTGTCATAATTAACATGACATGGGAAGAGAAGACAGCTTGGTTTACACACATGAACTGCAGTTTGAACTTTATAGGCTTAAGCTACATCAGATTTTTTTACTAAAGGGGAGGAAGGGACAGTACAAAGAAAGGATTCTTTTAGCAAAGGGAAACATTTTCAGAGTGTAGACTCGTGAAATGCTGTTTCTGGAAGTGCAAAACTACACTCCCAGCAGGACGTATCCTTCCTTGTAACCCATCCCTTTTCTGGCAAAGGCAGAAGAGAGGATTTAAGCAAGAAGCCTCACAGCTCTGTGCCAAATCCTCCTCCTCATCTCTGAAATCCCTGTGTGAACAAACTGGCAGTTGTTCAGATGAGATCAGTGGTGTCTTGCTGCAAGCTGAGGCAGTGGATGACTCTCGGCAGCAGGGAAGCCCCTGCTGCCTGCGTGGTCCTCCCAGGCACTGGCAAGTACTAGGAATTGCCACTCCTTGTTCCCTCTGCACATTATTCCTACAGAGCAAGGACCTGCAGCAGCAGGTGGCGTGGCTGCAATCCTGTATGAAGTCAACAACAGCAGCAGCCTGACCAACAGAGACAAGTGAGCAGCACCAATAGTGATTTTACAGCTAGATAAATACATATACATGTGTGTGACTTCAGGATGGAGAATGGAGCAGGTCACAGGCAGGTTTTAGAGACTCACCCTTGCACAGTAAAGCAAAAACCAGCAACTATGTGCCTTTTGTCTCAGTAGAGAGGGGCTGGTGTAGAAAAGAGCAGTTTACCTCCGAGTGCTTTCTGCCACTGTCTAACAGGATTTAAAAGACTTGAAAGGCTTTCCAGAAGCACTTCAAATTCCACAGGGGAACCCAGATCTTGCATGGAAAAGCAGGATCACTTGTGCTATCTCCAGTCCATCTCCCAAAGGCATGAAAATAAAGCTATCACTTTAAATTCTCTGATTTATAGCAACACCACAGTCTCCGAGTATCCAAAATGGTAGCAAGTTGTTTTAAAAAACCAAACTCTACCCATAAAAAAAGTTCAGGAAAAAAAGTCTCCTCCTCTTCCAAAACACCCCCTACAGAAACTTCCTGACTTTAAAATTCCAATTCCTTCATAAAGTCAGAGGTCAGTGCTCTTTATATTTACTCAAAAAAAGTGCATCAATTACTTTTTCATTTTAATCAACCTGCCAGGTGTCTTCTCAATGAGGACCTAATTAAGGGAAGGAGACTGTGGAAGCCATGGATTAGATCCACCTGGGACAAACTGAAATAACCATCCTTCCCCTCTCATTATACTTCAACGCAGCCTTCACTTATCTTCAAAAATCTTTCACTGCTTCCTATTATTTTTTTGTCAAGTAATTTTAAAGTCTAGCTATGGATCTCTCTCTTCTTCTTCTTCCCTTTTTTTTTTTTTTTTGCACCCCCCCCCCGCCCCATCCCTGAGAAAAGCCACAGAAATACCTTTATTTTCCCCTACAGAGCTAGCTAGGACTCAGTAGAGTGGCTGGCTGGCTGGACAGTTAGCACCTGTCTCTTTCTCTGTAGCTCAAATATGTATTTTGAGTGTGTGCATTTCATTCCATAGGCCTCCATGTCACATAATCAACATATATTTAATAAGCTAAAGCAACTTCTCTCTCTTACCTCAGGAAGGAGGCAAGGTCCAAGCAGAGCCAGCTCCTGCAGCCAGGAGCAGGTACATGGCATGGTCAAAATGCAACTCCGTTCATCCGCATCCCTAAGATTTAAGTATCCATTACAGCTTCTGTTAGCTTATGTTAAGATGACAATAAAGAAAGTAATGTGCATGCAGGTGTGTTAAATATAAATTACAATCTGCAGAAGCATAATTTCCTCAGTTTTTGTGAGATTTTGCTGGTACTGGGCTCTTGAAAAATCTGCAGCAATAGATTTTTTTTAAAGAGTTTGGGTTTGTGCTCCCTCCTCGCCTCCCTCCTAAAGTTATATGAAAGTTTTCTACTCCTCATGAGGATTTATTGATTATTATAGGTCTATGGATAATTAAATATACAGGCTTGGCAGTTGCAGTAGAGAATATTATTTTAGAAATGCTAACAAGATGTTAAATCCAAGGAATTCCACTCCTAGTACTCTGTACGGTCATAAATCAGTGCAGAGGATATAAATATAAATGACACCATTTAAAAATCAGGTAGATGACTATAGCTATTGAGTTTATGTCTCATCCCTTAGTTACTAAGGGTAGAAACTCCCACCCCCTTACATCCATTATGCCCTTTATTTTATACTTGAGTAAAACCATATATATGTCATTCATGGCTTTTAGTTCATGAGGACTTTTGTGCTAGAATTAAATGGAAATACATCATTCTTCAAGTATCCCCAACTTTTATGTGAAGTAAATTCCTTCTATCCCTCCCCTCCCGATGCTAACTCTCCAGCTATGAAACAGGGGGCTATCTGCCCTCCAAGTGAGATTTTATTGCTAAAATAGAGTAAAAATTGTTTCAAAACAAAGAACACACATATTTATAGTAAAACTCAAGTTTGTTTTACAATTAGAGAAAAGTCACATGGTCCCCCAAAAACCCCCATTTATATATATATATGTATTTCGAAAATATATTTAAAAACATAAAAAACTCTAGTTAAACATATATTATGTTAATCAGTACACTTAAATATAGCTTAATTATATTTACAATATGACGCAGTTGCTTTTAAATTTTAATGCCAATTTCAGTATTTTCCCAAAAAACCAAAAAAAATTATATAAATATACAATAAATATTTATGTTACACAAGATGAAAAATAGAGAACAAGGCCACAGACATGAACTTATAGTTGCAAGAGTCTTTAACACAGTACTAGGCCTGCTGACATGCATGATATACTTCTGTCACAAACAGACCACAGCAAGAGTTTAATTAAGTGATATGAAGGAAAATCGACACTCCCCTCTCCATCTCTGTGTTAACTAAAACTGCCCAGCCTGTGACCATGGATGTATAAGCTCAGGCATGGGAGAGCCATGGGACTGCAGGTTGCCAGTTTAACCTTATATTGATAAGAATAGAGTTGGCATGTTATGGGGAATATCACTCTGGGTGTAGTTACTAGACACAGATCTCTAGGTTCCCAGCTCCATCCCTTAGTCCCCCCCAGCTACATGGGCTGTCCTTTACCCCTCTGAACCTACCATGTTCTAATTCTGCCACACCTGCACCACCTTTACTATGCCAGGTGAGGATTTATAAGTAAAGGATATATCCATAGTTAACTTTGGGAAGTAAGGAACTTTATTTCTAGCATGATTTATGCATTGACACGTCTCTTTCAGAAATTCAATTTCTTTGAACTAGTAGTTATTTTATTCCTGTATCTGAATTACACTATTATCAGATCCTAGCTATCTTCTTTTTTTCCAGTCTAGATGAGTGATTTGTTTGTCATTCACACATCAGCATCATCCTTTCCTTAAAAGCAACCAACCCTTGTTTTGAGAGAAGCCAACATTACACCACTTCTCTGCTGCAGATTAGGAGTATTGCTGAGAATAACTCCTGAGTGGTGCTGGGTAAATTAAATGCAAATTACAATACACACACAGGTACTGGCCCCAGGGGAAAGAAATGGTCTAGTGGAAAGTGTAATTGCCCATCATATAAATGATCTTTAAGGTCCCTTCCAACACAAAATATTCTTTGATTTTATGATTTGATTTGCATGAAGAATATCTTAGATGAAGTTTTGAGAATTTCAATAAAGTTTAGGGTTGTTTTTGGTTTTTTTTGTTTGTGGGAAATCCCCATCAGCAATTGATGGGGAAGGCTGAAGTTTGAGGTTCAGGTGGGTCACAGAACCCTCTCTTCTCATTCACAGTCTGGTGTGCACATGGCCGATGCAACTGGCACTTTGACAGCCAGTTATCCTCAGGAATGGGCCCTTCTACCCTAAGTAGAAGAAATCACTGGTGTGAAAGTGTCTGTTAACTTCTGGCATGGGTTTCTACCAGTGATGACGTAAAATCAGTGTCAAATATGCTCTTCAAAGAGCATTACTGGGGCAAATATATTTCCATAAGCTTTGCCCAGTGAAAGTTTTAATAAATTCAGATTCTACAGCATTCAGAAGCAGATTATATTCTGCCATATTTTCCTACTTGTCCAGCTATTTCTTTTTTTAATCTACAGGAATTACAAATATAGCATCAGCCTTTAGTGAGCTTCCTAACAAATTATTTTTGTTGTCAGCCCACTGTAGCCAGTGCAAGTGCTATGCACATCTCTCAGCCTTACAATCCACCTTTTTAGCAATACTTCGGTCAGGAGAGGGGGGAACGCAGTGCTAAACATGTCTCTCAGACCCCTTAAGCAAGTTAAGCCAACTCCTCCAGCACTTGCTCTTCATTTACTTCAAGAGTGGAATTTTAGTGCCAGTATTTATTTCATAAAATAAGTCTGACAGCAGAGGTAGAGCCACACAAACATAATGCTAATTGCTTTCTACTAGAAGCAGAGCTCCTTTCTGCCTCATTCCCAAGCTAGTTTCCAGGGCTCCTTCAGGCAGAGATGCCACCAGAGTTTGCCCACCAGCTTTGCAGGCCTGGGGCTGCTGGATGCTGGGCTCTGGAGGGGAAGGGCATCCATGTACATGGCCAAGCTCTCAGTCTCTAACATAATGCACAGGACCACATTCAGTAATGACTACAACTGGGATAGCCTCAGTCAACCCAAAGCACTGTTATTTGTTCCCAAACTGGCTGAGCTATGAAGTTCCACAACCAACCTGATTTCAGATCCACCATCATCTTTTCTAGACCCTTTTTCTAGTGACACTCTCACTGTGCTTCACCAAGACATTTAATACAAGCACAGACTTTTATTATATGAAAATAATGGCTCTGAACACTATAGAATATTCTCTATATGACAAGCTCCAGTTCTATAGTAAGTGAAATACTTAAAGATCACAACCAATGTCCCTCCAGAGGGAGAAAAGGGGGAAAAAATTTCTCAAACACAAGCAAACATGGTATAAGCAAATGCATGGCTCAAAAGACTGAAAATTGAAAAAGAAAAACAACCCCCCCAACAACAAACCACCCACCCCCCAAACCAAAAAAGCATGTTGCCATACAGTTAAATAAGTGTTGTTTTTAAACCTGAAGTTCAACAATGTGAAGTGGAACATCACCATTCTTTTTCAGTTGCCTCTTTTTATTATTTTTGTCAGTAGTTGGACTGCTATTGCAAACACCTTCACAACATACAAAAACCAAATTTTTTTTCTAATCCAGAATACGGTAATGATTTTTTTCTTTTTCAATCTGATGGGAGTTCAAAAGTAAAAGAGAAACAGTAAAACTATGACAACAGCACCTTGACATTGTTTTAATTTCAATGCTATCAGAAGTTAGAAGCAGTAAACATATATACTAACAGACTAAAGATACTGTCTAAAATGTAAACAGAATGTTTTGGTTCAATTTATTTTTCTGAAAGAGGACAGTTTATCATTAATTCACAATTGAAGCAGCATGCAATTTTATTCTTTTTTTAAAAATTTTTTTATATTTTCAATTCTTGGCAACGGCGACAAACCACAATGTTATGGAGGAATGTAATGCAGACTTTTTTGTTTGCTTGATTTTCTTTTTTTTTGTTTGTTTGTTTAAACTTGTGCGCAAATGACTATTGTTCCCCTTCAGGTCATGGATATGTTCAATAAATAGATTGTGTAACCACTGTACTGTATAAACTTCAGTCATACATGCAGTCCATAAAATTATTTTTTACCGAATAATTTACCCTGTTATGTATATATACAAATAGATAATTTTGTCTCAATATAATCTATACAACATGAATCCACTATCTTCCCCTTTTAATGGTTAATGTACATACACAAGAAGTGTCTATTCTTATAAAGCGCCAGCCAACTCTCTTTTTATTATCCATGGTGAGAGCTCTCACGTAAGACTGGGTAGTTCGGCACTGAGAGTTCCAGTGCCTCTTGTCTATGCCCCTGCAGCCCTCCTTTGTGTACCCCTTAGGGTTGCATTTGGTCTCATAGAAGTATTGCTTCAGCTGGCCTTTGGGTACTGGAACTTTTTCCAGGACTGTGACAGTTGCCCCGGACATGTCCACTGCAGTCTTTTTCTCTGCTGCTGTTACCCACTCACTCGTGCTGTCACATACACTCAGTTCCCCACGGCGAGCTGGATCAGAGTGGCGCCGGACTCTCATGGACATGTTTGCAGCATCTAAGTAGTTTTTGTACTCCTCGAGCAGAAAGAGCAGTGGGGGTTCCAAAGGCACTTGACTGCTTAGCATGACTCGGGATGTATACAAGTCTGCATCCTTATTTCCTTCACTGGGCTGCATGTCCTCATCCTCATCTAGAAGCTCCTCTATGACATGTTCAAAAGTATCTGCCAATGATGTCAGTCCTCTTGAACCAGCATTGGGCCCATTTATGCTCTCAAGAGTCCCGTGGGTCCGAAGACCTGGGTAAGCCAAGCTGCCTTGTCCTCTTAGACTAGCTTCTTTCATTGGGGCAGCTTTCATGCAAGTGAAGTATGAGATAACCATAGTAAAGAAAAGGATGGTCATCACTCTTCTCACTTGGTGGAACTGTTAAAACCAAGAAAAATAAATTAACTTACAAGGTTTGGAGTAATAAAAATGCACCCAAGTTGTCACAACACTATGCATTTTCTACAGAGATGTTCTGCATGCAATTGCAACTCATCACCAGTAATAAAGCATACTCTTGTAAAAGAGAGTTCTTTAGAGTTTTAGAAAAAGCATATGCCATAGCTTTGCAACATTGGTCCCAGCAACTCGGTTCTTACATGCTAAAATCTCTCTGTGGCAAGTAATAGATTAGATAATATGCAGATTCCTTATTTATAGACCAATTACACTTATTTCAAGTAACAGCAAAAGCAGAACTGCTATTTAGCAATGCAACATTTCAGCAGTAAAAGACAGCTTCACAGCTGTGAAAGACAAGACTTCCATTTCAAGCGCAAATGTAAATACTTGATTCTGAGGATCTCTCTATGGCAAAAAATAGTTCATCATTTTGCCCACAAAAAACCCCAACTGAGCAGCACCAGGATAAACTGCATTTATGTTTTGAAAGCAATCTTTAAAACACTGGAAGAAGCCATAAAATTCTGAGGTCTCAGGAGGTCAATTTCTCATCTAAATGTAGAAGGTATATATACATAAATATAGAACAAGAAATGGCCTGGGAACAGTATACTAAACTTGAGCTGGACAGATAGCTTGCATCATGTGAACAGCATGGAAAGGGTGTGCTGGATTACAGAGCTGGCAAGAGCTATTCTGAAGTGACAGTAGCAGAAGTACTGTTCTGTACTTTTCCAGGGCCCCAGACTGCCTGTCCTCAGGTGGGCAAAACATTTATTGATGGCTAATTGGAGCCCAGAGGCCATCATGAAACCCAGCATAACCAGCCCTACTGCCATACTGAAACACAGCAGTTTGCCTGTTTCTCTCACATTCTGCCCCAAAATCTGACCCTGTTAAGGGTCGTGCATTGATGTTTATATGTATGGTCATCTCTGTCCTCACTGAGAGAGGAGGGGTAACACCAGAAAGGAGTGCTGGTAAGGAAATTCCTCACCAGTCTTGGAATCAGCACAACTCACTCTATGAGGACTCCCAACCCCTTGGAGCTCATATGAACTCCTTCCCAAGTGCTTTGCTACATCTCCTCAGGGTATAAATTGTTTCCTCTTCAAGTGCAGAGTAGATACTTTCAGTCCTGTCACAAGAACCACCCCCAAATGCTGCAGTGACAGAGAGCTATGCCTCCTGTCTGATCCCAAGCATTACTACATCATCTATCATATCCGGTTATTTTTTTACCTTCTGATCCCTCTTCTCACCAGTCCTGTTTGCCAGAAAGCAATGGCATTGTTCACATTTTTGGAAAAGCAGCTAATGCATGTTTTGGAGCTTCTTAAGTTCATTTGGAAGTACCTCATACCTGGCAACACTCATTGGAGTAAATTCTATTTCTGTTTGCCAGCAGGGTGATATGTAAAAAGTCTTACTTTATCTCCAGCAAATATGCTGTGGGAAACGAGTACTCTTATGACTTAACATGGAAAGGCAATTTATCATAAAACATATTAATAAAATGAAATGTGCACTAGAAAGGTAATGCCCAAAACACAGGTCTTAATGAAGGCAGGGTGGGAAGTGTTCAGGTTTCTGTCCATACTCCTCTCATCTCCAGCCCCCCACTAAACAAGATTTTGGCCAAGAAGCCTTTCTAACCCAGCACAACTCTTCCTTCATCCTTCCATCTCTCTTCCTGTTTAATAGTGTTGTTGTGGCATAGATTTATTAAGATTAAACAAACCTGACATCTGTGACTCACAGGAACATAGTGTTTGCTCTAACCATGCAGAACATTAATATTTTGTAGTTTTTTTCATGTTGGGATTTTAAAAACATTCTACAGGGAGTGTCAGATTTTTTCCTCAAAGGGGAGGTAAAAGAGACATTACAAAGGTGATTTACAAAAGAAGGAAAAACACTGCTAGTTTTCCTTTATTGAGTGAGAGACAAGTCTTCTTGTCTTGAAAATGGGTGGCTTAGCTAACATACAAATGCAGAGCCAGTGGAATGAAAAAGTAATATTTATACACTCTCTCTTCAGACAATTGTTTAATATAAAAGCTAAAATGAAAAGAACCCCAAACACTCACATCACACTTTGTGGCCACCAGAACAATGAACAGAAAACAGATCTTCTGGCTCCTAACCAAGTTCCTGTTATTTTTATTGAAGTAGTGCCCAGTGGTCCTGGCCAGTTCTTGACTCTGGAGGACAGGGTCTCTGAGCACATAGGCCCCCTAGGAGGCCTTCCAGAGCAAAAGAGAGAGGGCACAAGAAGCACCAACACAAGCACAGAATAGGGAGAAGTTTGCTCCTATCAGGTAAGCACACCAGCTGGAGTTGATCAGTTGCTTTTCAAGTTAGATAGGAGAACAAAGGAGAGAAGAATCCCTGGACCAGGCCACATTGTTCACTACTATCATTGGGCTGTTTACCTTGCACAAATGTAAAAACAGAATAGCAGCTGTGCAACTTCACTCACATGGATGCTTTTCTTAAAAGGAAGACAATGGAGGACAGCAATGCCGATTGACTTCAATAAGCACTCAGCATCCTCCACTGGTAGCTGGTTGGTCACCAGATCTAACAGTACTTTATATATCACATTAAACTTTCCTTAATCAATTACGCCCTCCATTTAGCAAGAAACCTGCTGTCAAGTTAGATCAATTTACATCCCATCCAAAGACACAACCACCACTATTATCTGGGATGGCAAGAAATTGTGTACAACTGGACTCTGAAAACCAGCAATTTTTAGACAGGCATTACCCCCATAACATATTGATGACACACAAGAAAACATACCTGCTTAAAAGCCAATCCTCTTCCTCCCATTTAAAACTATAGGAAAGCATGTCAAAGCAAGCTTTAGCAGCACAGATACAAGGAATATTGCAAGCAAGCAACCACAAATCAAACATCTCCTACTCTGCAAATGAGTCCCAGACTAAATTGAACTCCAGAAGCAGCATGTAAAAAGATTCTTCTCTCTATCTTGACAGTGACTTGAGCACTATACAGAGTCTTTATCTTTGGCAGCAAAATTATATCAAGTGATTTAATACAAGGGTGAAATATTTTATCACCTGAGAAATATCTTCATTTTAGAGATCATAGCAATTTGTATTAGCAGTTGCTAAAAATCAACTAGTTTAACATCCATTATCAGATAAGGTATTTCACTTCATGGGTAGAATCACACAACCTTTCAGCTATTGTTGAACTGACACATGAACGCATGTGAGTTGGTTTTACCTGGCTTGATTTTTTGTTGAGGAGGGAGGATGCCAGCCATGGAAGGGATTTTTCTGTGTGTGGGAAGCTGCTAAAAGTTTCCTCCATGCCTGGCAAAACCAGTCACGGGCTGGCTCTGAAAACAGACATGCTGCTAAGCCAACTGAAGTAGTTGGTAATGCCTCTGTGATGACATATTCAAGAAAGAAAAATATGCATGCAAATCCTCTTTCTTCCTCTGAGGTATTGGGAGGCAGCTCCAGGGTTCATCCCAGCGCTGTCAGGGCCTTGCGGCTGTCGCCATTTCAGCATGACTAGCAATGAACTTTCTTTGCTTAGCCACTTTTAACCAGCTGTGCCCTGTGTGCAGGGTCACGGCAGTAGCTTCTTCTTATTGGCACCCCACATGAAGAGAGATGCTGAATGGTGCCAACGCTGCAGCAGCTGGCACCGCCTGTATGGTGCTGGCAGGGATCATATGGCTGACAGCAAGGGGCATGATGAGCAATTCCCTGATGTGGAGCCCCAACGGGATCAACCTTTCAGCACTGTAGAACTCCATAAAAACTTTTCAATTGATAGAGCTTGAGAACAAACAAACCTACAGATATCAATTTTCTCCTGAGTCAGAGAAAAGGAAAAGGTGAAGATATATGAGGAGAACAATATGGCAACACTAAGGTCGATGAAAGGAGGGAGGGCAGGGAGGAGGAGGTGCTCCGACCGACAGAGCTGAGATTCTTCAGCTAGCCATGGTGAGAACTATAATATAACAAACTGTTTCCCTGTAATTCATGAAGTGCATACAGGAATGCAGAGGTCCACTTGTAGCCTGCAAGTGGAGTGCATGGATGCTGAAAAACTGTAATCTAGTGTGAAACTCAGAGAGAAAGAAGGTAGAGAAAGAGAACCCTTGCTTTCAAACTAGAACAACTCATCCTTAAAAAAATTACAACCCATGAACTAAAATGGCCCACACCATATAGTTTGGGAAGATGATTTTGCCAGTGGAAGGGACTCACATTACAGCAGGTCAGGTAGGACTGCTACTTGGGAAAATTAGAACCACATTGGGAAAGTTCACAGAGAACTGCCTCCTGTGGGAAGGATCCCACTACATAATAGAAGAGACTCCTCGCCCTAAGTGAACTGAAGAAAGATTTTTAGAAGTGATAAACTGACTAAACCCCCCATATTTTGTCTCTCTGCACTCTTGGTAGGAAGGAAAGATGGGCAGGGGGGAAGAAAGGTGTTCAAAAGGTTTCTTTTAGTTCTCATTATACTCTTGCAATTCTGTTAATTTTTTTAATGCCTTTTAAGTTTTGAGCCTATTTTGCCCTTAAAGTGTTTCTTCCCAATCCTTAACACATGAGCCCCTTTTGGTTTTCTTTCCCCCTCCTCTGCTCAACTATAGCAGAGGAGAAGAGGCGAAGAGTTTTTTCATGGGTGCCTGGCATTTAGCATCAACCATGACAGCATGGTTCATCTCTTTCTTAATGAGGCAGGACTAATATCCCAATTTAGCACCAGTAAGGTCATTGGAAATGCTTTGGATGGCAGCTTTCAGTCCTTTTCTTCTCTATTCCCCAACCACTAAACCTTCACTATATTGTGAAGATTAAAGATACTGCCTGTCCTGTTATAATAAGTATCTTGTAAACTCCAAACATTAACATATTGTATACATCCTTCTGATTATGAGCCAGTCAGTGTGCCACCCTGTGTGGAAGAGGAACTAGGCTGGGAACGTGGGAGAAAACTATTTTCCTATTTTCCCAGCCTGCTACTACTGAGCAAGATATTGATCCTTTCTGTGCTGGGCATATCCACCACTATGAGGCCTTGCATGGAGATGCCCCAGCATTTCTGTGTACATCCATGCCTGAGGCTGTGCTGGTAGACTGAGCAACGATTTCCCATGGAGGCTCACCAGTGCTGAGTTTTGCTTAACTGGAGCAACCTGACTGATTAATGCATGTTCTGAGGGCATCAATACAACTGAATGCCAGATAAACAATCTAGCCATGATTACTTGTAGTAAGATGTGCACCCAGAAACATACAATAAAAAAATCACTGATGTTATAACACCAGTCTGTAGCCCTACAATACACTCATTTGCCCTCCCTTCTCAGGTGTAGGAGGTTCAGGTTTCTACTCCACACCTTCTAAGAACAAGTAAAGGCTGCAACCCTTTTGCACTCCTGTTCAGCCACATCTCTGGGCATAAAAGATTGAAGACCTCTCTAGGAGAAGTCGTCTTGGTCCAATTGTTGTCCCATACACTGTACACCCACTAACTTGTACAACATAGATATACAATAGCCTCCCTGAGAGGCCACTTAAAAGCCACTCCCTCAGGATGTAAGACGTGTCTATCAGAAATCACGTTTGAGACCAGCTTCGTGAACACCATCCATTCTCATGGCCACAAGAATGTCCTTTCTGCTTTCATGCAGCACAGCGAAGCTGTAGCAATGAAAAGAGGTCACCCACCAGACCGGGTCTTAGGAAGATGCGACCTACTTCATACTCCAATAAAGTCCATACAATTACAGCTAAAGTAAGGACACATAATTGTGGCAGTCATCTCCACTAATGGGAAGCAGGCTCATTAAATGAAGGTCATGTCAATTATCTACAGCTACTTTACAAATGCAGACAATTACCTTGCTGTACTATTTATTTCAGTATTTGTATTTAATGAAGATTCACCAGTTAATTGTTTTATTTCATTAATTATTTCAAGAAGAAATCCAGTAGTTTAACAGGTTATATTTCCAGCAGAGAGACCTAAGAAATAGCTGTGAACATGTACTTGCTTTTCTGCATCCCAATATCTGCCATGTGAGTTGAAATAACTTTCAGCAGTGAATAGATTCATGCTTTAATCTCCAGAAAGGAGTGTGTGGAGGAAGATAAAATTAGCAGCAAGTGACATTCATTTTGTGCCTTGCCATTTTCTAAGATCTTTACACAAAAGTTCAATTTACTAAATCCTACTGAATGCCACAGGCATGAGTTTCTGCTTTATGCATCATTACCAGAGTGTGTGAACAGATATCAAAATGGGATGCATGTCAGCACATGATATGCAAAGACTAAATGTACTGAGAACAAATAGTATTAACATTTATCACATGCATAACTGGATGTCTGACACACTCTACATATCCTTGAGGCTATTTATGCAGCAAACTATATAATTACATTTCATTACTGCAAATAAAGAAACCACCCCCCAATACACATACATGCACACCCCTATCAAATTTGTATTCTTGTAAGTTGGTGGTTCACATCAGGAAGAATAAATCTATTTTATTTTTACTCTCATGTTGGTTTTTCCCTGAGGTAATGAAATCTACTTAGTCTTATTGTCAGAGATAGCAGAGACTACGACATATTTTGAAGTCCAAGATAAACAGCAAGCAAATTTACAAGTAGTGTTAACTTTAACTACAACTTTTAGCATGAGAAATTTGCTTTTGTCTTATGTTGCTAAATACTGTCTGTGGTACAGCTTCTGACAGCAAAGAAACTCCAGCAATGTCTATATTGGCTTTGGAAAAGCATGCATCTGTCTAAAGCACTACAAGGCATTTTTTGTGGGGTTCCAAGGTTTTATTGGACTCCCTCCTCAGTACATACAAAATACACAGCTTCTGACAACCAGAGGTGAGAAAGAATCCAAAGAAAATAATGGCAAAACAATAATGCCATGACATCACAGTCCAGATCTTTCACAGAGCCATGTACCAATTTCCTACAAACTTTGCTCATACTTTTCTGGACACTCAAACAGCTCACTTCAAAGCTCTGAGGGAGAATTCAGTCGCTTTAGTGAGTGCAGAGCAGATTCATTGTGAACACACTTAATTATACTTAAATTGGCTAAGCGCAGAACTACAAGGTGTTCCCAGCAGGATCTCTGTTGGACAGATCTCAGACCCAGTCTGCCCATACCAGTAAACAGGAAGGATGAGCTTTGACAGTATGTACAAGTGAGGAAATAGCAGACCAGATTCACAGATGATATCACAGCTTTTCAGAGAGACAACACGAAGAATGTGCACTTTTTTTATGCTTTGATAATGGGAACTGATTATTGAGCCAGCTGCCTTTCCAGCTGTTCATACAGCATGCCACACTCGGGGCATTCAAACTGCACAGGAAGTTGTGATTCCAACTGTACACAAAGAAACTTAGCTCCCAAAAGAGCCTCTGTGTGTGCCACCATTCATATCAAACACAACATGCTTCACCACAAGGTTTTTCACCATAATTTCATGTTGAAATCCCAAGGTATGCCCTCCCATATGAAATCCCAATGAATGTCTTCCACAAATAAAAGCACTACCAACAGGTTTATTTCTGCTTTTCAGAGTATCATGGGTAGAGTAACATGCTGCACTTCTATTACTATGTCACAAATACTGTACAGTGGGGATGATACTTCTAAGACAAAAACTTGTGCATCAGCAAATTCCAATTTCAAAATTGACTACAGAAAACTGCATTTATCTGTTTAGAGTATATGTCAAGATATATGTTCATGCCATTACTGTGGTCATTCAGAAATAACATTAAAGCAACCTCTGTGAAAGGGAGGTTTCCCTATAGAATAGGGTACATACTCCGCTGACATGAAACCCATGAAAACAATCCATTAAGTAATTACTCCATGCCAAGACACTATCTGGTTCCTCTAGTGGGGGCAGATAATTACTGTTCTCTGAAATCATTTGCTTCAATAGCCACCAGAGCTTTATAAAATGCTAATTCAACCTGTGCGCAAAAGAACATTAAGGCAGAACCTCAGACCTTTGAGCAGCATCTGTAGTTTGTCTTCTATTTCGCTACAGTTCTCTGGTATGAAACACTGCACTGAATCATCACAGGACTAAGCTATTCTGCCAAGTACACACATGAAGCTCACACAGAAGTCAAGGATAATTGGCACCCAAAAGCAGGAACAGAGTGGATCATGTTGCGTGCAATCTAGCATGAGTTGGATCCCTTGAACACTGACATGTGTCCAGCAGCCCTGCAACAACCCAGAAGTTCCTGCACCAGTTGAGGTTGGATCTCACAGAGTGCTTATAAACTATTGAACAGCATGTAAAGTATCCCAAACATGCATCAGTTCTGCTGCAAGTGGTAGCTTCCTAGGACCTATAAAACATTATGCACCCAAGAGGAACATAAGTGAAGATTTGCCAAGGAAAGGAAATAGTTAAAAAGCATGATCATCAGATGGTGCAGTTACCCATGGTTTGGGCAGGCACTGCTTTCACTAGGGTGAGGGGAGGAGAGCAAAGGCTATACCTGCTTGTTGCAAGACTCTTACCTTTCCCAAGTCCCTGACTGTGTGGCATTTCTGTAAGAGAATACCTTACTTTTAGCCATGGCCAGTACTTGAAATGCAGGTGATCAGTACATTGTGATGTGCATGAACCAGAAAGCAAAACTGCTTGTTGTGAGAGCCCTTACAGGTATTAACAGTACTCCTGCATTTGCTAGTGGTGTTTCAGTCATCTTTTGGCTGTCTGCCCTTATGTGTGGCTTTTTCTCGACACATGCTCAGTCCAGCTGTCAGCACAGCATCTCCATGGAAATAATTTCTGAACACAGAACAAGGAAGTAAAAGCTTACATGGAGGTACCAGAGCAGTTTCTGGGAGTATTCAAGTCCAAAGTTACACAGGAACAGAACCAGAGCAGAAGCAGAAATCTGTAGGTTTGCAAAGTCACTTAAATCAATGTTAACGGAATAATGAGGACTTGTACAACAATATAAGGATATGCTCATTGGGAATTTAATCCACTTCATTGGACAGCAAGTCCTGCATGTATCTTGCTGTTACAATACCTTTATCTTTGGAGATAACACAATTGAAAAATTATGTCAGTATGTTAACATAACTGTATTGAAAACACTTTGGCAAGAAGTGCTCTTTCACCAATGATATTTTACAATGACAATGTAGCTTACCACAGATTTCAAAGCATTATAGTTTTCAGGGTTTTTCCCCCCCCCACCTTCTAAATGGTTTCATGTTGAAACAAGGCTTTTGCACTTGCTATGGCTGGTACTCTATCCCTAATCTGTTTTAAAAATCTGGAGGCCAACTTCAACCAGATTCAATAGAGGGATACATAGGGTCACATTGTATAACCAGCATGCCAGCACCTGAGACTGACCCAAATAAGCTCTTCTCCTCCTCCATTCTTAGGCAAACACTAGTGTATAGGCTTATGGGCTTACAACACTGTATTTTTCCTTTCATTTCACAAGCTCCACAGAGGGAAAGGGTTTGGAATCACTAGAAGGGGTGAGGAGGTACATCTGGCAAAGATGCAAGGGTTTGATAACAAGCTTCATTAGTTGTACTGCTTCAGGTACAAACATTTAATGGAACATATAGAAAAAAAAGATTCCTGCAGTCTTACAGGAAAAATTAATTTATCCAAGGAGCATTACACTGTGATTTCTATGAATTACATGGACGTTAGGATCTTCCCTTCTTTAATTAAAATTGAAGTTACATGGTTCCTGACTTTTCATACTTGCCACTAGATATAACAGATTGTGGCATCATGGGGAATTATTTCCACAAAAATTATTGAAGTTCCTTGAAGCAGTAAGTCCCACTGGACCTAATTCTCGTGGACACAGTCCTGCCTGGTATAAATCCACACTGTTCCATTCATAGATTTGTATCAGTTGCAAAGGTGACCCAGTGTTTATGTGGTCAGAAAATCAGATGGGGTCACAACCTAAACTATAGCTAGTAACTGTATCAGAACAAAATGTGACAGGTTTCAGCAAAGTAGCTTCCTCAGGACTCCTGAGGGATACATGCATATTTGGTATGCAGAAAGGAAAAACCCTTTCTAGGTGTGCAGGCTAGCTCTTCCCTCACTGATATAAGCACATAAACAGCCTAGACATGTCTATAAAGAGAAGTATGCAAAATCCAGCCCAACACCAACTAATGTTCCTCACTTGGGTGTCCTGTTTCATGCACAACCCCCCACTGAAGAAAGTGGCTTTGCTGCTAGCACTGTTCTCACTGTAAGAGCCCTTAAGCTCCAAAGGGTAGGTTTGTATATGAGATTTCAGTCATTAAATAAACACGTCTCTAGAAAAGCTTCAATACCTGTCTCTTCATGTAAGCAGATCCCACTATGCTGCAGGGAAGGACAGCATATCTTCTAATAGCTGGGGGTGGGGGAGGAAAGAGAAAGTTAAAGCAAGAAACACTAAATTACACACCTAGTCTTGGAAACAGCTAAGTATTCTCCCTCTCCCAAATATCTCCATCACATAATAGACTAGCTATAGAAGTCACCATCCTATTCAAAATCAAACAAAAATGTCATACCAGAGATTACTAGTAGTTATAGAGAGGAAAAGAGATTGCAAAAGCTAAGAAATCTGGTACTTAAGCTGTTGTGACTGTCCAATTGTACAACATTTTTTGGAGAACATGCTATCAAAGCCTTCAAAGTGCTTTGCAAACATTGAATCTCAACATACTTAGGTGAGAAGGAACCACATCAGAAACTGTGTTTTTCCTCTGGGTAGCCTAATGCCCACAAGTATTTTAAACACTTTACTCCAGATTGCACAGCAAGTCACTGCTGAACCAGAGAACAGGGGTGTTCTTGCTCAAAATCCCTCAGTTCAGCCAATTACACAAATCTGCCTTTACCATGTGTACCATACACGTATTTTGCTAATCTCTCCACGGCAATTTAGATGTCCAACACAAAAAGATGCCGATTAAAACCTTAGGAGTACTACTTTGAATATATATGCTAGCTCACTTCCATCTGTGTCATTATTAGTTCCTGACTGTAGGTTAACTATAGGGCATGTTGTCACAAACCTAAGGTGGAATGGCAGAAACTCCTGCTATTGCCATATGGCTTTTTGTTTCTTCTTTCATTTTTCAGCTTTTAGCCTCATGCTTTCAATTTGCAGCCTCAACCACTACATAAAAAAGAGCAACAAGGGAAACAAAACTAGTGCTAAAATACAAATACTCTTCACAATTAAAACCTAGGTTTGATTTGAAATGCAACACAAGTTCCTCTCTCATTCAGACCAGAGACTGCTTTTACCTGCAGCAAACTAGTTATGAAATTTGAGAAAGACCTAGTCCCATGAAGAAGTACTATTGCACAAGCAGGTCAAACAAACACAAACCAGGCAGCTTTCCAGGTACCAGGGGTCATCCTTAATTTGGATAAAATGGAGAAGAGCAAGGCTATGCCTACTTGTAATATGGGTAGCAGCACCATCACCATCAAACCAATAAAATGAAACAAGATGACTAAGTTCTAGTCATTTTTTTTTCCCAATGCACATCCACAGATCCATCTTTATGTGAAAATATCAATGGCTCAATACTGTCCTTAAAAAAACCCTATGGTTCATGTTTTGACGTATGCTTGAACATGACAAATTACAAGATATTCAGAATATCAGCAGTTCCCCTGCAGCCATTTTCTAGTGAGCACAATTTGAATACTAAAAGGTCTGGCGGTGCCTTTGCAACTGAAGACTTGCTCCAAAGTGTTTAATTTAAAGCAGACGTTGAAGTTATTTATTGTGTTTGCTAGGTCTCGCTGCATACCTGTCCTTCCATTAGTTAAAGGCAGGGGAAATTATTTATAGTATTTCCAAGCAAAAGAGTCTGTAAGTTTTGCAACAGTTACAGGAATCAGAGCAGGTTAAAAAATATACAACCATTTCCACGTTGAACAAAATTGATTAAGAACAAGGTGATATGACTTCACGCTTGAAGTTTATGGACTTCAGGATGTTGCCAACAGTTTGTCACTCTCAAAGGCAGACTTCTTATCCTTTTGCAACAACCTTGTTCATTGGTGACATTCCTCCTACTTTTGCAGTTGCAATGGCAATAAAGTTTTGCACAGGGGACAGCAGAAATTTATCATTAGTGCAAACTCAAGAGAAAAAAGGACTTAAATGAAACTTTCAAGGAAGACAGCTTTATTCCTTGTTTTAAATTCATGTGCCAATCATTATTGCCTTTAAGGGGAAAACTCACTTTCGGACAGCTCTTGCTAGTCAAAAAAAATCTGTATGTCTGTGAGATGTAAAGAAGCACCTGCTTCTTCTCTTTGCATCATTTCATTGGCATCAATTTGCCAATGCCACACCAGTAAATACTCTGCTGCTGTAATGACATGTGAAGCATCCTTCTTTGCCTCTCATAAAATAAAAACAATCCTTCACTAGTCTACAAGACATAAGCTGACAACAACAAAAAAACCATGACATTGACATAAACAGTAGTGTTTATATCTGGAAAAGCAAAAAATGCAGAACTTCAGATGTGTTTATTTCTAGTTTTGGTTCAGCCCATTATAAAGATAAAGGGTAGTCATGATGTTCAGAAGGACATTCATAGCTCACCACAGTTTCCTGGAATGAGTTCTGGTTAAATCGCTCTTGCCAGCTTGGACTTGTTATTGAATTTGCTTCCTCCTCACAGTGGTTCTCAGTACAAATTCTATCAAATAGCATTCTTCTCTCGGCATTTACGGCTCAGTCAAACTGGATAATCAACTTAGAAGGAATGTAAATAGCAAGCGAAGATCCAAGTCTTAATGGGGGCAGCCAGCAGGCAGAATTACCTAGATATACTTCAAGTCCTGTCACTCATCCCAACAGTATCCATACACTTCTGTGGTACAGATAGAGCTGTGACTAAGGGGAGAGGTTGGCTTTACTAATCCAGCCTTTCAATAAAGTTTAGATTTGATTTCTTTTCTTCTCAGTGTATCATGTACTGAACACTCAACAAGAGCACCGTGGCCAATGTAAAGATGGATAAACTAAACCACATGGATACTAGATGTTGCACCAAGCTTAAAAAGTAAATGGCACAACAGACTAAAGAATCCAGAGATCAGAACCTTTAATTCCTTGATCTAGATGAAACAGCATTTCTCCAGGAGCAGTGTTTGAAAAACCCCAGTGTTTAGATCACATTAGATAAGGCACAATATGCACTAGAATTGGCACAAGATTAAGGTTAATTCACTTTTAAAAGATATATAGCACAGGATTCTGGGTTGAGTCTTTTACATGCTGAATTAATAAAGAGCATATAACAGCATTTTGCTCAAGGTTTTGCCTAGTTCAATTTTTTTCCAGATTCCTCCTGCATTCATGCAAAGCCTACTTGTAACTCAGTGCACATACCAGAAAGGTTGAGGCTGATGTGGAACTCCAGTGAGCCAAGGATAGTTTTTTCAAACTCTAGTTTGGTATTAAAACTCTCATGCACCCTGATACAGTATAAGCAGTTTGCAGTTGCATCCTGACTCGTGGCAAATATCCCTCTATCATAGTTTCTCAGTTTCCCACAGGATAATGCTGTTCCCACAGAAGTTTTGGATTGAGCTCTTATCCCAATACAATTTACACTGACAGATTTCAAATATCTTAAGAAAGTCAGGAAAGTTATACAATGCATGCAGTTAACTAGAGGATTGCATTTTCAGGGCTCTGTGAGATGATGTTATCAAGGTTTAGTTGTGTTGGTTTGCTTATTCCAGTAAGCATTTGATAGCTGAGAGCTAGCAGTTATTTTAAAAGCCCCAAAACATACTGTATCTCTAAGAGTCAAACAGAAATAACTGAACATGAGATTATGAGTTCAGAGGTAAATAAGGCTCATTGTTTCCCTCTGTAATAGGGAAACAAATTAAGTAGGAAACACTGCTTTTCTCTCAAATGCAGAGGAAGACACTGCTATATCAAGTTGATGTACAAAACAAAAAAAAAAACAAGGAGAAGATACTAGTGTATTCCATGTTGTTAGATTTGAGGCAGCAACAAATAGCTACATATTCAACTTAACTTTAATACTTAATTTCTAAATTGAGAAAATTCTAAATCTAGTGAAACCAATCTAAAGGCTGCTGAGTAGATACACTTGGGAAAATCAGAATTTTTTCTATTTAGCAAATATATACTAAAGGGCAGTCCCCAACAAGTAGACTTCAAAGACAGGATAAGGAACAAACCAATCTTCAACTGATGCAAATCCTTAAGGGACTAATTCTATATTGCATACTATTGGCGTAGGCTTTAAAAAGGTTATGAAGCCTCAGCAACAGTTGTACCAAACCTTATAAATTTGACTTACAAATACCTCTTTAGGTGTAGTCTAAATTAAATCAGCAAATGATTTACTGAGAGTGATGCTTCTTTGCTTACCTATTTAAGCTACACAAGGAAGATTTTGTTACCTGCATCACTAGAACAGGATTCACAGATAATCATCAACTACAGGGCTAAAAAAAGTCTGGACTCATACACTAAATTTATACTGTGGAGTAAGGACTGGGATTAACTAATTTTAAAGGTGCAGGCTCCCTTGCCAGAGACAGCCTGAGCACCCTATGTAGTTTGTGCATCTCTAGGTGGCAGTAGCTGCTCAGATTTTGAGATACTGTAAGATGCTTATCTCAAATTTAGCAACGAGTATCCTTCCATCCTCCTAGAACTGCCTTTCCTAACACGAAAGAAATGTGACCCCCTCCCCCATTTCTTCATAATTTATAGTAGTCTGTAGCTGAGTCACAAGGATTTCTGCATTTTCCTAACCAAGTACACAAGAAAAGAAATGAACTGCCAAAGGATTGAGGCAATTTATAGCATAAAGCATTGAGAGCTTCTAGTCGATCAAAGGACTAGAAACAAATACAAGAACAATCATGCCTTCTGTTCTCTACAAATGCCACGGCCAGAAATAACTGTCCTAATTAACTGGTTTCAGAAAATGACTTCTCTGAAAAATACAATATTCTTACCAAGGAAAGTATACAACTGCTACAGCCTTACGACAGCTGTCAGCAGGGCATGAAAAATCACTAAATGAAGTTTCCTTTTGCTTCCTCTGGTTGCGCACAGTACTCATCTTTAGACAGCTGTATCTATTTATGGTGCCTAAATTATGCTGTAAAGGGACATTACACTACCACTGGTACCAGTGTTACCAAGAATTACAATCACACCAGGTCAGTACCATCCCAGCCAGCCCTCTGTTCACTCATTATAAAGGGTACACATTGTACCTGAGATGAAGCAGGCTTTTTTTTTTTTTTGTAAGACTGTTGCCTGGTCAGTCATGTCCATGGCATTTCCAGTATTTCAGACTGTTTCATGTTCATTGTTGCTGTTGGGTATAGCAATTGAACTCCACCAGTCTACAGCTGCCTGATAGTTAGGTCCTGAATGTTGAAAAGGAGGAAAGGCTGAGCCTGATCCTACAGATCACCTACACTTTACTCACAAGACTGTTTGCCATGTTCCGCATGCACAACTCATACAAACGGTGTTCCTCACTGGACTGCTCAGCACAGGGAACTAATAACATGCAAGTTTAAGGTACCATGGCTGAGTTGCCTGTATGCACTGCAGAGCAAAATGTATTATTTATTGTTCGTATTACAAGAGCATTGATGAGTTCTTGTTTGGTACCAGAAAGAGAAGACAGGCAAGACTATCTCTGCCTCAAAGAACCTGCAGTCAAAGATAAGACTGAACAATAGATTGATAAGGAAACAGTAGGATCTGTGAGTTGACAGACAGGGGACACAGTCTACCAGCCCCATCCCAACTCATATATCAGGGAGTTCACTCAGTACACACCTGTGCTGCTTCCTAATGGTGTATCACAGCATACAAGAGCTGTTACAGAACTTTCCCAGACGGAACTGAAGACAGTAGGTTATTGGTTAACACTTCATTTCAGCAACACACAAAAACAGCTTAGCTTCAGTGCCTTTAAAAGCTTCCTTTTATTAAAGGGTGTTTACAACTAAGTATTACCAAGAATGCCAGTGTATGAACTGATCTAAGAAATCACTGAGAGTTTCCCAATTAAACAGCATCTCAGCTATTTAGGAGAAACCAAGTGCTCATAACATATGCTTGAATACAAGTCAAGACAAGTTAGCAATTAACCTATTAAAAGCACATATCCTTCTCTAGTGGAGTCTCCAACAATTCACACAATGCCTAATGTGAGATTTCTAGTGTAGACATGGGGTTCATTCTTAGAAAAACTTTTCAGCCTTTTATACAAATCAGGAAGGCAGGTAAGAGAAATACCTTTTTTTTTTAAACATAAACCATACTTATTACACAAGTCGCTCAGTAGAGTGACTTGTCCTCTTCACACAGTGTTTACCTGTAGAAGGGTTGAGAGGGTCCCCTACTTCCAAGTTTCTTGTGACCTGCTTTCATATATGCACTCCCTGAGAGAATCATTATCTGAGCAAAATGTGCAGCTTCTGTGTTTTCCTTACAGCAACAGCAGAGTAAGAGTTGCACAAATGCTACAACTACTGCAAGGACTTTTTTAAGTGCAGCCACTTTCACTCAGCACTATCATGTATACAAAGCTTTTAAGCAAAAGCAAAGAACCTTATTTTCCCCTGTATTTTTTTTCCCACATGTTAACAAGCCTTTTAAAACCTTTGCATTTATGCACTACATTTTGTAGTATTCCAGCATATTGCAGTACTTCCCAAACATGTTACAACATAATGCCTTGGTGCTTAACAGCAAGCTGCTTGAAGTTAGCTTCTTTCAGTTTAGTCTTACTCCATCCAAGATACAATTCCTTTCCCACCTTCCTCCATCATTACATCTGGATTATTCAGATAAAACGTTCTTCATCTTTCTGACCTGGTTTACCCTAATTTCACAACAGGATCTACCCTGCAGTTCCGGAAAACAGAGAGTACTTGCAATATGAACAGAAGGCACACTGCTTACAGATGGGTTTTCCCAGACAAGGTTCAGTGAAGCTGAACATCAGTGGTAGTACTACAGCAGAAAACAGATATTTTAGAGTTTAAACAGAGTTGCTGCCTTCATCTGAGACCCAGGTGAGGGACGGTACTCATTCCTGCAGAACATCACTGTCTGTCTTCTCCCTTTCCCCGGGTCTGTTTACACAGCCAGTGCCCTGGAACTCTGCACATAGGAAGCCGTAGCATCCCCCTAACAGCTGCTACCTCCTCTCACATGCCAAATTACAGGATTTGCAGCATGAATGAAGCCAAGAGCATCCCCTCTGCTTACGATCTTCTATACCCACATGAACTGTGGGCCATCACTGGGGCTGAGTTTTCATTTGAGGGCTTGCAGACAGCAATCCAGCTTTGTAAGCAGAGCCTATGATTTACACAAACACACTACCCAATACAAAAGAGCAGACAATATGATGATCTTCTTACTTGGGACAGCCACTCATGTGTAAACAGAGCAAACTCTTCACTTTTCTGACCAAAAAGCCATTAAAACTTGGTGCTGTGAAAGTTCCTCCTGCCCACAAGCAGGCAGCTCATTATCCAGCCCTTTGCTCGTCTCTATAGACAACCAAAGAAATTCATTTTATCTATTTATCACTATGAATTAAAGATTACAGAAATACTGGCTGAAGAAAAATGTATCGCCAGGATAGATTCTTTGCATTTATTAGAACTGTGTTACTAGAAACATAAATAAGTAATTTTTATTGATCTTGCATAACCTCAGAACACCAAACTACAATAAACTGAGAGGAAAAGGACATATCTTAACTGGAATGTACAAACCAATACACCAACAGCACCTCTTAAAAACAACAAGGCAAAGGAAGCATGGCCCACAGCTGTAATGCCTCATGCTTAATCCTAGGGGAAAAAAAAATCTGTGGGACGGCACAAGGTTTCTAAAGTATTAATTAAACTTCTGCCAAACAAATTTACCATTTAACCCCAGGATATTTTTTTCTGGGTGAAGGCGCCCCGGTATCAATCCACAGTCGGTGGGTCGAGGCCAGTCGCTGCCCTTTCCCGAGCACCGACACCCTTAGCCCCTCAAGCCGCCGGACTCCCTCTTTGCGCTGCCTTCCCTTCCCTTCCCTCCCGGCGGCACCCGGCGGGCTTCCCCCGGCCGGTAGACGGTGGAAGCGGGACAGGCAGAGGAGAAGGCACCCGTGGCACCGGATCCCGCTGACGGTGCCCGGCATGCTTCACATTCCAGCGACGGTCCAGCTTCAACAAGTGCATCGCGCCCCTCCCTGACGGCGCCCGACCCCGGCTCCTCCGCGCCGCCCGCCCCACGCCCGGGCCCCGCTGCCGCCGCTGAGGGAGGAGGCCGGGCCGCCGCCCTGCTGCGCTCCCGCCGCCAGGGGGCGCGCCCCGCCGCCCGAGGGCCGGCCGCCCGCCGCGCCCCGCGCGGGGCGCCCGCGCCGCCGTCGGGGAAGCGCCGCCGGGTCCCGCGCTCCGCTCCCCGTCGCGCCGCCGGGAGCGCGCTCCTGGCTCCCGCCGGCCCCGGCAAAAGCCCCGCCGGACACCGGCCGGACCGACAGGTGCGGGAACAAAGGGGCGCGGGGCTGCCCCGGCCTTCCCCCGCCCTTACCGCTCCCCGACGCCTCTCGCCGGCCAGCGCCCGCCCAGGTCCGCAGCTGCCCGCACCCCCTGCCTCCGGCCCCTTAAGTTTCTCGGAGGGGCGCGCGTACCTTGTCGTCCACACAAAGCCTGTCCGGGTCCCCTCCGGGAAGTCACATCCTCTCCCGGGCGCCCAGTCCCACCGACCGCCTCCCGCCGCCTCGACAACACAGGCGGCGTCTCAAGTGTCTCATCAAAGCTTTATGAGGGGCGGGAGGGCAGCAGAGCCGGATCCCACACTCCCGCCGCTCAGCCGGAGCCTCCTGGCCCAGCCCCACCGCCTTCTCCTCGCCGAGCGGCTTCGCCCCCGGCCGGCGGCTGCGGCGGCCGTAGGCACCGCGCTGCCCCGCTTAGAGTCTCCGCGCCGCCTCCTGGCCCCGCCACCGCCCCCGCCCCGCCCGCCCGGCCCCGCTCCGCTCCGCGCCCCTCCGCTCCGCTCTGCTCTGCTCCCCCGGCGCTTCCCGAGCGGGGAGCGGGGCGGGAGGTTGTTGGTCCGCCCGCTGCGGGATATTGGTTTACTCCGCCGGGTATTAAGCAAGCCCAATCCATTTAAATATCGCTCCCGCGCTGACCTCTCCGTAGTTCTCCTATTAAGAATGCAATCAAGATAATAACAGGCATTGCTTATTAATGAGTGCCCCAGGTAACTTTACACCGCTGACTTTCTGCAGGCGCCCAGCGGGAGCTCAGTCCCAGCGGTCCCGAGGCGGCTCTGCCCAGCCCGGGACCGGGATGGGACCGGGACCGAGACTGAGACCGAGCCCGACAGCTGGGTCGCCCGTCGCATCAGCGCCCGCCGGCGGAGACAGGGGCGACCGCGGAGCCCGAGGATCTCCGGCGAAACGTCTTGCTCGACTCTGCCCGGCCGCCCGCAGGGTGGATTCTACACCCCCTGACAAAAATCTGTTTAGCCATCTCCTCCTCCTGCGCGTGCAGCAAATACAGTAAATTATTGATAGTGGAAATTGGATGGTGGAGGCAATAATGGTATCCCCTGATTGACTAGCTCCATTTGATCTTGGTAAAGACAGAGAGATGGCATGCTCCTTGGCTGGGCTGGCTGCGGCAAGTGGAAGTGCACGCGTGTGCTGGCGGGGCACAGTGCCTTGTGCCACATCCCACGGCAAGAGCAAGCTGTGGGAGAAGAACTGGTTTCACCCCCTGCCTGGCGTGGGCCATGGTAGTCTCGCCTCTTTCCTTCCCTTTTCCCTCACAGGCAAGATTGGAAGCAGTTGATTTTCAGAAGATAGCACAACTCTTTTATGAATCAGTTAAAACATGTGTTTTTCTTCACCTCAAAGCTTGACTGCCATCTAATTGCAATTAATGCCAATGGCCCATTCACTCCATGCACTTGTGAAAATTTATTTATACTAGGAGAAATGTCATTGCTGCCCTCAGATTGATTGCCTGTGTGCTTTTGCTGTGAAACACCTGCATTGATCAGTAAAGAAAATAACCCAGGTGTTTGAAATTCGAGTACGCCTAAGGCCTTCCATATAAATCAGCTTTGAATATATATTAAAGGAAAGATTTCTGGTGGTTAATAACCTTTGCAGCTTTAAGAACTTTTCAAAAAATCATGCTTAAGTGCTACATCACCATCATTTTTGCACTTGGGGGTTTGGTTTTGTGTGTTTGAACTAAAAATGTCAGCGAGCATGAAGACAGTTCTACCTCTTTTGTCTCAGTGTTTTCCAGTCCAAATCTATCCAATTTATGAGAAAGGAGATATTTTCAAAGCCTTCACTAACAGCCTGGGCCTGAGGAATCATGTCCAGCTCTTGTTGGCTGATAGACAGTCACTAATACAGGTGGCTCTTCAGGCCAAGTCCTGCCCTGCTATTTCTATATTATTGAAATTCTGCCATTAGGGATATATCAACCATTCCTTTTCCCACTCTGATATACCAATATAAGCTTATATCTCTCAGCAATAATGCCAGGTGGATGTTCCAGAGGTATTTCAAACACATGATTGTGCCTGGAATTTGCTAAGTTAATGTGTGCATTTTATTTATCTGTTTAGACTTTGCTCCACAATACTGTTTAACTTTCCAGATACAACTGTATTAGTGTGGGTACCTGATTTCGCTAAGGCAGCATGTTTTCAGCAATCCTTTTGCACAGTTATAACACAACACAGTTTCAATATTCTGTGTTTATAAGATGGTGCCTGCAAGTATTTGGATGATCTACCAGACAAGTTAAACAGTAGCAGGAGAGGCTACTTTAATAGCTGTAATGTAATACATTACACACTTGTTATTCCTGGAGGAAAGACTCTTCTGCTAGTACACTAGACATGCAGATGAGCAGCAGCAATTATCATGCTTTAGAAACACTGCTGGCTTTTTCTCAGGAGTGGAGGAGAAGAAATATACTCTGAAAAAATCTGCTTGCAATCAGAACAAATTTTTTAATTTTGGAAAGGAAGCATGTTTCAGACAACCTGACAAGTCCTCACTCCGTGGTAAGCACTTCAGCTCAGCTCTACTAAGAACATGAGAACCATTAAGTCTCTGCAACCATGAAATTCCAAATTTTCTCTGCTACAAACATGTTGCCGTTTGCACTGGTGTAGAGATTTTCCCAGGGAAGAGGTGTGGTCAAGAGGAGCTGCTGTTTCTTGCTGGTATAATCAGCCCTTTGAGCATTATTACCAGCCAGTGCTTGATTACTCTGAAAATGAAAGAGTAGTGGAAATAATGACTTGTTTGGATTTTTAATGCACATACAAGCTGGGTTCCATATTTTTCAATCAGACCCTGACTTCCAAGAGAATTTTTATGAATTAACCCCCAAAAATTTGGTCTTCAAGGTTTGTGAAGCAACTGCTAGTCCTTGCATGGGGATACTGCTCTGGTTGGACCTCCACTCCTTTGTCCATAAGATGCTCTATAAATTTGGAGGTTACATAAACCATCACCTTTGAGATTTGTGGGATACATAGGACACAAAGATGAGGCATCTTGATGTTTTCTTGGTAGACCCAAAGGAGTTCTCTCTTGTGGCTGAAAAGAGATGTCTTCCAGCCTGTTTCAGGAGCAGCTTTGTTTTCCCCATTTGGATTGTTCAGATGTCAAGAGACACTTGAAAAGAAAGTCATACCACAATTGCATAGGGAAGAAAAGAGCAGGCAGACCCTTCTCTCGTGGTTTCAGATAATTCAGTGTATCAAGCCTCTTGGTGTTGTCACAGTATGCAAGCATTTACCTTGGAACCAAGTGTTCTTTCTATTCATGACTAATTAAAATAATTTTTTGCATACACAAATCATACTTCACCATTTTCCAAACAGCAACAGGGAAAGAGTATGAGTTCTCAATCAACAAAATGTTGATTTATCCCTGCAGTAATATTGCTTGCAGGAGGGTAAGACCACTGCTTTTTGCTGAATTCAATTTAAACTGAAGCATAGGCACTAATGATGCTGTAGATACTATAAAGAAGAAAGCAGAAGCACGCACACATGGTTTCTGTCTCAGTGGAGGTTATGCATTATAGTGATTGATAGATGAGGTCCAAATTTACTGATAAACTAATTATATGATGAAGTAGTTTGTGGGGCTCTTGAATTCCCCCATTGCAATTGTAGGAGAAGTAATAAAGAAGTCAATATTTGAAAAGAGTAACATTTGTAAAGGGTACATAATTAGACAAAAGGTAATGGGTGATTGATTCTCCCCTCCCCCAAACTGTGTCTTTACACTCCCCATTTAATTCACGTAGAATCTGGACCTGTTTTTGAATGAGAAAAAGCTACAATTTGGAATTCTTCTCACTTGGCTGTCAGGAAACATAAACTAATCCTGATTACAAAAAGGACAATGCTATTGATGTACTTGGGTTTTGATGCTACAGGGTTTTTTCTGTTAAAAATTTTAATTGGCTGGAGTAATTTCTTATATCATTACAAGCATTTTATGTTCAATTATATTTACTCATGTTTCCTGGTTACTTTTATTTGCTATTTTTTTCACATTAAAGGGATGGAAAATTCATGGAAATAAACTTTTCCAACTCAAGTAATGCTAAAAATGGCAATGGATTATATACACAAGTTATATACACCACCAGGGTTGCAGACATGGTGCATTTGTAAGATGACTGGGCTATGATGCCACTCCACCATAATTTAGTGGTTGCAACACACACAAGAGAGCCCCTCATGCTCCACACTAACATCAATGCACTAAAAAACCTTAGCATCTTTGAGGACCAAAGCCAAATTCTGCTTAACTTTGTAAAATCTTTGTATTGTAGAGGCTTTGACTGAGAGATGATGAGAGAAAGACAGTGGTGATCACTTCCCCAGCTTACCCCTTGCATTCAGAGGGTGGCCAAGCTGTAGCCACAGCCCCTCACAAACTCAAGGTTTACATTGCATTCAGCCTACAAAGAGTTCCTGTCGTTCTGGTCTGCAAGCATCTTGCTGGGTGACTAGAATAGACCCTGTGCCTTAAATAGTGAAGTGTAGTTGCTCTTAATTTCAAGCATAATTTCATCTTCAATGAACAACATTTTTTGAGAGGCCTTTCAGCCTCATTTTAGCAGGGAAAGTATTAAGCAAAACAGCAAAGAAGGGAATACAACCCCAAAGATCTTTCATTAGACATGGTTTGTTGGCTGCATGTACACTGGATAAAGCAGAAAAACCTACACTTTGAATCACAGGCACCAAAACCACAACATTTTTCCTGAAGAAAATACCACGTAATAGCTCAGAATTGTCACCCTGCAGCTACAGCAAAAGTGATTTGAAAACTCTAACACACAATTAAAATAATTGTTTTCTTCTCATGTCTGCTAGAGGTATGCCAGCTTTCCATCACATGGGAGGGTCTGTACCCTGAATCTTGTCCCATGCCTTCTAATCAGGGATTTCAGCACAATTTATGTGCATGAAACCGCTTCTCTGACAGAATTCTGTGTCTTCTTAGACACAGAATTAGCCTTCTGCAAACAAGGAAATGCATGTGTCTATTACACATAAATCTATTAAGCTGCTCATGAACATACTTGTTTGGTGAGCATGCCAGTTCTGGGTTTGTTCCTTGCCACTGCTCATACAGTTGTCTCTACTGGCACGAAGTGTTGTGGTAATAGAATGTGTGGTATGTGGCAATTGCCACATGCAATGATGCACATGCACATACACACAGTCCTCCCTGAAAAACCTCTAGGCTTTTCTTTTGGGGTTTTTCATGAACTCCATGCACTTCTTGGACAATGGGATTCCCAAACCACACATGAAGTCCCTCTTCCCTGTGCTGAAGGGCTGGGGGAAGCAAGGAGGATAATTCGTCCTTCATTCTGACACCTGGTCCCATGGCCAGTGTCCAGCCATGCCAGGCTTGCCCCACACTGTGGGGTGCAGGGCAGCTGTTGAGAATGATGGCACAGAAAAAAAGGTGAGAACAAGAAAAAAAAAAGTAAGGACAGAATGGATCCAACCCAGCAGAAACATTAAAAATTCTGTTTGTCATTTTCTGATGCTTTGACATTCACTAAAACTTGCATTTCATCTGCTGAGTGTCTCTGCCTTACTGCTGTTGTTTTGGAGGCATTAAACACCCATTACCTGTGCAAAGAGCAATGAGGAAAGTATCTGTGCCCAAGAGTAACCAGTGTACCAGGTGTCTGGCATACAGTGCCTGAGCCTTCCTCACTCACCCCTGACCTTCCCGCTAACAGCCCAGTCAAGGCTCCATCACAGCAGACAGAAAAGAGGGTATGGTACAACAACAACAACAACAAAAATGCAGACTCTGAGGGAGCAGCAGACATGGGAAGGGAAAAGAAAATCCCCTCTTCCCCAAAGAGGTTGTGTGTGATTCCTTGGGATGGTGGAAACCTGAGCCAAGTGTGGAAAGATTAGATGGCTAGAGATGCACTCCTGTGACGAATCAGGCCATTGGAGCTCTATGATTAAAGAAGATCAGAAAACTGTTGGTGCACTTGTGGGTGAAAGGTGTTGGGATTGACTCATCTCTCCTTTCCTCTAAGTATTCAGTGGGTTTCAAATTAGATGCAATATAGTAGATTATTTTTAATATTTAAAGGGATCAGATTCCAGGGGTTTTATAAACTTAGCCAGGCATCTTATCAAATAGGTATATGCCTTAGCAAACCCTCCTCAGTGCATAACTTTGGAGAGCTTATTTTGAGTGTGTGCTAAAAATAAGCAAGCCCCAAAATCCCAGGTCCACAGTCCTATGAATGCCCTTTTGTAGTTTATTTCTATTTAAGCAACTAAAATTTCCTCTGATATCAAGCTCAAGCACTCCATTTGCCAGGTGCAGCAGCTCAGCGATATTGCGATGGGCAATAAGAGATTTAAAGCAAACAGTTGGGGAGGAGCGATGGAAGATGGTGTTTGGCACCAGGGCCAGTAGCTGTCCTGGGGTGCCCACCACCCACAGGGTCCCACTCTGGCCAGGAGCTGGCAGGAGGGATCCTCCTTGGGTACACAGAAACCCTTGGGAATGCAAAGCATGTGTAAACATTAAATAGTTCTTTGGGATCTCATGCTCTTCTGGACTTTCATATTAACATATTTTATGCTGCACTTAGATAGTTGTCTACATCTTCCTGAAAAGGTTAAGGTACTTTGGCTCCATCCCTTTTCAAAGCAGAGCCACATCAATGCCTTAAACAAGCTGATGTGTTTAAAGATAAATTCAGGATATTTTTTCATTAAATAGCATATTGAGCTATTTCACCTAAGAAACAAAAGAGTTCAAAACCTTTTCTGGGTTAACCACCTAAAGCATTAAAGAGAGAAGTATCTCCGAAATGGTAGATATTTTTGTTGATTGCAAACTAAAATTATCAGTGCAGCAATAAATATTAAAAAGAGTCCCCAAAACGAGACTGAAACCCCATTAGGTTCTCCTCCTCCAGTTACTGTGACTTGTGGCTCAAGAAACAAGTACTGGATTAGTCACATTAAAACAAAAATTTCCCTTGACTAAAACATTTCATTTGTATGGTGTCATTTCTGCTTATTGAATACTTTGGATTGTTAATCCTTCAGTAATTTAATGACTGGAACCATTTTGTGTGTAAACGCTACTACATTCCACTTTGGAGATTAATAGGCAGCCATGTGTCTGTCCATGAGTTTTCATTTGTCCAAATGAAAGGCACGGTCTGCCCATCCACGGCAGGGCCCAGGTGGCATGTGAGCACTGACAGCAGCAAGAGTCACTATTGGGTTATATGCTCACCCATTCCTCTGGGCATGCTAATACACAAAAGATGCCAACAGAGAAGGTGCAGTCCTCACTTCCTCTTTCCTTCCACTGTAACACCCAGCTCCAAAGAGTGGGAATTGCATAGAGGCCCTTATTACTCTGTATTGGTGAGATGAAATTATTTCATTGACTCGCATGGCATAATTGCTTTAGATAGTAACTAGTGCCAGTACAGCTGTTTCTTTAGTACTACTATTAAAATATTATTTTCCTCCTCACTAGTACAGTATTGGGGATAGTTGGATGCATAACTGGTTCTTTCTCTATGGCATGTGATGTGCTCAGACTATCATTTATAGATGCAGAGAGATGGGAACAAAACATAGGGTGGATGTATGGCTACTCGGGAATTCAAAAATCCTGAAATATTGACCCAGAAAATCAATGCAAATTTTAAGCTATTCTTAAATAACTTTCCTCACGTTCTACACCATTTCTCAAATAGGAAAACATATTGATTTCTCTGCCCCAGCCTGCACAAGGTCAAGGTGGCCTTTGAGGGGTAAGGGGTGGTTGGGCTGAGCACATCCCGTAGTGGAGACATGGCCACCACCACAAAACCCATTGGAACATAATCTTAAGCAGGAGGAAAGCTTAAGATTAAAGGAAAGGAAGCTTTGATGCTCAAAGCTCCTGTATTTTTAGGGTTAGATATGGCTCAAAGAATACCCAAGTAAAATCTACCCCTGGCTTTGGCAAGACATTTAGTGGGGTCTTGGTGGTTCAGGACTTGTGCCATTAGAGTATAAATTCATAAAGAACATAATATAAATTTATTTTCTGGACAATGTTTATTTTTCATGCAGTTTATACATCTGAAACATAAATGCTTACAAGGGAGTGTTTTAAACACCTCTTTGTATTTCATTAGTTGGCTGTTTAATCCGCTGTAATTTATTGCAAATTGCAGTTGTACTATATGGCCTCATGGTGCCTTTACTTATTTGAACATAAACACCACTGAAGTCAGCAGGAATGGAAAGTTTTTAAATCAGAAGGGAGCCAAATACTAGATTTTCAGCAAGGACTTTGCACCAAGGCTTTAAACCCCTTATTTTAGACTTTTGTTTTGTTTCTGTTTGATGCTTTACCCTGCTATGTGCTCCAAGCAGAATCATTTTCCCTTACAGGCATGTATAGCTTCTTCCCCTTTGGTTTCTTAATTTGGGTTAGATCCCGTAATATGAAAAATATACTCAGATATTGCACCTAGAGCACATTGATGAAACCTAAAGAGCTCTTCTGTGAAGGGAATTAAGATCAAAAAGAATGTGGAATTTAAATATTCAACATTTCTTCTTGGATGTGAAACAGAAAAATTGTTTTGATGCAAAAGTTCTTGTGACAGAATACGTTACTTAGACTCTGAGACCATATTAGGATAAAATGGGTTTTTTATATAGGAATTGCAGACCTTCATATGGAAATTATGACATTTTGTCTATTGCCTCTTACTACAAATGTTTAAAGGATCTGTTAAAAATATTCTTTTCAGAAGTTGTATCAAGACAAAAGAAAGTAAATAAGAGCCAGTACAATTCTCAGGCTTATTCCTGTTTAGTTTCTTGATTTAGACCCTGTTAACTGCCAGAAAATTGCACCAGCTACCAGAGCTGGAGAAGCATAACTGACAACACAGTTTATTTTGCAGTTCAGGTTTGCTGTACTTTTGTCAGACCCTCACAGTAAAGGAACATTGTGTTAATTCCATGAACTGATGGGCTTACAGAGACTCAGGAAAAAAGGCTCAGCGTTAGTGCTAACACAAATGAAAGACAAGCAGATGAAATACACATTCTCATTGTCTGACAAACTGGTACTGAACCTCCATCTAAATTTAGCTGATGGATTTTAAACTAACCATTAATCTTTACTAACACCCCACAAAAAGCATGGACTCAGAAGGCAGTGGACAGCTTCCCCCATCAAGGCTTCAGACAAAGTTGGGCAGGACAGGACATGCTTGCAGATGGCTAAGGGACTACCAAACTAGCTTGTTGGGAAGGCAGACCTTTCTCCCTGTGCTCTTCCATATTAGGCAAGATTCATCCCTATTTCTTTTCCATCCAAGCACTTCTCCCCTAATGTGGGCCAGCCTGGGCCTGCCAGGACTCCAGCACTATCCATCACTTCTGCTTGCCCTTCACCTCGAGGTGCTCCCACACCTCCTCACTGGCAGAAGCCCCATGGGGGTCCACACCAGCCCTGCAGGGAAGCCCAGCATGGAAGCCCGGCAGGGAAGTTCTGATGCTAATTAGAGCCCCAGGCACCTGTCACACAATGCCCTGTGGTGGCTAAGGAGGTGAGATGGTACATTGCTTTGGTCCTACCCTGTTGCTCTTGGACATGCTGATGGATCCAAAGATAATAATTTGGAAAGGTCCATCATCTTTGGCTTTTCTCCTGGCCCAAAGTGTACTCCTCACATTAGTTTGAATTTCTTCCCTGTTTTGTCTGGAAAAACCCTACAGAAAATGAATAGGAAATTCTGGCCATTTCAAATTAACTTTCTAGGTTTGTCTTTTTAAGGACTTAGCCTTCTTGTCAGATGTTTTGGCTTCCTTAAAATTTGGGAGCCAGCAGAATTTTCTTAAGGGACTGCTGCAGAAGTACTTTGATGGGAAAATAGATGATAAAAATAACTATTAGGTGCTAAAGGCAGTAGACTGGGAACTAAAAGCTCTTCTTAAGTCAGAGACATTTGTGTCTTAAAAGAGGTCAAAAAAAGAGGTGAGAAAAGCAGTAGATATGCAGGGCTATGACCATGGTCGGACAGCTGACTGAGTCTAGGTGAAGGATTTGGGAAAAGGAAAACAACAGGTGGTGGGCAGAAAAAGCATGAGAATCAGACCTGCCTGGGGAATAAGCAGTGGATAGAGTGACTGACTGCTGATGTAGCAGCAAATGCCCCACAGAAAGAAAAGAAGTGAATCTATGATTAAACTGTTACCTCTTGTTACCAGCAAGACCTTTGTGAAAGACTTATGCACAACAATTAAACCCCTCAAAAACCAAAACTAGGGAAAATCCTAGAATTATATACTTGTTCCCTCAGAAGAGGATAAGAACAAAACATGTGACAGAGGTTATTCATGTCACTTAGAAAGGTGCTCAAAAACAGGGATGAATAATGAGTGTAGTGTAAGGACTTAAAATATCTTAGTAAAGAAACCAAATTTGGGACACAAAAAGAGATCCAAATGGAAAATACTGTAAGATTCACTCCTTCTGTGGACAACCCTATGACCAATGGATGCAGTAGGTTTTTTTCTCTCTGGTGCAATAAATTTTCAGCAATATAATAAAGGGCATCACACTTCAGGCTACAGTAAGAGATTTGTACAGTAGCAAAAGACATTTGAGATGTATCATCATCTATTAGAAAATTTCAAACCTAGAATTTAGCCTTATTTAAAAACTGCTGTCTTTTTGTTTTCCTAGTCAATACTATATTATCAGCTATCTGTTTATAAAATTCAGCCAAATATTCTCTCAGATGGTTTTATAGACTTTTGGCAGGTGTGAGTGAACATGTATTTTACAGAGCAAACCAACACATGAGCAGTTCCAGTCTCTTGACCTCTGTTCACGTCTCTTGCTTCATCCCATTCTCAGTAGAGGTGGTTTGGTTTCAAAAGGTATTTGCTGTCAGAAATCAGCTGCCTTTTTTTTTTTTTTTTTTCCATTTGGTAGCCACCTGTTTACCTGAAATCCATTAAATCCATTGTCTTTTCATGATATCAGTTGGGCTTCAATCTGAATATTTTATCAAATGTCATTGGCAGATTATTGATGATAGCTTTAGATGGAAGTACTGAAAGCCTCTTTGAATACTCTGTTAAACAATATAGAACCAAGTTTGTGTTGAAAATACTGGAAAAAATTTAATTTTGAAATGTCAAATATTTTCCCAATGCCGTCTCCCTTGACAATGTGTGGCCTTTTCTGATTCCTGAGAGAAAATCTGAATGGGAGCTAAGTGAGAGATACAGAACTACTTTTCGGCCACCATACAACCTCCTTCTATTGCTGTTGTTTCAAGGGGTGAAACACCTAAAAGTATAAAGGAACCTGAATGCAGAATCAGGACTGAAGTCAATATTTTGACATTTCCACGGCTGTACAGGTTTAGTGCCTCCAATATTAGAATAATACACTGCAAGAGTTAGTATGTTAAGCTATACTGTTATGTCTTGTCTTAGACTTGAACAGTAACCATCTAAACAGCCTAAATCATTCTCTTTCCATTCTCAAATGTTTCTTAAAAACATATTCTTCAGATAAAGAATTGTGAACTTCATGGTTGGGTTTTGCTCTTTTTTTCATTTTATGGTATATTTCACCTTATTCAGTGCTCAGAGGGGAGCTTCTGAGACAGAGACAGAGTAACATCTCTGTCTTGTTGATAAACAAATGGAGGTAAAAGAGCTGGAAAAATCTGCCACACAACACACAAGCTGCATAGGAACTTGGCTTTACTGTGGGTTATCAATGAAACCAGCCTTGCTGGTCTTCCCTCTTTGCCTTTAAAGAGCACACACACACAGAAAGTGAACCCCCAGACACTGCCTATGTGCTTCTACTCTTGTCAAACAGGTGAGAGAAAAGTTAATGCTGAAGACTTCCCACTGCCAGGATCCCTTCCACCTCAGCATGCCTCACCCTTTTTTTTAACTGCTTCAATTTGTATTATACCATTTTTTATAATAATGGCATCTAGTGAAGAAGCTTGTGGCACCATAAACTTTGGACATAATTTTAACTGTGTCAGCTTTAAAAAGTCAGTATCTGCCTCATCAAAGGGCAATCATGTCCAATGTGGGTGTCTCTGTCAATTGTGTTTTGAACTGCAGCAATAATCCAACCAAACCATGCAAAGAGCTTTTCTACACCCACATTTCTTAATTATCATCATGAGACTGAGGTAGCTGAGACCAGATCTATAATGTTTTCTGGATGTCAAAATGCCCACACACCTTCTGTAATCCTTGTGCTACCAGCCCCCTTTCATATTGCTTTTAGCTGGTCCATCTAATTGTCTACTACCATAACTTTTTACTGCATTATTCCCAAATCCCACAAAGGCTGTGTTTAAGAAAAAAGAAACAACAGGTCTGATGAGACCTCCTTAACTGAACAAGCCTGTTAACATTTTAGTGGATGATAAACCCCTCTTCACCTCTTTCAGAAATGAACCATTTTTTTTTAACAGTCAGGGAAGACCTAGGGCCTTAAGTGTCTCTGCACACATTGCATCCATAAACAATGCAATTTCTTGAGCTTTGGGGTCTACACATTTGGAGAATAAGTAACTTCATTATTTTCACATGTGCTATAGTCCATAAGGATCTGGAGTGGGAAAGTAGCGAAAATGTTATGACTTAATGAACATGTTACAAAATCATTCTTGCCAAATGTCAAAATAAATTTGAGGCCAGAGTGTATGGTTTATGTGTGTTAAACTGGGGGTTTGTGTGCTATTTTGGGAAGGAAAAAACATAAAAATACCGATCACACCATGAAAAGGCAGGGGGAAGATAAAGTATACATTTGGCCACTTATGGCAAGACCTTGGTCCATTACAGTCCCACCACTAGCACTCCCCATAAGTGACAATACAACAGCCTGTGACTGTGGGGAAACCACTTACTGACTGCAGAATTGGCTCTGTGGCAATGCCCTGGCACCAAGGCTCTCCACTAGCAAAGGAAGGGCATGGCCAAGCTCCCACAGACCTGTTTATTCCACAGACCAGACATGGCTAATCCCTGCCTCTCTGGGAAGCACCTAGCTGTGCCAGGGGTGAAAATGTGTCACATTCATTTGCAATTTCAAAAGACTTTTTCCATCAGGCGACTATGAATTTGTACTCTGCCATGAAGTTCAAATGACAATGGGAATAACATGACTGGAACCAGATGTGCTTTTGCTGGAGACTCCTGTGAAATGTCTGATCATTTCCACAGGTATCCCATTAATTCCACTTTTGGCATAGACTACTGAGAAAAGCAGGTTTTGCCTATATTGCAGAGAGTTTTCTGTTTGTCCAAGCAATGAGTAGCTTGAAAGTTCTAAGTTTAGAAATATCTACACAGCTGAGGACCTGATCCTTTGAACACCAAAGCATGTCACAGCTATTTTCCCTTTAAGATTGCCTCAGGAAAAGACCAATTAGGATTACATGATAAATAAGATTATTCCCATACTTACATGGTTGGGAAAATAGGTCTCTCCAACTGCATATGCAAAAGGACATCAAAGCAGTATTGTTCTTTTGCAGTTAGATTTTGACTTATTTATGGTTTTCCCCATTATGTACTTGTTCCAGCAGCACCAAGAGGCCAAAGGCATGTGCTTCTTACTTCACCTCTACATCTAGTAATGGGAGTGCCATGAAAGCGCCTGTATTTCTTGCTGCCTGCATGAAATGTGTGGATACATATATGTGGCTTTCATTTATTTTGTTTCACGACACAAGGAAGGAGGACAAATCTTTTTCATACACCTACATCTATCACAAAGCAACTAAGAATAGAAGCAATATTGAGACAGATGGAAATGTTAATGGTGACAGCTCACAAGCAAGAATCACACATTTGTGAAATAATGAAATGGGTGGGTAGTTGTTATATGAACTCCATGTCAGTTGGTATGTTTTCCTGGCTATAATTTTGCAAAAGTATGTCTCAGAGATATTTTCAGTTCATGGGAGAAGTCAGAGCCCTACCCTACACCTTGCTGGCACGTGGGTGTAGGAATTCACCAAAGGTGGTGAGCAGCTTGCAAGTGAACCTGTTCATCACGTGCCCTGGGGGCTGCAGGATGTCCCCCAACATTTTCCTGCCAGGGCACTGTACTATTCCTAACAATGTGGTGGGAGAGATGCAGAAAGGAAGTGTAAAACTATTTGGAAACTCAAACATGAGAGAAATATGGGATACTCACACTTATTTCAAAATCTTACTTCCAGGCATACAAGTATTACCTTATATTACAAGTTAGTCCTTATTATTAGCTGGACTTGCTGACCACAAATGAAAATAAGCATTACAAAACCAGTCCTGCATTTCTCCATTCTTTCTTTCTAGTTCTTCATGCCCCAAAAGCTATCAAATCCATTTTAAGGACCATGTTCACAAGCCTGTTTTTGCTAGCCCCAGTTTCTTAGGCCCAATCTAATGTTATTTTAAAGGGAAGGGAGCCATGAAAAGGTCTTTTCAGACATATTTTACCTTGCACTACCTGTCTCATTCCCAAGGTCTAGGGAATCTACTGATTTTCAACAACTTTGATAGGTACTGTTTCTTGCAGATGCTGTTTACTGCACTTGATGTTACTATTTTTTGCCACAGGAATGAACTAGTTCTCCTGAAATCTTATGGATGCTGTCTTTGTTTGCATATCTGATTAAAAAAATTCTAGCAGTTACATCTTCAAGTGCTTAGTGGTGATTTACTACAATGATTCATGGTAAGACTTACAGCTCCGAGGAAAATCTGTCCCTCAGGATTCATCCACCTTTCCAGAATTTCTCATGGCAGGGCAACCATATGCCACTGTACTTAGGACGCAACTTATGGTTACTGAATGGCAGCCAGTCTGCATTTTCTTAGTGCATTTCTAAGAGCTCAACAGCATTAATGTGATAAAGAAAAAAAAGGACTTGCTGTACAAAGCCAAATGTATGCATCCAGCCACCTCAGATTAATGAAATGCTAGACATTAATCCACTGGCATACATGCCTGTGAATGCTGGCCACTAAAAATAAATAGTGAGAAATATCAGACCATTTGAAATAGGAAATTGTTGAGCAATCCTGAAAATCAAATGGTTATCCAAATGGTGAGCTGCTGAGAACGGCAAACTTGCATAGAGATAATGCCTGTGTCAACTACCATATTGTAAAAACCATCTCATGCTGGACACAGACACCTGACAGACACCAAACCACGGAAGATAACACTTGTGGTACCAGGTAAAATAAAACTTTAAAAAAAAGAGGCAAGAAAGACTGCCACACGAAAACTTTGGAGGATGAAGACATATTCCAAGAATATTGGCCATTTTACAGTATAATAACTGTAAGAGATGAAAGGTGGTGATGAACTACCACCAAAGCGGTGACAGCTTGTGGAGAAACAGTAAATACTAAAATCAATAAAGCTACTTGCAGATTAAGGTATGAGTCACCACAATGGGACCAAATATGGCCCGTGTCATTTGTTAGCAGCCGTCCATCCCATGCGTCTCTGCAGAGAATGATTAGAATTCAAGAGAAACATGGCAACAGAGGCAGAAAAGGAAATGTTGGGAGTTTTTTAAGATCTGGCAAGGAAGTAATGGTGCAAACTTGAAATACAGGAAGATATACAAAATTATGCATGAAGTGGAAAATTCATATAACTAGAAGCTCCTTGACAACCTCCTAGATAGCAGAAAATTTTATTTTGGGAAGTGGATAGATTTTTAATAGGGCTTATCAACCTCTAGTTCACAGTGGATGTATTGAAATATTAGCTCTGCAACATTACTTTTTCCTAAGTGAAAAAAGGTCAGAGGAGGTTTCATTATGAATTTAATGAAACCAATACTGCAAACCATGACTGTTTCAGTGTCACGCAGCCTCCTGACGGTGGCTGGCTCTTGGCCTCCTCTCTCCTCGCCTTACAGCTGCTTAAGAACTGCCTCATATGGCACCCTGACAGGTATCCCCAGCAAACGCAAGCTCTCCAAGCGGAAAAGGAAAAATCCACGGAGGGATCACGCCCGCTCCCTTCCCCGGCTGGCCTGGGGCTGGGGAATAAGGGAGGACGGCGCTAAAGCCAAGGCCGCCGGTATCGTATCTCCCGGAGAGGAGAGCGGCTGCCTTCCTTTAACGAAAATAACCCCCACAGCCAGCCATCCCGAACAGATACGACCGCAGCGGAGGCGACAGATGACCGACTTTGGTGCGAGCCCCGCGCCGGCGCCCCTCCGGTGCCGTCCTGCACCACCTCCATTTTGGCTGCGCGCGCGGCGCCGGTGTCCGGTCCGGCTCCGCTGCTGCCGGCGATGCCGTCCAGGGGCCGCTGACGAGAGCTGCTCCCGGGCAGCGGGGCCGAGGGGGTGGGAGAGGGGCGGCATCCCCGGCGCCCCCGTCCCCGCGGCAGCGAGCCCCCATTTCCGCAGGACAGTGCCTCCTGGGGGAAGGTGGTCGCCGTAGCAACCGCGGTGGGGAAGGGGAGAGGGAACGCGGGGGAACGCCGGCGGGGGTACCCCAGCCCGGCCCGGCCCGGCCCGGCGCGGTGCCCTGCGCGGCGCCCTGCGCGGCGTCTCCGCCCTGCTGCGCGGTGGGGACACCGCCCCCTCCCCCGCGGCGGGGCCAGCCTCCCGCCTGCCGGGGGCTTCCCTGCTCGGCGGCGCTACGTGCGAGCCGAAGCGGGAGTCCGGGGGGAGGCGGGGGCGGCGGGGCCCCGGGATCCGCCCTCCCTCCCGGCGGGGCCGCGGCACCGCAGCGGGGCCGGCCGCGGTGCGCCGCCGGCTCTGCCGCAGGGAGGGCCTGTCGCCCCGGCGCCGTGGCTGTGGTGGGGGGGCTCGGCCGGCCGGCCGGCCGCCCCTCGGATCCGCCGGGGCGGGGAGGAGGGGTGGCTCCCCGTGGCCGGGATTCCCCGGGCGGAGGAGCGCTGTCTGTCTAGAACGGGGCGGCGGGGACACCGTGGCTCGGTGTGGACTCTCCTTCGCAGGAACGCGCTCCCCCCAAGCAGCTCGGGGAGCGGGGGAGGGTGGTGATGCACAGCCTCCGTGCAGAGCCGGAGACCCCCAGAGCCTCTCTACCTGCGAGCATGCTGCTACCGCCGCTGCTCCGCCAAACTGCTGACTTTCCAGAGCTTATTTTTAGCCCGGAGACTAAATATTATTAGCTACATTTCTACGTAGGAAGAATCGGAAGCTCGGGGAGGGGTGGGGGGAGGCACTAGAGATAGGGAGGGAGATGAGCAGAAAGCTTATCCGAATGATCTCCAGTTGGGGGGGCTGCGTTTGGGTTTCAGGCTTGCCAAACACACACACGCACACACACCATTAATTATAGCAAAGTAGATGCGGATATTGGATCATCAGCAATACATGCACGGCTCTCCCTTTGAGCCGTAGGTTGCGTATAGAAGGGGTCAGCTAATCTCCGTGTAGGTAAAGATCAGCTGCGTCCCTTTATCTGTGAAAGATCAGTCCTGCACAGTGCCAGCTAGAGCTCAGCTGCATCTCTTTAGCTATGCAAAATCAACTTGCATCCTTAGCCAGGAAAAAAATATCCATCGCATCTGCTTCTCTAGGTAAAGATCAGTTGCATGTCTGCCCAAAGCATGCACACACAGAGAGACAAGATTCCCAGGTTAAATCAGGCACAAGTTAACTCGTAGTTAAATCTCATCCAGCTTTTCCTTCCTTCCTTCCTTCCTTCCTTCCTTCCTTCCTTCCTTCCTTCCTTCCTTCCTTCCTTCCTTCCTTCCTTCCTTCCTTCCTTCCTTCCTTCCTTCCTTCCTTCCTTCCTTCCTTCCTTCCTTCCTTCCTTCCTTCCTTCCTTCCTTCCTTCCTTCCTTCCTTCCTTCCTTCCTTCCTTCCTTCCTTCCTTCCTTCCTTCCTTCCTTCCTTCCTTCCTTCCTTCCTTCCTTCCTTCCTTCCTTCCTTCCTTCCTTCCTTCCTTCCTTCCTTCCTTCCTTCCTTCCTTCCTTCCTTCCTTCCTCCCTCCCTCCCTCCCTCCCTCCCTCCCTCCCTCCCTCCCTCCCTCCCTCCCTCCCTCCCTTCCTTCCCTTCCTTCCCTTCCTTCCCTTCCTTCCCTTCCTTCCCTTCCTTCTTTCCTTCTCTAGCCCTCACACACGTCAAGCAGCCAGCAAGGTAACAAAACTAGGCAAAGAGCAGGCACCCATCCCCGCCCCACAGAGAGGGAGATACAGGAGCCAGAGGGGCCGCCGGGGGTGCTCCCCTCCGCTTACCTTGGTTACAGCTAACACCACGAGCAGTGGCTAGATCGCGGAGATAAATACTGGCATTTCCCAAAGTTGACACCGTCAAACCAACCCCCGGAGCTTGCAAGACTTTTTTTTTTTTTTTTTTTTTTATCCCTCCTCTCTTGTTCCTATTCCAGTCCGCACCGCTAGGAATTCAACTTAGCCCAGCTCCAGCGGGGCGAGAGGGCGGCGGGCGGGGAGGGGAGGGGAGTGGAAGGACCGGGGGTTGGCGGGGGAGGGAAGCCGGTACCCGGTGCCAGCGGCTCCCCGAGCCCGCAGGGTCGCGGAGCGATGCGATGCGATGCGATGCGGTGCGGAGCTGCCTCCGCCGGTCCCCCGCCGCCGCTGTCCAGGGTGCTGCCGCCGCCTCCCCGCTTCTCTCCGCTGCCTCCCCGCTTCTCTCCGCCGCCTCCCCGCTTCTCTCCGCCGCCGCGCCCGCTGCGCGCCCGGGCCGCTCCTCGCCCCGGCCCCCCGCGCTGTCACGTGCCGCGGCCGCGCCGCTCCGCGTCCCCCCTCCTCCGGGGCAGCCCCGACCCTCGCTCCGCGGCGGGGCGCAGGGGTACCCCCCCGCCTCCAGCCCCCCCCGACGGTAGGCGTCAGGCGCCTCCCGTGCCCGCCGAGGGAGAGGGCAGGAGCGAGCCGGGGAGGAGAGGCGAGCGCCCGGCGGCAGCCCGGCCGCGACAGCTCCAAGTTTCTCGCTCAGACGCGCTGTTTCCATCGCAGCCCTAAATCAAAGTGCGTCGCAATTAAAGTTGCACTGTCTAAAACACAATTCTCCCGGCGTCCGCGGGTTACACTCTTTGGTGTATTAAGTACTAGAAAGCTGAGCCCGTGACATTAGATACTGTCGTTAAGCAACATCTCAAGCTTTTTGTTGTAGTTGTTTTGTTCTTCTCTCCAGGTATTAAAAATAAGCTCTTTTTTTGTAGGTACTCACCATTGTTTCTTTGCTGTCCTGGAGGCAGAAGTGGTTTAAAATCCAGTCTCTCCAACAGATGCTGGAAGGTAATGTGTCTTGTTTGAAGTCATCATGTGAGAACTTCTGCTTTGCTCAGTGGATCGCCCACCACTTGGTGTGACTTATGAATCTAATAACCCTTTGCAATATCCGCAAGCTTAAACTCTCCACCACCTTGGTGCCTACAGAAGACAGAAAGCAACTGGCAGGGAGTTTTAAAAACCTATAGATTTACGCAAACGCCTTAGCTCAGAATCACGTTTCCCCTCTGAGTTCTTACGTGATCTTAATGAATGAGAGGGGTTACCAACCAATACAGTATAAAACGTGATCGCAGCTGCCTCCCAGGAAACCGGAGCGGGACAGTAAGTTCCCGAGGAAAGTCCTGGCCGGCCGGGAGCACTGTGCAGTGAGCCCTGACTCCTACCGCCCTCCTTCCACCTCCCGGCTCGCACCTGGGGCCGTGCAAGACGAGCCGGCTCTGGAGATTTACGTTCAGGACAGGTAAGTAAACATTTCGGGGTTGTTACTTGTTTGTTTGTTTGTTTGTTTGTTTGTTTGTTTGTTTTAATGTCACGTTCACTGCGCTCTCACGGGAAGTGCTCCAAGGACTTGTTGCATACTAAGTCTTGCCACAAGAGGAGCATGGCACAGTTGCCAAGACGAGTTCCTTTCCGAAACCCCTGCCTTTCCCGAGCTGCAACTTCGCACACTTTTCCTCCTCCTCCCCCTCCCTCCACCCTCACCAGGAGGCGCATCCCTGGGGCAGGCTGCTCCGCCGACCCCGCACTGATTCCCTGCCTCCGACAAGGCAGAGGGGGAGTGGGGAGCATCCCCGGGATCTGCCTTTGCTTTCCCCTTCTTCCTTTTTCCCCTCTGCTCTGGGCCCCAGCAGCTCCCCGACTCCGCCCGTGATTTCCATCGCTATGTCAATTCCGGTCTGCTTGCGTAGTGAGAACACCTGCACACCTGGGCACAACTGCAGTCTCTTTCCCCGAGATAGGTGGCCGAACCCCAGTATTACTCCTGCCAAGGATCACAAAGTCCTCGTCCCCAGTTTGTCTTCGTATTTCGGGTTTATTCTCTGTGACTGCCCCGCCTCCCCGGCTCAGAGAACCCCGCGGAGAGCGGGTGCAGGGAGGGGTGTGAGAGGTGCTGGTGCGGATTTCTTTGTATTTGAAGGCGAATTGCAGTCAACTGAATCTGGACTTGCCAAAGTTTGTTGGTGCTGCCTCTCATAAGTATAAAAGAGACCAAGACCGAGAAGCTCCTTGTCCACTCCCGTTCTCTCCTGACTAACTGTTGGAATTACACTAACGGGTCATTTCTCTCCGAAGTGCCCATTTCTCCCGCCCCCGAGTCCCAGGTACCTCTGCCTGAGAGCCAAAGCAAGCAGCCTCTTCCATGACAACCATCTATGTTGATCCATGCAATAACCAGCAGATGCTGCCCTAAGACTGGTACAGCTGGTACTTTCCTGCCTTGGCTGTCCTAGGGACAAGGTGTTAGAAGAAAAGTCAAGTGATATCCAGCAGAGCTGCCCTGAGGAGAACCACTGAATCCCTTCACCACATCACATACTGCCTGTATGCCATGTACAGGCAGAGCCTGTCAGAAAGTCTGTTACTGATGTAACTCTGCACCTGACAGATCACCCTATCACTGATAGGGTGTCACCCGAGATACATCCTTAAGTCCTGATCTTCAGTTAAGAAGCTGAAGTTTTCTTCCAGCAGTTGGAAATACTCAAAGTTAGTGTTAATACTGGTCAGGAATACCAGTTTGAAGTGGCATTGAAGCGAAAAAAAAAAAAAAAAAAGCCTAAGTGTTTCAACAAGTGGACTTGCAATGGGTTCTGCTTTCTCCCATTCTTCTAAGCAATTTGCTCCTGCCTCTTCCTCAAGAGAATAAAATAACTTGGTAATATCTACTTCGGGTAGTAGTTGCACAATTCATATTTTGACTACATAAACACATATCTAAATTTTAAAGGTTGCTGACGCTGTGGAGTCTTCAATGTTTTACAGAGAGAACTTTACAAAGATGCAATATAACTTAAAACGTATTTCTACATACTTATTTTATAGCTCAAGAAATATAGTCTTTCACTGAGAAAGTGATTCCCTCTGTAGAACTTGTAAGAAAGTACTTTGCAGCACTGGTCCTCCCTTACTTCTCATTTCATTGACTTCTAGGTATCTTCATTTTCTTATGAAGATATCAATCGTTAGAGATGCCCAGGAGAAACTTTTGGTGGGTCATAGCATTATCTTGATGAAATAATGTTAAATTTACAACAAAAATCCTTCCATAAAGCTTCCCAGGAGATCCACAGCAGGAAGCAGTATAGTGTCATTTCAGCCCTGTCCAGATGCATTTTCTAGAAGAAACTGATTAGGTTTGCCAGCAGAAATAAGGCAGGGTCATGCTGACAGAACCACAACCGAACATACTTCTTTAGAGAGCTTACTAGAAGAGCTCCTGGTCAGTATTTCTGCTTAAGAACAGGACTCCGCCCACCTCACTGGGGATAGGCGACAACTGATAATACATCTCATTCTCAATAGACCAAATTAAGCACATGTTTGCTGAAGGGATTGCTTTAGATTTTTTCAGTGTAATTAATGGAATAAGCAGGCACTTAATCAGGGGAATGGTACAAAAGTGTATGGGAAAACAAAAGGTCATTGGTAGGGTAATAGGGGATGCAAGGGAGAATGGGAATTATCTGGCAGAAGATGAGTAGGAAGAGATAGTATAAAACAATCAGAGTTCTTTCCTTGTAGTGACATTCACAGGTGAGAGAGCAGCCCAAGTCATTCTGATGGACCAGAGATGAAGTTGACATCAGCCAATGCACAAAAATGGTAGAGGAGAGTCACTCTTCTGTCAGGGATTCCTGCAAGAAGGGCATTGAAAAGAGGATGGACTAGAATTAAACCTAAATGCCTGTTGAGTTTCTAGACATTTCCTTTCCCTACATTTTGTTTCCAGCTATGTTTTTTATCTCCAGAAGAGCTTATCTCCAGGCCATGGGAGACCCAGCCGTGAAAAATCACTTGATGTGAGTTGGTGTGGAGGGGTTTTTTTCTTAGAGGGGCACAAGTGACTCTAAATTACTCACTTGACAAGTCATACACTTCAGTAAAAGCTGGAACTAGTGAGCAGAGTTCAGCCCATTATTTAAAACTAATAATCAGGTGGTCTGTTTACAGGGTGTTGAAATAGAATAGCTGTTAGCGTTTGCCAGACTGACATAGCACAGCATTTGCTGTATGCAGGTAGTTCATACATATAAGGCAATGTACATCTCTTGTTCCAAGTCTGTTTATCTTGGAATCACATTGTTACCAGATGAAGTATACAGCTGCAGGTCCTGAATTCAGTGGGGACTACTCATATGTAAATAGTGACATAACTGTTTAGCAGATGAGGCCTAATTAAGTGGGAATCAGCCATACATTTTCCCTCCCTTAGATAAAACAATGTGAAGAATACTGCAGGAGCATTGCTAGAAAGTCACAGTGCCTTAAATCAACCTGTGAAACAAAATCCTAAGCAAGCCACAAATGTTCTTTTCCTGCCTTAAAATACCTTAGAAAATGATGAGCTGTTACTGGTTGGCTTTTTCACGTAGTTGAAAGGCTACCAAAATATGTGGATAACTGCTAAGCACGTGCAAAAGACACCTTCAATTCATTATATACAGCTGCTCCTTCAGAGACCACTGAAAACCTGCCTCAGACACCAACATTAGCAATCTGAGCAGAATCAGATGATAGCAGTAGCTGACAACTTTACAGAGATGCTTCTGAAATAAGAGCTATGTGACATCATCGTTAGTGTGAAACAGGGCTGCCAAATTCTCTCCATGCCAGCAATCTAATGGTGTGTTTGCAAGAAAGGTCCCCCAGGGTTATGGTGTGCTAGTTTTGCTGGTAACCTCCTGCTTCTTCAACAGGCGGATTTGGCACCTGCCCTGCTACTGCCTGGAGGGTAAATACCAGCCTCCCAGTACGTATTTAGGGTAGCCTCCCGTCAAGTGTTGATTTTCTGTGCCTGATTTCCTCCTCCTGCAGATTATCTTGCTCTGATATTTCCATCTTTCTCCTGATCTTCGTGCTGCAAGTGTTAGCAGTCTTTCACTCTGCCTCCTCCCTCCCTGGAAGTTTTCCTTTCTTTCTGAGCCTACTTGTCTTCAAAATGCGTATATTCCATGCTGGTAACATGCAGATGAACATCGTAGTCATGATCCCACTCAGATACTAAACAAGCCTCCCACCAATGCCTTGTCCTCCTTTAAAGTGCCAGAACATTTCAGCTTGCTTTCAGTCTCCTGAAAGTACCAGGAAATCCTCTGGAGTAGACAAGCAGCAGTACATGTGCTTGTTGTGGTTGTACCTCAGAGAATGGCTTATCACAGACTCATCTCCAAGCACGTGTTTGCAGGGAATGAAGGGTGAGACTACCACAGGAGAGTGGTGGGCCCATAGCCAGCACAGAGCTTAGGCTCCAACCCACCTCAGCCCACAAGAGAAGGGCTTCAATGTCACCATCAACAGGAGGTATTTTCCATACTGACTTCTTTTAAGACCACAAATTATGCCGAGCTCATATTCATATTTGGTAAAACCAGGAGAGCTCAGTATGCTTAAGGACACTCAACCCTGCTACAAGTCAGGGTAAATCAGGGTTTCTATCATCCATATTGTCTGAAGCAAATACCTTGAGACAGATGCCTTGGCCAGCATTCCTTATCTGTAGAAGCAATAGCACAGGTTACAGTGGGAGGACATGCATCAGGGCTAGTAGGGGTCTGTCAGTATTGAGTCAGCCACCAATTTGCTGATCCTGGGGAAATCTTCTATTTTGCATTTTCAGCTGCCTATAGGTACCACTACATCCCTCTCATGGTGGGACTGTAGTAAGCCTTCAAGAACAGGTCTGAGAGTTTTGCATTAATTATTTATTTGCCATGAACTTATAGTAAAAAAGCACTATTGTAAAAAAGTTTTGCTTAAACTGTTTCTGTCATTTATGGAAAAGGTTTGTTTCAGGAAAACTTCTAGAATTAAGGCTTTTTTTCTCTCAAACTACCACCTATGCAAAAGAAGTCAGTACTTGTATGGCACTCATTTAGGTTAGCTGGAAAAGACAGGAGATTAGATAAATGTAATGGAAACTATTGGCCCATGTAAGTTCTCCTGACTGACCTGAGCAAAATGAGACACTGGGTATCTCTTACTAGAAGAAAACCAGAGATAGGGAGAGAAATCAGAACCTGGAGAAAAAGAAACACGACAGCTGTAATCTGTTACTATTGCAGCCTGATTATAGGATTCACTGACAAGGTGGGGGACCCTTTCTTTTGGCATTAAAGTCTACACCTTGCTTCATGTAACCACAAGAACATATCTCCAGACATGTCAGCCTTTAAAAGAGATTCTTTCTTCAATCTTCCTCAAAGAGAAAACATACAGCTTGACCATGAACAAAATAAGCTACATCACCGCCTCATCATATTTTTAAATGTTGTTATATGCAGACCTGAGATAGTAAAGAAAACTAGCATTTCCAGTACAGAAATACCCTTATAAAACTATAGGGGATGACCCTTAATTGTACTTACAGTGAAAAGTAAACACATATCTTAATTCCTTTCTAAAGTTAATAAGGAAACTACCTTCCAAACTATATTAATCTACTTCTCAACAGTCAAATACCCTGTCAGCTTCCATAGGAGCTTGCAGTAACAGCTTGATATTTGAACCTTGTGGATCATGATAGAAACACGTTATTGTTAAGAACAAAATATCTGTTGAAGGAATTACACATGGAGTTAGAAGAGAGCAAGAGGAATGGAATGTCTATCATATAAGGATTATTAAGAGATGCTGGCAAGCTCTGAGTAAGGATGACCCTTGACTTTGTCTCTGCAGTCATATGATGAACTCTTTCAAATATAACTGCATTCTCTGCAAGGCCCCTGTGTAAAAGAGGAAGAGGGTGAGATGACAACAGAAGAAGAGAGGAACAGGGAAATAGTGATATAGGGTAAAAATGCTGAAGGAAAGTAGAAATGCACAGAAGCTCTTACAAGGCTACCACTGAACTGGGGGCATTTAGTAAAATAATAACCTCCATCCAGGCTCTTGCAACAAGTTAGCCAAAACCACCTTCATATCAGTTATGTATGAAATTGTCCCATCTATTTTTATCCTGTCATTTTCAGACTAAAATGACAAATTCTCCTCTGAGATAGTATTCACAACAACCAGGAAATAGCGCAAATGTTGACCTAAATAAATAAAGCTGCTCCTATGTAAGAGTTCCTGCAAGGATCCTTTAAAACAAGATACTTTGAAAACATTATCTGCAAAATGCATATGAAACTCTGGGGACAAACAACCTGCTAGACACTATGGTCTCACCATCCCAATTTGGCAAACAAGGTTGCACTTGAGCTTGTTTCTTGAGCTATAAATGTGCTGCTGAAGGTAACAGGGGTACTTTGGATAAGACTTCTGATGCCAAAACACAAGGTCCCAATATACCTTACAGTTAGGAGACAAGTAAATTTTAAAAGAAAAAAGTATTATTTTGTGTAGTTGTATACATGTTTTTGAGCTAAGGTACACATGAAACTTTAACTATGTCTTATGACAATTTGCATGATGCTTTCTGTCTCAAGTGGTGCTATTACTCCGTCTTAACTTTTTGATAGTGTCATTCATTGATGTTAAAGAGAGCAATTACATGCACAATCAAACATCTCTTTAGATGCATTGTTTATTGAGATGAATTAGATCTATTGTCCTTATTCAATCTGAAGCTATAGAACTAAGATCTGTTTCCAAAATCAAGCTTCACAAAGATAGGGGCAAATATAGATGAAAATTTTGTGGAGGTTTCTTTAGGATTTTGTGGTAAACTCATCAAATGCAGCAATGTTGGAGGTTGTTGGTAAAAATATTATTGCTACTCCTACTTTGTATTTGCATCACAGGTTTGAAGATGTGTCTTTTCAATTTGCAGCCCACATGCTGCAGCATCCTTTCCTTTGCTCTACCTGATAACCTGTCAAAAAGGTGGGCCATTAGCAAAATCTCCACTGTGCAGCAATTAGCAAATCTTCTGTTCCAGCAGAGATGAAAAAACTGTCTTTTTTTCCCAAGACCTGACACTAGAATGGCAAAAAGGGGCCATTATTTTCATTTAGTGCCCCTTGTAATGCTGTCCATTTACCTTAAAGATGTTCTGCATTTGCTCTATGAGTCAGTATCTTTCTTAACTGCAATACACATATGGAGACTTTAGATGCACAGATATCATTATGAATTAATCCTCTTCAACCAAAAAAGGCCTTTTTACCTTTCACACATCCACTGGAATTGAACCAGGTTAAACCTATACATTTTCTCTTCCACCTTCTTGTCTGATGTGCTCTCCTGTTCTAATTATTTCTCATTGAAACTGAAGTTAACTTTTCTTTGTGACTTGGGAAACTTTATTGAATAAATATATATAGAAGTGTTTCTAAAACTGAACAGCACACAAATTGCATGATTACTTTTAGTGTCTCTTATTGAACTGAAAATATTTTAATAACCTGAAAAATTCTTCTGTGAACCATGCTGGATCTGTGCAATTTATGGTATATTTAAATATTTTTACATTGGTACCCAAGATTAAGTTCTAATATTTCTCTTTTGTATCCGTGTGCATTTTAATACAGTTCTGGGAACACTTATCTGTTACGATGAAACCAATATTTTCTAACGTAAAGTGGTGATTTCAGCTTAAGTGCAACCATATGTATCTTAGGGCAAAGGCTTTTGGTTCTAAATAACTGGTTAATGTTAAGCATCTTTCACTATGAAAATGTCACAAACTACCATATACCAGCTTTCTCAAAGAAACAAAGATAAAACACAGAAGAGTAGAGCTTCTATAGTTAAGGATAAATACTTTGAGGCACAACTACAAATTGAGATTTTTTTCAATTTAAGTGGTATAACCAGAAAGTTATGGGAGAAACACAAACCAAGTCTTCTTGATTTTGTTAGCCTGTCTCTCTTGGTGTGAATTAGATGATGTCCTATTTTAGTTTACTAGTCTGATAATTGGTGGGTAATAACACCACTGAACATAGTTCTACAAAACTATGCATGTAACTTATTCCTGAATCTGTACAGCATATATCCCTCATCAGTAGCTGCATCACATTTGATTGTTTTGTTTCGGGCACAGATTGCAAATCTCTCAGAAACCTGAATAAGTCTTTGAGGGACGTTTTTGTGTCCATCTTACAAAAAGACAAACCGAGGCAGAGAGCATTTAAACTGCCAGTAAATGACTCTGATAATGCAGCTTGGTCCCTAAGCAGTTTACCACAATAATAATGCCGGTCAAGATTTGGCAGTCCCAACACTTTTTTCTAAGAAATATATAATGGCTCTTCTCCTGTGCCTGCTGAGTATATTACTTTGACACTGGGAAAAGATCCATGTAAAAATATTTGTACCATAATATCAAGGATATGCCATATCATTCATATGGCCTAACAGCAAAACACTGGCAAGTAGTAATTATTAATATGGGCATAAAATTACTTTATTTTTTTGAAGTGTATATAAATTAGAAGAAAAAGCAGATAACTTGGGCAAACAGTGAGGGAACAGCAATCAGATTTTCCATCTCTTATGCCTTCTCAGACTCACATTGTCTACCCTAAATGTTAAGGGTCACCTGTTGGTCACAACACGTTTCTTGTGCATTTTCTACACGGCCTGCACCCTGGGGTAGTAAATTTGGAAGTTTTATGGAAGAGCTTTGAAATCATGGAATAGAATCCTAGAATTGTTTGGGTTGGGAAGGACTTTTAGGGTCACTGAGTCCAGCTGTTAACCCAGCACTGCCAAGCCCACCACTAAATCATGTCTCCAAGTGCCCCATCTACACGTCTTTTAAACACCTCCAAGGTTGCTACCAAAACCACCTCACTGAGTAGCCTGTTCCAATCCATGACAACCCTTTCCATGAAAAAGTTTTTCCTAAAATCCAATCTAAACCTCCTCTGGTACAGCCTGGGGCCATTTCCTCTTGTCCTGTTTCTTGTTACCCAGAAGGAGAGGCCAATTTCCACCTTTCCACAACCTTCTTTCAGGTAGTTGTAGAGAGCCTTAAAGTCTCCCCTGAGCCTTCTCCTCTCCAGGCTAAGGCCCCCAAAACTCCTTTAGTCCCTCCTCATAGGACTTGTGCTCCAGACCCTTCCTCAGCTCTGTTAACCTTCTCTGGATGTGCTTCAGCACCTCAGTGTCTTGTAGTGAGGGGCCCAGAACTGAACATGCAATTTGATGCATGGCCTCACCAGTGCCAAGTACAGGGGACAATCACTGCCCGGGTCCTCCTGGCTGCACTATTTCTGATACAGGTCAAGCTGCCATTGGCCTTTTTGCCCACCTGGGGACAGCTGGCTCATGTTCAGCTACTATTGACCAACACCCTCAGGTCCTTTTCTACTGGGCAGCTTTCCAGATGCTCTGACTCCAGCCTGCAGTGCTGTATGGGATTGCCATGACCCAAGCGCAGGATCCAGCACTTATACCTTCTTGTCCCTCATACAACTGGCCTCAGCCCATTGATCTAGCCTGTCCATATCCCTCTGCAGAGCCTTCCTGCCCTCCAGCAGATCAACACTTTCACCCAGCTTGGTGTTTTCTGCAAATTCAGTAGGGTGCCCTTGATCCCCTTGTCCAGATCATGCATAAAGACATTAAGCAGAACTGGCCCTGAGGAACCTGACTTGTGACCAGCTGCTAGCTAGATGTAACTTCATTCACCATCACTCTTTGGGCTCAGCTGTCCAGTCAGTTTTTACCAAGCAAAGAGGATATTCATCCAGGACATGAGCAGGCAATTTTTTCAGATGTCAAAGACTTTACTAAGGTCCAAGTAAACAATATCCACAACTTTTTCCTAATACACTAAATGGATCACCTTGTCATAGGAGACTAGGTTCGGCAGATGGTCTGGGAGCACATGGTCATGGAGAGAGGATGTTGCTGATTGTGAGCGGGCAGTGTTTGTGCTCCTCACCTGGTGCCTTCTTTCCATTTGTGGCTGGGTATCCTTCTGAGCCCTACCTTGCCTCAGAGCTACAGGAGCCTTGTAGCAAAATGAGCACAGGGCTCACCCCTCAAGTGCCTGTGGAGCCAGCTACTGCTGTGCTGGGTGGTTGGAAGAACACATGCCTGTGCAGGTACTGGCAACAAGCCTCACCCTAAAGCCCTGCAATGCTGGGGGCCCTCCATGCCACAGCAGCCATCCCATGCAGTGCCACCAGTCTTCTCTCTTTAATCAGGTTTTTTATCAATAGCACTTGGGTCAAAGCACAGGCCTGAAGAGCAGATAATGCATGCCAACATTTTCTGATCTTTTGTGGGTGAATCATGTTTTGGGCAGCCTGCCTTCCAAAGGAGGAGGAGAAGGCAACCCAGATACTACCAGGGAAGGAAGATGGGCAGATTCAGATAACTACAATAAATATAATTCCAGATTATTTGTTGGGATAACTCAAGATGTCTATTGTTATTAATAATCTGAGGTCTGCACAGTTATGCGAGACCAAAATGAAACTTGGCTTAAGGTTTCTCTGGCTTTCAATGGGTTTGATAGTTGACTTAAATATGCAGTTGCTATGAAGTTGCTGTCTCTCATAATATCATATTTATCTTTTTTCTTATATTTCTCACAAGTCTTTTGACATTCCTTGCTCAGGAGTAATCCCCACTAATCCTGAATTGTGTGGCAATACTTCGAAGGAAAATATTTGTGACTAAAATCTAGGAGATAAACTGTAAGGTGGAAAACAAATGATTAATTGCAAGTAGGTAAGAACGTAATGGAATACTAGTACCTCTCAATTACTCAATTAAGAGCATAAAAATCACTGTATCTAAACATGACACCTTCCTGTACTACCCAGCCTCTCTAAAAATATATATGTATTGGTTTTTGGTCTAAAGAGTGTTCTTAGAGAGTGGAGCAACACAAGCCAAAACAATAGCAAGATGAAATGATTAAAAAAAAATAGTTAAATAACAACATAAGGAGCCTTGAATGTAATTTGAAAAGTGCAGCCTGGATTCTTAGTTGCTTAAATTCATGTAGCACCATGGCTTTGTCGAGCTCCTCCACCTTGCACAAACCATCTTGCAACTTTGCATCTATCTGAGGTACCTTGGATCTCTTAAAGAAACAAGTCAAGAAGAAAACCAAACAAAAACTGTGCAAATCAGTCCAATGATGGCTTGACTATATTGATTACTAAATGAAGCTAATTAAAAACTTCTTTCCCCACCAAATTCTTTATTATGATAATGGCTTTTTATTTTGAAAACTGATTAGTAGATCTTATTCTCTGTCACTTATATTTACTAATATAAATAAGCAAAAAGTGCTGATAAATAGCCCACAGGCTCTGAAACTCATCACTATGGAAAGGCCAGTGCTCATAGTCATGTGAAGTAAATAAGTACAATGTGCTCTGCTGTCTATATTGCCCATCCTTATAGGTGCCATCTTATAAATCTAATGTCTTTGGTTATTCTTTCCATTGAAGCTACCTTGGCACCATCCAAAGCAAGAAACACCTGAAATAACTGTTCCTGATGTCAGAGTGCACACTAAGCCCTGGGAGGTGGTCCTGTGTTTTATGGAGGGAGGTAGGAAATTGGCTCTTCCTGGACCAGCCAGAGACACTGTTGACAGCATGCAGGATCTATCTAGCAGATTCTCTAGAGGAAACAGGGTAGTATTGGAGCACATGGAGTCAGGAGGAATTAGGTGCAGGTGATACCCTCTCTGCAAGCTTGTGTGTGGAAGGCAGGAAATGCTGATAGGCAAGGAGGTGTTTGTTGAGGGTCAGCAGCAGAGAGGACAGTAATGGAGCTCAGGAGAGATGCTCCCTGCTCATGGTGGGGGATGCAGGTAAGGCATGATACCCCTTCACCACTGTGCATCCCTATCAGTGCCTGAGATGCCAGGCAGAGGAGGGGATGGGCCACCATCTGTAAAAATGGCAGAAGAGCTCTGACAAGTGAAAAGGCTGAGGACTATGTAAAGGAGTGTCACATCCAAGTGAAAGGTTGGCATCATATTGACCATACTTCCCAATTTTTTTGTACACAGATGCGTAGATAAGTAATGTAAAATTTACATTCACTTCTATGTTTTTTACATTCACTTCTATGTTTTTTACATGCAGACCAAGACTGACTATGAACCAGAATAGAAATATGGCAATTTAGAGAATAAAAATTAGACTTTGGAGAATGACACAAAAAATGGTCCTCCTCAGCTCCTGATGCCCTGTAGGTTGAAATGAAGCCTTTTCCTTGGAGGAACAATGAAGGACCACTTCCAGCATGGGTGCTGCATTGAAACCATGTTATTTGTATGACATAGGGTAAAAAGCAGTCAGCAGGACTCCATGTTTCTGCCATTCTCTCCTACAGATGTGACCCTTTAACATGCAAAGCTCTTGGTTTCAGGAAAAAGTGAGATTATGAGAGCAAGATCTGAAATGCTCAGTATTTTTCCTCAGTCTTATCAAAAGCAAAGCACCATTAAAAACTAAAGTTGAAAAAATAATTTTAATCCATTATCATTATTTCCCACACATAAATTATGGCTAGATTGGTAAAAACATTCTTGCTTAACCACTGTCCCATGTAATGCACAGTTCAAGGGCCAACAGCTAAGAAGTGACACTGCTTCTCCCAATAAACTTAGAACAATTCAGGGTGTAAAAACCATTGTAGCTATGCAATCTCAGACTCCTTTACCTTCCCCTCGTGCATGATCTATAGAGGATACAAATATGGGTGAGATAGGCATGCAATGTGAGGCTGGATACCCCAGGAAAACTCTAAACCCAACCTACTTCACAGTTCCTGACACCTTCCTGGAGAAGCAACCTGATCCCTCCTCTGAGAAGGTATCAAGAGCCATGGGAGCTCATTACCTCCTGGAGATGTTGGGAGGATGTAATCTTCTGTCGGCAGCGCACGCGGGTCCCACCACCGTGGAGGTTCACTGGTCAGACACACCAGTGAACAGAGCAACAAATTTGTACAGATGTAAGGTGTTGGTTATGTAACAGCCCAGGTGATTTACATTTGCTATCTGCAGATAGGTATGAGACGTGTTGCCTGCAGTACATTTGCACGTTTGAACATGTACACCCAGAGGGAGAGAAAAGCAGAGCCCTTGGAGCTCATTCAAGGCAGTGATTCAGAGGCAGAGCAGCACATGTGGGATGAGTAGCTGCTAGACAGGTACTTGTTGGGTGGGCTTGGGCTAATTAAGCTGATTGGAGAAAGGAATCAAAGATTCAGGATTGAGCAGAGAACAAACATGCATGTCAAAATTCAGTGTCCATTAGCTTGATGTGTAATTTTATGGCAGTTTACAGGCTTATGCATGAGAACAATGTGGAAAACATCTATTTTTATGTTGTAGAGGGATGCTGAGCTGAAGATGAGACATTTCACGAAACACAGTTGGCTTTTTAGTCTTAATCCACCTCCTGTTACACACTCCTCTGTTTAAAACACCCCACATCTTCATAACATTGCTTTCATGCAGGGTAGTATTGTTTTGTTACAGGACTGGGGTCAGGGAGGAAATTGGTTTCAGATGCTCAGAATGGCTTTGTAAATGAATGATGAATGAGGATGCAGGCAAACTGGGAGATACAGGGAAGAAATTGACAAATAGAAGGGAATGCTGTGGAAAAAAAACCCAAGAGTATCTAAATTACTTACACAAAAGGCACTAGTAATTTATGTGCTTCTAATTAGGTATCAATGGCATCTCTCTCCCTGCTGCACCAAAACATGCTTTATATGCACAAATAAAGGAAACTGCCATCCACTCCAGTGTTTCTGGTAGTTTTAGAGAACCCCCACATTTAATTTCCAAGCTTAAAAGGAAATAAGAAATCTGAAGCTCTAGAAATCATTGCTGTTTCCTTTCAGAGCAATTCTGTATGTTTGACATCTTATCTTTTGTTTATGTCAGGCAACAGAGACTGGACAACACAGAGTGGGCTGCAGCAGTAAGAGAGTGAGTGAATACCTATGAGCCTCGGTGATTCATCGTTCCAAGGAGCTCTAGCTTTAATCACAGAGGCCTGCCAAATGAGGAAAACTATGAAGATTTATGACTCTGTGGCAGAGTGACAGCTGTCCTAGGCATTTCAACCCAAAACTACAAATCAAGACTTTTATTAGAAAGTGATGGTGAAGGGTTGAGCAACCAAACATCTTCCAGGACAAAACTATCATGTGAAAGAGAACCCTGCTTGACCCATGGAAAAATCAATCTGAAATGAAAGCCTTTCAATGGGTGAAGGATCCACCTGTAGGATTCCACCTAGCTAAGGTAATCTTGCCTTTCTTAGTGTTGATCTGCCTGTTTTGTCACAGATACAAAGAAGCATTAAGTTTAGTGCTAGGACCTTGTAAGCAATTAACCATGGAGCATCGCTCAGCCCTGCCAGCATCCCTCCATGGCCACTGCACTTAATTGCTCCACTTTCACAGAGACCTTTTTACCCCTAGTCTGCTGTTTTAGGTGATGTTCAGTGTCTGTATCATGGTTTATGTAAGACTGATGCTCCCTTCACAGCTGTACTTCTCCCACAATCAACTGTGTCCAGTCTGCAAGCAGTAATCCCTACAGGTCACTGAAAAATGAAATCTTACCTCAAAACTTGTGCGGCTGAATTGTATAGCTAGAAATTAAGAGACCTGGGGTCTACTGTCCCTTACAACACTCACATATGCAGGTGAATAATTTTGTTATCTATGTGACTTGGTTTCTCCATCTCTGAAATGGAAAAGCTGCCTTTCTGGAGGGATTTTTACCCAAAATGGATTTGACTCTCAGCCAGGAGGAGACATAAAAGTACTAAGTTCTAATATGGGTAGCAGCTGTAGCCTGATTACACCCAGAAATAAAGAGAATGAACTAAAGGAGGGACATAGTGAATTCCTTCATATCTCCTACTGTACAAAACTTTACCTAAACCAAGAAATGCATTTTATTTTAGCCTGAGGGACCTGCCCTGGATAGAGCAGGGAGGTACAGAGGAACCTTATGCAGAGCCTTCTCCCAGACTGACCCACTCCAGTAAAAGTGATATTTGATTTCTAGCTTCAAAGAAATTTCCACAGGAATTACATTCCCTTTCCAGTTCTATTTTAATCACTTAAAGCTGGAAGACTTTCCAGTCTTGCAAAAACTCAAAGATCAAGATGTTTCAGCCCATACCTGCTATGAGGACTGAGCCACATGATTGCTGAGGTGGCCTTCAGAGCACCATCAGGGTAGTTCAGGGCTGGTTGATTGGTCTGTTTGATTTCAGTTAGTCTTTTTAGTAGTTGTGAAAACAGCCCAAATAATCTAAAGAAGGGGGAGGGGGCAGAGAAAAGACCTCAAATACTTTCTTTCCAGTTGTACTTGTTTTCCTGCAGAGTTATTTGTAGAAAGCAAAGTCAAGAGCAATTGTGTTCACAAGCCAAAAACCATTACGCCATCATTTGTGGAGCTGAGAGCTTATACAGAATAATGGACACCTAGTGTTGCAAAGGCAAGGCTTTTCTTCAGAGACAACATGAAATTTTATGTGAAGCCCATTATAATACTGTGGTGTCTGCCTTGCTGTCTCTGAGGAATGCTTAGAAAGAGGAGGGTCACCACTCCCAGAACTTCTGGAGGCTGTCACTTCTCACTCTGCAATAGCTGACAGGGCTATCATTACCTGGTGGGAGACCAAGCAACAAGATCACCTCCTTCTGAGAAAGGCAGCCCACTCAAAGCCTTAGGGCTGTTTGCAATAGCACTCTCCTACTAGACTCCATTTTCTTTTAAGAGGGATAAATGTAGCACTGGGGAAGAGAGACTTTTGAGAAACTTGTTAATCACTTGAGATTTTGTTGTACCCTCATGGTATACGTTTACCATTTTATTAGGAAATACTGCTATTTTTTTCTTGAATTCTGATCCATTAGAGAGGTAACATCAGTAGCCAGAGTCACCATTCAAATTTCTGTATAGAAGACTCCTCACCTGAAACTTTCGAAATCTTATACCAAAGTCTTGGCATATTTTCCTACTTCTCCTTTCTCTTCTGCAATAGGTCACTCTACCCACCACATATGCAAGATCAAGTGTTATTTCTGAGGATGTGATTTTTTTCCATCATTGATGGGAGAGATGAGAACTAGCTTCAAGTCATTACTGTGTCTATACTCAGTTATCAAAGAAAAACATTAAAAATATTTTGACACATATAGAATGGAGCAGTATCAAACAAATTCTTTGAAATGAAGAGAGAGGAAAAATAACAAGTTAGCAACATGTTTGAATTTCTTATTATAATGTGAAACATTATTCAACCATTTCTTTGGAAAAAGATTTTCTGTGAAGTTGCCTCTATATGTGCAAGGCAACTGTTTACATGACTAGTTCCTAAACTCCAAACATTTCCATCTGAAAGATCAGAAAAAAATGGACAAGTTTGAGAATGGCACCTCAGCTGGGATTTTTGATCACAGGAGATTCTTAGTAACAACAATGGTTCATAGGATAAGATGACGGAGTGTTTGAAAGAGAGAAAGAGGTGATATTGTCAAGATATTCTTGGAGAATTGAGGAGAGTTTTGCAAAGATACAGCAAATACTGATATTGCTGCAAGCTGTAATGATCCAAACCATCTATCCACTTAGCGCTTCTGGTCTGCAGCAAATTTGAATTATGACTGTTTTCCTGCTGTCCAAAAGGGGATGAATAAGCAGGCTTGGAAAACAACAGATTCCAAGATCTGCCATTAGATTATTTTTAATGTTTTAAAGACCTAAGAGCCAACTTTTTTTTTTTTTTTTTTTTTTTTTTTTTTTTTTTTTTTTTTTTTGTGAGTGGTTGGTTAATATTTCAGTAACATGCCTCATATGTTTTGCTTTAATCCTTAACCTCCAACATGGTACAGCATAGCAAGATACTTGGAACACATATTGTCACAGACAGGCATGAAGAATGCTGCATATACAGTGGAAAAAGTGCAGCAGTGACATACACATCTATAGCTATACGCACATTTGTTACCTTCCAGGTGATCTCAGGCAGCTTGAATTATCCAGGCTGACATGTTATTTACTTTTCTCTCAACTCTGCAAGATTTTTTCCCAGAGCTCATAACCTGCTCCCTTCTATCAAGCTTGCGTCTGGAGAATGGACCTTACATGAGTTTCTTCCAAGAAGCCCCCAACTCACTTCCCAACCCAGATGATATTAAGTAAACATTAGCTTTTAACCCCTAGGGAATTGAACTTGACCTTTGTAACCACTACTTTCCTAAATAAATGCTTGAGTAACAAAGCAGGAGAAAATGAGGAAGGATTCAGGAGAAAAATAACATATGCAAAACTCAGTTGAGCTGTTTGGTCACTACATCCTTACACAAAGGTCTTGGAGGAGGTCTTGTATGGTGTATCATTCACAAGAGCTCTGTCTGCAGCTGTCAGCACAGAAAGAGGTCCTTAAAATTCCAGCAGCTATAGCCCTGCAACCCATCAGAAGAGAACACATCCACCCTCCCTTTTGGCCAGCACAGGAGCCCAAACGGCAAGCATAAGTCACAATCATTTTGTTTGTGCAAAACTCCCTGGCCATGAATTCACAACCAATTCCTGAGTTACTGTGTGCACACTCCTATTTGTACTGACATGTACATCTGTGCACAGGGGCTCCAAAACACCCTGTGTGCAGTACTTCTCCCACTTGGCAGTAAACTGGTCAGAGGGAAGATTCTGCAGCTTATGGTGGGATCACTCAGTCATGGGAATACAGTACATTCTTACATGTGAGAGTGACTGATTTCGTAATGCATCTTGGAAATGAGATCACTGTTGTTCAAACTTCTATTTGTAGGTATTAAAATACTATTGTAACCTGATCAATCTTTTTTTCCCTTTTGATTGTCACCCATCACATAGTATGCAGAGTAGAAATTGTTTTTATCTGCCTTTGTTTGGATCCCAACAGCCCTAATTTTTAATTGAAAGCCATGTTCTTACACCAAAAAAAAAAAGATGAAATGGATTTGAACTTCAGTCCTTTGACTGAGCTTCGAGAACTTTATATTAGTTCAGACTAAAATTAAAAAAAAAAAAAGTGATCTATACAATGTACTCCAGGTTCAGAATGTTTAGGGATTTTTGCAGATTTTTAGGGATTTTTCCCAGCTTTTCCCCCTGCAGCTCTTGATTACTTGGTCTGGTTCCCATACCACTCATTCTGGCTTAATGTAGACTAATTTCTATCAGAATAAATAGCATTTCTCAGTAAGTACAAAAGCATGTGACTTCTTTGCCTGAATTATAAATTCTCCACAGGTTACACCTGTGGCCAATATGGCCTGAGGGATAAAGCAATATGAAAGCAGGTCATTACTTGGGTAAACATGAGATGATGCCATGAGGAAGTATTTGGCTCACCAGGTGGCAGAGAGAAACAACAGCATTTCTCAGCTTCTCTGCACTTCCTCATCAGACTGGGTACCACTGGCCATTTTTCATATCACACAGCTGTCTTCCCTCATCCCCTATGACTGAAGCTGTGTTTTCATGAGTGACATAATCCAAGCAGGAATCTGATCTCAACAGCTTTTTCTCCTGTTGGTTTGAGGCACCAGCTGGGGAACACCTGTGATTAATAGGACCAGCATTTCAATACAGAGAATACAGGGCAGTTGACAGAGAATGGTACATCTCATCATCCTCAGTTTACACGGGCGTAACCAAGGTAGAGAGGTTCAAATTGAAGCAGATATTGTGCCTCAGCTCAGAGTCCCTATCATTTAATACTGACTTTTCTGGGCTGAAGGGGAGCTACCTGATGAAGGGAGAGGACTGGGGTTGATTCCCAGTCCCCCTCCCACAGCCAGCCCCCAGGCTGGCAGGATCTGCTTGCTGACCTTTCCAGGAATGGGCTGCATGTCTGAGTGAAGACTCACTCAGATCAACCCCCGTGACTCTGGATAAATGAAACACTTTGCCGTCTGGCGTATCACTCAGTTTCCCACGAATGGCACAAATAGTCACCATGGCATGTACAAACACAAGGAATCTATTATTGGTGCCTCTTCCTTGGCTTGCCATCGTGACGTCCAACCTGGAGGCAAGTGTTAATGCCCTTATAAGGCTCTTTGCATACATTTAAATATGTTATCCTTTGGCCGATGATACAAACTGCTATCTCAGTAGCATACGGCATGGGGAGGTGGGAGATTTTCTTGGCTCTGTGGTGAGAGAGAAATTAAAAAGGAGCCTACAATGCTGAGTCACTGTGACAAATAACTTACTATGGAATGCATTCAGGCTTTAGCAAGGAGGCAGCTGATAGTGAGTCAGTGACTGACTAGTGCCTCCTAGATTTTCCTCCTTGGGGAAGAGTCAATTTAATGGGATGAAGTGCCAACAAAAAGTCATTCTCACTGTTACTGAGACAATACCACTAATTATACATATGGTTAAAACTGTCAAGTTGTGTTATATGCACATAAGGTGTGCATTTTTTCTTTTTATTTGTGAGTACAACATCACCCTGTTATAAAGTAGTTTAACGTCCCATTAAAACCACTGATTTTTAGGAACTAGAAATTTTGCTAAACTTCAACTCTTTGGCTGTGTTAATTCAAGAATCTCCTATCTTTTGGTTCAGCTTGGCAGTCTTATGGATGTCCTATTTAGTGTTCTGGTTTAGCACTCCATGGCACAATTTAAACCAAAATAGATCGTTTAGTGTTAAAAAAACCCTCTAAGTGCAAAATAAGTAAAGATTTGAGGCAGAAGGTAGAAGAATGTCACACTTTTTTTGTTATGAGTAAAGTCAAATTTGTATTTGTTTAATCATGACCAAATTAGTGTCTTCTTTTCTCCCCCCTCCAATCTGGCAGATCTTTCCCTCAGTCTGGGAATCAGGATCTTGTCCAGAGAAGTAGCTCACTTAGGACCATTGACCTAGAGAAGAGAAGAAGAAAGAAGATCTGGGCAGCTTTGTTCTGGTCCCTTTCCCCTGGACACCTAGTTGTGTACCTGCCAGGAAAACATCTGAGAGATCAGGAAGCAAAGCCTCCCAACATGTGGAAAGCTGCAGCCAAATACCCTTCCTATTCACACATCTTTCTGTTCATGCTGCCTAGCACAGCTGCCAATTTTTCCTCAAAAATTCATGTAATCTCCTACCCTCACCTGACTCAGGCTGCTCCTATTAGGAGACTTGTGTCTTGATGAATGTGAAAAATATGGAAAAAAGCTAAAAGGCAAAGCTTTCACCCTAGAACCAAGCAGCAGATCCTTTTTAGCCAGTCCATCCTTGGTGGCAAGGGATAAAGGGACCAGAACAACACGATCTCTTCTGTGTTTCCATCGGGCTGCTCATCCAGCTGATGTTCCTTTCTTATTTGCCCATGCTCTCACTTTCAGAGAGACCCCATAGAATCAGCCCTGAAATTCCTAAGATACCATGCTAACCATTACATTATGGGGAATATTATAACTATTCCCAAGCAGACCACAACCCGAGGGAAAGAATATTCTGCTTCCACCTGCACTCCAGGAGACATGATGCTCAGACTGACAAAGGGGAACATTTTTCCTGAAGTAATTCCAGCTGAGAGACTGCAGTCAGGCTGCCCTTTCTGAGCACATGTATCATAAAGGCATAGAACAATCTACTGCTTGCTTAAACTGTTAATTGGCAAGTGAATTATACTAATACTGTTCTATGCTAAAGATTGGCTGCTGAAGTGTAACATTTGTTGCCCAGCTCATATGATTACAGTGGTCCACTTACCAGTGAAAAGGGTTCATAAAGCTGCTCAAATATTTTTGCATGATACTTTTGTTTGTTTCTTGGACTAAAGTGTATTTTTTCTCTCCCTAAAACAAAGCTTTTCTTGAGAAGTGGTGGTATCATCAACAGTTTTGCTGTCTTTTTTTAGCCCAGTGCACCTCTTTCCAACCCTGTGGGACAAAGGACCTTCTTATTTCCACCACAGCTCTATTAAACCCCACTATTAAAGCAATTGGCATTCTTGATAGAAGAGCAGAGGGGCAGCCAAGGGCTCTTCCAGGCATGTCTGGAAGACACGGGCTGCAGGGAACTACTCATTCCACCAGTGCCAGCATTAGATCATTTGTGGTTGCTGAAGAACTTTGGAGCGAGGCTGTCACTCACCTTAAGATGGTGGAGTGGTCTTAAAGTGGATGTGAACATACAGTTATGATCAAAGGAGTCCTCTTCTAAGGAAGAATTATCTATCTGTGAAAAATCACACATAGACCTGGCTTTTAAAAGGACCACGTTCATACAATTTTAAAGAAAGGTAATCACCTTTTTCTTTGTATACTTGTGAGGAGAGATTCTCAGATATGACCTTTCCAAAAGACCTGTCAATGATCAGCTGTAAAACAAGAGATCTCAGTAATATTTTTTCTAATGCAGAGTAAAAAGCAGCCAACTTCCCATAGGAAAGGAGGAGGGTTTTCTTCAACTAATTTTATTTCCTTATCTTTAGTCATCTGTTGAAAAGAAAACACTAAATATATTCCTCAGTCTACTCCTTCCAGTGATAGCTCGAAGGAGTAAAGAACCATATGGTCCTTCAGCTGATCTATACTGTCTCCATGACAATGCACATTTACAAAGTTTTCTTCTAACAACTTGGTAGTATGAGATCCAATTGCTTGTAATTAAGGGTACAAGAAAGCCTTTTGGGAGGGAAGGGCTGCTTGCTGCTGTGACTGGGTTCTCTTCCTCCTGGTGCAGGGGGCTGCCTTTGGGCACAGGGCTTTGGTAAGGCCACTACACTTCTGCACAGAATTTCCCAGCCCTTCAGCTGGAGGAAATTAGTTTATCTAAAGCCAAGTCAGTCCAGTTTCAGCCAAGAAGCTGATATGCTTAATTCCTTCAAGTTCAATACAAGTTTCAATGTACAAGACACCTTAAAAGAGCCTTTATTTCTCAGGAAATCTGAGATTTTCAGAGTCTCCTCTTTGTTAATGATTATGCATTGTTTTAATTCAGTGAAAAAACAGATTTCCTATAAGTTTGTCACTCTAGGCTACAGTGGGGTCTTGAAGCCATGACCTCCTGGAGCAGGACAGAGGTGTGGCACAGCAGGGGCTGAACATGAATACCCTGCACATGGGCACCCACCACAGCAGAGACACAGGCAAGGGGAAAGATGGGAGCTGGTTCACAAGGAAGGGAAGCAGCATACCAGAAAATAAAAGGGCATTATATTCTAGACATAGACATATTTTAAACTAGGAGAATAAAACAATCCTTGTTTGATCATCTTCCCTTTACTTAAGGTAGAGTGAAAGTTAGAAAGCCCTGTATTTTAGGTTTTTATTCCTCTCTCTGGGCCAGCCCTCCTCACCCCAGTACAGTGGGCCAGTGTTTCTTCCCAGGTTTTGTGGAAATGTCAAGATAGGTGTTCCTAGCCCAGGAAGCAGGTCACACTACTCCCAGGAGAGAAGATGCTGCCTGCCCGACCATACTACCCTCTTTGCCTTGCAGGGACTGGGTACTGTGAACATGATTTGGGGTCCTATCACAGCTTGCTCAGGATCCAGATCCCAACAGTTCAGGCTGTGTCCTGAGTCCCATGACACTGCAAATTCATCCCAATATGGATTTATTTGGCTTATTGAAATTTACTGGTGTGCCTGTGATTAGCAGCATGCTCTGTGATGTGCACAGCCATCTGCAAAGGGTGAGGGAGCCACCCAGCAGAGTACTTAGGTTGGGGCACTTTTAAAATTTAAGGATATTTCCCAAAATAGCCTTTGGAGGGATCAGGACCAAGAAGTCACTTTACAGCTCCAAACATATAGTATCAGGTATATCCTGTCAGTAAATACATAATCTGTCAGTAAATATAGTTGCCTTTTTGGGCCTTTACCCTTTGCAAAACACTGGACAATATCTTCTGGAATATCTGGGAGCTAACCAGGAAAGATATCAGCCAACAAAAAGTCAGCCACTACCACTCTTCCTGCCCCACAGCTATGTCAGGGCAATGCCAGGGAGAAATACAGGAGAGGGGATGACGCAGTGGCTGATTTTACATTTTGGCCCCTTAGATCTTTTGTATCCTTCTTAAAAAGAGTAAAGAAAGGATCTGAAATGCTAGCAGGTGGGCAGCAGCATGACAGTGACTGATGTCATGTTTATGGGCACAAAGAAGCAGCTTGCCTATGATGGGAACCCACTGCACGTGGAGATGCAGGTGACCCAGCTGAAACAAGGTCTCATCACCAAGTGTTGTGGACCTTTTAATTCTCCTTTAAATCTGTTATATTTATGTTTTTCCCCACTTTCTTGGGTTTTCTTATTTTTTAAAAAAAGTAGTAATATTTTATTGCTTTTTATTTTTCATCTGCATTAGGAGGGTTTTTTATCACAACTGCAAAAATAGCTGAATACATAATTTGCCAGAAAGTGTTGACATTTTTCAATACTTACAGAAGCCACTTCACATACCCAGCAGTGTACAGTAGTTTGGATTTAGTTCTAACCAAGCAAGCCAGGATGTCCCAGTACTTTAATGGACAAAAATAATCTCACACAGCAATATAATAGCAGAAGAGTGTTCAGGCTGCATCTGGGCCACAGGTTGTCCATTGGCAGCCTCCACCTAAGCAAGTGCAGAGAAATGTTATATTGTTATTTTCAGAGCCTGTGTATTTCACTATTCCTCAATTGGTACAATAGCTGTCCACACTCCTGTTTTGAATTTCACACATTTGCTTCTCAGAAACCAATAGAAATACACAACCAGTTGAAGTGGTGCCCATGACAATTTTTTTTAATCAAGGAGTAGCCCTTGGGTTGCAGATCAGGTTAACCCACTTAGTTTCAAATGGACCTAAAGCTCAAATTTCAACTCAATAAAAACTCCAACTGGCTAAGATGTGACTGTAATTAAAAAAAGTGTTCAAGAATAATGATACATTTATTTTGAAATAAACCTGACACATTTATTTGTCAGAATGAAACATTTAGAGCCTTTTCTCTTTCTGTAGTTTGCAGGTCCGCAAACTGACCCAGGCAGCAAATTCCTATGAAATTGTCAGATATTTGGATTTTTTCTAGACTGGTGATTTTCACTAAGAAATCTCTACCCTTAACATTTTCACTGTTTGTATATCACATTTAAACACAAATAGGACTTCAAAGAGCTGGCAAACCCCTATTCCTTTGAGCAGCTTCCTGCTGATCTGCTCCTCCCATTGCTGGCCCTCACAGTGGTTAGGCTCAGGACACTGCTCACAAATCATCACTGCATCCTCTTGACACCTGAAAATACATGCCAAGTTCTAATTATGCTTGACAACCCTCTAGAAATTCAGGTTTCTTTTTTGCCTGCCCTGAAATTGCCAGATTCCTCCTGAAGTCTATTTAGGAGTGAAGCTAAGGCTTTTCTAATTAGAGCTTAGTCTCCAGATCTCGCTTCACCCCATACACCAGGAGTGAAGACAAAGCTTGCCAGAGAGGCGTCACATCTAGACTAGTCTACCATCATTATGCAATGAAAGGAGGCGTACTGTGCAAGGAGGATTTTCTGCTGGAAAGAGAGAGAGCTCAGAGTCACAGCTTCCTCTTTAAGACTGCAAAATTCATGGATTCAGAAAGATTTGGTTCTTCTAGTAAAAAACACCCTTCTTTTGGGGAAAAAGACAGCCCTGCTTGGACTTTGCTAATCTCCTCATTTAGTGGGAAAGCACACAAGATCTGGTGTGCCAGGAGCTTAGGAAGCACCACTCAAAGCTATTTGGTGCCTCTTCGAGCTCCCTGGTGAATGACAACATAAAGGATTCAATGTGTGCATCCAAGTGTCAAGCAATTGCTGCCTATTAAAGGCTTTAAGGACAGGAAATACTTTCCAGTCACACAAGCCTTTTCTAACGAAATTGCTACCCAGTAAGATGTCAGACACATAGTGCCAATGCCATAAGTGTCACCATACAGCAGTTTTCATTCAGAAAATATATGATTGATGTCAAAAAAATCCAAAGAAATATATCTCCCTTTTAATTACTCTTACCCCTGCATTTTTTTCTCCAGGGATTTTGGAAACAAGCTTCAGGAGAAGCTTTGAGGAGTCATGCAAAATCAAATGTCTCCAGCTTTCAGAGGATTGGAAACAGCTAAAAATTTGCCACATCTTTTGTGAGCACCAAGAAAGGGGTGCAGAGCTAGCATATAGCTCTAGCACAGGTCTGGTGCCTTCACAGCCTGGTGCCCTGGCCCACGGAACCCCACAGAGCTGCCAGCACAGCCCCTTGGGAATGAGGAGCTGGTGTGTCCCAGGGACGTATGAGAGTTTTTTTGCTAGGAAGGGTTTCAAAGCAGAAGCCTAGTGGGGACAAAATGTCCTGAAGTGACAGCAGAAGAGTTGCTTACTTCCTGCAAGATTAATGTACTTCAGCAAACAAAAAAACAAATAAAAAGGTATTTTTTCCTATCCTGTTTGGGGCACACACACAAAAATGAGCAGACGGAGCCACGGGCATCTTACAATACTGTGGTGGGACAAACCCCAAGGACTAGATGTGCATGGATGACACCAAACCCTGAGCCTTGTGGTCAGCAGCATCTCTTTGCTCCTGTAACGCTGACTTCACGCTGGGACTGGGATGCTTTTCCTCACCTTCCTCAGGTTCGGGAACCCCAATGAGCGTTCCCTTTCCCATTGTTGTGGTTTAGGACAAATCTGGGAGGAAACCTCCAAATGGGGTTCCTCTGGAAAGCAAACCCAAACAGCCCCTCCCCCACAGCTGGTCCGGGAAAAAGAACTTCCCCAGAGAAAAGTGTAGAAAACCATTTATTTAACAAACAAAGTGCCCACAAGCACAAAGAATGAATAATTTGAAACAATAAAACCTTTAGTTGCTCTGAAGTGTGATGGTAAACTCAGAAAAATCTCTGCCATAGGCAGCTCAGCTCTCAGTCGCCCATCAGGCCTCCAGAGGGCCAGGCCCCGGTGCGCCACAGGTGTGAGAGCCCTCGGTGCTCCTCTGGGATTTTCAGTCCAGAGCAGGTTTAAACAGTCTCAAGAAAAAAAAAAGGAAAAAAAAAAACTGTCCAGGGAACTTCTCTGTCCTAGCTAGCTAAAACTAACTAAAAAGCAGAGAAAATCTCTGTCCACAGTCTGTCCGAGACTCTGTCGAACACACCGTCTGGAGGAAAAAAAAAAAGAGAATTTGTGGAAGTCAGGCAGTTTTCTCAGAACAAACTGCACGCTTCTTCTCTCCCTGTTTTGCTCTCAGAATCAGTCTTAAAGGTACAGAACAGACGATTTGGGGATACAAGCATCATAAAGTCACCTAGGACACCCATGTTTAGAGAAGATAATCTATTTTTCTTATTCTTATTTCCTATTCATTTGCTTTACATTTCCATAAGCCAAAGGCACTGCTATATTTGCTAATTTTGATCCCAGAGGAGTTTTCCTGGAGGTGCAGGGTAGTTGGCTATGGATATGCTGTCACAGCACTCGGAGGAGCACTCCTCTTTTAGGGAGGTGAAGATCTTGGTTCAGTTTATTTAAATGCCTCCAGCTCCTTTTGTCAATAGAGAAAGACAGACAGCTCCAAGGGTGACCCAAACCAAGGTGGACTAAACACCATGGAGGTGAGTCTATAGAATGCCTTATAGCAATGACCCTTCTGGTTAAGATGTGCTAGAAAAGTGGGGTTGATTCAAGCTTGAGTAACTGGCTCAGGGCTGCATCCAGGCTTGGGATCAAGCTGGAACCTGGCATCCAGATGAGGAGCTGTGCCCTGATCTTTGAAAACTCAGACCAAGGTCTGGACTGAACTGTCACCCAGTCACTACTTTTTACTGTTACTGTTGCATTTTACAATCATCAAGATAACTTTCTCCCCCCTCCCGGTTCCCAAGATGTGAATCCCCAAAGTGGGCTGTTTGTCCCCCCAGCAGAAAATAGAGTCACACCAGCGGCAGAGGGTGTGGGGGCAGATGCTTTTTGGGCATAAGAACTGGCAGTTTTTAGAGCCTCCAAATGAGTAGGTGTCTGTGCTGAGGCTCTTTCTCCCACCACAAATCACGAAGCCAAATATCTCAGTTGCACTGCGTGTCTGCAGCAGTTCCTTTTCCAGTGCTGGCTAGTGTGGGAAGGACTCTGTTGGCACACAGCTTGCTCAATCACTTGCCTGTGTGTGGTCAAACTTAAGGAGACCATGTGTTAAAGATGCACATGTGGGCAGGGCCCTTCTGCCACTTATAGCCTGCCTGGCTTTACAAGGACACCCAGAGCACACCAAACATCAAACTACACGCAATCAGCCAAATCCTGCAGGGGTGTCAGCACCTATGTTGGATAGCCCTATTCAGGGAGCAGGCAGGGCAGCAGGACAGCAGAGAGTGGAGGTCTTGTCTGCTTCTTAGAGAAGGGAGGAAAACAATTTAGCTGAAGGTAATAGAAACAGATGAACCTATCTATCTTGTAACCTACAAAAGGAAGGCCTTTTCCAGTGAAACAGATGGATTTAAGTGCCATTTAAAGCAACTCCTGCTTTACCCAAGAAAGCCTCACAAACTTTGAATGTGGATTACACAAGCAGTTTATAAAACAGAGAGTCTGACAACACATCTCCAACACCACAGAAAGCCTTTTAAAGCAAAGTTGAACTAGAGGAATCAAAACCAGCCCCTAAATCCTTGAAATTCAAGCAGTGCTACTGACTTAAGCTACCTGTGGCTGGGAGCTGAACTTAAATCTGAAACTGCTACTTCTTCTGTTTCTCTGCTCCAGCTCTTCACAGCTCAGTCACATGGAGACTTTTTAGGAACATGTAACAGCATGGATCCATTGTTTCTCATGAATTGTAAAGATTATCACAAAAGTGTATAAGCAAAAGGTTAAGAGATTTCAGAATAACAATCACACAAGCAGAAGCTGTCATTGGTGTCATGACTAAAGTTTTCAGAGTCTAGCCACCGATTTAGAATGTACTGCCTCAGTCTCTTAGCACCTTCCTCTGCATTGTTTTTCTTCGGGGACCTGACCAATGAGACCTAAACAATAGCTGTCAGAGACTTTCTTCCTCCTTTCTTTTGCAATCATGTACTGAATGCCAGAGTTATAACCAACATGAAAATTAGACCCACAAATGGTCAAAAGTTCAGAAGACAGGTAATTCCTCATCATGTTCAGTGAAAAGACCCTACACACAGAAAAAAAAATGGAATTATTTGCTCCCTTCCAGTCAAAAAATCAAAGCAGAGAAAGTGAAAAGACAGTCAGACTTCATTAGAATAATCAGTATGGACAGAGGAAAGATTAGCTTGAATGAAATTTAGAGAGAAAAATATCCTCTCATCCTTCCTCCACACAGAGTAGTACAACCACTCAGCTCATGCTGCTGCCGCCATTTCAGAAGTGATAGCTTTGAGAAGAGCCAGGGCTGGTTTTCAATACTAAGCTGATGGAAACACATGTATGTAACAGGTGAACACAAAAATGCAGAGGAAATGAAAATATTTTTAAAAGGAAAGAAAAATTAAATGCAGGGACATAAAATAGAGTGAAGGAAATAGAGCAGAGTCAAGGCAAAAGGCTTCCAGCAGTGACAGAAAGGCTGCAGTTTTGCCTCATTGCTTAAATCAGTGCTTAAGAAAATCTGGTACTGACAAAGGGACATCTTAAATGATACCAGGTTACTCAAAGCCCCACCCAACCTGGACTTGAATGTTTCTAGGGATGGGGCATCTATCCCCTTCTCTGGGCAATCTGTGCCAGTTTTTCACCAACCTCACTGTAAAAACTCTTCCTCATATCTAATCAAGTTCAACTCTCTTTTAGTTTAAAACCATTATCCCTTGTCCTATCATAACTGTGCTAAAAAATTTGTCCTCGTCTTTCCTTCAGGCCTCCTGTAAGTACTGAAAGGACATGATGAGGTGTCTGCAGAGACTATTTAGGTGAGTGCAAAGCACTGGGGAAACATGAATAAATCAGCAAAACTGATGAAGCAAACTATTCTCATACATTTGAAAGCAAAATGACTAAAACATAGCTGCTGTAACAGGATGGGGCTACACTTTAAGATATTTTCAAGGGATAACAAATTTGTACAAATTTTCAGTCTTTGTATTTCACGTTTCTCAGACCAAGTTTTTGGTGGCTCTTTCTCAGATGGAGTGTTTCCACATCTGTTCTTTATCTTTTCTATCTTCCCACTACAGACAGAAGGAAAACAGAGTGAAATAATGACAAATAAATAATTTGCAGGGGTATAATTCTTCTTACCTCATGTGGCCCCTTCTGCCCCATAGCCTAGTGACAGTGAACTGGGGCTTGATCTTCATTACTGGTTACTGGATTTGGTCAGTGCTTTGGACAAGGTTCTTAACAGCATTGCCTCCTTCCAAGAGAACAGAAACAGTCTCCTTTCAATGCCTGTGTCTCATCTCATGTAACTCAGAAATGCATGCAAAAGTGCAAGTACCCAACCAACACTTAAACAACCTGAAGGACCATCCCTGAGGAGATACAGGGTAAGATAGAAGCATAAAATTAGGGCAGTGAATTTCGTGAGCATAACCCTAAAGTAAATATTTAAACAACAAACTGAAATTCAGCCAACTCAAGTATTTTATTCAAAAGGAAGTATCTTAGGGATAGCTGAAGCTGGCATCAGGGTGATACAGAAAATTACAAAGGAAAGTAGATAAAATATGCAAGGGTATTTACAATGGAAAGAGGGAGTTATAAACTCCCCTGAAGTTCAGAGGAAAATCAGTTGCAGATATGTGGGTATTATTTAGTGTCTGGCTTGAAAATAAATGCTGTTGCAATGACTCTATAAGAAGGTGCTATGGTTTAGGAAAGGTATTCCCCAATTTAATGTTTCCAGAAACATCCCAGACTACGCCCTCTTCCCATGCTCCTCCCCGTGGGCTGGGGTGGAAGGGAGAATTGGAGGCATAGAAGGGTAAAGGGCGCAGTTTGAGATAAGAACAATTTACCAGAAACAGCAACAAAATAGGAAAATGATCAGTAACAAAGCAGTAGCAACAGCAGTGTGTACAAGAGAGGCGAACGATTCACACACAGTGCTCACCTCAGAGAACCCAGCGCCACTGACCCCGCACTCTGCAAAACCAGAAAGAACACTGATCCCACTCTGACCCCCCTGGCACGGTGGGAGGTGGTATCTATCTTACAGCCCCTGACTGTGACCCTCCTGGCTGGCAGAAAAATTAACCACATCCTGGCCAGAACCAGGACTGAAAGATTTGGGCAAAGCAAAGGAATGACTTAAACTAAGGCATGAGGAAGTCACAATTAGATGTCATTTCAGCATGATGCTGCTTCTCAGACCAAAAATAAAAACAACAAATCTTCCAACTGAGTATGCACAAAACATAAAAATATTAGAAAAATGTTTAGGCAACAAAAAACTATATGAAGGCAAAAGACGACTTTATTACAAAATAAATCTATGCTTCTCTCAAGATAGTTGTGTATTACCCAGTGGTTTCAGACACTGGAGCATGCATTCTGGCTATTTGTTTTAGCCTGAGACTCCATATAAACAGGAGGATGTGGTTTTCATGTCAGGGAGTGATGAATGGGGAATCTCTTGCTAGAGCCAATTCACCCCATCTGTTCTAGGGAGTCAAAGAGAATAAAACTGGCTTTTTTACAGTTGAATTGGAAAAAGTGCCAGTTTTGGGTCAAAGTGATGATGTGTTTGTTCTCCCTTGTTTGGAATGCTGTGGAAACAATATTCTTTGGTTTCTGGTTATAGGTGTAGAAGGATGGAGCTTGCAGCCTTTAGTGAGGAAGACAGAATCTACAACAAGAGGAGGAAACTTGTAGTTTTTTGTCCTTTCAGATGCTCATTCAGACATTTCAGCTAACACTAAAAAAAAAAAAAGAAGCTTAAAACAGACTAACCAAAGTCACTTTTAATCAGGTTTTGTTTCCATGGCACCTTTGATGTCATAAGCTTAATAGCTCTTCAGTGATAGTCTTCCAGGAAAAAAAAAAAAAAAGAAAAAAAAAAAGAAAAAAAAAAGAAAAAAGAAAAGACAGGAAAAAAAAAAAAAAGGCTAGACAACCTGAATGCCAAATGTTGAATACACCTTTAGAAATATTCTTTCTGAAAATTTTTCAGGCCTCCCTTCTCTTCTAAAAGCCAAGAGAAACCAAAAAACCAACCAGGAATTTCCCCCTCCCAGAAACCCCCATCATGCATATAATGGAAATCTTTGCAGAGAAGTTGGAATATATGGAGAGCCACCAATATATTATTAAACTGCAATGGAAATGCATAAAAAAAGACTTATAAAAATAGCCGTAATTTTTTTCCCCCTACAGATGCAAACTCTCAAGAAACATCTTTCTGTCAAAACTGAAACAGATTGTGGTGTTCAGCAGCACATTTCTCTGCTAGGGAAACATACTTAGTACAGTATTTTTGCTCTTTGTCTGATGTTTTTTCCAAGGATTTTCTGATTAAACATGGTGATGATGGATGATAGCAGCCATACTACATTTGCTACTAACACACACAAGTCTTGCCAAAGGTGAAGTAGATGTAATTTGCTTTATTTAAAAGCTTTTGCTCAATAACACTTTCATGACATGATCTGGAACTTGTAGTTAAGCAACATTCTCAGTTCCATCAGCCTGGTTCTGGTCTGATTTTATATGAAAAAAAGGGGCAGATCTTTGGCGTGATGGTTTTTTGGGATCTTTGCCACAGTTTGGAGAGCAACATGTCCTTCTACCTGGCGGTTTTGGTATGTATAGGAGAGAGAATAAATCTTCAGATGCCTTGCTGTTGGAGACGAGAAATATCTTGGAATATAGTAAAGAATCATAAAAATCCTAATACTGATTGCTTCTTTGAAGGTAGAGTGTAATGATTTTTATATGCTGACAGTAAAATACACAGCAAAGGTACACTATGCTAACTTTAATGGAAAGAACAACCTAAAATTTTGAATTTGAAAAGGAAAACTTGACAAAACGCTGAGTAAGAGATGTAAAACGCATATCAAACAATATTTATACAACATGATATGAACAAAATAAAATAGTTCTTCAAAATGAAAGCCACTAATTAAGTTACTTTCAAATTTACATTTCTAGAACAGAAAAAGGAGAAGGTATTGTATTCTTCATACATCTGGACTTGAATTCTGCAATATATGTAAGAGTGAATCTGGATGCTGTCATATGAGCCAACATACTAGGCAACCATAAGTTCTAACCATTCAGCAAAATAAATAAGCTTTTCATATTGAAATAATTATATCTTAGAAGGATAAAATCTAACAGAATTTTAAGCATAACTTAAAAAGCAGATGTTCCCTCTGTACATGGAAGGATTTGAACTAAAATCACAATACTGGTGAATTACTCCAGACTTTTGGTGATCTTAACTGAGAGTGTAACAGAGTTTATTGTACCTTAAATCACCTGTATACATCTCAAAATTTGGGCCCATTAAACTTTCTCTGTTACAAAACATTGTGTCTTTTCTATTTTTGGCCTAGAATGGGAAGATAATAAATAAAAACACATTTAAAAAAACATCGAACAACAACCCCCCCCATATATTCTTCTAGAAGAAGTAATCACATATTTGGGTTTTTGTCTGGGTTACTGGCCTCATCTGTGTTGATTTGGCATGGCCTGTTTTTTTGGTAACAAGGGAGGGTGGCAGGAGTGGCTTCTGTGAGAAGCCAGTCTCAGATGGCTCTGAAGATAGACATGCTGCTGGCCCAATTAGAGCGGTAATGCCTCTATGATGACATATTTAAGAAGGAAATCAAACCAGCGCATGAGCAGATTTTTTCCAGGTGTGGCGAGGCACTGCTGCTGGGGCCATTCCCGGCACAGCGTGCAACGACGTGCCATGGCCACTGTCATATTGGCGCAGCCCCTGGCAAGCCTGGCCTGCCTGTTCATCTCTAGGCAGCCATGCTGCAGGTGGAAGTGCAAGGGGTGGTGGTGGTGGCTTCTCCTTCTCGGCGCCCTGCATGAGGAGAGGAGTTAAATAGTGCCAGCACCAGTGGAGCTGCTGGGCTGGTGTCAGAAACACGGCAAATGATTCCCTGACGTGGAACTTAGACAAGATCAACCTCTCAGCACCGTGGGATCTTACAAGAATCTTTGAATTGGTGGAACTTGTTGGCAATAGCACCTATGGGCCACAGATTTTCTTTGAGTCAGAGAAGAGGAGGAAGTGAGGACATGCGAAGGAAAACAACATGGTGACACCAAGGACAGTGGAAAAAGGGTGGGAGAAGGTGCTTCAAGCGTCAGAGCCAAGATTCCTCTGCAGTCTGTGGTGAGGACTATGATGAAACAAACTGTCCTGCTGTAATGCATGAAGTCCACAGGGGATGCAGAGATCCATTCACAGCTTGTGGGAAAAGCATTCATGCCAGAGTGAGTAGATGCCAGAGAAAGCTGTGATCCAGTGGGAAACCTAAATAGAGAGAGAGAGCCCCTGCTTCCAGACACCAAGAGAAAAGTCTCTTGCTTCCAAACTAGAGCAGCCTAGCCTTGAAAGACTGCACCCCATGGATGAGTGACCCACACCACGACAGTTTTGGTAAGATTGCCATGGGAGGGACTCACATTGCAGCAGTTTTGGCAGAACTGCTCATGAAATTAGAGCCACACTGGAGAAGTTCATGGAGAAATGTCTCCCATGGGAAAGGCCCCATGGCATAGCAGAGAAAAGACCTCTCTCCCTGAGCAAACAGAAAATCTCAAGTGTTGAGATCTGACCAAAAGCCCCATGTCCTGTCTCCCTGTGCTGTCAGTGGGAAGGAGAGAGTGGCTGGGGGAAAAAAGATGTTTTAAGGGCTTATTTTACTTCTCATTCTTCTCTGACTCTGTTAATAATAAATTTACCTTACACATTTAAATTTGAACCTGCTTTGCCCTTCGAGTGTTTTCTCCTAGTCCTCATCTCATGAGCCTTTTCTTAATTTTTTCCCCTCTCCTCTGCCCAATTGAGAACAAGAGAAAGTGAGTGAATGGCTTTTGTGGGTGCCTGGCATTTGGCCAGTGTCAAACTAAGACATCATCTCTCTAACCTTGTGTCATTATGGGAAAAAAAGAAGTATGTAGCTACAATATATTAAAAGACAATGTATTAAAAGACAGAAAACCCCCTTTTTTATATTGTGATAATATTTCTTTCTTAGCTATTTTTGTGGGGTTTTTTGTGTTATGTGTTTTGCATAATGGGACAGATTTACTTAGATATATGCTTATATAATATATATGCCCTTATTCAAAATTATGTTCTGTAGGAAATACTAGCAATTTTCCCACTGGGAATTCTTCTACGTAAAGTTCCCCAATGAACCATGCAGACATTCATGTACAAAGCCATATTCAAGTTTTAATATGTTTCTACTTATCCTGTTTAAAACCAAATATTTCCGGACAAAAGAGATTAACAGACACATTAAAGATCCAATCAATGAAGCTGTATGAAGTTTTGTATAAATTGGAGCATGCTTATCTCATGCTACAGAAAGCGTTAGAAAGGTGCTTTCCATAATACTCTTGGATAGGGGAACAGGCCTTATAAATTACTTTATAAGAGAAGGATAATGAAAAAATATTTTATCTCTGTACCTGATATTGGAAACCACTGACAGCTGAGCTGGGTGAAAGCTGGTTGCTGATATGCCTAAAAGCTCTGTTAGATATAGCACTTACAAGGCAAACCTAAGCAAAACATGCCTCTCTATTTAGATAATAAGAAATGCATATAACTATAAATCTTGTGAAGTAATACATATCTATCTTCTCTTTGGAAAGTGAGTCCCTGATTAAAGACAGGGGGCAAAACCCTGTAGGAATCCAGATTTATGACTGGAGCTAGTGGAAACCAGAAGTAATCCAGAATTTTTAAGAGGATGTTATTATCAACACTACACACACCCATATCCGCACACACTGACTTATACTAACTTTGTTGGGGGTTTTTTGGTAATTATAAGTAAAATAAGAGTCTTTTAAAAGGAAAAAAATAAGTCTAACTGAAAGCTGTAACTTAACTTTTCCATCTTGAAAATATTATCTTCCTTTTTTTTCTTCTTAGTTGTGATTTCTCCTTCCTCAGACTTGTCTTAGTCACTCTTTCCCTCCTGCTTTCTTTCTGTCTTGGAGATGAATGGGTTTCAGGAATGAACTTCAGAGCAGTCTGAAAGAAAAAAATCTCTTCCAGATTGGCTATTTTTCAATTAAATCCAACAAACGCATATTGCAGCCAATTCAGAAAACTGGCCATAAAATACACAGTCTTTCATCTCTGTGTTACCTTTTCAGCTGCAGTCTCAGCCAGATCAGAAGCAGTTGGTAGACTTCAGTTAGTACTACTTTCTTGAGGATCCAGGACTTTTGCCACACAAGTTCACCTTTGTTAAAAGATATTCTTACAAACATGCCACTTTTCCCCATTCTTTCATCACTTATTTGTTTCTGCTGGTGTTTTGTTTTTTTCCTTAAGAGCATATTATTTTTCTTCTTGTTTCAAATCTTCTCTTAAACAGAATAGAGTCAACCACCCTCTGGTTTCATAGTCAATGATGGGATTCCAGTACCTTTTCTCTCTGCATCAGTCATGTAACAGCACTTTTTGTCTCCTATGACACATTCTTTTCAAGACCCCAACTCTGTCTGCAGCAATGATTCACCTTAACAAAAGCCCCTCTTTCCTCTTACCCATTCTCGACCCCTGCCTCCCTTCCACCCAATCAGGAGAGTAACTCCAGTATTAAAAGTAACCATTTTTTTTCCTCAAACCCAGTCAGCATTTCTGTCCAAATTATATAAAGAATATAAGTTTTCTACTCCCATTTTAAAGTTTTTCCTTTAAACTACTATTTCAGAACCTTTTTACTTCGCCTGTTTTAGGGGTAAAATTTCTCTTATGTTTAATTATCTCCTGTCCTAGAGTTCAGTATAAGATCAAATATTCAAAGTACCAAGTAACTCCCAGTTATCCCAGATTTACATCACTGTAACAGAGAAAAATCTGGACTCAAAGCCCCAGAGAGATGACTATGCCACAGATGTCATTGTTACTTGCATGTACTATAGTGTCCCCAATAAAAAACACGTCTCTGATTTACACAGTGACCTCAGAGTTAGCTTTTTCTTCCCTAGACACATAAAATGCACATAAGGAGAAAATAAAGGCATGGCTAACGTAAAGGCAAGCTGAATAAAGGCATAGAGGCAGCTTTAGCCTGAGCAGTTTCTGTTTGTTCCAGTCTTGTAGGAGATCAGTAGCTGTCATGATAGGACATGAAATGACGACACGGAGACTGGAGCTTTTTAGCAAGGAGCAGGAGAAGCCCAAAGAAGGGCAGTTTATTTTGAAACTTCATCATTTGTAGATTTAGAAAAATGACTGTGGATTGGAAGGTGGAATTGCCACCTCTCAACCGCATTGGTTAAACAGACTATCAATCAAGGTTCTCCTCCTTCTACAAAGTATGTAAACAATGATAGTAGTTCTAAAAACAAAGGATTGTTTATGGAAAAGAGGTGTGAGAAAGTGAGAACTCTGACTCTAATATAAGAACAATCAGAAGGCACCGCAGACCAGCCAGGAGCTCAGGAGTGCCAGGCTGTCATGCAGATTTTTGCTTGTTTGTTTTGAAATTAAACCCAACATAGCAATAAATACTCAGCTTGATGCACCTCAGATCAAATACAAATTATTTTCCATATATATCATGTACAGGACTGATCCCACCACAGCACTTCACCTTTAGAAGAGTAACTTGTGTAATGATTACAGTAAGGAATGAGGAGCTGAGAGCCCTAGGTTAAGGTCTTAGCTCTGTTTGAAATTCCTCCACAAAAAGGAAACAAACAAAAGAAAAGAGTTTGGAGGGTTTGCTGGCAGGGTACTCCACTGACTCCTGGAGCAGGCTGTTATTTACACTAGCTAGTGTGTCAAGGTTTCATTTCTCCTGCTTCACAAGCCCTGTTTTATTTACTTTCCAAGTAAGAAGAATTTGTGCTTCTTTGCTTAAGCTTGCTAGCTAAGCAAGCTGGCCACTCTCCTGGAGGAATGAGACCACAAACTCCTGTGAGTGAGAGGGGTCAGTCTGTGCTTCTAGCTCATGCCTGCAGTATTTATCAGGAGGAGAACAAGATGATACATCCTGCAGGGAGCTTCCTTTTAATCATGGAACTTGAGCGTGGTGACAGAATTCTTTTGAGTGAGACCTTTACACAGGTACTCAAAACTAACCATTAATAATGGATTAAATTGAATTGAATGCTGACTGGTGTACTGCTACTATTTTCACACTCCTAACACTTTCCAAATGCCAGAGTTGATATAAACCCTCTTTATCTGACTCATGTTGCTTCAGATTGATTCCAACAGCCTTTACAATATTTGAATGCTTTCTAATTTCATTAGTCTGGCTTTTTTCATGGATGTTTTTGCTGTGTTCTGATGATATTAGAGTAAATCATGCAACATTACACTGGCCTTTTGGTGATGACCATCCAGCAAGTAACACAACAACAACAACAACAAAAGAAAAAACAGAAGTCGAGACTGTGATTGCTGCTTTTTAAAGTTTTTCTATACACAGGATGTCAGCCACATAACTTCTACCCATTTTAATGGCCTTACATAACTAAAGCCTTTTTCACATATTTGGGATAGTACTTATAGCACTGTAATGTATTTGTGGGACTGGTTGTCCACACAACAAATATTTCCTAAAATATGCTTAGGGGTCTGAATGACAAAAGGGAATGATTTATTTTATAATCCTTTTTGTGGCTGCTGTCTCCAGTTGTCCTTTGAACATCTCTGCAGAGATGCCTCAGTCACCAATTTGCAATGAAAGAAATCTAGACTTGGTACAACTTCACCTCAACGCAAACTACAGACTGTGAGCAGCTGCCACAGGGAGAGACGAGACAACACCATATCAAGTGTGGGAAGAAGGGCAGCATGGACCTCTGCCTGAGAAATCACTATTCATCATAGATTGAATCATCTGTGTTTATCAGCCACAGCCCTTTAGGTCTAAGTTGTCATTTAACATACTTTTACACAAGTCCAGAGGTCTTTGGGTAACTCTAAATAGGAATTGTAGCTATGGTAAAGTATCTTTTCTAAAGAGGTGAAATGAGGTTTATTATAAAAAAACATTCAGGTCAAAGCTTTTCAAAAGGCATGGTCTTTGGGATTTATGACAAAACATATAATTAAACTAAAGTGATTATTTTAAAACCACATTATTTTGTTCTCTGTGTAAGGGCCATGCAAAACATGAATAGGTAACTGAATAATGGTAGATTTGGTGGAATTTCCTTTTTTTTTGGATGGGTACCCAAGTAGTCTAAATCATGTATACACAGGCTGACATCAATGGATGTGAGATTACAGAAATGGAGACTTAGATCTGCCTTTTTAGTAATTAAAATTTCTATTGTATTAAGTGTCCTTATTAGGAGTCCCTGATCCCTTTTAATTTCCATTGTTACAGTCCCTGCTGCCTATTTTTAATATTATTGCAATGTAAATACATTTTCATGTTGCTTTAAGGACCTTATGTGAATAATACCCAAATAAACAGAAAATAGTGAATCATATAATTTCTGGATATTCCACATGCAAGTAGTATGAATTCAGGTCATGGAGCACAGTGAATTTATGGGGATGTTACACTGGCTTGTAAGACCAATAAAAGAAAAAGGTAGAGTAGATTGCTTTAGCTGGTTTGCAAAGAAAGCTTTGAATATTTCATTTGCATTTTGTTTACCAGGAGCTCCAAGTGAGTTTCGGGCAGATGTGTGTCCTCATGAGCTAGGCCATCCCATTTGCATTTCAACACTGCCATGTTGCTGTGGCCAGGACAAGTAGAAGGAAGAGACCATTCAGGTAAAAAAGGCAAAATTCAGTATTGTGAAGAGATGTGCCCAAGGTTACAATGTAAAATTGTGCCCAAAGTATGTACTCTATCCCCATCTTTATGAGCTGTTGAAGACAGGTGGGGCAGTGTTTCCCTTATCTTCTGTTAATGGGCCCATCAATGCCTTGCCCATGACTCATAGATAACTCCCTCTGGGAGCTATCTCTGTTTAAAGGGCGATCAAGGACCCACTGCATGACTGACAGAATGAGATCATCCCATTGTGAGATGCTCTGCCCAGGGGGAGGAGCCAAGCATTCCCACCTGGATATAATCCGGGGTTTGGGACATCACAGTAGCCTTTACCCACTGGACTCCCAGAGGACAAGAGCTACCAGACCTTTCTACAGGCTCACTTCTTCAACAAGACCATTTCATCTGGACTGCTACCACCACCCTAACTAACAGGGTGTCAGGTTGTATTCTGACTCTGTCAGTGGGCTTTTTTGTACTATTGCATTTATTTTATTTTACTTTATTTTACTTCTTTTCCTCTTATTAAATTGTATTTCTGACTTGGAGTCTCTCACTGGTTTTGCTTTCAAACCAGTACAAGATGGCAGTGGGCTGACCCTGTCACCTGCTCCAATGTAAAGGGGTACCTGCAGCCTCTGAAGGCTGGGTGAGGGCATTAGCAAATTACTAACTGACTAAGTGAATAATATACCATGGTTCTTACACCATCTTACCTTGCTAAACTGTCTATGCATCAAACTGTCCATGCCATCCAAGAGCAGCACTGCACTGTGGCTTGGCTCCTCCTTCTCCTGTGACTAAACAATGCCCTGAGGAAGAGCCTTGATGTTCCTGGTTTGGTGGTAACTACACTGGATGCCATATTTAATATAATTTCCATATTTCAAACTGACATAAATCGACAATCTCATAGTATTATTGAAAGTAGGATGTTTGTATAGGCAAGAAAGGAGGAGGACCAAGAACTTTGTACATACTGCAATTGCATATCCAGCTGTACGTAATACTAAATTCAGACTAAATATCACTGTTAACTGACCCAATTGAAGTGTTTTACTGATATTTTGTATTTAAATTCCATTTCTCCCACATTTTGCCTGGCAGATATCTGAAATGTCTATCAGACTAAATTGTCTTTTGCCCTGAACCACTCATTATTGTGTTTTCACCAACAAAAGACCTGTAGTTGCCGTAGAAAATCAACCTGGTACTACCTCTGGAAAAGGTCAGTCTTAGTTATTAAGCATTGGCCTTATATTTTACCTTGCAAAACCGAGAGGTGTCATGAGAGGTGAGGTAAGTATTGAAACATTTTGCCTAGTAGTTTTAGGACTAGGTGCTCTTCTAGGTCTTTGCCTTAAGTTCCCAATAAGGTGGGGCAGGCTCAATGCTTTTCTTGGCTTCAAGATAGTAAAAATGTTTTGTCACAATGAGCAGGATATACCTACAAACGACAATGTGACATCATATATTTTTCTTTCAGAAAAGCTCCATTCTCTATGTTCAACAATAACTCCTAAAATCTAACATATTCTTGTGAAAAGAAATTGTCTTCCCTGGTTTATAGTTTCCCCCAAATATGACTCAACAATGAGGGCAAAATTGCAGTTACCAAAAAACCAATTCAGAATACTGGATGAAAGCAAAGACATTGAGATTTCCTGAAGAAAAAAATCCTATATTTTCTTGTTTCAATCAAATCAAAAGTATTTTGAGGGATATTATTTTAAATAATATGGGGAAAAAATATGTTACTAAAATCTCCAGTGTGCAAACCTTTTTCCTGCCCCCAAAGAGTTGCATTTCTTTTGGCATTGGCTTACTTTCCCAAAGAGTTAGAGGCAATACCAAACAATGTGAGTACATGTTGAATGTATTTTTCCAGGCGTTTACAGACACAGCACCATCTTGCAAAAGGTTTTGCTGAGGAGGTTTCAACACTACATGTTTCTGCAACAATTTCAAACATCTGGATACAGACCACATCACCAGCTTCCTCACTGTGCTGATAAGGCTGGGTGACATTCCTGGTTAGAAATTCTATTGGTAAAAATTGCAGAGCAGTGTTCCCACAAGGCTTGCAGATGACTCTCACTTTTGTCAGATTTTTTCATCCAAGTTCAAAAGAAACTATTCCAGGGCCAGAGAATTTTTTTGTACAGGCTTTAGAAAGCTCAAAATAAAAATGAAAATGTTCTTGTTGAGAGAAATATTTTGTCCAGTATGAAACATAGTAATTATTAACTTTGTAGTCCTTTGATTTAATTTTTTTTTTCTTGTGAGTGAGCCAGCAACTCTAGAATCAACCTCCTTAAGGTAAAACTTGGCCTTTCCAAAAGGACTTGACAGGCAGAGAAGCAAATCAAATATTCACAGATTGTTGAAGCGACCTAGCAGCAGTATTATTTTTCTTTGTCTCAGGCAAAAATACACACCAAAACACCTGCATACATACCTTTGCATATCATGCAAACACTTTGGGGTCAGGTGAGGGCTCTCCAGAGGGACAACAAAGTATTTTCCCTAAGCCCTTCTCTTTGATGCAATTCGTCTTCCTGCCTCACCCGTACCTCTCTGGTCTCTTCAGCATAATGACTGGTGGAGATGCTGCTGAACCTGGAGTCCTCTTGAGCAATCCATGTTCTGATTAAATTTATCAGATAAATTTCCACGTTTCTTAAATATTCAAGAATAGGGGGAGAAATTAGCTTCTTATTACAGAGATTTTTATATAATAGAAGACTGTCCAGCCTTAGTCACTCCTTGCTCTTTAGCATGACAGTTCACCATGGAAAGGAGAAGTCTCCAGCACATGTGGCATCTGTTCCTACCTTACAAGATTAAGCTTCCCACAGGTGGGAGTCCCTCCTCATCACACAGAACCAGCAGAAGCACAGGAAAAAGCAGAGTCAAGAATAGTGCTGACAGAACTACCATTAAAGAAGGAAAAAGAAGCATGCTGACCCAAGTCATTAGATAACTAGGTAATTTAAGATGAATGGAAATAAGTGTATTGCTTACACCACCTGCTTACCAAGGTTCGCAGTGGCTTCCCATGTTGTAACCAAACTGGAAATGTCAGAGCTCAAAGAAACATATCCCAGACTGTGGTAAAGGAGAAAGTCAATGCTGCAGTTTCAAAGCAACAGCACATTTACCTTCCTCTCTCTCCTTTTCTCAATTCAACTTCTGTATTTACTCACAAATGTTGTGGAAGTAAGATTGTGCATGAAGCAAATTCCCTTGGCTGTGTACACAGACTTCCACTTTTTCAGATTACACCAAAGTAGTCCCTTTTTATTGGCCAGCAGGACCAGGGAGGTTATTCCTGCCCTGTACTCGGCAGTGTTGATGCTGCAACTTGTGCTGTGCCAAGTTCTGGGCCCCTGAGTTTAGGAAGGATGTTGAGATGCTGGAGCATGTTCAGAGAAGGGCAACAAGGCTTGTGAAGGATCTGGAACACAAGCCCTATGAAGAGCAGCTCAGTTTTTTAGCCTGGAGAAAAGGAGGCTCGGGGTGACCTAACCAACTCTCTACAACTCCCAAGAAAGGAGATTGTAGCCAGGTGAATGTTGATCTCTCCTCCCAGACAGCTAGCAACAGGATGAGAGGACACAGTGTTAAGCTGCACCAGTGCAGGTTTAGGTTGGACATTAGGAAGAAGTTCTTCATAGAAAGAGTGATTGGGCATTGGAATGGTCTGCCTGGGGAGGTGGTGGTGTCATTGTGCCTGGAGGTGTTTAAGAAAGACTGGATGTGGCACTCAGTGTCATAGTCTAGTTGACAAGCTGGTATTAGGTCATAGGGTGGACTTGATGATCTTAAGGGTCTTTTCCAACCTAGTTAATTCTGTGATTCTGTGATTTTCAGATTTGTATCCCTTACCTATTGCCATGACATCTGAAGAGATAATCCGGAGGGCAAACTTGATCAAAGCTCAGGATTTTCCCTTCCCCCAACACAGGGGCAGAAGCAAATGTAACTGCTTCCATCTCATTTAATGACAAAAAAGCCAAACATTTTACATATAGGATCTGGAACCATAATTTTCCAATGTCAAAGTTCACACGAAATACTTCTTATATTGTCTCAGCCTATTTCCTGGCATTGAGTTGTAATCTCCGAGAACACATAAATGTTTCAGTATTAGTACTAAGAAGCCACATGAGGGAGCATTTGGAGAATTGAAATGCTTTCCTTGTATCATTGTAAATAAGGGAGGGAATCAAACTTGATCCCTCTGGGATATATGGAATTCAGACAAATCTAGATGTTATTATTCATTTCTCCACTCACACTGGGGTGCGGAAATTGTGATTCCCACTGAAGACAGAGGGTTTTTTTAAAAAAGCCCATTAGTGGTCTGAAACAGGTAATTTCTTACTCTGGCCAAGGTACACTGTGACTGGTATACCTGAAAGGGAGCACAGATAAATGAGTTTACATTTCAGCTAAATGAAATTATAAGACACTCTGTATAGGTTATTCCAGGCTGAGTGTGACAGCAGTACCAGTTTTCCCAGATTATCAGCAGCCTTGGCTGACAGTGGCTGGGAGTGGTAAGGTCCCACTTTCTGCAATATTCTGACTGAGCAAACAGCTCAGCCTACATGCTTTTAAATTACTTTTACACCTAATACTTTTATATCTTAGAGCTTACTATAAAAATGAAATCCACAGGTATATAAAGCTAAATTAATCCCACTATTCTCATAAACTGACTCACAATTTTTTGAATATTTGGGATTGGCAACAGTGAAGCTAATCAAAATGGGAAATAAAAACATGTCGACATGAACTGTAATGGGAAATGTGTATAAATTTGTGCTCTGTACTCTAAGAAAAAAAATAGTCAGCTGCAACTTGGGCTATCCTTATTGACAGAGTCAGCTCAGTCAAATGACACCATATGACTTTACCAAAAACATTTTTGTCAGTAGTGCTAAACAGGTGTTCAATAAATAAAACATTTTGCACTCTACCTCAAAAGTCAACATTAATAGGACCTGTTGTCAATCAAAGAAACTCATATTAAAGGTAATTTTGAAATCAATAGAAAAGGACTCCACCAAGATCCCATTTTCCCCCTCATTATTTATATCTAAAATTGGCTAAAGAGCAAGTAATTAATGAATTGCATAAAAATTAGGTTGCAGCTATGATGCTATGATCACACATGGTTGTGAATATTTGACTGCAAAATTTGCAACTCCTCTTAAGGGGAAGAAGTTCCATTAATCTCTTTGTTCCTACTGCCTAAATTATATAATCAACTCCAGGTGTGGCAGAAAGGTGGAAGGGAAACAGAAAAAAGAAAGATAAACACGAACTTTTAACCAAGCACGTTTGCTTGGACCTGATGGAGGAGGTTGGGTGTCTTAGGGCAGTTTTGGTGGAAGGAGTGGTGGATGCCAGCTGAGCCATGCCAGGTCCAGGGAACCTGATGGCCATCTCCAAGCTGCAGTGGGGCTTGGCTGCCTGTCTGCGGGGTGGCCCTGCAAATCACAGTGTAAAACTGATCCGCACTTGAAATAATCCCTGTTTTTCTAAGGATTAAACTTAACCCAGATCACTCCAATGAGTGGTTTATGGCTCAGTCCCCCGCCAAGTCTTGTTGCAGCCCAGGGAGGAGCAATCTCTCCCACAGGAGCGTGCATCTGAGGGCAGGACCTCTGCAAGTCTCCTCTGCTGCCAAACCCAACAACCTGGACATGCACAGCCTGTTGATGGTGGAGGAAAGGCTGGAATTCGTCTCCTCCAATTTTTACCACTCTCACTGCTTACTGATTTTCTTTGCATGAAATCATCTGACCGTTTTTATTAAACCAAAAAAGCTCTGAAAGTCTGGTGCTTGCCGATATCCTCATCTCCAGAGAACAATTCTTTCCAGCTCCAGTAAATAGGACTTTAAAGGTAAATGGTATTATAATGTTAATTTCAAAGTGAATTATTCAAAAAGTGCTCCATATATCAGCAAGTATCATTTTGTGGAACTATATTAATGTCTTAAATACAGTTCTCCCTTTCTAAAAGCTGTTTTATAGATCCAGGAAATATGTCTGGTATGAAGAAGTGCTTATTGTAAAGGATGTTTTAGCACTTGTGTCCAATTAATGAGGAAAGCAGGATGTAGTCCTATATAAGAAATAGCACAACAGCAATAATTCCTTGGGGCTTGAGAATCTTCACACTCTCAGATACTGCACAGTTATCGATTCATTCAAGATACCAGATCAGTTTTGTTTCACATTCTTATTTTAATTAAAAAACAAACAAATAAACAAACAAAACCAAAAAAACCCCAAGGCAAGCCCTCCTTTCAACAAAGGCTCCCTGTAAAGAATTGAGAAGCTGAAAATAAGAAACTGTTGCTTTTCAGCAGAGATGCCTGAAAGTAAATTACTCAAAAAGGACCTTGAAGCTTCCAAAATTAGCTGAAACAAGCAGAAAACTCCCAATGCCGACTGCAATGGCTGTTCAGTAAGGAAAGGACCAGACTGCAAAATTCCATTTTATCCCTGTGATTGAACCATCAGCTCCCTTACTTCAGTTTCTCAAATTTGAAAGATGGAAAGAAGACATATGAGCTGCAGAAGGCCTCCTCCTAGATTTCTCCATATTGATATGTTGTTGAACACTGCTCAGCAAACAAACTACAGCCTTAATTTAAGGGAGAATGTATGTTCTTTGAAATTGTACAGCAAGAGGGAAGTGCTAGGAATCGGAACAGAACTCTTCATTTTCTGGATTTTTCCCATTCAGATGAAAGGGCCAAAACTTCCCATCTTTTATGTCCCACATCCATTACATGAATTCTATGGCACTGAGGATTAAAAACAAATAAATGAAAATATTAAGAGGATTTAGAATGTCTGTGAAGTGGCTATGTCCCTGTTATCTTTAGTAAATAATGGCTGAATCTATCTTTATTTGCGTTACCAAATTGCTTAGAGGCTCAGCCAGGCTTGGAATCCTACAGTGAGGACCAGTACAGACTGAAGGTGACAGCAGGCAAGGATTGTTTTCATCCCTATTGTACTGAAGATAATTGTGGCGTGGGGAGATTACACCCAGCTGAGCACCAGAAGCAGTTGCTACCATTGGTAGCTCAAGGGACACGGCAGAAAATTGGAACTGCTACCTCTGTGTCTAAACACTGTCATAGCTGTAACTGTGGAAATCAATAGGTCCTCCTTAAAAAACAACCTACCTCCTTTATTCATGATTACACTCCCTGAGTCTCTTCAAAACGCTTCATTTTCTTCACAAAAGGACTGGTAACTGTGATGTAAGTGCTGGGAACTCAAGTTCCCTTGGGAGATTGGATGTAAGATCCAGGGTTTGGTCTTGGCTCTCCATCTCTTACTATGCAGGTGAAAAATCTAGTTAGAGTTTATTTATTTATATTTATTTATATTTTATTTATGGTTATATTTATATCAAACGCTATCAGGATTATTGCATTGTATTACAGGATGAATGCTATTATTTGAGTCTGTTTCTGCTCCTTACTCTCAAATTTTCCTCTCCTGAAGCAAAGGATGAGTTCATCTACACCATTCATGCTTAAAATACAGAGGAGAGAACATTTGTGGTGACACTTCAAATCAATTAATCAAATAATATTTGGCTGTCTTGCAAACTGCACACACCTGCCAGTTCCTGCAACCAGAAACTCCTGCAACTCACACTGGCTGTTTGAGATGGAAAACAAAAGAATGAGATATCTTCTATTCAGTGAATTTCAGACTTTTTTTTTTATAGTGACTTTGACATCTTATGCATTTGAACTGACCAGTGTTGTCTTTTCATGTTGACAGTTAGTATATATAAGATATTAGTGCAATATTTTTTTATTGGTGAAGACTTGACTTTAAATCCTCAGGTTTTTTTCCCTCTCAAAACTTAAGGTAAAGACAATAAATCTTAAACTGCTCTTCTTTGTGGAAAACCCATTGAAAAAAACAAAATCTTAAGACATTTTCTTATGGACAATTAAAGGACGAGAGCTTAAAACGTAAAACTCATCTTGCTGGCTAGCAAGTCAAATTGATTCAGACAAGAACTTTGCCACGCATTCACTCCTGGGCTATGCTAGCATTATGGTCTCTTGAACCTATTTTAACTGCCATATTGTCAAAGCCTAACTACTACTACTACGACTACGACTATGACAACTACTACTACTACTACTACTACTACTACTACTACTACTTCTGAAGATTCAATAGAAGTAGAACTTGATGGGGGAAAACTGGAGGACAGCTCACTACAACCCTGTCTGCCCAGTGTTACAGGTGCTGCAGAGAATTTCACCACTGCTCATATATGCTGCTGAGCACAAGCAAACAGAATTTTTTTCCCTGGGATTTACAAGTTGGCCAAGTTTCAGCAGATTTTCATGAGGCTGGCTAAAAGAACATCATCAACATGAGGCTGACAGACCTGCTTACTTACCAAAGAACACTTAGCCAATTTTTGAATTACTGTTCTCAAGCAGGAAGACACCATAAATGAAACAAGTTTTCCTAGAACAAAAATAAAGTACAAAAATATACCTAAAGTGTACCAAAATATTTCTCACTATCTTTACTCCAAAGGTTATTCTGATTGCTTTCTCACACATACACAAATCATCTTTACACGATCTTCAGCAGAGAAAATACCATTCCCAGTAACAAAACTCTACTAAAGTTAAAAATCAGATAAAGATGATCCTTACTGGGCCATGTCAGACAACTTTCATCATGGTACTCCAAGCTGAGCCAAAAAAAAATACGGTTAAACAGTGTAAGAGAGACATCTAGCAGGAGAAATATATCTGAGACATGGCTGGAGGTGAGATTTGAACAAGAGAGGATTGCAAAAAGCTTTGGCTCTAAAAGTAGTGTGTGGGGTGAATGATTGTTATAATCATACCTTTCTTTATGTTTTTTCTTAATCCACATATGCTCCTCCTTGTGAGTCAGCTTCTCTGGAATGAAGACAGTTCAAAACATAATTCTTATGTCTTCAGTGATAAAGGTATTTGTAAGTGGCTACCGTGCCCATGCTGTCTGACTGAAAAGAGGTGACTGCTTTGTAGGCAGACTATTTATATAGCTCACCAAAATATGTTGAAGTGCCAAACATTATTTCAGTTAATTTGTACAAAGCCAGTCAGAAGTCCAACTCTTTTTGTCCCTCCAATCATATTCTGGCGCATCTGGGGAGGGTACAATATGGGCTGCTGGAAGGTGGATTTCTGTGTACCAGGGTTCATTGCTGTGCCTAATTCCATTTGCTTTGCTGGCATTGTGGAGGCCCACAGCCCATGATGGTCTGCAGAAGGCTGTGTGGCACAAATTGTAGGTGAGCTAACTGGTGCAGGGAGGGACTCAGTCGCAGGCTTTCACAAGTGCATCCACTTTGCTCAGGAGAAATTTTCTCTGGGCCACACTCTGTGCACTGCAACAGCACAGGCTGACTTTGAAATTCAATAGAGAGGCTATGGTATTTTCTTCTCTCTTTGTGCCTCCTTTCATGGGAGCATTAGAAAGGGTCTGTGGAAACATTTACCAAGTCCTTTTCCTCAGCTTTCTTGCCCCTCTCTGCAATCAGAGGTGTTTGGAGCCTCTATCTCCTGAGCACCATCCCCCACAGCATTTGCTCCCACACATGCTTTCATTCTCCTAGCTCTCTACCTCTACCATTCTAAGAATAAGAGTGAATGGCACAGCAGCCAACCTGGGTTTTGTCACAGCTCTTGGCTGGTGAGTTACAAACTCAGACTGGCCCAGCTGAACTTGCACACCAAAGATTTACTCCCTCCCCACTAAATGCAGTCATTTCCATGAAACTTCTTCTAGAGAGAAAATAGGTTTTTCATGGTACTACTTGCAGACTTCCCACTAAAGAGGTAACACATGGTCTTAGCATCAGCCCTTCCACCATCCCTGAAGAAAGCTGTACTGATCTGGTTAACCTGTGTCAGAGGCTCTGTCCCTTATTTGCATGACAAACTCTTCTGGACTACAGGAGAAAATGGATAAAAGCAAAGCAGAAAGAAGGACAACATGCGTTGCAGTCTCTAGTTTCCATGACCTCTCTCTTCCTCCTCTGCAAATAAATCAGTTACTGTGTGGTCTGTTCAGCAGATAGGTCAGCAGAGGCACTTTCTGCCCTGGACATTCTGCAAAAAACAGGATATGAGTTTACATTTACTGCAGGTGAATCTACATTTTGAAGTGAACTCACAAACTTGTGCCCTTACAGTACCAAACCCAACCACATTAAGTACACTTCTGTCCCAACAGTCTGAATACCACTGTCAGAATTGTAATTGCAGTTGTATTTTCAGCTGCCAAAACCCAGTGAATTAGGAGTTTTACAGATCCTGAAATTGTCATGCATATACCAAACCAAGGGCAGGACTTCAGCGATTTTCTACCATGCATAACTTGTTCACAGGCTAGCACATTTAACTGGAATTTGTCTAGTAGCTGCTAAAGGGATGTAACAAAATGACTGAAGAGCACAATGACAGCAGACCAAAAAAGTGCCAGCTAATAAGGTCATTCTCCACTCAATTATAAATATATAAACCCATATGGGCTCACTGGAATTAATATCTTAAAACCCATACAATGTTTTTTTACAGATAGTGCAGATGGAGTCTGTTCTATTTGTCTGTGCTCCATTTATCTGCAAGTGTCTACATTCTGGAAGGACACATTTCCTTTCATTTTTTTCTCTAGATTTTCAGCTTCTAATTAATGGAAAGTTAGTAAGAATTTTGTTATACCTTTTGTTTGTTTGTTTGTTTTTGTTAGCTATCTTCTCTTCCAAATTCAGAATTGCATACCACCGTGACAGCTTAGTTGTCATTCTAAATGCACTGTAAAGTACTGAAAGATGTTGCTATGTCAGTTCTAGATTAATTTGTTTTTGTCTGAAAGTCCATAATTTTCCTCTTTCATATCTAAATCACTTCTATTTCAGCCGTCTCTTTTTCACATTTGGTGTGGTGACAAGAAATAAAAATGGCAGTTCCAAAAAAAAGGAATTGACTGATTTCTAAAATAAAATCATATATTTATACTTTTCCCCCACATGATTTATATTGCCTGTTTATCTCCTCCCTTTTGGGCACAGCTTGCCAGGTTTAGATTTAGCTTTAGATTAGAGTAGCTTCTAATTTTTGGCCACAAATTTTGGCCTCTTTCAACTTAACAGCACTTTACCCTCATTTCATGCTTTCTCTACATCCTTAACAGTCATTTGTGAATATAAAAAACTCAAGATATTAAAGAGGCACATCTTTCCTTCAGGAAATGGCTGGTTTTGCTTTCAGTTCATGTTCCTTGCTAAGCGTTTTGAACATCTACATGATTGATTTTACAGGTTTTCCTAGAGGTAACAAACAGCATCTTATACTTCATTGGGGTCATCATTCCTTTTACAGGACACTGAAAAAAACACTACTTTAATTTCCCTATAAATGTATCTACTTCATGTAGATACATATAGTACAATATATGTACAATACATATTGGTATCTTACATGGTAAAGTTTTAAGGCTTTACACCTAGGCTTCTATAAAGTCAAAGTCCAAGTCCTCAGGTATTTCATTGACCAGCTTTGGTGTTTTGTTATCCACAGCTAATTACGTTTTTTTTTTTCAAAATATATTAAAGTAGCACCTCAGTCCCAGAATGTGTCATCTTTGTTGCCTGAGGAAAATTGGTGCCTCTCCAGAAAAGACCGACAAGTACATCTGTGAGGTCTTCAGGAATATTCTTTAATTACCTCTCACTTTTATTTTCTGATAACCTACTTGTCACAATATGATCTTTATTTTTCTTCTCTGAAGAGTTCCTTGTTTGTTTTTCTTGGTTCTTGTTTCTGGGCTGATTGTACCCCAAGATGTTTGTTAAAAGTCGTTGTCCCAAGCCCCGTGCCAGAGGAAGTAGTCGGGATGCGTCGGCTCAGGTTCTCAAGGATGTTTATTGCTTCTTATCTGGTACATTTTGTTTTCACCCTGCTTGGGTGCTTGCTGCTCGCTGTTCGTGGCCAACTGCCCACTGACCAGGGTGGTTTTAACTCTTTATACTATGTACTATGTGATCTATGTTTACAGATAAATACCAATACCTATCTCCTATGTTAGACAGTGCACTTCTATGCTAAACCAATCCAAAAGTTCCACCACCACAGCAGAAGATGGAGGACAAGAAGAAGAAGCAGAAGGACAGGGACACACCCAGATTCCTCCATCTTGCCTCTTTGAACCCCCATTCTAAACCCCAAAATTCTACATTTACACCCAGTGATAAATTAATACTATTCTAATCAAACTCTCATGGCTTGTCTCATGACCCTTGCCAGGGTCTCGGATCACCCAGGGCAGCCAGAGGGATGTCCTGGGCTCCAACAGTTTTCACACTTTGACTTCCTATTTTCCACATTTGCCTTTATCTGTCAGAATTTGGACTCTTTATTGGCTTCACAGTCTGACCAAAGTACTTTTGTTATTTAACTATGAGAAAGTTTTGGTTTGTTTGGTTTTGTCTGGGTTTTTTTTTTTTTTGTTTTTTTTTTTTTTTTTTTTTTTTTTTTTTTTTTTTTTAATGTGCCCAAATACATTTGAGGGCAAATTAGTGGCTAAACATTTGTGTTGATAGCTCTGCTTTACTCTCCCATCTTCTCTGATTTTTCTTCATCATTCCCATCCTTTACGGTTTTCTTTCTGATGTTTGCAGCTTATTTTTAGACTGGAATTCCTGGTTCACACTCAAAAAAAAAAAAAAAAAAGACCTATTTTTGCCTGTCCCAATACTCTCTTCTCACATTGATTACTCTCCTCCTGTTCTCTGAAGATACTCGACATCCAACATATACTGTGTAGTTCAAACACTTCCACACCTACTGTCTTAGACATTCAAGTTTCACAGCCACAGATAAAAAATTTTAAAGGGACATTAACACCTAATAAACTCTGAGGAATGGACCAGTCCCAGCCTCTGACATCTCCCGCCTCCATATTAATGAAATCTTTAAAATTATGCTAATCTGTAATGAGTTAAAATTCAAAAACCAGGCGGAAACACCAATTTATGTAATGGTTTCATGTTCGCTGAATTTTGTTTGCTAAATTTAGTGTAGTGGTCTAAATATCTTTTTTCTGTAAAATATGATTATGAGAACAGGAGGTATTAGCGGTGCGTTTTCTGTCCTTTTATTTTACTGTTAATGTTGGCTGAGTTAATTGTTTGTTCTGTGACAGTTATGTAATGGTTCAGTCCATGTTCCCCCTATCCTTTTCCCCTAATGGCTTGTCCCTGCACTTGTTTGTGCAGCACCTGCTGCTGTCTGTCAAAATGTATTCTTTCCCTGAGCCTGTCAGTCTCCAGGAGACCTCTCCCTTCTTCTGGAAAGATCGGGGGAGGTCGATCCCTGATTGGAACAGGCTGGGGAAATCCCCACCCCTCATTTTTGATTTGCTATTTGCTGATCACCCCACTGTCACCCCACTCCCCTGATTGGTTTTCCATCTTGTGTACGCCCTTTTTTTCTGGTCCTTTATAATCTCTTGCCCTGCCCCCGTTCTGGGCTTCGTGCTTCGCCTGGAGCAGGTGCAGGGTGATAATAAACGTCATCCTGTTGCGCTCCCACGAAGTCTCCTTTTCCTGCCTTCATCGTCGCCTCCTCAACAGTGCCCATGTTGCTAAAATGGGGGGAACCCACCGGGGGGGAAGTCGCCGGTCCATCCTGCGACTGCCTAACTGAGGCTGGGACGGTTCCCTGCCAGGGCAGCCGGGTCTAGCTGGGAAGCCGCTTCTCAGCGGGCAAGGGAACATGCCTCAAGGAGGCAAAACAGGCTTAACTTAAAGATAAAAAACAGACAGATTTATTAACACACAAAAGAAAAATAAAAAGAGAATCAAAATGAAGCTTTTAAAAACACTCCCCTCCCCCCACAAACACTTTACTTTCCTACATGCAACATAAAGAGATAAAACTCAGAGCTTCAAGTCAGTACCACTGATAAAATAGTCTTTCATTCAGTATTTGAGAGAGAGAAGTGTATCTCCTTATGTGTTAGGTAACTTCCACAAGAGAAGCAGTCTCTTTGTGGCTTCTAGCCCCTACAAAAAGCAGCCTGCCCTAAAACTTCTGCAATTTATAGTCCTTCCAAATCACGTAGCCTTCCGATTACTACATTTTGGACCGTAGATTCACACTGGGGTTTCCCTGTTTGAAAATGCACACTTTCACAAGCAAAGGATTTCTCATCTTACGGAGCAGAGATATCGTCTCAATTCTTCACAGACAAAAAGGGCTTCTTATCTCGGTGTCAAAACATCTTATAAGATCACATTACAGTTTCTAGTTCAACATTCACTCAGTAAATCACAAAATACCTTTGCTCAAAATCTACAAAGCATCTCCCCAATTATATTGTCTGTGATTTAAATTAAATTTCTAGATATTCACAATACAGTCTGGTACCACAACTCACAGGAGGTTGTTATGCCTAAAACTAAAGCAACTCGTCATCTCTCCCACCTGAGAAGTCACTCTTCTTTTACTGACTTTGATATCTTCATATTGTCCCTTTACATATTTTTAATTCAGCCTTTTCTCTCTCTCTGAAGAGGGCGGCAGGAGTTTTAAAAAGTCTCAATCTGTGTCAGGAAAGAGTTAATATTCTCACTAGGCCTGTGGATAGTCACCTGGTCTTTGCCCGGCAGGTGCTGCAAACATCTCAAAGCCACTCCGGTGAGAGAAGAAGTTCAGAAACAGCAGCAAAAAATCTCCTGTGCAGCTGGTCCTTCTTCCCCTCCCTCCACCCCTCGGTCTCAAAAGGGTGAGCACGGCCCAGCCTGGGCTTACTGCTGCTTCTAGAGTGGGGTAGGGGCTTCAGGGAGCATCTCCCTTGGCCCGACGGCAGCGTGGTGCAGGCCCCAGGGTCGGCTGGATGTTTACAGCCCTGGTTTCTTCTTCCTTGCCGGCAGCCGGGGGAAGAAATGAGCTCAGCCGGCCAGGCACCGCTCCGTGGCGCCTCGGAGACCCGGCCGGGCCCAGCCCGGCAGCCCAGGCCGTCCTGGCACCACCCCCCGCCAGGTGGGAGCCAGGACTGGCCTCTTATCTCTGTCAAGGCGAAAAACAAAGAGAGCTGTTCACACCAAATCTCAGTTTATATGCGTGTGGCCCAAAAGTCGCATCAGTTTTCTCAGTGGTCAGACTACAGGCCAATAGCTGAGAACTGGTCTCTGATAGGTGTCTGCCCCCTTCTAAAGCAATTCTAAGGTCCTGATGGGGCAGTATTCTATGTTCTTCAACAAAAAATTAAATATTTTTAACCCATAACATAACCTTACGCGTTTGGTGTTACAAATGAGACAAAGATAACGTTGTGCATGGTTTGATTTAGTGGATTTCTGAATAAACAATGAAGTTATGGGATATATTACACAAAGATAAAATCACGGAAGTTTTCTCATTTATCTTCAAAAATCAGAAGCAAATACTAAGCTCATCCAGGATTCGCTCAAGGTGAAGTAAAAATTTCTCTGCTTCTGAAAATAAAGAGCTAATCAAGACTGATATGAATCTATATGACTTCCAAAGAATTAGGGAGTTCTCAAAATATGTTCCAGGCATAATGGATATCCAATTCTATTCAACATTCATTATAAACAAATAAGTTAATGTCTTCAGTTACATATAGACAAAAATGCTGTTGGTCTCCTAAATGTTTTTACTACATAAGATTTATAGAAAGTGTTCATATTAGACTGGGTAAGAGAGGCCCGGGTATTTAAGATATATTTCTAGGTTGAAAGACACTCCAGAATCAGAAAATTTGATTTGTTTTCAGGCCAACCAGAAGCCAGTGGGATTGTTTTAATGCTTTAGTAATTTCCCCTGACATAATTTGATTCATACGAAATTTTGCAGAGAAAATTGCATGAGAAGAAGAGTAAATGATCATGTTAACTAAGAGGGACAGGGACATGGATTATGTTGGTTGTTGTGTATATGTCACTGTGCCATGTATGTTAGCTCAAGCACCTATAATTACCAATAGGTGGCAGAATATTAAAAAATAATAAAAAACCTAAACTCACATTTAAGCAGAAATTCAAATATGGGAACTTTTTCTACATCTATCCCACATCTGCATGGAATTAGATGTAAAGAGGAAAATATTTGTGAAGGTGACAGATTCCTTGCTAGGATTTCCGGTATTTTAAAATAATCTCAGCAATTTCCCTAGAGCGTGTGAAAACCCATAGTGCAAATTATTTGATCCTTGTCACCGTCTATATAACAAACCATAAATGCCTCTGAACTATTGGAGAGTTTAGCTCACTCTGGGCTCTGAGAACACAATTCTTCTGCCTTGTGATCCCAAACAACACCCTTTCACACTTCCAGAGGTGAACAAATCTTGTAAACTGTGATGTGTTAAATGAAGAGAATTACTCCAATATAGATGCTCAGATGACCAGCTGAATTCTCAAAGAAATAGATTCCTAATGTTTCTGAAGAAAGAAAAATTATAGAATTTTAAAATTTTGTGTGTAAAAAAATTCATAGAAGCATCAGCAAAACAAAGTCATGGTAGCCTGCTATTATGTTCGAAATACTGATTATGTCATGAATTAGTACATCTTACCAGGAGATAACTGTTTCATATAGCATGGTTCAGTGGCTCTACATCAACCAAGATTTAAAAAGAAGTTTTTTTAAAAGGAGGAATCTGTAGTTAATGAAACTTAGGTCCATCAGTATTTATGGTTTATTTGTTTACAAAAAAGTAATTACAATCACCACATTCTTCATTTCACTAGTGGTAGCTATTAGGTTTGGACAAAAGAAACAGAGCGAGATGTACTGATGAGAGATGTCTAGGATATCTAGTTGCAGGTAAAATAGCTAATGCACATTTTTAGCACTAAAATGCATTTATTAAAGTTCTTTTCACGTCTCCTATCTGTTCCCATCACAGTCAAATGGACAAAAAAAGAAATTGGGCTAATAGGATTTAACATTAAAATGATCAGGAACATTACCATCAACTATAAAAGTCAATGAAAATATTTATACCCACAAATGTAGGCTACATTTTCTTTTTTTCCCGAAGAAAAAAAAAAAACTGTTTTGAAATTTCCAGCACTTTATATTTCTGAGCAGAAATTGACTATGTGTCTGCGTCAGCTGTTGGAAATCAAAATACAGATCCATAAACTATGACTGGAATGAGAACTGCTCTGAACATAATACTTAGTACTGTGTGCACTTTGTGTCCAGGATGTGAACAAGACTTTATATGCACTTAGAGTTAATTTGAAGAACTTCTACTTTAAGGCAAATTGGGCCAAATAGATGCTCCCCAGGAGAGCTCAGATTCAAGTATTTCAAACATTTGTAATATGTACATTCAGTTATGTCCACAGAAACTTACCACTGACACAGCTCAAACCCCACTGTCTTCACTACAGACCTCTAACACAGCAGGTCAAGGAATGGCTTTATTGCATCAATGCAGTGAATTCTTATAAATCTTATGTCTTAGCTGCAAGTGGAAAAATGTGATACACCCAGCCATCCGAGAGGAAGTAAAAGAAAAAATGGAATGTTACAGAATTTAAAATATTTATTTTCATTCTCAAAACAGTTGAAGAAAACCCTGATTTTTCTATCTGCCTCCATTTCCAATGGGGGACTATTTCTAATTCCTACCTAATTGCTTAACATCTAACCTAAGAAACATGACTAATGGTAAAGGAAAAATATAAGTTGGGGTTCTCTGATGGTGGTTTTTGTGTTTTGTTTGGTTGGTTTTTTTGCTTGTTTCTTTTTTGTTCTGTTTTAATTAAAATAACATTAATATAAAGAGAATTTTCTCCCCAAGATTGTTTTTCTGAACTCTTGCTGTTTTGTTACTCACAAAAAAGAAAATAAATAGGATAATTCATAACATCATCATGTCTAGAATGAAAGAATGCCAGATGATTTTTCCCTGCATGGCTTCATGCTCATTCAAAGATCTAAGGCCAAAAACATGTCAGGCAGTTAGGACTATTTAGCCTAGGGGACTAAATAACCCCTCAGGAGCTGAGGGGATGACAGATATACCTACACCATCCAAAAGACCCCAGTAAGTATGGAAAGAAGAAAGGTAAGAAGACCACTTGTCAGCTCCAAAAATCTTGTAATCCCAAGCACAGAGAGGTTTAATGATCTTGAAGTAGAGCATACTCACTCTCCACTCAGCACTCATGCATTAACACTCACCCAAAGGCCACCCCTTCCCTTTTCCACAAAAGCCATAGAATGCCAAAGGGTGACCTGAGTCCGCAGCAGTGTTTTGGGATTCATTCTCGATTTATGAGGCTTGAGTACAAAGCTGAGCCAAAAATTGGTGATGAACCTCTGTTGGTGTCCTGTATCCATGTTTCCTTTTTTCCTCTGAGTTGTTAGCTCTGAACACTGAGTAACAGTGTGGAGTTGGGATGAACAGTTGTAGGTGACCAATGCCAACACAGAAAACACACGCTAAAATGGAGGGATAGATGATACTTTGTTACTGATTCTGACATTTTTGTTTCTCAGATTTTTCTCCTAAGGTCAGCAGATTAATGTAGTACTCATTTCTGAATGAGTATGTCAATAACTTACTCTAGGATCTAAAGTTTCTCCCCATCTATAATTTTCCGAGCCATTAAGAGTTATTTGGCTACATTTAATTTCTTTGGATATGCTCAATTGTTTAATCTGATTTACCAGATTGGGGCATTAGACATTTATTCTTCATTATTGTCTGGTTAGAGCAGTCTGGAAGTTGCTCTTGACTGGAGGGAAACAGCAACTGCAATCTGCTGCTCTAGTAATATTCCCAGGCAGACACTGAGAGAAAGTGCAGATGGAAAGCAGAGTTCTGAGGGGAATAAGAGATGAAGGGTGCCACAAGTCAGACAATAATGTTTCTCCGCATGCTTACAATATTCAATTTCAGGAACAAAATGTTATCATTTTGAGATGTTGTTTTAACTGACAAATCTTTAAATGTAAGAAAATGGTTTAGAAACCATGCAGTGTAGGTTTTTAGCCACATTAGCAGGCAGTTTGATTTTAGCACAGTAGCATTTTACAGAATAAGGTTAAAGCTGCCACAGGTGACAAGAAGAGGCTGTAAATAGCTAATAGGTGTGCTTGCTAAAACAATAGCATACCTAGAGGAAGGACATTAATATACTGCTAGTAACTTTTTTCCAGGTGTCTACAGTTCTCCCCCCAGCTCCTGATGTTCTCATCTAATTTCCAAGTCATGCTTCTGAGGCCTTAACATCCTTTTGCAAATGTCAATGTCAGATTTTCTGTCTACAGAGGAGAAAGGCACTAAACTTGAGGATAATGCAATGTGTTTGGATAGTACCACTGAAGCATGGACTTTACCTGTCATAGAAAATAAAATAATAATGTTAATTTATAAAATCAATAATGTTAATTTATGTTACCTATAGCACCAAATATCCGAGTACACATATAGCTTATAATACCTAGGAGAGGTTTTACATCTTTTCAGAAAAAGTTGTGCAAATCTCAAGGCAAAAGAAAGTATGAAGGCAAGAGCTCTCAAACTAGGATTTTTTTAATAGTATTCACCAGACTGGAGGGAATATGTGGGTTTGGCATATGCAGCCTCTTATGTCTAAAAAAAATAAAACCCAAGATTATCACCAGCTGAAATTATTGTGCAAAGAGAAGTTTCCATCTTATGTGTAGCTGTGACAAAGACCCTCATAGCATGTAGCCAGTTACAGCAGTAAGGCAATAACAAAGTGCATCTTCGCCTCTATTTAATCACAACATTAAGGAGCCAAATCTGCTTAGAGGATAATTTTCCCTATATTACTCAAAAACAATAAACAGTAACAAGCATTTAATTTCTTTACAGGACGTGGACAATCTCTGAGCCAGCATCTGTCTATGTTTCTGCAAGCTTACACAACAGTATCTCAGCTAGATAATAAAAATAAACATTTTAGGGGTAAATTCCTGCAGGTAAATTAATTTCCCAATAAATCAAAGAAAGTTTATTCAGATGTTATTTCACTTTATGACTGATCAACACAAAGACATTTCTTGCAATGCCTCCTTCCTTCCTGCTCAAATTCCAAACGATGATTTAATCTACATTGCAATGTGGGGCTCTTTCCTTGTCATCCACCACCTCCATTTGACTCACCACTAAGTATTTAAATTTAAGGGAAAAAAATGTTAAATGATTTAGAATTGAACTGGACTTTCCCCCGGAATATAGTCTCATTGGGTTGGACAAAGCAATAGCTATAGGCTTTTTGGTTTGGCTTGGGTTTTGGGTTTTATAATTACACTTTTTCTTTTGATGATTTTTACAGTTTGCTTTGGAGTTTGGCGGTTTGGTTCAAAGCTGAGGAGAGGGGCCTCTTTCTAGCTGTTCTGGTGCAATAGAAAGAAAAATGTTTCCTGTAGTTATCGCCACCATGTTCTCCTTCATTGGTGGATCAGAAGGTTGAGAGATAAGGCTAAGAGATTTCACCCCTCCTTTTTACGAGGTCATTATGTTTTCTAAAGGCATTTTATTTAAGCTGCGACTTCTAGGGAAGAAGAATAGTGACACATCTACAGGAGCAAGAAGCAAACCCAACCCATGACCATAGCCGCATTTTCAGGATAAAACAATTTTGAAATATTTAAGCCAATTTTTTTGTCAGTTAAATTAATAGCATCCAAACCAAAATAATTTATGCCTAGCTCTTGTAAGGTCCTTGAGCAATCAATAAAATTATTCATGTTGTATGTTGAACTGTCAATTTAATCTACAAGGAGGCTAAAGAATAACTAAAAGGGAAATCATTAAATACTATTTTTTCATGCTACATAATTCTCCTTTCTACAAAATCACAACCGTCTATACAAAGTTGTTTAGCAAGTATAATTTATTATTTATATTATGTTACCAACTCATTAGCTCACTTCAACCAAACAAAACTCTTACTGCGCAAATATATATAAATGACATTTCTTGTAGCTATGTGTGACAGAGACTATCAGTCACAGTCTGATATGGAAGTGGAAGTGGAAGTGGAAAGCACATATGGAAGTGGAAAGCACACGGGTTGTGTAATTGATTTCAGTAGGGGTGGAATTTCACTCAAGTAACTTAAGCCGCAAGAATTTAGTAGACTTATTTCCTTGAGGTGAGATAGGAGGAGTCTCGAAGTGCAGTGTGGAGCATTCCGTTTTCATTGCTTAAGTGGAATTCAATGAACCATGGATCAGACCAAACATTTAGTTCTATATATTCCCATTTATACATCAAAGCCTGGGATTATCCATGCAGTATAATTTTCCACTCAGAAACACACGACTGTATTACACCACCTGCTAATTGAAAAAATTTTGTGTGGTTACCTTCATTCTACATATAAAAACAAAAATACACAAAATGTAGTTAGTAAATTGAAAAAATTATTTTTGATGATGAATATATTTATTTGGTGTTTGATGCTTGCTAATGGATATATTCATGTTGCCCCTTTGGGATAGCTTAGAAATTCTGACCGTTTGTTGCTTGCATGTAATAAGTGTGTCCCACATTGTATACTGTGTAACAATCCAATAAACCTCTTAGTCTAATACTATGCAAGACTAATAAATAATTTTCTATGTTTATACTTAGAATAAAATAAAATATATTATTATATAAAAAGAAGTATTTTTATGTATTCTATTAATTTTTAAACATTGAGAATATAATTTGTATCTTTTTACTAATAAGCCTGCATTCCAACCCTGTACCTTTGTTTCAGTATCTTTCATTTGAAGAAAACAAGATTAAGGTAGGAATTCCAGTGTTGCAGGTAGGAATTCCAGTGCACAGGCTTACCTGCTGTTCTGCTGGGCTGCAGCACCTGGAAGATGTGCTGTGTAGGACACTCATAAACTCTACATAATGATTATATGAAGCTATTAAAATGATTAATGCACATGACAGAAAAATTCAGGTTTTATAAAAAAGATCTCAAACCCACAACTTAAAATACGCTTTAAGCTTTGCATTGTGGTGTAATGAAAAAGTGAGATTTATTTTTCATTAGTTTGTTTTGCACTGGTATTGCTTCAAAAGAAACTTGTTGCCTTTACAAAGCTATGCTAAACTAAACAGACAAATGAAAAATAAATAGAAGCCATCTGGACCTAGTCATCTAACTTTGCTGGGTGATTGTCTTTTAAATCAGGCTTCACTGGATCACTATAAAAACATAGAGTGCACTATTAGCTCTCCACACCACTCAGTGGTGCTTGGAAAAGCCCAGCCTGTGTTCCCAATGGTTGGAGGCACACATGGGCTAAAAGAGCTGAGGTTGGGATCTCTTCCAGGGCATGTTCCTAGAAAATTAGGCCTGTGGCAGAAAGATGTTTGTACATCACTCTGAGTCACAAAATCCAAAAAGTGCACACGCAGGAGTTTGTAGCCTCGTGGCTGGTTGACCACTTTTTACATCCAGGGCTGAGATGAGTAATTCTGACAGGAGGAATATTGCCAGGGTCCCATTTCGAGAGATCACAAAATTTCCATCTGAAATTCACATGCAATTGTCACGGGGGGGGGAAACTTATGCTATGAATATTTCATTATCAAAGTGAGAAAGCATTTTCCCCTCAAGCAGATTTTGTAAGTAAGCACTTTTCATCTCTAGCCTTCACAGCAAAATCCCAGGTTGAATTACATGCTCCCTGAAATATGTTGAAGGAATTTCCCTCTGCTCACCACAGAGTCATTTTCTGTGGTAGAGCATGGAAAGAAGGATAGAGAAAGAAAAATCAAAGACAATTAGAAGAGGAAAAATGAATAAAATATCACTAAGAAAATTCCTGCTGTGATGCGTCAGGGAAATCAAGGAGAAAATCAGTGCCTCAAAGACCTCTTTTTCAGCCTAAATTCTTCCTTATGAAGAAAATAGATAGCCAGTAACTCATGGATTAGAAGTAAATGATTTTGAATATAACATGTACATATAAAAAAACCCAACTTATTTCACCGTTCATACCTGAAGAGTTCAAAACACTTTCTTACAATTATTCCTCTCTCTTGTACTTTCACAAATGCAATAGGTAATATTAAAAATGCCAATGGACCATTGTCAGATGATAGACTGAAAACAATATTTGGCCAGTTGTACACTTGTCTACCTATTTTACACACAATTGTATGAGTGCTGTCAGTGCACATATGTCCCGAAACTTTTAACAGACTGCATTGCACAGGATTTTAAAGGGATTTTTAAAATGGACCAAGCCTAAATTTTCCATATAGTTTACTCTTTGAGGCAGTCTTGGATACAGTAGATTTGCTCTAACCACTGAAGGGTGCATCAGTTTTTTCATTTAGACATCAAAACTGTGAATAACTCATATCAACCTCTTTTCCCTTCTAGACAGAGGCTTTTTCAATAATCATAAGCCAATACTTTTTTCTAAGTTTCATATGGCTTCTTAAATGTAGGCTTAAGAAAATGTTTGTGTAACTTTGAAATGTAAAGTTACTGTATGAGGTGTGGAGGAAACAGTCTTAAATTATAGGGGTTCTTTATCTAGAAGATATGTGCTCTGAAATAAAACTTACAGTGCATAAGTAATGTAATAACCCATTGTTTTGTAATTATCTGTTTATTTTTTAATCTACTCTTTTTTAAGTTCAGTGCTCATCATTTAGGCTTTTTTTTATTTATAAACCCTTTCAAGTCTTAACATTAAATACTAACAATAGAGTCAAACTGAGCAGAGAAGTTGCACTTGAAAAAATAAAAATGAGGGTGGCTATTACCATGAAAGACATTTCAAGGAAAAAAAAAATTTAGGAGGTGTAGCCTCCTCTGGGAATGTCCCCCATAGATTTCGGTATGCAACATGCATGGGAGAAATGGGAACTAACAGTGCTTCCTTCTCTAATTTGCAAGTCATCATAAGGCTATTGGGAGCTGCCAGTTTTTGGAACATCCCTGGTATAATTACAGTAACCTCATCTGGTGAAATTTGAATGTAAATTACTTCTTCACTTAATAAGAGGATTTAATGGAAGTTGTTCTCAGTCATTATGACAGATTTCTTAGGGAAGGTTTGATTTTATATAAATTTTAAATAGTTCTTGGGTTTAAAAAAAAAGTCTGTTGAAAAGGAATTTTACATCTCAGTGATTTTTAAGAATGAACTTCAAAGAAAGCAGGAAATATAAGTATTCTTGCTCTCACTGCAGCTGTAAATGGTTGGGATCTTTAGTCATGGTAAATGAGAACAGGCATGGGGATTTATGAATTAAAGTACCAGCCAGCCAATTAGCTCTAGAAATAACATCCTTCCCCTCAGGATGGAGTCATCTCTTCCCAGTTATAGAAGCTCAAATGTCAAATATGTAGTAAATGTAATGAGAAAATCTCAAAAAAACTCTTTGCCTTATTTTAAACAGAAACAGTTAGGTTTTTGGTTTTGGTTTTGTGGGTTTTTTTAAAGTAATTGTGTTTTTTGATCACCCAGCCCAATTTTCTGCATCCTCTGACATTGTCAGAGGTGGCAAGAGGGGAAGGGACCAAAGCACTTTTCAAAATGAGTAAAGAACACTATAACGATTGGCTACTACTTTTCTTCTCCCATCACTGAATTTTTAGATGCCTTTTTATAACACTTTATTACTGAATACATTTAGTGATACTTATTTTCCCTTAAGCCTCGAGGTGAGGGAAGACAAGAGAGAAAACTATAACAGAATTTTCTCTAGCTAAACACTTTTAGCCTTACAGAAAATATAACATTTTTATTCGTTTATTTTTATTTCCTTTAATTTTATTTATTTCTGAGCTGAACAAAACTGTTAATAACTTCTTTCACAGATTATTTTTATCAAACTAACTTTCTTTTTGCTAGAAGATACTTAAATATTCTTTATATAGAATTTTCTGCCCTTATTTTGCGAAATGTTGCAAAAAAAAGGGAAGACATATAAGAAGCAATTTGTTATTAAACTGACTTCTTAACAGTTGGTCACAAAGACCTCTTGGCATCTTGAGGAAGGCTTATGTGTTCAATTTTTTATTCCATATCTCCACCCCCTTTCTCCCCAGTCTGTATCAGTTGGTCTAATAAGTTGTATGAATATACCCTATGATCCTTATGTCTCTTATACCTTTGGATTATCAAAGCCAAATCATTACAACTCTTCTAAAAAATACAGTATTTTAAAATGTTTTAACAATTCCAAAATGCTTCTTTATTACAAAAAGAAACATGCTGAATGGAAAAATGTGCTCTGGTGAAAAGACTGGTGATGTTATCATTAAAATCTTACTGAAGAAAAAAAAAGCACATTTAATTACAAAACCTCCAAAGTAAAAACAGCTTGCTGAAAAATCAACACAAAGATAATAAGCTATAACTGGAGTCTGACACTAGATGATTTTCAGCTACAAATAAGATGCAAATGTTTAACAGTAAGAGTAATTAACCATTGGAATAAGTGACATTAAAATGAAGACAGGATGTTTCCTAAGAGTTAACATTTACTTTAGCCATATTTATGGAACTGGAAGCAGGAATTAATTCAGGGAAGTGCATCCATTAGATGCCATGGATGAATCAGCAACATCTCAGAAACAGCAGCATCAATCTTCCCATGAAACTATCATGTAGTACTTTGTCTATTACAAGCAGATCCTTGACTTCTGGCATTAATATGCCTTGCTCTGTATTGTAAAATGTCCTGAAACTAAGCTGGTAATAACCTAAGAAATTCAGATGGACTCTGAATCAGACCATCTTCAGCATACTTTCTACTAACTAGGAACATTAATGAAAAACAGGTTTGTTAGGCTTATTAGCATCAGGTGGTGTCTGTATTAACAAATATCTCTTATTTAAGGGTAGCTGGCTGCCCCAGAATGAAGCATTAGTAATGCCATAGCAAAAAAACCCCAAACCAAACAAACTAGAAAAACAAATTCAAAAAGGAGAAACAGAGAAAAATCAATCCTGCTTACACTGTCACAAGCGTAGACCAAAAGTATGTGCCTGTATCATTTAATATAAATTTTTGGGAGCCATTGATGTTGGTTTTATTTTCCCTTCATGTACCAGAGCTGAGGCAGATCTATGTCTTGAGTGCAGCAACAAGGAGTTTTCTAGGTGGTCAGTTGTAAGATAAGCTATTATTTCCCTTCTGAGCTCTCCCTTCAAATTCATCCTGTCAGATGTTTGAGGCCAACCCAAATACTGCAACTCTTTATTGCAGCACAGTGACAGCTATCAGGTTTTTAGAAATAAAAGATATGGTATCGCAGATGCAACTAGTGAGAGTTGAAGCTGGTGAGACACGACGTTTGCAAATAGACATACACCTCTGTTATTCATGCTCCCTTGTCACCCCTGGAGGTTTCCTATGACATATTGCATTGTCTCATTTACTGCAAAGAAATCACCAACATCTTCAAAGTACAGTCATACAGCAAATGATATAATAATTTAGTGTGCTAATCTCAGTGTAACCAGATTCCTTTAAAATGATACTTCTGTTCAGAGTAAGACATTCTTATCTCAGTCATAGAAGCCTGGTTCCATGGATGAGCTTAAATAAGTTACTTTTTTTATAAGTTGGGATGGGAAGTTTTGGTAAAATGGAATTTGTTTAAACTACTTTAAAAAAGTAGTACTTAAGTCAAAAAATCGTGCAAAGCATATGAGTAATGGTTTTATTTTTTTTTCTCCGATGTAAACTTCTACATATCTGTGCAGAAACACAGGATGAATCAAATGCCAGTCAAAACAAATAATATAAAACAGACTGTGTCCCTTTTTCAGACATCTTTGTCCAAGACCAGTGGCTTCCATGTAAAATGAGAATTTAATGTGCTGACAAAAACATGACACAAGCTGGTAGTCTCAACCCTGAAACCAAGAGGTCAGCTGAGTCAGGAGCTGCCCTTTCATTTACCATCAGGGAAAATCATCCTCGGGACATGTCACTGCTTCTGCTGGCCACTGTCATGGGAATCTGTAAAGCAAGGCTCCGTTTTCTGCAAATGAGAAGGTGTGAAACTATCCACCTAATTACCATTATTTTTATTTTTTGACAATGTAAAAGGCATTTAGATACAAAAAGTCTGAAGCAACACCTTCAAATTCCTTTCAGAGGGATTATTTTATATTCAGATACATCATCAATGTTGTTAATTTGGAAATAAAATGACTTTAAGACTTTAGCAGCAATATTGATGCTTGGTTTTTTTCCTTTTTGTAATCAGACCACAGAATCACAACTACAGCAATATGTGCAACTAAACAAGATTATGTTTGTAATTTCTAAAATTATTGATATGTCTGAGCTCCCTTTAGTATGATACTTAAAACTTTCATTCACATTATTTCATTACATGTAATGGAGGAAAACCAGAAACAGGAACAAACAGTAGATTTTTATTCTCCTTTTTTTTTTAAACAAGACTTTATCATGATAGTCACTTTATTTTAACATCATCTTCTGACTTGAGATCATTGTGCTAACATTACAGAGAAGTGCCTTGTGAAGGAACAATTACCCTGACTAAATGGATTTCTAAGCAGATTCAAAGAGAAAGATATCAACAAGCAACAAAATGTACATGAGTAAAACTAAATCAAATAAGGATTTGAAGACGCTAAATGATCCTCAAATAATGCAGTATTTTAACTGCTTAATTAAAAAATGGTTTTCATGTTCAAGAGACTGTGTTATATTGTAGTACAGCCATGAGATGTTCAAAATTGGCTGATGGAGTTCCTCTATGCTTGGCTTCTCCACTTGTAATATAAATAATCAAAGGAGAGGCAAATATAACAGCAAAAGAATTTGAGTTATGGCCCATGTGCTATCACCCTGAGGATAAATCTAGGAAGAAGTGGGGACCTTGTCTCACAGCACTCCTTGGAGGGATGTGGCTGTCCACAGACGTGGCTTCACACAACTCAATGGCAGCAAGGCTTGTCGATTGTGATGCCTCATGGAGCAGCAGGGACCAAATCTCATTGCACTTCAGCAAGCAAGGTCTGTGACGGGATCTAATGTTGCCTTGGAAAGGCTGACCTGGAACAGAGATTAGACAGAGCAAAGAGAATAAAGTAGGTATTTATTAAAAGGCCTTAAAGGATACACCTTCGGCAGTACAAGAGCCTGGCCAGGGCTACACCCAAGGTAGACTTAAAATGGTCACAAAATGCACAACTGGTCACGAGGTCTCATACTTTTATAAGTTTCGGTCCATTTGTATATTGGGGTTAATTGTCCAATTAATACTTCAGATTATGAAGTCCCATCCTTCTTGTTTTCTCTCTTCAGAACACCGTTGTTTATGTTTTTGGGCCTGAAAAGTTGTAATGGTTTTCCTTGGTCTCCAGCAGGAAAAGGATTTGTTTTATCAACCCGCTCTGTGGAGAGAGCTGACTGACACTTAATATGAGGCTCAGAATTACACCCCTAGGCAGCACAAAATCTGAAAAACATGAAAGTTAAAACTTTAAGCATCAGTAAGACCTACTGAGTTTCATACTGTCATACAGTGATTTGGGTTAGAAGGGATCTTAAAGACCATCTCCTTCCAACTCCCTTGCCACAGGCAAGAACACCTTTCACTATACCAGGTTGCTCAGAGCCCCATCCAGCCTGGCCTTGAACACTTCAGGGATGGGACGTCCACAGCTTCTCTGGACAGCCAATTCCAGGGTCTCACCTCCCTCACAGTAAAGAATATCTTCCTAATATCTATTCTAAAGCTACCCTCTGTCATTTCAAAAACATTCCCTCTTGCTCTTGTAAACAGTTCCTCTCCCAGTTTTTTGTAGGCCCCTTTTGGGTACTGAAAGGCCACAATAAGGTTACTTTGGAACCTCCTGTTCTCTAGTTGGTGCTTAGTTCTTTCTCCTGATGAAATGAAATGCCCAACATTATCAACTTTAATGTAATATGCAATGTTTCAAAGCTTTAAAACTTGATTGTATGTATTTTAATATTTAGCAAGTACTTGTAAAAGTGTCATACTGCTGAAGTTTCTTTCAGGTGTTCTAGGACCAGTGTTACCACTGCACAAGCCATTTCACTTGTTTCCCTAGAAATTTGTGTTTTTACTGATGGAGAAAACTTTACTTTTAACACTATCACATTTTTCAGTATATATATTAACATAATATTTATTACTTTAAAGAGGTAAAGGAGAAGAATTCCTTGGTAGGAGCTTCTATATCCAGTTTATGAATTTTCATCAGACTAGCCCAAGGTGGACAATCCAATTGTACTGATCATAGATTCAACACCAAATCCTACTTTCCTCCAGCATATGAGAAGCCCTGCTGTCCAAAATGAGACAAACTTGGGCTCTACACGTACCAGCTTAGGTTGATGAGGGAATTATGCTTTTGCAGGTTAGTGGCTGTAATGTTGAGAAGATAAAATACTGATATGCTAATTTAACGAGTCTTGTTGCTTCTCTCAGGCCTGTCATTTCCCAAATCAGAGAGATGTAGACTCCATTTTAGTGAAAAGGAGGGCTGGGTGGTCGGCCTGAGAAAGATTTGCATAGAAATTTGGTCTAGTAGCATTGTAACACTTTAGGGAGCAGAGGATGTAGAGTTTGTGACAATAGGCTGCTCAGTTTTATAATTTCTTTTGTTCTGGGACTGTGGGCCATCTAGCACATAGTCTAGACTATAAACATAAGTATAGCCACATCAGGCTTGTGCCTAGAGCTGGTAGGCCTCTTGAAAAAAAATGTCCAGGTGACAAATAAGGAATTGGGAATTTAATCTCCAATACTGAATAATGAATTTATCTGATTTATCCGATCTTGTTTTGACTCACCAGCTACTGTAAGAGAGGAAGGTTACTGGCTCCACAGCCAGCTCTGTCATGAGATTTTTTGTTGGAGATTTTCTTGAAAGACTGCTGAATTTCACTGAGGTCACAAAAAATTGGCAAACCACGTAGCATCTGTGTGATCTTGGCCCAGATTTAGCAGAGAAGAGAATGTCAAGAGCCCCTCCACAGCCACTGACCTCACTGCAAGTTTAAAACCTGATTTGTTATTAGAATTGATGGAATGAAAGTCATGCTGTACCCTGAAGGATAGGCAAGAAATTCTCAAACTGAAGTAACATAAGAGATTAATGCAGCTGACTTAAAGCAGGGCTAGGCTTTTGCATATGCTGTTAATTTACACAAAACAGCTGTTTTTTAGTCATAATCAAGAAGTGTTAGGATGCATTTATAAAATTAGAAAACTTCAGAAGCAAACACTCAAAACACCAATTATTCAATCACTATGAAACTGTGTTTGTTCCCAAGAGAGAATATTTTGTTTGACATGCCAGCTCAAGGCTTCTGTGTGCTTGACTATGTTGATCCTTGAGAAATTACATACATTAGAAGTTTGAATAACATACAACAGATTAGCTAGAAATTGGAAAGCATTGTCTGAAAATGAATTTCAGACTACAAAAGGCTGAGTGATGTTGGCAGGCATCCTTGAATCTGACAACTGATGCACAGAGGGCATGAACAATACACATTTATTTCCAGGGGGAAATTCTCAAAGGAAGTTCTCTAAGAAAGTGTAACAGAAAGTACAATAGTGACAAAGTAGTAACTACATCTTGTTATCAGCGTGAAAACCAGAAGAGAATTAACTAGAGTCTGTTCTCATTGTTTATGTCACAGTGGCTTATAGACACTCTTGTCGATGCACATCCACAGTGTGTATGGCACTGCACAGACACAATGTTGTGTGTGGCTGTGTGAAGGAAGGAAGGAGGGAGAGAGTTTGCTCACGACCTCAGCAGCACTCAGCCTCTTGCAAGTGCAAGATTTGACTAAGATTTTTTTTTTTACGTGAAGTGCCATGTTTAAATCAGTGTGCTCTTTCATAACTGAGCACGAATACCAAAATTTTACTCTAAAATATTTTCAGTTGTCTATTCAAAATTAGTTCTGAGTATTGAAGCTACATTTTTGCAGCTGTCATGTGAGCTTAACGGGGTTTAATGAGAGAGAAGAAAGATGGGGATGATGGAGGAATGGGATAGATCTTTGTTTACTACATCCCAAAATTATTGCAAACATCTTCCTCTGCAAACCTTATTCCTTCACTTAACCCTCTCGTATTAGCAACCAATCCTCTGAGACAAGATGACTTCTGTAAGATATTTTAAAAGATATGTTTGAAATGTAGAACCATTTAATGTCTCAAATTCCATGAAAGACCACTGACCTCTTGAAAGATATTTTCCTGCCTTACTGATCTCAGGTTTTGGTGGAGTCATAGAATGAATATGAGTTTAAATTATATTTTAAATTCAGCAAATTGTTGAGTCTACAAAGGTAATGATGTTCTAAATTTTAACTACTTTAACTCCATATTGTAAAATCCTTTCTTCCAGCCAGTCTCAGGGGACCTTCCCAAATTAACATCTGCATTGCTTGACATCACTCCATTCAGTTTCTTTTGTGAAGTGTTTCCTCCTAATCAAATGGCACTCACATGGATGTGCAGTAAACCATTTTCCCACCTCATTCCACTACAAAATATAGACAACCACTATATAAGAATTCTTAAACAGATTAATTCAATAGACTCTTATTAGCCACATGAAAAGTTTTCAATAAATTCAAGGAGAAACATTTGCTGAAACCAGAGGATAAAAAAATTAATATTTTAACATTAATAATAAGGCATTGATAGGTGTTTGCTATTTTGAAATATCTTACATATGCATATACATTAGAAGAACTAGTAATCTGTGCTCTTCAGTGACTTTCGGTATTTGATTTTTCCAAGGAAAAAATAGTTACCATGATAATTCATTGCCCTGTGCTTAACCCATACATAGAGTAGGTTCAATAATAATGTCAAGGGGTGATAATAAAAATAAAAAGGAAAAGTTGTTGACTTGTACATCTTAGTCTTACTTAAATATTGTTGCACTTGCTAAACCTAAGATGACAATTCTCAAAAGTTTCATTTTATTCTGTCAGTCCTTACTCTATTAAGATTTTGTCCTTTCAACTCATTTGTGACTCACTTCTGCTTTTCACTAGACCTCTTCTCTGGAGCTGAGCAGCACCCGCTGAGGAGGAGATGGGTGGAACATCCCAACTGCCAGAGAAATCATTGGATGGGGTGAGACGTGTGTAAGAAATTCAACCTATGAATTCCACCCTTTCGTACTCATGTGTTAGCTTGCTGTCTCCTTCTGAAACAGACATCCACCATCCAGTCCTTTTGCTGAAGCTTTCTCTTAAGTAATGAAGATCTGGGAAACAAATGGTGCAGGAACAATGTGGAGCAAATCCCTGTAACTCCAGCCCCATCAGAGGGAGCAGGTTCTGGCTCTCATACCAAAACCCAAGTGTTGTCTATCATGAGGGAGCCTCAAGTAGATCCCTCCCTGTGCCCAAGCACTCAGCCACGGGGCTGAATTCTACATGTCCTTTTCTTAAAGCTCACGTTTTCATGGACACCAAAATAGATCTGATATTGGCATTTTTCATAATGCAAACCATCAGCAGTGGTATTTCTTCTTAAGGATTCAGTCACTATCATTCCTTTTGGAAGTGTGACTAATAGGCAATAGACATCAATGTGAATTAACTTGAAATTAAAGCAGCTCTCAAGTGGGGCTCCAGAAGTGTTCGTTACAGATACAGCAGTATTAAGACATTAAGGCAAGTCATCCATTGTTTTAAAGCAATGTGACATTCCATCCACTCTGCTTATTACGTCACCTGGTGTTGTTTCAACATGGAACTTAACAGAACCTTAAAAAAAGGAGAAAATAGGCTATTTCCAATACTAATTTCTCTGGTTTTCAGAATTTATCTTAGAGATATTTTTCATGTAATGAGATATTTATTCACTGCATCAAGATCACTGATACAATCAAACAAAAAACTGGGGACAAGATCCCTTTTTTCTGAATAGACATCATTCCAGCAGCTTGGACTGCAGGAATTACATCTTCAAAGTTCTCTGTATGTCCTCACATTACACTCTGGTATGTTTTACAGTGACACTGGGATGGATTTTATTACCTTTTTGGGTGAAGTATCATTTGCTTAAGTCTTTCTAGAATTTAAACAGAACAATTTCAGAGAAATTCATACAGTATATTGCAACCAAATAATAAGATTTTATGATACTATAATATTTTATATCATATAACAAATAGCTATATTGTCAAAAGCACAGCATGTACATTTGGGGTTAAATTCTCAAAAGAGCTCAATTGACCCTTTGTATGCACAGATTACTCTTTCTTTTTTACTCTCCCTCCTTTTTCAAACAGGCTTTAAAACCCTGGTTCTTGGTACTGTGTTTTTGATATATATTTGGCATATAGAATACTTAAGGGCATAATACTGAGTAACAAATACATTTGGACTTGACAATTGTGAATAAGATGAACTTGGGGAAACAGCAGAGTTATGTTTAGCTATTTATTTTTAAGTAGGAAATAATACAAATTCTAAGACTGAAGTTGAAGGTGTGAATATGGGGCAGGACATAAGATAGGACAGAATGAGTTAAGTTATAAAACATCCATTTTTTTCCCTGGATAGAATGATATTTCAAAGCTAGTTGTGTGTCTATATCACATCATTTGTTTCATATGAATTAAGCAAAGAATCTAAGTGGAAGCAGTCATGAAAACTGCTCTGTAATTACCATAGAAAGGTACTGCCTGCCTATTTGCATTAAAGGGACAAAAATCTTTTGCATATCTGATAAATTAGCTTCATTGTTAAATCCAACTTTGAGGTTGTTCCTTTTCCCCCTTTAAATTTTATGTTACTACAAATTATGCTTCAGTGGAACTCTTTCAACTACTTTTGGTATTGGCAAATGGCCATTTGAAATCAGAGGAGCTGGAAAGAGATTGGCATCCATTCACAGGCAGGTCCAATCTTCTAGAAATACAAACCCTTAGAATTCAGAATAAAATATGACAGTGTCTCCCATAGGATAAGTTTCAAGGAACTATTTAACATAATTTAGAAATATTTCATGTGGATGTCCAAACTAAAATATTGAAGATACACATTTGTCCAGTATATAGATAGGTGATATTAAACTTAATACTTTTTAAAATCATGCTTGTCATAATGAAATTAATAAAAAAAGATTACCTTAAAGTCTGTATCAGTTTTTTAAACTTTCTTTTAACACTTATTCTAGGACATAATTATGAAAAATAAGTATAGGTTTTTTCTCAACAAAAAAGGAAGCACTGTGAGTCAGAAGTTCTGGCTCTGGCCCCAGATACATCCTGTGATTAATTGCTCTGAATGCATTCTCTGTGTATCAAGGTTCTTTTTCTCTAAAATGGGAATAGTTACCTAACTGAATAGTTCAGGTTTTGGATAGCAGTTCGAATTGTTAGTAAGTAGAAGCTGAGGGAATACCTTGGCACATTCCCTGAGCATTGTTTGTGAATTTATAAAGCTAAAATAATGCATTTTTTAAATAATGAGAAATGATTGTTGTTAAAATAATTATGTCATTCATATTTACTCTTAAGGCATTTTAGTATACACTAGGAGAGAAAAAGTTGCCAGTTCCCTGCAAACAGAAATGTTAATTTCCTGAGCATGCCTCGCAAATACATATATTTTACATTCAGGTTATGGTCCAGAGCACACTTTTCTGAAAGATTTTCTTTAACAGCTTTTCATCTGCTCAAGCCATCACTACCCAACAGGTACCCTTGGACCTTCCCCTCTCACACACACCCCATGGAGGAGTGCAACATGCAGGTGGCTGCACACTAAACTCCAGCCAGGAGGAGATTTGTCTGAAGAGAGATGTTTTGCTGGGTTTCATTTCACACAGCTTCCTGATCCAATGGGAATTCCACCTCTTGTGCCCACACATTTTGGAAGGTAGCATGGACACGGAATGAGCACTATTATGTGCTGGAATACAAAATACTGCCACAAAAATGTAGCCCTAGCAAATGCCATTTATGAAACATTCAATCACTGGAACTTACGAAGCAAGACAGATATAAATGCTAAAGTAAAACCTTACCTAGAGGCTGTGGCAAGCCTGGGGCAATTGGCATGCAAGGAGAAGTACTGAAAGGGACTTATGAAAAAGAGGGAGAATGTTTTTTTCACAGGTAGACCGTGACAGGGCAAGGGGGAACAGTTTTAAACTAAAAGAGGAGAGGTTTAGATTAGATGTAGGAAGAAGTTCTTTACTCAGAGGGTGATGAGGCACTGGCACACGTTGCCCAGAGAAGGCATGGAGGCCCCATCCCTGGAAGTGTTCAAGGTCGGTCTGGATGGGTCTTTGAGCAACCTGGGATAGTGAAAAGTTGTCCCCACCCATGGCAGGAGGGTTGGAACTGAATGGGCTTTAAGGTCCCTTCCAACCCATTCTACGATTCTGTGAAGAAGAAGGACCATGTGAAAGAGGAAAAGGGCAATCACAATTTCCTGCATTTGCATGGTGTCCTGTCAGCTTTATGGGAGTTGTGCCTGCTGTGAGCACTTTTCACACATTAATATTGCAGCCGTGGAATTAGGATCACGGGCACAGAAACTTGTACATTTTGTCACATCTTAAATGCTGTGGCATAAACTGATGACGTCTGGAGTAGTGTATTTCTTCTAATGTCCAGTGTTGGGTGTAGAAAAGAATATAAGATCTGGTATTAGCTATTATTTGAACACAAGACTTTTTTTTGTGGATATTGAATTAAGTTTCAAGTGGGAAATAGAGATTTTTGTAACTAAGAGAGAATTTGATTGAAAGTATAGGATGTGTATAAAGGTCATCAGAGAAAAATGAGACAACTGTAGATTATGTATTATTTATGGATATAGAGAGGAATAAATATTCATAATTCAAGGAAAACAGATAACATGGGGCTAAGTTATTGAGTGTTGTCTACTAAGAAAAAGAAGAAGTCCTTTTAAAATGAAGAGAGATTATTCCTTCCCGTATGTGTAAAGACAGTTAGAAAAGTGTGATTTGTTGACTGTGACTCATCCTTTCAACACTTGACGGATATGAATCAGATGATCTTCCCCTGGGAGCATATGCTGAAAACAAACTGAAGTTTCTGATTGTTTAGAACTCTTCAAAGATAGTTCTTGCAGTCAACAGGATCATCTTCATTTAGTGCTCATTTTTGTGGCTTTTTCCTTTTTCTATCAGCCAGAGTCAAGGAGTATTATTCCCTGATAATGGCTTTTTTCTCCAGTACAGATTGAACAAGGTACTTAAACAGATTATGTAATGGACCAGAGAATAGGAGACATGGAAGGGGAAGGACTCCAGCTGGGTGTGTTGATGGTTGATTGACACCACTGTGCCATAAGAGGAACATCTGGAGGCACCAAGTCTGAGTGGAAACACTTGAGCAAACCAGTAAATTGCCCTGTGAAAATTTCTGATCTTCAATTCATGGACAAGTAACGCACTGAGAAGGTCTCCCTGGAAACCTGTTTTAATTTTTATGAAATGTTCTCCATCCACCTAATGGACAATGACAAAGTTGATTTGTAACCACTCCTGTTCCTCTGAGGCATTTAACTGACCTTGGAAAGAGGTCAAAGAGTCAAAGCAAGGAAGCTGCCAGTAATGAAAAAAAATATTCCTTTATTCCTGCAGTTACTGTTTTGTCTATTACACTTTCTGAAAGTCAGCCTACCGCAGTTGATAAGTCTGATTAAAAATCAACCACAGCAAATTTGATACTCAGGTTGGGATCTCCCATAGCAGTAAAGAATGCAACTGTGGGACTAAGAATCCATGAGAGGAACAATATACCTTCAATAGGTAGAACAGCACTCCCAAGCACTTCCACAGAGTTACTCACATCCATGTGGCTCTGGATATACATAACTTGCACTGGAGGAACTAAATCCCAACTGTCCTATGAACTGCAAAAGGCTTTCCAGCTCCATCAGTGACATTTTATATTCTCTTGGTCATAGAAGACAAAGTGTTCTTCTGCCTTAGTTCTCCTAATTTAAAAATGAAGATGTCCAGACACTGAAGCACAGCCTTAACAGATTTTATTACTACGAATGAATCCAAAACAGTAAAGTACTGACATTTTTCTCAGAAGGTTGGGGGGAAATTTGAAAGCAGTAATCCTAACCCAAACCTAAGAGAAATATGGAGGGCTAATGGAATGGGATTTTTCCATGAAATGTGGCCAGGGAAATGAAGAAACCCTGTTTGTACTCACCTCTGCCAAGGCATACTATGTAGGACATGGCCTCCACAGCATTTGGGTATGCTTCAGTTCCCATGGAGGTTTGCTCAGCCTGTGCTTGCTGATGTGGATGCTGCACAATCTAATCTTGGCTACAGTTTGGCAAAGTGACAGGTGCCAAATGATCTCTCTTGTCTGAGTGTCTGAAAGGAGAATACAGGAGGGAGAAGAATTAAGATCTATACAGCCCTTTCTGGAATAGGATGCAAAGAAGAGAGGACTCTTTTGCCTAATTTCACAGAGAAAATATACCTAACTGAGATGTTCTGGACTGTATCGTCAGCTCTGAAAGGTACAGAAGTATCTCTCTTACTTGAGATGTTTTAAATTGAATGGAACAAAATATCAAAAAAGATGCTCTGGGAAGTAGATTTCTTCAAGCAGGAAGATGTAAAAATGTCAGAGTTCTTTAGTAATTTTGATGAAAAAAAAGGAGATATACGTAAACTATAACAACAAAGGGCAAAAATGCTGGTTAATGAATTATTCTTGCAAAATTACCAGGGATTTTCTGCAGCTTTTCAGAAGTGAGAAAACACATCATTAGTTATTCATCTTTGACAATTCATGCTAGTACAAATCCCAGACCCTCACTTTGTTAGCCCTATCTCCCTTCCTTTTTGACTGATGACAGCAGTGCCGCAGCATGTTGCTAGAAGGTGATGAGATCTTGCAGGAAGCCAAGAAACAGAGTACCATAAAAGATGGGGAAACATATAAATAATTTACAGACAAAATAATGCTGAAGAGATTTCTTAAATTAAGATTCAGGAAACTCAAAGGCAACAATTTAAAATAAAAATATAAAATATTAAATGACTGGTTTCCTCTGCCTTTCAGATCCTTTTGTCCTTTCTACATTGCCTTTTGCTCCCTCCCACTGTAACAGTAGCTTATTACTAGGGTGAGGGAATCAAGTTTATTTCTGCTTTGTGCATAAGTAACTGATTAACCTCTCATTTTAGTAGTTGTAAAAGTTGGCATCTCTACTGCCAAGCAACACTGGACAAGAACAGTAACTTTATTTCTTATGTACCAAACGAGGATCAGCTCACAGGTAGTCTCTGTTGATGTTTCATTGAAATACTAAATTAGTTTCCATTACTTCAGGACCTCAATCACCATTGTTTACATGTGAAGACCATTTGAACAACTGAATCTAGCCCTCTTCCATAAGCTTTAGCTTAGTCATTTTGTTGCAAACTAGTCTGGTGAAAGGTATCCCTGCCCAAGGCAGGAGGTTGGAGCTAGATGATCTTTAGGGTCTCTTCCAACCCAGCCCTTTCTATGATTCTACAATTCTTATTTTATTTTGAATTATAGGAGCACAAATAATTAAACATGAGCATGGCTGATGAAAATTGAAGCAAGTCCAACATACAAGAGAGGAAACCTACATTGTCCCCTATTCAGTCCCCTTGGAAAGTGAGAAAATTCCTGCACCTCTGCTACCACTTCTTTTGCTAAATGAGCAAGTAAAATAGTTTCTAAAGGGTCTTTCTCAAGGCAATGGATAGGTTTGCTGTAGAGTAAAAGGTTCCGTTCAAAAACATTTTGGCAGATAGCACAGTTAAGAGAGTGAAGCAGGAGAGCCCATGCAACTACTGATACTCTGGAGTGCAGTGTCAAACACCATGAGTGCAATGGTTATGTTCAACAATGCAGTTTAAAAGATATACCAATGGACTGCAATTTCAGCTTCTGTCATGAGAGGTTAGGGAGCACACACTGGATCCAGAATCAGATGGAGACACACTATCAAAGATGGAAATGGTACTGGAGTAACGTTATATTGTACTTGTTTAGAAGGAGATTCAAGCAAGAGATGTGAAGTGTATTTTTAAAAATGATGTTTAATAAAGTAAACCCATAACATTTGAGGACATACAATCACAAGCAGCTTTCCAGAGGTCAAGAAGTTAGTTTACATAACTCAACCCATGTCTACACTGCCCAACAAAGGTGAATTCTTAGCTGGAGTCAGTTGAGTAAACATCCTGGCAAAGACAAGGCAGCCTAAAATTTCCCTGTGAATCATCGAGCAGAAGTGAAGTTTCTCATGATGTGAGCTTTTGACTCAACCTGGTAAATCATACAAAAATTACATCGTGCTTCATTGTTCATACGTTGTCTACCTGATGTTAAAACCCATAACTTCTCAAAAAGTGAAGATAGAACTCCCTGTGGAAGGCAAAAAGTAGCTTTTGCATGGATCTAGGTAAGTATTAATCAGTCTCATTTTTAAAATCTGGAGATTAAACCATAAATTCTTAACCAGATGTGAATGCCCACACAAATATGTAAGTTTTATTTAAGTCTAGCTTTGGAAAAATCTAGGCTTTACTTTCAGTTTTGCTGTCAGTTCAGTGTGGAATTAATAAGCAGATTAATGAGATAATCAAGTAATTACAGCTTGATGGTTCATTAGAGTTTAAGGTGCCCCATATCTACCAAATGCTAGTAAAGCCATTTCTTCAAGTGTAAAGTAGCAAAAAAACATGGGGAAACATCGTACATTTGCAAAGTATAGAGACAGAAGGTTCTTACTATGAAGGGCTTTGAGGGGAAACCATGTGAGGAGTGGCTGAGGGCACTGGGTCTGTTCAGCCTGGAGAAGAGGAGTCTGAGGGGAGACCTCATGGCAGTCTGCTGCTTTCTCATGTGGGGAAGAGGAGGGGCAGGCACTGATCTCTGCTCTCTGGTGTCCAGTGACAGGATGCGAGGGCATGGCCTGAAGCTGAGTCAGGGGAGGTTTAGGTTGGATATCAGGAAAAGGTTCTACACCCAGAGGGTGGCTGGGCACTAGAACAGGCTCCCCAGGGTGGTCCCCCCACCCACACCAGCCTGACAGAGCTCAAGGAGTATTTGGACAATGCTGTCAGGCACATTATGGGATTCTACGGGCTGTCCTGTGAAGGACCAGGAGTTGGACTTGATGATCCTGATAGGCCCCTTCCAACTCAGCATATTCTGCGATTCTGTGATACAATCTGTAGCTATATAGTGCAGTATGAAGATGCCAAACATTCTTTTAGGAATTTGCATCTACAAAAAAAATAGTATAAAGTAATATTAGAATGCTTGGCTGGAAAGCACTGATATTCATCTGCTGACCTGTGTAAAACTAAAACTGGCATTGCAGCAATGCCTGTTAGCCAATAAAAGGGCTATATAGACAAATATGTGTATAAACAATGAGAAACAATGCTAGTCTTAAGTATACAGAAATCTCTAAACAGATGACAAAAGAAGTTGCAGAAGTCACTTAAAAATTCAAGAATTTCATCAAGGAATAAATGCCCAGTTCTAATTCACTTCTAATTTGCTGCACAATTTAGCAATGTTTTTCAGCTTTCAGTGAAATTCCACCAGAACTTCTAAAAAAAATTTTAGCTGATATTCATATGAAGTTTCTTGTTTCTGGAACGTCATTTGAAAGTTTAGACAGCAGTATTCTGAGTTTTGCCATAAAACTGACTCTTGTCAAATCAACATGTTTAACACAGACCAATATGGTAATGCAGTGGAATCATGCTTTTGCAGCTGGAGGCTAGAAAACAGAATAAACTAACTCAGAAATATTAAAAAAAAATTAAAAATAGAGGTTAATGGTCCTTCTTGACAAAGGAAAGGAAGACTCATTCTAACTTCGATGTCCAGTTTATGTCATAATATCTCCCATTTCTTTCTGTACAAGACCCCTGAAACTGGAGTTTATTCAAACAGACCTAGCTTCTATCCAAACCTCTTTTATTTATCTCAAATATTGCAACCTCCTACATTGTCAAGTGCACCCTTGCCCCACTGATCTCTGCCCTGAATGTTCCACCAAGAGAATTTTTCTGACTCATCTGTCCATGCTGCTTCACCTTTGTGTTGTTTATGCTAGACACTCCTCTTACCTGCAGAGCATCAAACCTAAAATGCTCACTCGAACTCCTAAGGACACTCTGCCTATCAGCCTTCATTCATTGAAGATTATCTACTGCCATTCACCAGCAGGTACATTCTTTTTCATGATACCTACACAACCAGAATGTGGGCTACTTAGGAGTTTTAACATGGAACAAGACCCAACTGATGTGTAGACTGATGTGTCTAATTCTAGCCTGCCGTGCTGACCAATACTGCCTTCTTTCTTGGTATATAAAATGATAGAACAATTAGAATTGGAAGAGACCTCTAAGACTATCCTCTATCATGCCATCTCATCTTTCACATATTTTGAGGCACGGGTTTTCTCTCTATTGTATATTATGCTGGTTTTGGGTCTTGTTCCATGTTAAAACTCCTAAGCACTCCCACTATAGAAAAACATATGTAATAATAATAGGTAACCATTAAGGACTTAACTAAGGGTTGAGAACTTTCAGAATACAAAGTGATGCAGTAATTTGATAATAGGCAATATTCTATACTGGAGTCCACTGCAGAATGCACTATACCTATACTGTCACTCCAACCCGGAGTGAGAGAGCATAAGCAGCTTTATGCTGTAATGCTTGTAAACCTTTTCAAATCCTCATAGATTTGTAAAATATTCGTTCTGTAAGAGCACAGAATTCTTGGTGCTTATTAAGAAAAGGTAGCAGTAGGAAGTTAATAGTTCTATACCTTTTGTTTTCTCTCTAGAAATACCCATCTATTCAGAGTGCGAGGCCAGGCAGAATGTACTGATACAGATACCCTGAGAAAGGCATGCACCTGAAACAGCGAAAAACTCTGCACAGCTGTTGTTTCTTTCCAGCAAATCCTAATTTTCTAAAATGCATAAATATAGTACTTTAAAAATCATAATAATGGCTACAAATCCATAATGAGATTTTGATGTTAAATTATTATCTAAATGCATATTTAGTGCCTATCCTCTAAAGCTTGAAGCCTGATGTTGCATCTGATTCTTTTTCCTCAGAGGATTTTTCATAATCATTAACAGGAGAGAAAAAACCAAAAAAAAATCTTTTACATTGAAAAAGAAACACATGTTTTTGTGATGAGACCAAAGCTAGCAGGCACCAAAGCATTGAAGTTTTAATTGCAGCGAAGTCCTTTGTTCTTATATTTACTTATCTTTCCAGGAGATGAAAATAACCTTATATTGCTTTTACACGTTACCCTTTTCTGATACTCTGAAGCTTATAAAATCAACTCCACTACTTTGAGTGTGCATTAAAAAAAGAAAACAAACCATACTACAAAGCTACAAAAAGCAGAAGTTGAAGTTACAAAGTTCCTAAGACTGAGCACTCAGGCTCATCTTTAACTTCTTAACTTTCATTTAGGTTTTAAACATTCATCATATTTTTGAGATGTTTGAACTCAGGGATTACAGAGTTAGTTAAGATTCAGGGTCTAAGGCTGAAAACTATTTCCCCTGGAAGCACATTTACCTCTAAGTGTAATATCTCCTAGGATGGAACTTCTTATTGAGCTTCTTTCTTTTGCTGCGCCAAATTGGAACTTGAGCAATGCTGTGATGATGATATTGTGATGAAGCTTTACTTAATCTAGTTAGGGCAAATTAAATTTGAAAGGAGAGAGCTGTAGGATGCTGTGCCAAGTAATTTGCTCAAGGTACTGAGTAGATAAATGAAGCACATGTTAAAAATGTGTGTGTGTAATCTTTGAATGGATGTGCATAGTATTAATGGACATAATATTGTATCCTCCCCAGGCTCAGGTAAAGAAGTGTCATGGTTTAAGAATGGTATTTCCCAATTTAGTACTCCTAGCAAAAAGATCAGGAAAAATCTCTCCTCACCGCTGGTCTCCAATGGGAGGCACAGAAAGCAGGGATCATGGGTTAAGAACAATTTACTGGAAACAGCAATGAGATAAGAAAAAAACCAACAACAACAATATTAACAACAAAGGTATACAAAATAGAGGGTTATTCACATGAAAAAATGCTCACTGAGAACTCTGGGTGACAATGTACAAATGGCAGATAGTTTCCCCTGCCACACTTTGTCAGCTGGAAGCCCTGCCCCTCTTCTCAGTAGCAAGAGAGTCCCTTGCCCCCAGCAATGATGTGGGGTGTTATCAAATAACATTAGGATGTGGACATACCCCCTTACCCACTGCAAAAAATTAACACTGTCCTTCATGTAAACAGGACACTCAGCATGCTGTGCTAGGAGTAAGGTGAGGAAACCATGGCCTTTGCTGAGTTCATGGAGTAGAATTGTCACTACACATACCTGTCTGTATTAAATCACTTCTCCTACACATTAGTGCCTCTGCCAGAGATTATTTTGGAAAGTCTTAGTGGACATAAGATTGGAGTGTTGGAGCCTGTACTTGCAGGCATGGTGAGAGAAGAGTGAAGTGTGTGGGCTTGTGGAAATGCTGAATGCTTGAGATGGAGAGGATGTGGACATCACAAGTGTGCAGAGTGAGGATACCCTGCAAACAAGTTACAGGGGTGTGCCAGTGCCTGCCTGTTATCCAGCAGACAAAGCACAGTTCTGCCCTAGGTGGCTTCAGGCTCCATCAGGCACGTTAGGCAGAACACCAGAGGAAGACCACAGCTCCTGACCAGCAAGAATCATTCATATTTTGACAAAGGCAGCCAATATGCAGCTGCACTCCCCTATAACTGAGGAAAAAAAATTAGTCCCATGCTAGGAGATAAGAGAGAGAAGTTTCTCATGAAGAGACATCATATAGATTCCTTCCAGAGGGATCTAGATAGACTACAACATTGAGGAAAGATCAGTGTGGTGGAATTTAACAAGTCCAAATGCTGGATTCTGCATCTGGGATGGAGTGACACCCGGCACAGGTATAAACTGGGAGAGGAGAATCTGGAAAGCAGCCCTGCAGACAGGGATCTGGGGTACCTGTCAGCAGCAGAACAAGAGAAGCCAGCAGTGTGCCCTGGCAGCCTGGAGGGCAAACTCCATCCTGGGGGGCATCAAACACAGCTCAGCCAGCCCAGCACGTGAACTGATTATCCTGCTGAGTCCAGCCTTGGTGGGGCCCCACCCCGAGTGCTGTGTGCAGTTCTGGGCCCCACAGACTGGATGTGAAGCTCCTTGAATGCATCCAGAGAAGAGCAACAAAACTCGTGAAAGGGCTGGAAAGGACGTCTATGATGAGCCACTGGGCATTTTGGGCTTGTCTAGTTTAGAGAAAAGGAGGCTGAGGCTTCATTGCTCTCCACAGTTTCCTTGGGAGAGTAAGAGAAGACAATGGCAATCTCTTCTCCCTGGGATTAAGTGATGAGCAGAAATGGTTCAAAGATCTGCTGGGGTAAGTTCAGACTGGATATGAGGAGGCATTTCCTTATGGAGAGGTGCTCAAATGCTGGAACTGCTTCCTAGAGAGGCAGGTGATGTCCCAGGCCTGTCACAGTTTAGAGGCATTTGGACAATGCCTTTCATCATATGCTTTAACTTTTGGGCAGCCCAGAAGTGCTTGTGTCTACAACTGACATTAACTGCAAGGGTTTATTGAAATGAATACTCTGTGTAATACAGCTTTCAGTAATTTGTCAGAAATAGAAATAAAGGCTAGCAGTCATTTTAGTTCCTCATGTCTTTTGTTTACATTCCTCTTTCCCTATATGCAGATATAAGTGCACACATGCAGATACTCAAACCCTACATCTATATGGAATGATGTTCCACTCCCATCTAGTCTACAGCATTGCACCTCTAAACGGCACAAGTAAGACTAAGCTGTTTCAATCAAACCACATCTTTTATCTTCATTTCCAGAGAGCTTGTGTTGGCACTACTGAAAGTGTTTCACCACAACTGTCCTCTTATCATATTCTCTTTCCTTACAATGGCCTCACTTCTAATTGCACAGAGACCTTTTCTTCCATGCACACAAGACTTGCAGAGACACTCTGCTTCCCTAGACTGTTAGTGAAGTCATATTCCCTCATTTCCCATATGATAGGTTAAAGGATTTGTAAGAGGATAAAATATTTGGTAAACAATTTAGTCAGTGCCACTGAGCACATGTCAAATAATGGCCCAGACCACTGAAAAGTCCATTATGAGACTTATAATGGCAAACTCCAAATCTGAAACCAATTTGTGTCTGCACAATTTGCCCTAGACAATCACCTAATCATTGAGCTGTACAAGGAATCTTGTCATGTATTGCTGCTTTCATGTTATATTACCTAAAGTGTTCAATTATTAGTTTACTAGATCAGGTTTCTCTCACTTTCATTATTTACAAAGGCTCGACCTACAAGGGGAAAAAACCCCAACATAAAATTTGAGGAATTCAAGGCCTGAACCTGAAAGAGTACAAAGCAGCACCTAATCTGAGGCTGTCTCATCTTAGTGTCCCTCAGACTCATCCACTCAAAGAGGTGCTGGCAGATAATATTTCATTGTTCCTTTGATGTTCTACATTTAAGTAAACCATGGCAAATGGTCCAACGGCAGCAGGACTGCAGCCCATGACACCGTAGGCATGGCTTTTCTTGCTAGCACAGAGAAGGGCAACTTGTAGCAGGTCAGTACAGTGGAATGCTGCCTCAGGATCAGTCCAGCAAGGAGAGCAGCAGGTGCAGTATAAACACATACCTCCTGTCTCATGGATTTATTGTCTCATGATATGATACAAAGAAAAAGAATCACAGGAGCATTTGGAGCACTCCTGTCACCAAGCTGCACTGTGCCTGAGAGCAGCAAATAGCATTTGCTGTTTTGAAATAGGACACCAAGTAATAGGCATGCCTGCCATTGTATGGATAACCAGACCCTCTTCCCAGACATGGGATCTTGGCTCACTTTCCTCACATTGGACAAGAGTGACATCTGAAAGCTGGTGAGCAAAGCTATTGCACCAAACATGCAGCTTTCACCCACTGCCAAGGCAAATAGAGCCTGAAAACACTTGTGTCCTTGTGACTTCAGGCTCCAGTTAACAGACTCATCTGAGCTCAGGAACAGGAGAGGAAGTGTGAATTAGATGGACAGGTCAGTCACCTGAAAGTATTTAATGAAATGAATATCTCATACAAACAAGAATCCAACATTGAGAAATATTTCTGCCCTTTGCTTTTGCTCTGCCATCAGACTCCTACATGGTGATGTTCTGATGTTATGGATCAGGGCTGAAAGCAAAATCTTTGCCATAAAGTGAGATATGTCATCAGGAAAACAAACACAATTTTAAAGCACATTCTTGCACAGCAGTTACTTAGTGTCAGTGACTGAGGTTCCCTGATATTTCTCCCTGAGTTGTCATGGATCCTTTGCATGCTTCCTAGACGTACAGAAGCTCCTGCTCCTCCCTTGCCCACATACATTAAATCAAGCCTATCCCAGTGCTGTTCTTCATTTTTTTCCTTCAGGAGAACAAGGATAATTTGGGCAGAAACCCTTGCACTTCATGAAAATTAGGAATAGAGATCTTCCTTTAGGCCAGCAGGAAGATAATTTTTCTGAGGCTAACCAAGCATACAGCAGGTACTATTAGGCACTGGTGTGATACCAGTACTGAGAATCTGGTCTTCACAGGAAAGGGTGAAAGGATGTAGCTAGTTGCCACTTTTCCATGTCAGAGCTGTAAAGTGGGGAAAGGTACTCACTCAGTGTTTATCAGACAGATGAAATGCACGAAACCTTCACATTAACATTATTTCAGTATTATTTTGCCCATTACCTTCTAAAGATTCCTTTCTGGCTCTTAGTATCTTGCTGGTTACAACGCCTTCACCTTGTCTGTATTAAAACAGAAAGTAAATTTGCTGTTGAATACTAACCCAAAAAGAATGGAGATAATGCCTCTTTAGCCATGTTAAGAATATCAGATGCTAAGTAGTTGTAACTTACAACCAATGCCTGTTACTTGATAAGAGTGAAACTAAGTCCACTAACCTAAATCTGATCAACTATTTTTCAATATGAATTAACAAAAAGCAAAATTTGAACACTCTTAGCAGCATTTAGACATCAACAATTGCTCTTAGCATAATGGTTTTATAAAATAAGTATGTTTGTATGTTTGCAAAGTAAAGGAAAACCTTGGATGACTTTTGAGAGATATGAACTCACACATACATATACATATACATATACATATACATATACATATACATATACATATACATATACATGTGTGTATACACATACATACACACTCTTCTTTAGTTTTAGCTAGCCTATTCAAACAACCCCCATCTTCAAGGATCACATTTTCATTATCCATGTCAAAGCACCAGAAAAGAATGAGAAGGGAGGGTTGACATGATATCAGAAACAAGGTCTTGTGAGTTCAACAATAAAATGCTTTAACTTGTATTTTGCATGTTGCCAGATCTACTCTGAGACTTTGCAGTGGCACGTGATACTCCAGCTTGTTGCTGTGCATGAGTTTTCACATCCTCAAAAGAGAAATAATACATCCCTAACTTATGCGGTGTTTCTTTCTCATTCCATAGAGGAAAGCTTTGGGGTCCAAAGTAAATTCAAACTGAGAGACAGAAAAATATTTTCAATGAAAGTAAGAACTATCAAAGTGTACATAGACACTATTTTTCCCTTAAAAAAATCAAGCAAAAACAAAGTGAGAAGGAGGCTTTCTGTGCAGAATGAAACCCACTAAATCTTACTGTTTCTTGGATACCCTGAAGCTGTCCTCAGAAGTCCAGTTATTGCATCCCTGGTGGAAAGTTTTTCCTCTATTGCATCTTCATGGTTTTCTGAAAAAATGGCCTTGCAGGCTAGAATTTCTGTTCACAATTGAAATGCTAGTACATTCACTTGGAATCACCATGAAGCAGATGGGGTTTAGTTCAGGTGTCAGTTCAGATCCATATCTATGCAGTTGTCTGCCAACTCGGCAATCATAAGTTTTTCCTTTACTCTCTTCCGTCTCTGGATAACAGCAGAATCAGTCAATTATCCTGGCAAAGGAGGAAGGGACAAGTCTGTTGGCCACTGAGTCACTGAAAGATCTTAGGTAAAGACCAGTAAGTCTTTTCACATATGCCATGTCACTGCCATAATTTAGTCATAATATTATGCCCTCTAGCAATATCAAGCTGTGACCTGTGGAAGGATCAGACTTCTACCCTTAGACTTAACTGTACTAAAAAGCCACTGAAATGATTAATGTCTACACAAATAATTATGGCCAGATATTCAGGTGTGTACAGTGACCTGATACACCTTTCATGTAACATTAGAAATCCGAACTTGTGACTAAGTTTAAATAACAAAATGTGTCAGACATCATCCAGGAAAGTGACAACCATTTGCACTCCTCCTGAAGCAATCCGAAAGGCCTGTCCTCAGACCTTAGGAAAAGTCAAGTCTGGAAAATAGGTATCAGCTATTTCTGCAATATGCTTATAAGCATTAAAAATGCAAAATAACAGCAATAAAAATAATCTTTAGTTATACCTGTTCATTACAGAATACCATCATCTCACACAAAGAAACCAAGAAAGTAAATGGCTTAACAAAAAATGTCACTTACAGTTAGGAATGCTAAATAGGACAGTTTGCATTTGTTAAATTTTAGTAGGAATGTATTCAGTAATTGAAAGTCACAAAAGATTTATTTTACTAATTGTTACGCATTTGTTTTTCTGTTTCACAGATTGTTGATTACTTGTGCATGGTTTCAATTGGCACATGTCAGTTAGTATTTTGAATCTCTGTTGGTCATTCTGCTGGTGAGCAAAGATCTTCAAATGCTGCAATGGTTTTTCTTTTGGCCATTTAGTGACAGGAGATAAAATGAATGTTCTAGCATTCCAGTGTCCAAATGAGGGAGCCAGAAAATCTTCAGCAGTCTTTATTTGGCTGTTGAATTGAAGTTAACAGTAAACATGTAATATACTGGATTAGCATTTCAGCAAATTACTTAATTATTAATTGGGACACTGGAAATTAAGAGTCATCTGTATTATGCTCCCAGACATATTGCTTGAGAAAAAGACTTGGGTTTCACACATCTCTATGATGCATGAAAATTTGAGGCTAAGCAGGCCTGGTTTCGCTGTCTTACACAGGTCAGAAAGACTGAACTTATATCTCATGGCCAACCCCAAATCTATGTATACCTTTCTTAGCATTAAAAAGGCATCCTAAAAAGAAAAGAGCAGATTTCCATCAGCTCAGATGTTTCTCATTCTTGCCTCCTAATTGTCAGTTTAAAGATGCAGTAATTTTCACTTTTATTCTGGAAAGAATTACAGGCAGTGAATACATGTGCAGAATATTTGCCGAAATAAGGGGGGAAACAGAGAAAAATAAGCATACAACAGCTAGGTATAGTAAGTTGAGTTCTGATGAGCACCAAATTGCAAAGACAGCCAGTACAGTTGTTCAGGTATCTGTCCACTACAATTGTCACTATTTCCAAATAATAGATAGTTTAAAATCTAAATTTATACATTTGGTATTCTGGAATATATATTAAATTTGAGTATGAGTAAAGTGAATACTGTGGTAAAAGACACAATAAAAGTATTGCCTAGAAAGCCTTATCCTCCAACCAGGATTTCGTCACGTCTTTTGAAAGACAGGAGTTTTTGATGAATTTTACTTTCGTCTGTCAAGTATCTGTTTTCCTTTAATGCATGCCATATTCCTACCTTGGCCTTATACAGGATGATACAAAACCGTACATATATTTGGCCATTTGTGAAGATTTCCTTCTTAGAGACCTTTTCCTACTTCTAGGAGACAAGGACTGGTACTTATGACAAATTAGGAAAATGCATTGTGGATATATTAAAGGTCTGGTCTTCTACGGAATTTGCTAGCTTAGCCAAGCAATATTTCACCTCCAGAAATAACATACATATATACAATTTCACTTACATTAATAAGGTCTCCACACATGAAAAGCAAAAACTTATTTCATTTTAGTAAGAAGTTTATGGAACAGAGTATACTTTGGGGCGTAGAATGTATCAGCCTCAGAAACAGGCAGTCAATGCTCTCCTCCTCTTCCTCCAAATAAAAAAGCCAAACAGAAAGGCAGAGAGCTGCTAGGGAATGTATGGCAAAAGGAAGTGGTGTTATTTGTCCAAAGTCACAGTCAAATAAGAGACAGAAAGAGAAATCTTATCAGGCGAGATCACAAGCTGGTGCTGACCAAAGAGGCTGAATCACTGAACCATTAAAACCTTTTAAACTTAAAAACTGGTATCTTAGCAAGTTCCAAAATAAAACATTTGCATAATCACAGTAGTTCACAAATTATAGCAGTCTGTGATGTAGTTATTTCAACAAAGGGAAATTACTCAGGAAAGAGTGCATGTGCTGTATCCCTCTGACAAGAACAAAGGATCAAATCAATGCCATCAACTGCCCATCTCCCAGCAAAACCAGCAGCTATTAATCCTTTTTTATTCTTAAATTGAGTCTGGAATTCCACACCCAAGTAAAAAATAACTAGGGCTGACCTAATATGCTGTTAAATGTTAGTGTTTATCTACGTTAATATTTATTACATTACAGATAAAGGGAGGTGTCAGTCTTACTGACACATTATCAAGAGTTTATTGATGATTATCAAATATTCTGATTAAAGAAGACGAAGAATGCCATTAGACTGCACAGAAGCATCATACTTTTTAACAGTATTGGTCACTTACAGGTATACCAAGGTCCCAGACTAAGAGCCAAGAAATAAGCCCCCTTTTCTCTTCTGAGAGGAAACAAAAATATACAGTATAATAAGATGAAAAAATTCCAGACAAACTGTTTGTATAGGGAATGAAGATTAGAAAATTGGAGCATCCTCTAAAATACCTCCCAGTGTGAGATAAGAAGACAAGACAGAAGTTAAGCAGTCCTCTTTGAAAAGATTTAACTATATCATCACTTAATAACAATTTAGCTATTTTTAAAGTACTTTTTTCATTATGGCCAAATAAAAAGATTGCAGTACTAATGAAAAATTAATTTTGACATTTAAGAAGATTTTGAAAGAAATATTTATTTTTATGATGACAGACATGAGAGACCTGTTTTATGATGGCTTTGTTTATGACAATGAAAAATACTTTCTTTATAAGAAAACCAGGTAAACAAACCCAAGAGGGGACCATATTAAAACCATATAAAAACACGTTGCATTTTTGAAAATTTTCTGTTTGCATTAATTCTGCCCACTGCTGTTATTCCACACAATCAAAATAACTGCCCCAGTTAGAGGCTGGAAACTATTTTCTCTAGTTAAAATAATGAGACAAAAAAGGCCATAGAAGTTTCAGTGGAGTAGGATGAGCCATTGGCTCACAAATTAATGCTACCAAATAGTTAATTTACAAGAAGATAACCCTGCACATCGATGTAGAAATGTTGTTAACATAGAGACAAACAGTTTTACCTTTACCACACTGGAAACATCAGTCCAGATGGAGCTGACCTTAAGCCAGCTCAGTTTGCCGTGGTTTCCACTATGCAGCAGTTAACATTTGCCCTTCTTCCATAGGTTATGCTTCCTGCTTAGCTTATCCTAGTTTTCCTGCTGTGCATTGCAAAGCACAGTTCTGAATTTTTAAAGAATTAGAAGTTTTAACTGACAGATTTCCTTCAAGGTTCTTTGTCGGAACCCAAGACATCCCTTTGGATGTCCCGGGCGGTCCGAGACCCCAGGAGGGGGTCCAGAGACCCTGGAACAGCGATAAAAACACCAGTGCCTTTGATTTTAGCCCCTGGGAGCTAAAATTATATGCCAACATTATATGAAGAATTACAAGTCACAGGTGTGTAGTTAGGATATTAAGTAACTTATTTTTGTGTATTAATATGGATTTTGGGGGTTCACAAAGGAGACAAGATGGAGGGATTTGGGTGTGTCCCTTGTCTTTCTCCTTCTTCTTCTTGTCCTCCATCTTTGGGTGAGGTGGTGGCATTTTCTTATTGGTTTAGTGTAAAAGTGCACAGTTTAATAAAAGCAGTAGATATTGGTATAGTAATGAAAACAATGGGGACGTAATAATTAGTATAAAAGATTATGACCGCCCATGAGGCGGGCAGATAGCCTTCGGCTGCGGTGTAGGTGACACCTACGCCGGCTGAAGGAAAAATATTTAAGAACACGATGGAATAAACAACTCTGATAAAAGAATCGACGCATCCTGATTCTTTCTTCTGGCACGGGGCTTGGAGAAAAGGACTTTACCCGCAATTCTTGGATGGCTACCAGCCCGGGATCCGAGAGTTCTTCTATTCACAAATGAACTGTGTAGTCCTTTTAATAAGTGTTAATGAAGTAACATTCTTCCAATGATGTCAATATGTAATTTTTCAAGTGTGTACTAGCTTCAAAAGATTTACACATTGCTAAAGCCACAAAACATATAATTCAGTTCATTATACAAGCACATGGTGATATCTAGAATTTTAGGAAAAAAAAAAGACCATAAAGGTCCATAACAGCTCTTATAATAGAATTTGATATACCAAAGAGCAGAAGAATTCACAGTAAAGGACTAAAAGACAATTAGAATCAATAACTAAGTTTTACTGTGGCATTCTTTCCTAAAGCTGAATGTATGTTATTCATACCTACCTGCACAAGATGAAACATTTTCTTTCCTCTAAAAGTAGTTCAAAATCTAAATATTGTTTCGTGTGTTTTTTAGTGAAGTATCTTATCAGCAAATTCTTGTCAATGGATGCCCTATTAATCACAGGGAATATTTCATCCAGCATAAATAGTTCTATCGATTGAAATGCTATTAGTATAGTTGCAGATTTCAAAAAGGTTCCTGTCTTTAAGCACATGATTATGGTAAATGCTATGGGAAGTGCACAGTGCATTTTCTTTTACACATGTACACTAAGGGCTGATCAAAAACCCTCAAAAATTAATTTCTGAAAAAGCATTTAAATACAAAGGAGCTGAAATTTTTGCATTCTCTTCTGTTGTTGCCTTAATTTTACATCTTTTAAATCTACCCATATTTATGAATATTATGAAATATGTTTATAGACATAATGAAAATGTACTTTTTAGCAAAATAATTTAAGAATTACTTTAATTTGAAAAGATTTTCAGAAATTAATATTTGAAATATGGACAAATTATAATTTTACCTTCATAAGAAAAATGGAAATGGAGACTATTAATCTATATCCCCTCCTTTTGTTATACTTTTTTCAATAGGTCCATATATTATTTAATGGGTTTTGTAGAGATACACTTACATGAGTTCTGTATCACATTACAGCTGATGAATGCCCAACACACAGGTATGTTATGAAAGGTCATCAGTTACAAGGGAAACTGCATAATGTATGTCTACTGAATACATTTGCAAGTTCTCTACACTGACTCTGTATCTACTTTGGCAACAGCAAGCAGGGAAACTTGGAGCATGAGTGACCCGCGAGCATTGTTTAACTTTAGGGAGTTACTGGGAGGTCTCTTGGCTTGGAGGTCACATTCAGCACAGACAGGGTTAGGTCCAGTGGGCATCTGGGCTCCTCTCAAGAAGAGCCAACCCCAAAGTTGGCTAATGAACCCCAAAGTACTCTAATGCTACATCCTAAAAAGACCACTAGAGAAATGCCCAAAGATATCCATAATTATTTCAAAAATTTTGCAACTCCTAAAATTTTCAAGTTTTCTTAATATAGAAAGAAACAAGGAACCATTCTGCATATAAATGAGAATGAAATGACCATGACTTGCTGTCTTGCTGTAATTCCATTCTGCAGCAATTTTTTTGTACTCTGATGATGAGAATGCCTTGTAGCTCGTTCCTGACATGAGGGATGTGCTCTCTTTTGCTGTCTAATTCTGTTAAGAACAAAAAGCAATTTCCTGCACTCTCTCCCCTGCTTCTTGCCACTGCTAGCACTCAAACATCTTCCAGTCTGACCTACTGCTTCAAGGAACTCTTGAAGCATAAAAGGGTAGCCTTAGGGAGCTACAGTCATTCTTACTTTAGTTGGGAAGGATTTCCAGCATGCCAAGAAGCATAAAAATATGCAAGTAAACATATGCTCCATCATTCATTAGGAAATCATGTCTGCACACAGTATTTAAAAACTGAAATTTGATTCCGAAAAGAACCCCTATATTCTGGAGAATTTTGGATGAGATTAAGTACTGTATAAAGTTCTCTTGATTGTTTCAATCAACATGCTCGTGCAATCCTCCACAGAGCTGAGCCTTGAGAGCTCAAATCAGGTCAAGTGATGCTGAGCATGTGGGGAGAAGGTGAGGTTAAAAGGAAAGCCACCCTGACTACCCATGCTCATCTTACCTGTGAAATCCAGCAGCCCAGGAGGGTGCAATGCAAGTTGCTCTTTTTCCAGCCTCTGTAGCCATCAATCCCATTAGGACTGTGAAAGTCTGCTTCATTATCCAGACATCTATTTCATTATGAATATCTGTCTAGACATAGCAGAGATCAGAGTACAGCATCACTCATGGTCCAACACACATTGCAACAGCCGCAAGCAAAAAGCAGCGCAATGGCCTGAACTAACCTCTGTTAGCTCCTGCCTGCAGAGAAAACCAAGGAGCAGCAGAGCAGCTAAGGACTCCTCATTGTTTGCATGAAGAAGCTTCCTCCCAAAAACCGAAATGAAGACTTGACAGTGTCTTTGCATACTTTTGCATTCAGTGAGAGCGGGAATTTAAGATGTTTTCTCCCTGTAACAATTGATACGCTTTCAAACAACAGAAAGCCAAAGTCTAATTAAAGAAGAAAGTAGATTTTGTTGTCATAATATGCCTGTTTCCTATGGATTTCTAAAGGATAAAGAGGAAGAAACACGGGTTAATAGCTTAGCATATGTCTGAAAGCATTAACACCTTCTCACAGTAATATCTGTCAACAGCAGTAACATTGTTAGTGGCAGCATACACAGTGCAGCTGTAGGAACAGTTGTGCATTTTATCACCTTCATTCTCCCTAGAAGCCCAGACCAACAGTTGGTGTTCGTTCCTTGTTTTACTACACAGGATTCTTAAAAACTGTGCGTTGAAAAAAATCTTGTGATAGTCTGGCAGCCTTCTCTTAATTTCTTGCTTCATTACCTTGTGGACATAATTGAATCAAGTAATGATAAATTTACTTTTTTCACCTACAAATTTTAGAAGTAAATTTTCATTGTTCCAAGTCTACTCATAAAGTTATATATACACTTCTAGAAATGCCTAGCCATGGCTATGCACACATGAAATAATACAAATTAATTCTCCCTTTGTTAACTTTTACTACCAATTAAATTAACTTTAAAAAATTAATTTATTTGGTGTTATATTTTGTTGCTTGCTCTCTAATGAGTGTGACACTACATAATCAAGTAAAGGCCATCTAAAAATATTTCCTGGGTAACTGAGATTGTCTAGTTGCAAAAACAAACACTAAAGCACTTTTAGAAAATAACAATGATGATGCTGAGAGCAAAAAGACTAATTACACATGAATCTGTAGGGGCAGTGTCTTACATGATCTAATTCTCTTCCTAAAAGTGAGCAGTGTCTAGAAAGTGTGTTCCTTTTTCTGCTTTAGGTTCCCCTTAGGAACTGAAGAAGCTGAGCTTTTTTGGGGCTAGTCTTTTTATAACATAGTTTAGTAAAACTTAAATAAAAATTTAAGCCCCTAAAGAGAAAATTAAATTAGGACACTTGGACTCTCAATTTTACTCTTCCAGTCCTAGATACAGTGGTATCATCTGGCAGGGATGCATTCTACAGCTATTATTCTTGTTCAGTGTATAGTTTAAAGGAACAAATGTTTTGTCTTCAGAAGAAAAAAACTTGAATCATTGAGAAATAAATATCACAACAAAACTCCCTTGGTTTCAAATTTGTCGTTTTCCTTCACCCCTTATTTTTTTGACATCTCTATTACTAAAAATTGGCAGGTGCAAATACCATTCTTCACAATCCTTAGTGCCTGCCTTACAGATGAAAAATACACTTGCTCTGCCACAACATAGCATCTTCTTCCTTCTGACAGCTGACAGTACTCACAAACACACAGCAGAACTTGAACCTCTTAGAATTTGCCCAGTAAATAAATATTTATTAAGTTGTCAAGTCAGTTTTGAGCATCTAATTGGCTAGATTGCCTAATGAAATTGTTTGAGAAATTAACCTAAATTTCTATATGAATGGTTGTTTTGATATTTTTATATAATTGACTAATGATTTTGTGTTTTGTGGGGGTTTTTTTTTGTTTATTTGTTTTTTTTTATTTCTGTGGCTGTTTTTTTTTTTTCAGACCTATTGTCAGTGTCTGTACTGTCTTGTCTTTACCTATCCATAGTCCAGAATGTCCCCATAGGGGCCAGTTATTGTAGCACATGTTTAATCATATAACTTTCCACTAGTAAACATGCTTTCTTAACAGCTTTCAGCCTCTTACACAGTTGTCACCATTGGCCTGAACATCTCATGCTTCCCCCAGAAGGTTGTGTTCCCCCGCCTGCCCTTCCTGCCTTTACCTTGTGCCAGACTGAGCTCCCATAAGGATCAGCTTCTGCAGCCTTGCTCCTTCAGCTGAGCAATGTGCTGATCACATGGATTAATAACACCTGCCAGTTTCCACTAATTTTAATGTTTGCTTCCATTCTTCACTCTTTAAATGTACACATTTAAAGGTATTGTTGAATAAAGTTATGCAAATTGTATGGGTTTGTTCCATCCACTTCTAGATATCTATGAGCTTTCTGATTTCATCTTCCCTTATAGCAGCTGGACAGGAACTGGAGTATCTGCTTAAATGTTTGCTCTTAAAGCTCTGCATAGTTTGAATAATTCTGAGTGCCTTATCTATTTTTACTCCATGAAACAAAGAAGTTTGGTGTTGCCCAATCTCTAAATCCCTGATTGTCTGATATAATGGGATCCTCAGGTTCATGACAGCAATTATAATGCATTTCCCAAGTTTTTTCTAGAAATCTTCATTCCTTGCAATCACTGTGTGCTGTGTAAATCTATCTGATAGGTGCTTGAAATACGATGTGTGAGGTTCAAAAAGTGTAGGACTGCTTTTGAACTGTATTAACAGGATTCTCTCAGTGGATGATTAAACAAATACGTTTCAGTTACTTGAATACATATTAACAGCACTAGCTAAATTTTATACTTAGAGAGTATTTGACTGCCAAATCTAAATCACATTTTTAAGGGCGCCTGTGTGATGTGATGTGAATGTGTCTCTGAGTGCCCATTCCTACAGTGCAGATGCCTTTCCCCATAGCTTCAACATTGCTTTCTGTAGTGCTCCTGACACACAGGGAGCCTTGAGTGGACAGCACTTACAGAAGGGAAGACTACTTTCCAAAAAAATTATTATTTTGATACCCCTATCATGAAGTGTATAATCTTATGTGTTATTGACTTACCATAACCCAAAGACTACAATGAATACAGAATTATTAATTTCCTTATGGGATTTTGTATGGTGATTTCACTACAGTATCTGAATTCTTTGAAAACATTAATGAACTGATCCTCCCAACATCCTTTTGAAGTTAGAGGATATTTTTATCACTATTTTACACAAGGGAACAGAATATTTAAGATTAAAGCCAAAATGTTCAGACTGAGTGTCAGCTAATTTTGTTTGCCAATTTTAAAAGTCTAAGGTTCTGAGTTTTCCAAAGGCTAAGGGAGTTTTTAAGCCTTTTTATATTTTCAGAGCTAAGAGCCTGATTCCACCAGTTGCTGTTGTGAATGCAAAATGTTGCACATGTTCAAAATTATTTGATATCAAGTTTCAATTGTCTCAAAACCAGCACCCAAAATGGAGGAACTTGAAAAAGTTTGTTGTGAATGGTGAGCCCATTTCCTTAAAGGAGCCATCACTTTAGCCAAAAATCAAAACAGTATTCTTTCCCTCCCTTTGAGTCTCTCACAAGATTACTTCCACCTTACGCAAGAAATCAGATTTTGTATAGAGCTCTACCCTCTTCACTGAATGACTCCAGATCATGACCAAAGCAATTCCATCAGAAGGACTAGATATTGAAGAAAAAAATATCTATCTTATCTGTTTAAACTGGAGGCTAGGTAGGATGACTTAGAGAGACACAAATTATCTAGGGACTGAGGAATGGGAATTGATTCATTCTATAATTTCAACATATTTTGTCATAGTCAGTATACATTTCTGTGAGTTTCCACAGCACCTTTAAATTCTGGATGCATGAATTGTGTGAAGGCAATACAGCTTTTAGAGCTTTATAGTGGAACCTTCAGTGCTGAAAAATTTCTTAATCTTTGACATTTCTATGAGTCTCAAATGAAATATCCTAAAGCAATCACAAAACTAATCCCCCTGTATCTTTCAGAATGTTCAACGTATATTTTCTTGTCTATGTGAACAAGAACAGAAGAGTGTCACAGAATGTTAGGAAGACTAGGAAATGCATGATTTAAAGGCCAGCTGGAGGGAAGACAAACTGTGAACCAGATGAAAAAACAGAGCCAGACTATACAATAAGATTATGATGCAAGATGAAAAGACGAAAATCCTTATTTCTGAGTTTTATAACTATATTGTTTGTTGTAGCTTTGTTCTGTCACTCTCCAAAATGGGAATTTCTAATATATATTAAAGCATTACTCTGCGGAGATTAGAAACTAGCACTTGGTGCCCATTATTCTTTCTGGACCTCTTCATCTCAACTAGGGTAAACTCACATCTAACACTTCCAATCTCAGAAAGATGCCCCAAGCAGGCTAAAAGGTCAGAAACTTTATTCTTCATTAGGGGGCATTATTATAAATTCACAGAGTATATGGGGAGTAAACACAAAATTCATTTGGGAGGAGATACCTGGAATGCCAAACTTGAAGATCTTCTAGGAAGAAGACTTACTTGCCAGGTGAGTGTATTGCCAAAAGAATCCAAGCCAGCTTCTCATTCTGAACTGCCTTCTGGAAGAGAGTCTCTTCCACCCTCTTTTTCTCTGTTGACTACACAGGATGTCAGGAAGACTACCCTCTTGGTATTAAGCACTTAAGATATTAAGGAGAAACCCAGAAAAGATATAAATCCAGTAAGCCCTGTCTCCTCTCTTTACTAACACCCCTTAGCAGATACTAAAGAAAATACCAGAACCAAAGATAAGAATGACACTGAGCAAACCCTCCACCTCCCTATTTGTTCACTGCTCTGACCACCTGCAGAACCAGTCTCTCTGTATTCAACAACTCCCCATAACCATTTCTTCCACAGATTTGAGTAACCAGTTTTGAACTCAACTCTTTTGACATCCATCACATTTTAAATTCCAGACTTCGTCATCAATTATGCTATTCAAGGAAGAAATGCCATGTGTTTTGAACCTGCCATTTAGCTCTCATACAGTAAGAAAGGGTGAATAATTGTTGTCTAGTCCCTTTTTCCATGACTTGTTATTTCATATACCTTGAACATAACTCCTCACTTCCAGGGTGAAGTGCTCCTAAACTACATTACTTGTATTCAGGCTGTTCACTACTTTAATTGCTCCTCACATCCATTTTTATACCCTTTGTAGTTCAACTACATTTATTTGAAATGTGTAGGACAACACCAAGATTCAGGCAGGGAATTTACACAATGGTTTGTTCTCCATTCATTTTTGTGCTATTTTGACCACAGAGATGATGTTTTCATGGCATTTTACAATAACTCCAAGGTCTCTTTCCTGAGTAATAATATCTATTTGAGAACTCATTGCTATGTACAGTTAGGGTTGTTTTCCTTCTTGTGCATTATTTTGCACTCATTGACATTGAGTTTAATTTGTTATTTTATTGCTCAGTCCTTCAGTAACTGACATGCTTCTCCACCTCTTCATAGTTAGCTTTTGTTTCATCTAACTGAATAATTCAATTTCAATTTTTTTTTGGTTTGTCTTAGAACCCCTTTTTGAAATATGTGAATATATTAAAGGCTATGGATCTAGCACACTTACCTGGACTGCACCAGTGTTCTTTCTTCTGTTCTAAAAACTGAATATATATTCCTACCCTTTGGTTTTGATCTCTAATTTGACAAATTAACTCTACAAGGATCTCCCCTGCCTTTTCATAAAGTAGTGTCATTTCCTTAATAGTTATCATGGGCTATCTTCTGGCAGATTTTGAAAATATAAGTGGATTACATGGTGCGTTACATCTCAATTATAAGCTCATAGTCTGTGAAGCAATTTAATAGATTTGTAAGACCTGATTTCCCTCTAATGAAAGACCAGACCATTAGACATGTATTCTAATAGTTTTCTTATTACCCTCTTTATTTCTTGTATAGATTACTACAGCTTCTAAAAAATCCAACCAACAAACCAAACCAAAAGAACAATATTGCCTATTTACAAGTCATTGATACTAAGAACAACTGAAGCAATAGGTTTAATATCATAGTGATTCAGTTATCCTAAATTTGACCTTTAGTGCTTTTGGCTGGTGAGACAGCTGAGACTCCTTACAAAAATTGTCTATAAAATATCTTCTAGTTGGTCTTCAGTCTGAGAATTCTTTCCTTTCCTTTGAATAATAGAATGATTTGAGTTGGAAGAAAGTTTGTAAGGTTCATCCACCTCAGCCTCAGAGTTTTTCAATGCTCAAAGCAGGGTCAATCCTGAGTCCTACAGGGTTTTGTCCAGTTCTTTATTGACACCTCAAAGGACAGAGATTTGACAGACACATGGGCAACTTGTTCCAGTGCTTAGTTATCTTTACCATTAGAAATACTTTCAGTTCAATTTAGGACCACTCTTTGATTTTCCACTGCGCACTGCAGCAGAGTATTACTCTGTCTTCTCAGCCCCCTCTGATCTACGCTGCTTTTGGCAGCCAAGCTAAAATCAAACCCTGTGCCCTCAGCCTTTGTCTTGTACTCCAACCCTGCACCACTATGGTTGCAAAGATTCCTGCTGGTTATTTCCTTTAGCTCCAAATGGCAGTCGTGCCCTTGAGCATATCAGCTGCACCTCTGATCCCACCCATGGTCTTGCTGACCCCTGCCAAATTGATAAAGGTGCTTTTGATATTTTCAAGCTCAAGTGACAAATTTACCTATCTCTTGCCAAAAGAAGTTCTGACTAGTCTCATTTAACATATCTCAAGAATTCCTTTCAGATTTCTGCCTCCTTTAAGGTCTCTATCATGGCCTTTTTTCTTAGACTACTTTTTTCCGAACCATTATGCATCTGCCATTAGAGAGGTAAATTATTTAATTACTAACATTCACTTTAAGAAAAGTATTTTAAAATTTTCTTTAAAATTATTTTTGGTTTTCCTCATATAAATAGATTCCCTGTTTTTATTTCCAATATTGGAAGACTCAGATTTTGACTTCTAATTTTCTCCTTTATTTGTCTTTTTAAGTATTTGTTCCTTTCTCCTCCCCACAAAGGTTGATTTGATAGTTGTTTCAGGTGAACAGCTTCAGCATTTATCTGCTCCTTACAGATTTTTTAAAAACATTTTTGGTTTCAGTTTCCCCTCCCCTTCCCAGATTATATACTCTAGTGGTTTTTCTGGGCTTCCTTCCCCATCCATCCTGGCTTACAAAAGCTGCTGCACGGGAACATATTAAGAGACGGATGTATAAACTTTGAGGCATCACCTATATGCTGCTCAAGCTGTTTTTGGTGTCTAGAAGTGTAGTCTGCACCATAGTGTCAGGAGGGACTATTGGATCTACACATGATTAAGCCTCTACTTACAATGGTGTTTTCTCATTTTTAAAGACTGTTTTCCCTTATGCCACTGTCTTGATACAGTTTGGGATGAGTAACAAGAATCAAGCTACTTAATTTCAATACAAATATTTTTCATGTTAATCATATAGTTAATCACTGTTTTCCCAGTCTCCTTCAGAACACAGAACTGCCATTACACCTAAAGTTAGTCTAGCTGAGTATCTTTTTGGAGACATCTTTAAGTAAATGAACCAACTGCTTCACTGAAATGCAAGGTACAGTAGCCTCTTATGTTCATGGGCTAGCTAGCAGTAAAAACAGCATTTTCATCATCTTACTGTAGTAACTTTGTGAAATATAATAACTACAAGCATTCAGTTAAAAATAATGCCAGCAGTGTAGCAGACTAAAATTCAAACACAAAATGAAAATTATTTCAGTTCAACTCTTTTAAAGCATGATTTATTCCACTGTTAGATTCAATCACTCGCTTGTAGATCTTAGATGTACAGTAGTCATGCTACATAAAACCTTTAGATGTGATGCATATAGAACAATTAAATTTAAAACAACAGGGAAATCAGGAATAATTTCTCCAAGAGCACTACATAGTAGAAAAATTAAACAGGCCATTTACCATTGCATCTATTCTGTATTAATTCAGCTCTTGGAATTTCCTGCAGAGAATAGTACATATTTTACACCTCCAATGGATGAATTTTCTAAGAATGTTTACTTTCTCTAGTTGTTAAAACTGATTTCCTTATGCCTGTTTACAGACTCACATTTTAAAAAAAGCCAATCAAAGTGAAAGATAACTAATGAGAAGTCCAAAGTATTTCCATGGTAGACAACTTTGCTAGTATAAATCTATTTTTTGCATTATGTTGTCAGGCTTCCAAATAGTACCTGCCGTCTCTGCAGCCAAAGTACCAAACTTACAAGTACAAGACACTCACTTGCCTCAGCAGAGGATATCCCAAAACATTTCTACTGATGAGCAAATGCCTCATTACCTTTAGACTGCTATGGAAACTTCTCCCACCACCATGAATGACTTTTTCTAATAATCCAGTTAAATTCTTGTGCTTTATCAGTTTGACAGGACAGCAGATATAATTGTTTTGTGTGTGATCTTCATCACAGAATATTCTGAGTTGGAATCAACCCACAGGGATTAGCAAATTTCAGCTCCTGGCCCTGCACAGTACAGCCTCAAGAATCACACCATTTCAAAGAACCTGATGTCAGACATGGGAAAGATTGATGCCTTGAGACATTCTGGGATGCATGTGGATGGGTAGGAGCAGATCAGGCCTTGCCTTGGTGAGGCAGTGAACAGCTCCACAGCCCTGAGCCCTGCAGCCTCTATCCCAGCCTGGCAGTGGTGCCAAGCACAGGCACACTGCAGGCAATGCTCCACCCTGTCCTAACCCAGCTCCTGAGTGGCTAAATGACTAAAGTCCCACCTGGTGGAAGGGCACAGGGGTATTTAAGGCCAAATATGAGATAAAGCTTTCATCTTGACCCTACCTTCATTGTGGAGTTTCTATCTGAACACTGCTGGAACCCAGAAGTGGGTAGTTATATGTTTGCTTTTCTGTCTTTCTTCTAATTCCCTCTTCTTGGAATTTCTTGAGTAACTAAAAATCAAATAGGTTTAAAGTTTGCTAAGTTGAATGGGCCAAGTTAATGCTCTGAGAAGCATTTTATGTTGATTGAACGTTGTTATAATAAGTAAGTAAATGAGTAATAGTACAAACAATACCCTGCAACCTTTGCGTGTTCTCATAAGAATTTCCCAGTGGGACAAGATCTTTAACATCCTTTTCACACTTGCAACACTAAAACAATTTAACCCTGCATGGTACAACAGTGAAATCAATGAATTGTGTACTTCAGATAAGCAGTATTAATTAAATTGGTTTGTAAAGACAACCCAGCAGGTAGCATCTCGGATCCCGGGCTGGTAGCCATCTGAGAATTGCGGGTAAAGTCCTTTTCTCCAAGCCCCGTGCCAGAAGAAAGAATCAGGATGCGTCGATTCTTTTATCAGAGTTGTTTATTCCATCGTGTTCTTAAATATTTTTCCTTCAGCCGGCGTAGGTGTCACCTACACCGCAGCCGAAGGCTATCTGCCCCGCTCCTGGGCGGTCGTAATCTTTTATACTAATTATTACGTCCCCATTGTTTTCATTACTATACCAATATCTACTGCTTTTATTAAACTGTGCACTTTTACACTAAACCAATAAGAAAATGCCACCACCTTACCCAAAGATGGAGGACAAGAAGAAGAAGGAGAAAGACAAGGGACACACCCAAATCCCTCCATCTTGTCTCCTTGAGTCCCCTTTGTGAACCCCCAAAATCCATATTAATACACAAAAATAAGTTATTTAATATCCTAACTACACACCTGTGACTTGTAATTCTTCATATAATGTTGGCAATCGCTCCCAGGGGCTAAAATCAAAGGCACTGGTGTTTTTATCGCTGTTCCAGGGTCTCTGGACCCCCTCCTGGGGTCTCGGACCGCCCGGGACATCCAAAGGGATGTCTTGGGTTCCGACAGTAGCAAAGTAGATTGGCAAGAAAAGGAAATGGGTTATATCATACCTCCACTGCTTCCCAAACACACTTTGCTTTCTACCTAACTGGCAATCTGACAAAAAAACTTATTAGGCAATGAAAAGTTATGAAAAGTTTTGTGCCAGTAATATGTGGAATGTGCTGCAAAGGACTTTCTGCTTATGAAGTCTAGATGTGTTCACAGTATGTAAGAAAACAAAGGTATGTACAATTAATAGTGCAGAGTATTACTCAATAGCAAGCTGAAATACCAAAATCCTGTGTCAATCTGCTATATCTCTGGAAACAATTTATGCTAGTTATATATGGTAAATACGTACCTGCTAAATCTATAATCAACTTCTGATTGAATCACTTCTCATGTCAGTTTTTAATTTTCTCAATAATTTTTTTTAAGTCCCTGCAAGTATTGCAATTGAACCAATTCCACTCAAGGGTATGCAAATGACATTAAGAAAACATGTGATTCATTAGTATTATGTTTTGACTATCAAAATGGTGCACGCACAAGCTTGCCTAAAAACTTTTCAAGATTGCTATGGACATCCATATGTAAGTCTTACATGTCACAAGAATCATGAAAGTAACAACTGTATTTATAAGCAAAACCCAATATGCCTCTTGCACACGATATCAACAAAAGAAGCTCCCTGTGTACATTTTAAACACTGAGAATTTGAAAAAAGCTTCATAAATCAAAAACACTTTTAACAACTTAAGCTGTATCAGGTGCCAAAATCATAAATAAAAATAAATTCCAAAATCTTGTTGTTCATCATGATAGGGAAATATTAAAGTGACCCTCCCTCTTTATTCTACTGAAATTACACCACCTATGTGGACAAGTCCCAAATTCTAATTTTTAGGCTTCACACAAGCTTTTTCCATGGCCAATATTTTCTCAGTTCTTATTACACTACAAGATCCCAGGCTTACCACAACTATATCACCCATAACTCCTTTTAGAATGCAACTAGGAGGATTCAATTTCTCTCATCCTAGTATTTTTAACTAGTAATGCCTATTTCTTAAGAACTTATTTCCTCCTCTTTGAACTTCCCCAATGAAGACCACTTCTGCAACATTGTCTGCTCCTTTCATGAGTGGTTGTGAAAGCTTTTGCAGGCAGCTCCCGTTTCCTTCTTCAGAAGCTTCTGAAAAATGCTCCTTCAATGTATCAAGAGTAAATTCTGCAGCATACTTCATATTACTGAACTGATCAAGTTGGAAACTCCTTGCTTCAGACAGTTGTCTGATACCACTGAAACTACTTACTGGACTTCTTTCTCTGGCTCTCACTAGATTGGAGAAATTCACATGCCTGCATTTGCACAGAGCAAACACACTAGAATGACATTCTGCAGACTGGGCAGGCTGTCAAGGTTACAGTACAACTACACATAAATTGCTCTGTCTCTGAATATTGATAATTTGCTAGAAGACATGATAAACAACATGTACGTATAACTAATGGCCAAAATTGATTTGGACACTTTTTGTAAGAGAAGAAAGGAACATTTTTGCTAGAAATACATTTCACATATTGCTCTTAATAATATTAAAATTTATTTGAAGTAATTAACAAAAACTATATTTACAGCTGAATTAAATTGAAAAAACAGAACAGGAACATTTACAACCAAGTAACAGACTAAAAACCAGAAAGACAAAAAAAAAAAAACCCAAAAAACAAACTTTTGGAAATATTTTTCTGTCTCTTGGAACTCCATATGTCATCAATGTATGCTAACAATCTAAGAACATCTTAGGCATTGTAATGCTAAGTATGAACATGTTCTAACATTAGCATCTGCTTAACTTGCTTCCAAATGAAAAACAATTTTAATACAAGGAAGCTACTCCAATGAAAATAATTTAGGGGGTCAAAATAATTTTTCTAGGATTTCCATCACAAAACTCTCAAAACTGTTTACAAGAGGAAATCACAATTCACCCTATTCTCATTTGCTGTCCATCAATCCTTCTTGAAATATGGATGAACACAGAACTAAATCCTATTTTTTTTCTTGGAAACACGAAGTAAAAGACTTTTTGATGTCCTTGATTTAACATCCAGTGGGACATTTCCTTGAGAAAGGCTTCTAACGAAGTTTCTTGACATATTCTGTTCTTGCTTCCTGCTCTTCATTTTAATTCCTGGTGAAGAAAAATGTTATTAGAAATAGACACTCATTCAATAAACCTAAGTAGAATTTAGCCTCCTTTTCAGAATATGTCTAAGAATTTTTATACATTTCTTTCCTTTACGAAAAGCCTAATTTTAGTATGCAAAAATGTAATCACTCTTAGAAAAGTAATCCAGTGTTTTGTCTAGAAAGTCCCATGATTAGACCCTCAACTGACATGAGATGTTATTAAAAAGGCACAATGGCCTATAAAAAGATGTAGAATAACATGTAAAAATGTTATTAATCCTTCTTATTATAGAATAGCATTGAAAAATGAATATTACGTCATTATAGAAAGGTTTGTCGTTTTAATCTGAAAACAACTCTTCCTCTTAGGTATTTGGTTAAAGTCTATTCTGCTCTTGTAATGCACGCTCTTGAAAATAAAGTCTATTTCATATTCAGTTAAACACTGAAGAGTCAAATATTTATTGTCATTTCAAAACGTGCTTCTGCATTACATAGTTTCTTAATTCCAGAGTAGTGACTGAATAGTGGTAACTTCATAACTTCTGCTGTTGTAGCAGACACTGGTAGTGATATAACCCTCTATGCAATTTGCCAAATAAGTAACTTGGTTAGACAGAATTTAGACTCAGATATTCAGTTTTCAGAAAGCTTCTTGTCATACAACCTCAACATTTCTCATGAATACAGATTAAGACATTTTCATATGTACTTGCCCCCTCACAGCAATTTTTACTTAAAAACATGTATGTGCTGTAAACCCAGTGTATTGCCCATACCACTGGAAAAAGCTACACAATGGAAATGTTTTTCACATTCTTTTTCTATCACATAAGAAAAGCAGACTAAAATTTTAAAATTAATATTGGATCTCCTCTAAGTAGTCCAAGAAGATCATTAAGTGTATCTTTGAAGAGAGAGAGAAAAAGGAGGCAATTGGGTAGAGATGAAGAAAAAATTGTACAGATTTAGCATATTAAAATTTGCTGCAGGTGCCAAGCAACTTAGTGCCATGCACTAGAAAAGGCAGAAGTTTTTATAAAATTGTGAAAACATTCATAAACATTGGCTGAAAAAATTATTTGTAAATGATTTTATTACAGAAAAACTTATGCACCACAGAGAGAAGCCATATAATTGAGTACAACTTTCACACAATAGAACTTGCTAATATTATCAGCAGTATGTTAGAAGTAAAAATTTTTCCTCAGTTATTGTTTTTGCCCAAAATAGTCCCAGATTTTAAGACCAATAAATCTCTGAAAAAAATCTGTTATCTATTAAAACAAATCAGTGTAGTGTTGTAAAATAAAGCAAAGAATTAAAAAAATGTATGGAAATTATTAGACAATTTTATTTCTTGATAAACCACACTTGGGCAAAGACAAAATTGGTAATAAAGTTCACCAAATTTCTCAACAAGTACATAAACTCTTTTAGGTGGAAAACCTTGGCTCTTGGGAAAAAGGTTTTCCCAACAACCTTGTAATAATATTGAATTGAATTTTGATTAGATACTATCTATACAACAAAGCTGATTTTTTTTTTTAATGAAGGGATATACTATTCAAACCAATGGGTTTGTACACTATCACGGCAATACATGCTATTAAGTTGACAAAACAAATCGAGTAGGAATCTTAATTTTGCACTTGCTGTACAATCACTGTTACCAAGGCAGTGTCATCCAGGCAAGCTCTGACACTCACCAGCCACTTGGGGTACTCGCAAGGCTGCGTGGCTTAACAAGACTTCCTGTCGAACGCGCTTTGCAGAAACTGCGTCTTGCAGGCTGCCCAACACTGTGTTTGATGTAGAGCTGGAAAAGTTGCCAGAAAGGAGTTTGCTTTCAGTACAACCACTACTAACAGTAGTTTAGGCCTTGCAATGTAGAAATAATTTTAATATTATCCAGTGTTCATAGAATCATAACAGAATGCAAAGAATAAACTAATTTATTATGTGTATCTATGGATACTATTCCCTTTTTTCCTTTTTAAAAATTTACAAGGATGCTTCAACTGTGAAAATAAGAACTAATGTTGGCACTTGTATTAAAAGGCAGGATAATACATCACAGGTGTTTTGAAGCCACAGAAGCCAGTTTGATGGCCATTACACACAAATTATACTAAGAAATATTCTTAAGGCATGTTACAAAATCCTTGAAATGATCAAGCTGTGTTTATTGAACAAATCACATTTTTTTATAGCTACAATAACTTTTCTACAGCCTCCAACACAGTTGGAGGGGGTGGCTTCATAGCAGACAATACTTTTTAACTAAGCTGCAAGAAAACTGTTACAGCTTCAAATTCATTAAAACAAACTCTCTATATTTTATCCATAATAGTTTATGTGATGGTCTACACTGAAAATTATGAACCTATCTGATCTCACCCTTTTGCAATTACCTCACAAACTTCCTTGGTTCCACTCTGCAAGACAGCCTCATAAACAAGCTAATTGTACTTATGTCCCAAGTCCCTATGCTTGTCCTATTCCTGTAATAAATATTGTATTATTTCCACTTTATAGTCCCCTAACTCACACTTTCTTAATAATTTTCTGCCTAAATGAAAATATATAGCAAGCAGCAAAAACTAAGACTTTCCTTGTGCCAGTCCTAAAAATCTACTCATGCATACTTCTTGCAAGAGAACTTACGCCAAAAAGAATGCAACATTATTTGGTAAAATAGTCTCTCTTATGACTGACTTACCTCTAATCCCTTATCCTCAAAATACAACTGTTTCAAATTATACTTCTAATGTGGTCAATATGACCAAAATTTATATTTTTATTCTAACATTAGTAGGAGATGAATGACTGGAGTGAGCCACTTCAATCAAGGAAAGCATGGGAAAGAAAAGAAGGAAAAAGTAAAGAAGAGAATGGAACAAAGGCACTCTGAAAAATAAAAGCATATTCCTTTTCTCCTTCACAAATGTGTTTTCATTCCTTCTCTTCATCACCAACTGCTAGACAAAACCATAAAGAATTTCAGTCTACAGACAAGTTACTGAGGCAGAATGATCTCTATAAAAGGAATAGAAGTTGTGGGATTTTTCTGTAGTGTACTGGGAAATATGTTTGGGGCACAAAAGAAACAAGGTGAGCAGAAAGAGCTAGTCTTTTGGGAAGAAATAAGCATATATATGTTTTAAAATTATTATGCAGTTACTACAAAAAAGTACTTCAAAAGCTTGTCTGAGAACTTTTACCTTAAGACTCCAAAAGTTCCCATACCTCTCCTTAGAGAGAATGTAGAAAAAACTAGCTTGTTTCGGAGAACAGGTGATTTATTTTGCTAAATTCATAATCAGCTGTTTGAAAATGTGAGCAGTGCCTCTTTTCTTATCCTAGAGAAAGAGTTTCCTCCTTGTCCTAGCAAGAACAGTTTAGAACAGTAATTGATAACAATCAGAACAGTAACATGAAACTAGACCAGATGAATCTGGTCTTCTAGGATAATTCTCTATTTTAAAGATGCTAATAAACAAAAAGGCATTAAAGTTTCTTCCATGTCCTGTGATCTATCTATAGACTTGTGCCAACAGTGCTCCACTCATTGTCTAGCAACAAGTGACTTGTAACATGATTTTAAAAAAGGTGGTATCAATTTTTGCTTTCAGAAATAGGAAAAAAAAATGTTTCATAGCTAATCAGGTTTTAAATACATTAAAAAAACCCTCAAAACCAACCAACCAATGAAATACAGACACAAAAAAATTAAAATTCAACCTATTGTCTATTCAATTTCAGCTTTTCTGGTGCTCCTACTAACAAGCCTCTTTTAGGGTTATAAACCAGAAATGATGATACGAAAGTTCTTCCTAGAACAGATCGCAAAAATTAAGTCACAATATATGAGACTGAAAATGAATTATCAGAAAATCAAAGTAGACCACATAAGTATTGTCATGTGTATTTTTTTTCTCTGCTTTCTGTTTTGGTAGTTTCTAGTATGCTCCAGCAAAGGCAGAACATTTTAAAAAAACTTAGATTTTTAATTGATGACAGAATTTCTCTTTTCAAAATTGTGTCATCTTTCTATACTGAGTAGACAGCAGCTACATAAGACATGGTATTAGTTTGTAATTATTAAAACAGAAGTTCTTAAACCAAGACTAAAGAAAAAATCTACTGAAGTTCCCCAGAAAAACAACAACAAAAAATTCAATTGAATTCAAACATATTTGAATCAGAACATATCATATGCAGGTCCAAATGACTTCCACAAGATGTTTTCAGATTTGAAATAGAATAATGAAACTGAAGTAAGAACATAAGAAATGAAAATTTGTTTTGTATAGAAGGGTTAGTTTAATCTTACCTTAATATCTTTCTTTTTCTTTGAGCAGCCGAAGTCATTGCCATATATGAGGGCTTCTCAAATACTGGAGAAGAATTTTTGTTTCTTAGGGAAGAAAGATCAAGTCTGAAATAAAAGAATCACATTTTTGTAAAACATAGTCTTGGTAAAAGTCAAGTAAATTTGTTCTTAACTGTAAACAAATACATGGGAAGTTGAAAACCAAAACTGGAAATTAATTTTATTAATGTTATTTGAGGTAGCTTTGCAGACTTCAGACATGTACAGCAGCTTCAAGCATGGCATTTCACAATGTGGAGAGGTTAACTATCCATATTACAGAGAGAAAGCATAAGGCTTAGAGAAAGTAACTTGCCTGAGTTACAAGTCACAATCAATTTAAAAAATGCTGCATTTTCTTTTTGGTACGTACCTTATAAAACAGGATAAGCTTTCAACTTCATTTGCTGTCACTAACATACTACTGTTTTCAAATAATGGCAGAATTGAATTTGATGTTGATCAAAATTGAGGGTTTGATTTTCAAAATGTTTGGTTTACTTATAAAACAGATATAAATGGAAAAAACCCAGCTGTAAAGATAGACAGGATTAAATTACTTGGTAATATTTCTCACCCATATGAAAGGAAAATACCTTTGCACAATGCTATTACTGCACGGCTGTTTCTCCTTCACAGATGAGTAAGTAGATGTTTCAGTTGTTTCATCTGTACCTTCATAGAGAATTATTGTTGAGTTCATGACAGCTTCATCGCACTCAGGGATTACATCACATGTAGTGTCCATAATGCTGGCCTTTTTGACTGGCATACCTGTACTACATGCACTGACTTTCCCTAGGCCCGCAAGGTGCAAAGGCTTCTTTACCACAGCCTGAGTACAGAAGCCTTGTACTGGCTTTCTGCTAGAGTCTGGCGTGTAGACTATGGGGTAGACTTCCTTGGCAAGAGAATCCTCCAGGTGCTGGAAGCTGCATTGGTTGGAGGCAGGTGGACTTGACGCTAGCACTGGAGAGTCCATTAGCTTTCTCCTAGTTCTTTTCTGTGGTGGTTCTGTATATTCTAATACTTGTTGTGTATTTTTATTCATTTCTTGTGATGGAGTACCAAAAGAGGTGCCTGTGAAACATAAGTAACGATGGTTAGCACATCTAACTGCACATACTACTTAAATCTTGTCTTCTCCTTCCTCTTCCCTACCAAGACATTAGCAGAAATAATTACAAATATTTCATTTACATATCAACTTGATCATATAACTGAAATTATTTCAATTGCAGCATTGTCTAAGATGGTATTTGCTGTGACACTCAAAGCATTATAAACATGGATAGGTTGACATAGTTAGTATCAGAGGTTATAGAAATAATCACAACTAAGATCTGACACATGACAAGAGGGAATGGAAGAGTAAGAGTATTGAAAATCACTGCACTACCATGACAAAACTTATATTTTAAGGTGCTACAATCACAGTAATCTAGAGCTGACTCCTGATCACAGCCATTTTTTTTCCCCAGCAAGTACCATGCAGAATAACGAGAGACTGTTGAAAAAGGAATGACACAGAACCATTTAAAAGGACAAAATTCTCTGACACTGCAAATGAGAAAGCAGGGTTTTACAAAGCAGGAAACAAAGAAGTTACTAGGATTCTGTCACTCTACTATATCAACTGTGGGGAGCAAAGGTCTCTATTAACAACTTCCCCCACCCTCAAAAAAAAAGCAAGCAATACAGTGTAATCTGCCATTCTCATTCATTCTGATCTGATTTTTCTTGGCATGTCATAACGTTTTTCTTTTCAAGCAAGTTGTAATAAAGGCAATCTCCAAAGTAAGACAGAAAAGGCATTTCTTTTACTCAAGCTTTCAGTGAGGGAGGATCATTTTGAGACACAGCTCACTGTTCAAATAGTGACTTACACAGTTAATAAAAAAAACTATGGAATTTCTTTTTAAACAAATCAAGAGCAGGAGAGGGCTGTCAAAACCCCAAGTACTTCTACATTTAAGTTCCAATACAAATTTAAGAAATGAAGCCTAGTATCCTTAAAATGCCTATGGATTGGATCCCCCTCAGCTGGCAGACACAGATTCATACTTCTCCTATCTTCATGCCTATGAGCAACTAAACTGCAAAAAGAAGTCCTGCTTTTTAAATTGATGCAAGTTACTTGGAAATTAGCTAGGTATTCCTAGAACAGTGTTGATAAATATTTATTTCTTCTAAATTTCATTCTATTTTTGCCTCAGACTAAGAAAACTAGTTTGAACTCCTCAGTCTGAATGCTTCTATAGCTCTCTCATGTGTTAACACTTAGGGCATTTTATCTGTTCCAAAAACATTAATTGAACAGGACAAAGACCGATTAAAAACATGTATGTACTTTATTATTTCACCTCCACAAGCATGATTTGTTAAAGAAAGCAAGGCTTAAATAGTTGTAGCTTCTTCTCTGCTTACCATTTCTGAGGCTCCATTTAATTTTGACCTCGTCCAGTTGCAACCCAATTTGCCAAGATGCTTTAAAAAAGCCAACCCCTCAAGCACCCTCAGAAATCGGATATTTTGAGGAAAAGGTCCAAGTAAGATCCTCACTGAAGAAAAGCCAAGGAGGGATGATCTCAACACTTTTTGCCTACACACTTTGGTGTGTAGACATGCCATACGATTGGATATCCAGCTACATGAGATGATGCCCAACTAGACAATACGAAACAGAGCTGTAAGGAACAGCCAAGGATTTAAAGACCATAATGAGACCTAGACTGTTCTAGGAGGATAGAGCAGGTAGTATCAAAGTGTGTACAAGTAGCAAGTAAATTAGATGGTTGGACAGGCCATAAGTCTATTCTATGTTGCCACAACTTAATTCAACAATGAAACCATTGAAAAAACAAAGCAAACATTTATTCTTCCTTCAGGCGCTCAGTGTCAGAATGAACAGTGTTTAAACCATTTGTTGGAAAAGTAGTGTGGACAACCACAGGAACTTTTATAATTCTGTTACATTGCTTCCAGCTTTGAAGAAACACATACATGGAAAATTTGAGCCTGAGAGGACCACCCGATATGAAATAACTGAATTGTGAATTTATCTGTGTTCACCTATGTACAGCTCACTTTATGTATGTAAAGGACCTTTTCTTCTAATCCACAGCCAACTTTCACCAAGTGAAATGCAGCAGGTTGCTGAGATGCAGTGCCTTGATTGTAATCTAAACACTAAGCTAATTCAAGATATTCTCCATGAGTAGTGGAATGGAAATAGTAGTAAAACAGGGTCTGAGTGATCCCCAAATAATCTTTACCTCCACCCAAAATATACCAAATTTCTCCAAGACTTGGTTGGATTTAGTAACAAACAAGAAACTTATGAACAATTTAAAACATCTACTCTCTGACACCATCAAAGATGCTATGCTTCATTATGCACTTGCTCTTTAATTTTGTTTTAATAAGTAAAATAAAAGTAATAGTGTAATAGACTAACAAATCTTTAGCAAAAATTCTAGTCATCACAACCAAAAATTGAATCCAAACCTTCTTTAAAAAGACTTTTGATATGTTATGTTCTTAAATACAAGAATAAGGTTTATATAATCTAGAGTCTGAAATAACTATCCATTAAATGCCTCAGGACACATTTAAAATATTAATTTTTTTTTACTCCTACTTATATGCATCTGAATGTCTGTTTCAGGAAAAATAAGGCTAGAATTCTATTAGTCCATTGTTACATTAGGACGGGGAGGTTTCAGTTTCAGAAAGTTTACTTACTGTAAGACAATGAGGTTTTGCTAATGTCCTAAAGTTACTAGAAGGAAGTCTGATGGAGAAATGATTTGGTGGGAGTGCCAATGTTTAGAAGCTTCTACAGGCCTAAATATTGGAAGCATTTTAAAATTAACTGTAAATACTAGCATTTAAATCATTAACTAAATACGTAAAGAACAGAAAAGTACTGCCAACATAAATAATTTGATGAATTCCACCATAATGGAGAGCACTTTGTACTGTAATACAAGAAAACTAATAATGATAGTTGCAGGAATTCTATATAAGGCAAATACAAGCTGTTAGTAAAAAACAAAGACCTATTTTAAAAATCTTTTTCCTGAATAAAACTCATTGAAAACTAAGGTAGAACACAACAAGCTTTTCAATAGTGTTGAAAATAATGTAAAATACTTAAGACATGTCCCTTCCCATAGCTTTTTGTGAAAATATTAGGTTGCTCCTAACACAGTAAACAGGTAAACAAACATCACCAGCAATATTGCATTTAATTTGGCTTCACTAAATAAAACAACCCAAATATGACAAAAACGACTCCAAAATCCTAATTCCATTTTAGCTTGTTGCTCTACTGTATATAGCTCCAAAACCATTATGATCTCAGGTAAATAAAAATACAGCTAGAACAACATTTGGATCCACAAAATAAAGAATTGCCAGTGTTTCTATTTCCATCTTATTAAGGAAGCAAGATACTTAAGCTAGTTGCTAACTCTTTTGCCAATGCATTTAATAGCTACTATTGAGAAGTTTATGTAAAAGGGACTCAGACAACAGAAATTGCCACAGAAACTCTACTACTTCCATAAATTTCTAAGTACACGGTACTGAAGATGATACAGTGAAGAACCAATTAGTGCTATTTATATTTCCTTAAAGAACAAATCCAAGTAGTTCCTGAATGGATGTCTAATGGTAATCATTAAGTATTGTCATTATTTTCCTACTGAAAGATAAACAACATGCCCCAACTATAAAAAAAAATTATCAAACATATTCCATAATAAAGCAGGGAAATTATGCTTATAGTCTATATTTGCTTCATGTTTTATAGCTACTTCAATCTTTTGCACAAATATTGTCATAATTCAGTAATATTTTGATTTCATATACAAAAATGAATCACTTATATAATTCACAGAAAAGCTGCAGTTAACTTGATGAAGTAGCCTAAAAGAAAAATTTGGAAGTTTTATTTCCTTAACTAGTACTTTCAGCTACAATGCATGTCTTTAGAAATAGACATTATTCCAAATACTTTTTATAGAAGAGATCACAAATTTGCTGATACTTAATTTCAGGCTGATGTTTATAAAAGATAATTGTCAAAGTTCTTCAAGATACTATTTAAGAGATTCACTCAGAAATTAAATATAAAAGCCATCATTCACTGATCAACCACCCCCATCTGGTGATATGAGGTGGTTTTGGTCCTTAGTATCATTTGTCCCAAAAGACTGCTCAGAAGTACAGATTTAACTGACAAGAAATATAGCAATATCAGATATTTACAGCCCTCTGCATTAATATGAGAAGCAGAATGCACTATGTGTGAAACATGAGTCACAGAAAAAGTGAGCAGAACTCATGGCAAAACAACTCTGATGAATTGAGTTAGTTCTAATTGACATTACAGACAAAATAATGGCCAAGACTTGTCTTCTTCTGGAACTCATGCTAATACATTCATAAGGGGATTATTTCTGGAAACTGCTAAATTAAGTCTACCAGGTTGTTCTGCTAAAGTGCAACTAAGTATTAATGTATTCATTTCAATAAACATTTCTGGGCTACCACTGATTGATCAAATTACAATTCTAATCATACATTTTCATTCTTTTAACAACTGACTCATGGAATTCCAAATTGCAAATGAAGTCTAGTTAATGCATTTCAATTATTTAATATTCTTGTGACCCAAAGGCATCATCACTGTGATGGCAAGTTTCACAACAGGTTCACAAATAACAGCTGTGAAGTGAAAAAGGCTCAAATCCAGGCTGCATTCTTGCAAGTTCCAGTGATCAGATATACTGTTTTATATAGCATGAGAAAAAATACTTAGAAGTCACATAAGGCAGTATGAAAGAGCTGCTTAATAAGACAAATCTTTCTTATTCAAGACATATGTTTTTCCTACTTCTAATCAAATTTTTTTACTATGTACAACCATACCCCAATTTTTCCTGCCATACAAAATAAAAAATTGACTTTTCAGATCAGAATGTTTATGACAAGGGGAAGCAATGGATGCCTTTTTTTTTTTCCTAGAAATCAATTCCATTCTCTCAGTGGTAACATACAGTAAGGCTTCTGGAAATGGGATGCATGAAACAGTGCCAAGAACTTCCCCATTCAAAGAAATACTTCCAAGTACCAATCAGAGCTTTTCACCCATCAGTCTGAATTCTGAATGCTGTATGGCTCTGCATTAATGAACACTTAAGAATGGACACCAAATATATTCTAAAATGAACTTGTTTCCACTGCTTGAGCTTTCTTTGAGACAAACAGTTAAATTGTTCATGATATTGCACATTTATGGTTACATTAAAAATTTAGATTAAGCTTGTGTATGCTTAATGTATGTGTCAAAAAATAGGAGAAGATATTGGAAAGCCAGGATTTTTTTGTAAAAAGCAACAAATTTAACTTATAATTAAGGTCAGAATTTTACAAACGGGGTTTAAAGATTTCAAAGGCTAAAGGAAAAACAAGATAGAAGGAGGTCAACTTCTGTAGTAAAACGCTACATGTGCTTTGGCAAACCATATGAACTTTAATTAGCTTTCACTAGAAATCAAGAGTTGATTCAAAGAATTGACTACCCTGATAATTTGATCACAGAAACAGACATTGAATGAATGGCCAGAAAACATCTTTATATTTTCCTCCCACACTATGACTTTATACTATTTAATATATAAGGGATGCTTTCCTAGGATGAAATCTTCATTAGAAATAAAGACTTAGGCATAACTACAAATCAGCTGAAATTCTTTGCTATTTTGAAACTCCTGATAGGAAGAAGGACCTTATAACAAGATAATATCAAAACCAGTTCATATAATAAAGTAAGAACACTTAGAATGATATCCCAAGAACTTATTTCTGTAGAAGACTTTTAACAAAACCTAGAGTAAATCTTGCTACCCTTTCACCTTTGCTATCTTTCTCTTTACATTTTTTAGATTCTTTTTCCACATTATTTGCTAGTTTGACTTTCTTCTTCAGGACCAGTTACCAAGTGTAGTTAATTCCAAAGAAACACACAAGACATTAAGGTCTTTGATAGTTATACCTATTCTGCAGAAATTATGTAGCTGTTTTGACCTTTTGGAGACAGTGCTTGTAATCAGAAAAGTTATTTATGTGACTTCAAATACTTAAAATTTTTGTGTGAAAACACCCAAAACCAATTAATTTGTATTTGAACATTGTCATGATTCTCTCAAAGAACAGCAGGCAAAAATTTGTGTCCTTAAAAAAGTTTCTGCAATGATTGCTGCTTCATGTTCTGCAACACACAAAATTCAGCACTGTCTTTAAATACAGATGGTTTTCTGCATCACTACCAATTTAAACACATAGTAACTAAAGAGTGACCTGTAGTTCGTTAATGACTGAAACGTCCAAATATGGATAAGGGATGGATACTGCACATATCCCTAGATACTTCTAAGTTGAACAAAAGAGATACAATTATTTATTTTGTAAGCCTACACTGAAGAGAAATGAATGTTTCTCATAATGCTTTATGTTTTATACGTAAGTGCTATTTCATCTTTGCAGAGGGATTTTACCGCAAAAATTGTCTTTCAAATGTGTTAACATAGGTTCAAAGCAATACCTGAGATTTGTTACTAGCAGACCTAGTGCACTCTCTTCCTCAATCTAAATGCTCCAGACTTACATGCAAAGGAATGATTGCTTTGCCATCAGTTAACATCTTACCTTCTCCCCTAAATTATTTAGAGAAGAAATTTCCAAAAAAAGGCAATATACATTTATATTAAATGGGAGATTTAAAAAAATCACGTTTCTTAAAATAAAAATAAGAACTAAATCACAAGAACTGAAATGCACTGCTCTTTCCTGATGACAAGATGCAGTCCATGCAAGTGTGTTAAATGTGAAATATAAGGTTTTAGATAATGAATAATGACCACAGTGTTTTTTTGGTTCTTTTGTTTTTTCCAACTTGGAGCAAAACACTACTTCCTTCCCAATACCTTGAACAGATTATAGATAATAAAATATCAATGCATTAATGGTGCAAGGGAGTTTGTTTAAAACTTTTTTAATTTTTTCACCAAGTTCTTAGGTCAGCTGTTGCTAACATTTACAAAGCATACTTCTGAGATAACTTTACGAAGCAGGAATAGGATTCTTGAATAATTTATTTCATCTTTAAAGAAAAAAAAATACTACATCCTTCCCCCTTCTGGTTGGGATGCTGCCCTTGAACTACTTCATATTTTCCCATGCTAATGTATTTTTTCTTATTAGTACGTTGCATACATTCTGCATGAGAACTGGATTTTCATAACACAGTATCATTTAATAGTCCAAATATTTTAAATGTGAATTTAAACAAACAGTTGAAGAGGAGCTATTTGTGTTTGTGTGCTGAACAGAAAAAAAAAATTCAAGCACTAGTAAGTGGATTACTTTTTACCTCCCCACCTTCCCACTTGTATTGAAGTGATTGTGTCAACACCATTAGTATTTTAGGTAACCTTTACCTAAAAAGGTTGCAAAATTTGGAGAACAGTTGTTTCTACCATGTTTTATCCTGCATCTAATGAGAGGGGGCAAGAAGTGACAATAATGCCTATTTCCTTTTCCAAAGACCAAAACACAAATAAAAACCATAAAAATATCACAAAAGATTTTTGTGCAAATGTTCAGGCAAAGACACCATTTACAACTGGAAAAATGTCTGTCTTAGCTGAAAACTGAAAAGAGTGCCCATTTGCTTACTTGAACATAAAGTTCAACAACATTTAGGATAAGAGTAATTGGAAAACCTATAAATAAGGTTTTCAAGAAAACCCCTTAAATAATGTCTAATAATTTTTTAAAAATGAAATGTTCATGTTTTAGTAGTTCATGTGGAATTTAGGTCGTAGACATTTTAGTATTAATTTCACTAAGAATCAACCAGGCCTTTTACAACACAAAACTTCAAGAAAGGTAGAAAAGTAGCAGATTAATCAAGAACTCTAACAAAGCTTACTAGCATCGGAAACAAATTCCCAATGCTAACCTACATATGACGAGACAGAATTGTTACAATCAATATTTCATTACAAAGGCTATTACAGAGCTTCTGGATTAGTGTCCCTACCTATTCTGTCAGAAAAAAAGTACCTCTACACAAAAAAACCCCAGTATCTAAAAACATATGGCTGTGATTTAAAATAAATACCAGCTTTCAACCTTGCTGAATAAATCCCTGACTAACATGGGCAGAATAAGAAGTGTAAGCATGCAAAACTGCTAACTTTCTTTTCCTTCTCTCTGTAGAAACAAAAGCAAACCCACACCAAAAAGAAAAACCAACCCAAACTAAAATCCAGCCAATGTCACTCATGAAAAAAAGCCCCAAACCAACCAAAAACCAAATAAACCAACCAAAAAAACTCACAGGATCCATGAACATTAATTCATTGTCTTGTGTTATAACATACCCCATGTATTAATCTGTTGCAGTGTTTGTCTAGCCATTAAAAAAGTAAATTTCTTTCCTATATCCAGTCAAGAATGGTGTAAAATTTAAAGAAAATGTGTCTGAGACTCAATTTTACATTTGGTTTCAAATATCCACAGAAGTGCACATCTGTGTTTATGGATGATATCTGACTGTGGCAGGAGATATTTAAAAGTATTTCCAACAGTGAAAAAGTTAATGATATACTTACAGCACGGAGTGTTTGGTCTGCTCACAAGCTGTGGGAATGAAAAGATAGCTGACATTTCTACTTCATGGTTTTGATTTTGATTTTTTTCTTCAGTCTGGTCAGCCCAAGCTACCGATTTTTGTCTTTGAATCAGCTGCTCAACCTCTGCATATTCAGTCTCACTCAAGTCATTTGTCAACCCAGCTTCTTTCAAAATCAGGTATTGCTTGCGAAGGACTGGAAGTATAGTATTTAGTACTCTGTAAAACAGCAAGAGGCAAGTTTGCTTAAGAAAACATAATTTTAACCCAGAAAACAAAAAGCTTGAGAGAAATCTTGCTTCTGTTTCAATTAAAACTAAATTCTCTAAATAAGTCTTTTCAAGTTACAAGTGTCAGAATGTAGTCTTATCACACCTGCCATGAAACCATACTTACTTTTCTGTTTGCTTATTATACTGATCTTGAAGGGACACCAGAGACAACATATGTTCAATCTGAGCTTTAAGGGCCTGAACTTCTAGGTTTAAATGGCAATACTGCAGATCTTGACAAAGTTCCTTTGGGAAATTGGAATAAAAATGAAAATCAAACAGCTGTACATCGAACTAGTAGGAAGAAACTAAAACTTAAAATAATATTAGATCAGCCTATATTGAAAAGTAAAGATGGCATGGATATATATTATTATAATTAAGTTTTATAGTAGAAAAGTATGAATTATTTGATTTTTATTTACATGCATAAATATAACTTTGTAGATTCCTTTGATCAATAGCGTGTGTGCTGCAATTAGCATTAACAATCCAACAGGCACATGTGGATGTGCTTATTTATGCATACCCCAACTTTTTTGCCCCTTTCTGTATACTCTCTCCATATATTTTACTTTATTTCACTTACTAAGCTGTTCTTAACTCAGAGGTTTTACCCTTTTTCCAAATCTCCTCCCCATTCCCAACCATGACAAAGAGAAAGGCATTTTACTTTCGGAATACACCCATCTTGACCTAGAAGGCGCATTTCATTTTCAACATGGTGCAGCCATTTGGTATTTTCCTCAAAAAGATTGGTCTGCTCTTCTTTTTTCTTCTGCATGCGTACATAGTGGCTATTAAGTGCTGAAAGCCTTAGATCCCGCTTGCAAGTGGCCTAAAAAAAAATTCCCCCCCAAATAATCAGCATTTAAGGTGGAAACTTTCAAATTATGTTCACTAAATTCTCTTTATATATAAAGATTTTTTCGTTACTTTAATATAACATAACCAAATAATTCCTAGTCACTCAATGAATAAGAAGAAACAATTTTTCTCTATGCAGTATGTCCTACAAAAAGCCTACTAAAGGATAAAGCAAAATCCTTTTTTGCTTTATCCTTTAGTAGGAGTAAAAGGAAAATCCTCTATCTTCAAACATCCAACTCTTCTGATGTTTGTACTGCTTCTGAAATGACAACTAAAAGGCACAAACCCAGCAACAGCAAGTTGGATATAAGCAAGGCAGTGTCCTAACAAGGCAAAGAGTACTCTTTTCTACTTAGGAGACAATGATACTTTGTTGTTCACCTCAAAAATTAGGTCACTACATCAATAGTCACAGAGGAGTGATAATCTGTGTGTCCCAGTTTAATTAAATATTTATACATTAATTCATTACATAATTACTTAGGCAAAATTTACACAACTATACTAAAATGAAGTATAGAAGAGATGATACTCCGCACTACATTACAGAAAACTCACCTTTTCTACTCTTTCTTCAGAGCATATCAGTTGAATTTGTTCATGACATTGATTCTGGTAATATTTCTTTAGCGTATTTTCTTTCAGTTTCTTTTCCACCTTGAGGTATTCTTTTCTGATTTCCTCACGGTTTGCAAAAACATTTTTAAGTATTTCTTTGTATCTAAAACCAAAGGATAATAATTATTTATTGAAGACTTTTTATGACCATCTCCTTTTGTAAGGAAATTTTCAATTCAAATTAATAAAATAAATATAAAGAAATTAAAAGGAAATGAATAAAGCCTATTATAGATAGGCACTAAATAAAATGGAAGAATTTTATGTATTTGAACTGAAAATGGGATGTGAAATTTTGAAGGAATCACTAAAAATAAATCCTGTTGTAATTATGAAGACAACACTAGGATTTAAAAGGTTTATGTGAAAAAGCTTCAGATGCTTTTCTCTAACTCCAAAAGATACTAAATACCTATGTTCTCCACTTCTTACATCAATTTATTAAACAGATCAGACTACTGTTGTCATAGACACACAAGGTGTTCAAAAACCTGCTAGTTATCCTAAAAAAAAAAAGGAAAACCACAAAGGTCTTTGGATGCTCACTTTCCCCAAAGTAGCTGTACAATTTTCATCACTAATGGATGACAAAAATCAGAACATTCATCATATTTTAACACACACTAGGCTAGGGGGGAAAACCAAACTAGTGGTAGATGGCATTTGAGGAGATAATGAGTAACCAGTTATCTGGTTACCCCTAGTCTGCAACACAGGTCAGAATAACAAGAAGAAGACATGGAAGCATTGCCATACTGCAATATAACTTTCACTGGTGGTACTTTTTCACTTCACTCCTGAATATTGAAAATATTTCAGTACAGAATGGCTGTAAGATACTGTATATCTCAATAATAACCAACATCATATACAAAGTATTTCATTACATCCTATGTTGTTAGAACTTCATATAAAAATAAAAGCACAGTTTAACACAGAAGTGTTCTAAAGACATGCAACATTTGAGGTTATAAAGTTTTTAGTATTAAAAAACCCCATAAAATTAAAAATGATAAAAAAACCCCCCAGGCTCAACTCCAGAACAAGTTGAAGAGATATTCTTGTCATGTAATTGACTTCTTGTCAGTGTTTCAGAAGTAGCAATTCTATTTCACAGTCTAAAGTTTGAATAGCTGAGTCTTTTATTCTATTCTGAGTGTTTTATTACTTGCCTTTTAACAAGAAACAGAATTAAGAAAATAATTCTTCTCCACAGATTTAGAAATACAAGAGTTTTTCACTGAGTGTCCAGAGGATGCTATCATATCTAGGTAAAAATGTGTACTAAAACATTCACAGAATTTATAAGCATTATTTCTTTAAGGAACAATAATAGGTTAACAGTTGGAGTCTATGATCTTTGAGGTCTTTTCTAACCTAAAAGATTATATAATAATGAAAGAGTCATCTGCAGAGTATTAGAGTTCTTACCCTACGCTGTTCCTATCTATACAACTACACTATCAATTGCACACTGCTTGGAGAATTTTTGTTCTCCATAAAATCCATAGAAACATGGTTCCTCCCAGCTGCTTGGGAAATACAGCAATAAGGAATCAAAGTGAATTTTCTCAGTTTCCTTCACAGTAAAAAGCTGGGTATAATTCAGATGAGGGTGGAGATTCTGATTCTAAGTACCCCCCTTATGAGGAGCCATTACTGGCAAACCGACCTTTTGTGCACTTATATTCACCAGTGTTCCAAATATAGCATAAAGTATACAAGCCTTTGTGGATTCAGTCTTTCAATAAGCACATTTCTGTTCTTATGGAGTCAGCTTTACCCTCTGGTCTTCACTTGAAAAATTACCATGTTACCTGGTAGGCATATCCCCTATACTACCTGGTGTCAAAGAGCTCAAGGACCTACTGGTAGTAGTTCTTGAGCCAGTGTCCGCTGTCTACCCTCAACAGGCTCAAAACTTCAAGGGTTGGCAGACAATGCATCTCCAAGCTTTGGCAGAGGAGAAATGACTTTTAGGTTTGAGGAAGCAAGTGGTATACTCAGTAAGTCTCTTTCAGATAACAGTGATGCAAAAATCATGAGTAGTTGGACCAAAATACAAGATCATAGATAAGACTCTCTTCCCTGTCCAAAGTAAAAGGGAGAAGGCAGCACAATATCTTCAAAACCTGTAAATGAATGGCAGAAATCAGCTCATTACCCACACCACATCAGCATGATGAACCTGGTAGGATACTCATGAGAAAGAAGAGAATGAGACATCCACATCCTTTCTGACATGCAGAGGGACTGGGATAGGTTTACATGTGGCCCTTTGGATTTTCCATGACAAAGAAATGCAAACAAACATTCTCTGACCAGCAAATCTTGGCATAGAATATGTCCAGACTTTGAAAAGATATTTTAGAGACCTTGCCCTTCACTGACTCCTCCCACACACAAAGAATGAAATAAAGGGCAAATCACAGGAAATTAAATCAATCTCAAAGACATACAGCGCAAAAATATGCAGGAAAACTGTCAGAACTATCAACATGACAAATGCCCACATTTCTTTTGAAAATTAAATTTAAATAACCTGATTGAAAGGGTTTATTGAAATGTCTGGAATGCCACTAAAATAAAGCATGGTTAGAGAACATCTTGCTTTGAATGGTTTTTCACTATACCTCAGAAAGTTTTGCAGGTTAAAAAATAGCACATTCAAAGGGCCAAAAAAGGGTTTAGTTAGCTAAACCAACTTTGGTGACTAATTGTCAGAAATAATATATGCAGAGACACATCCAGAAAGTCTTTCGCTCCAAAACCTACCCTCTTCATGGAATACTATGGCTTCTGCAACAAATTGATACTTCACATTTTAGTTTGTTACATTATGTTCTCTCATGAGACTGTCACATGAGAAAAGATAGACAGGAACACCACCAAGTAGAAAAAGAGCCCAAGAAATATTAAAGCAATAGAAAGTAAGGAATCTACAAACATAAAGTGAACTCTTTGCAGAAAAACTTCCACGTTTTGTCTCTGTCAAACCTTGCAGGAAAGATATCACTTGAATTAGTGCCTGCCAACAGTCACAAGAGCTGCTGTCATTTATGCAAACTACATTCTGCCTACCCACAAACACAGCCTGTTAAGAAGCTTTGCTAGAAGCCAGGATTCATATGCTCCTTCCTGTCACGTGTCATTTCCTACATTTCCCCTCTTTCATTTTAAAACCACCACCAAACTGTTCTAAAAATAAACAACATGTTAGGCAAAGCCATACCTAGATCTAAGTAAAGCAACATTAAAATGAGGAAACCAACACTGAAAAAAGAAAGTTTGTTTAACAAACGCTTTTACAAGTTCAAACTCCAGCTTGGAAACAAGCTCATGATGTGATTCGTTTACCTTTCTATTTCCAATTGCTGGTTGTTCGAAAGTTCTGCAGTATTATGACTTTCAGGAATCCTTGCTTGCTTTTCTTCGTATTCTCTCAGTTTCTCCTTCAACATTAGGATCTAAAACAAAAGCACCTTTTAGTTGAAATATGATTTTTTTTCCAAAAATTATCCTTTTGTGCTGATATTGAACTGCTTTACAAATGGCAGCAGGCGATATTCCTCTCTGAAGACAAAATTTTCTTACTTCAAAGTACATTAGAACCATATTACCCAATAGATTCAATCCCATAAACTATTTTTTATATTCAAAGTTAACAGTTAACTTTTCAATCTCTTATCAACAGATTTTTTACATACCTCTTTCTTTTGTTCATTGCAAATTTTAGCATACTGGCTTATGTGACTGTCCAAACTAACAACGTTGCTCTTTAACTGTAAAGAAACAAGTCAGAATTTAAAAGCAGCTCCTTCATGTTTTCATGCACAATAAACACACTACGTATATGTACGACATAGTTAGACATAATCTCTTTCCTCATAATATAGTGTAATAAAATTCTGACTTGCAAAATGAGAATATGACTGTCAGCTTTTGCTGTCATCTGTTGCACACCCATGGCTAGAACATGTCACCCAACAAAGCAAGAATAATTACATCTACATATGCAAGCACATTTTGCATTTATTCAGATTAGTTTTACTATTTAAATGTCTATCTTGTGCATTTTATTATAAAAACTACCTTTAAGTATGCAATAAATGGAAACTTCAGTGAACCCTGTATTACATAAAAAGAATTAGCAGCTGCAATAAAAAAGATTATGAAAAATAAAATTAAACAATAGAGAGCAGAAACAGGACATTCCAGCTTTTCATTTATCAAGACAATCTCACTGAGCTTCTTGACTCCAGCTGAAATCCACCTGTACAAACCTGGACGGGCTCTTGTACAACTGATCAGAATTTTTTTTAATATATTTTACTTTGAGAAAGTAATAACAAGATACTGAAAAAAGATGTGAATCCTACCAGCTGAGGATTATTTCTAAATTTCATGCTCACAAAACAAACTGCTTCAAATTGGTAGCATCATCTCATTAATGAAACTATGTTGCTTTTAGGCCAGATCTAGGATCTACTATGTATCTACTACATCTATCAATCAGATAGGGAAGAGTTGACTGTAAAGAAAGGAAATGGAATGAAATTTTGAGACAGTAGCAAAGGAAAATATAATATTCCAAAAGCAATTATTTCTCTTTCAATACTACATTATTGTACTTTGACAAGAGACCAATAAATACCAATATACTCACAGAAGACTTAATATCCTTTGCTCGGTTTGCATACTTCAGAGTATTATAGGTATCATCATAAAACAAAGAAGATGGGCTAATAGCAGCTATCATTATTGTTCGGCAATTTCCTCCAAGAGAATCTTTCAACAAACGAGTAAGCTTGCTGTTTCGATAAGGAATGTGTTTCTTGCTCTAAAAAGAGTGATATACATATTTTTATGGTTTAGTTAACTGTACTTTAAATAAAAGTCTGCTTAGAATTTCAACAGTAACAAAAAATGTGACAAACAGCCATGAAACTTCTCTTTGACATAAGTAATTTTTCTTTGAAGTATCTATACATCTTAAAGAGTTTAAGTCTCTTGGAACTGTTCAACACCTTTACATAACATGTATTAGTTAAGTTACTTTCTGATGTCTGGATATGTAATGCCTATTTTTGTGATGGGGTAACTAACAGAAAAAGTAAACTACATTAAACTACTTTTCAGTTTACAAAATCATCCAGATTGGGAAGGACCTCTAAAATCCCTCTAGTTCAATCCCTCTGCTCAAAGCAGGGTCAGCTAGAGTAAGATGGCAAGGACTATGCCCACTAGGGTTTTGATTACCTCGAAGGATGGAGACTTCACAACTTTGCAGGCACCACATACTCTTTGTGAAGCTACAGAATTTTCATTTCATGATACTAAGTTTGGTCACTAGGAACCCAATCCCACATCAAATAAATCAACATGATTCTTTCATATGTCCATGGTACAGATTTTAAACTCCACATTCCCCTCCAACAAGATGGTGATGAGGACATGCAGCATCAGGAAGGGAAATTAAATTTGATTTTCTCCTGGCATATTTGAAGGAGGAATTTGCTAGTTGAGCAGAAGGACAAAAATGGTATTATGGCAGACAAGGGACTTTACTTATGCAAAAGTTCGGGAGGTTTTGTCATTGTCCTACACAATTTGTACCTATTCCTTGCCTTGAGCTGGTGAGCCAGATCAGGAGACTGACTCACTGTTTTGAGGAGGGAAGTGTATGTGTATGGATGTATGTGAGATCCCAAAAGAATTTGTTGACTTATTTGGAAGAGGTGCTGTTTTATCCTATAAAAGCTGCTTCCCCTTAAGTTTAAAGGTTAATTGGTTAATTAAAAGGTTATTAATGTACTCATGCAAGCTTCTCTGTATATGCTTGATTTTGAAGAAGGTAGGAAAGAAAAGCAGGTACCATTCATCTTTGACACTATCCTTAGGCAGCTGCACATAATTTGAGAATTCTCTCTCATCGGGACTGTCTTTCAGCTATCACAGATATGATAGTGGAAACCCTTAAGACAATCCTATATGAGAATGATGTGAGCAGCATCAACAATGTAAACCACATTATTCAATCAGCTTAGCACTTTTTAAAATGTTTTCAGAACGCTAGCAGGTAAAGACTGCATGAGAAAGCAGCACATACCTTTGGATCTGCCAATGCATTAATGACATTTCCAAGAGCAAGCAGGGACCGGTTAATATTTGTTCCTTCTACAAAACGAGCTCCCTTGGCACTTGTTGCATTGGCACGTTCAGATCCTGCCAGGTCAATGAGAGACATTTTGGCAATACGAATATTCTGATTAATACTAGCTGTTTTATCTTGCTGCCGTAGGTAAATCTACAATTAAAAAAAATGAAAATTATTAAAAAGTAACCACTAACCAATCTAAGCAGTAAATTAATTTCATAGTGTAACAACTGTTTTAAAGACATTTGTATTCAAATCCTTCTCATAATCCAAGTTAAACCTTTTAGTACATATCTAATGTCAACAGGCAGTTGGTCTAATGGAAAACAGTGAATCCATTTCTGACACCTTTTCAAGTCCCTTGTTTCATAAATTAGTAAGGGAAGAAGAAGAATATAGCTGCAGTGAGTTTGACTGAGGTGAAGTTAATTTTCTGCACAGCAGCCCATATGTTGTTTCCTAGACTTGTGACCCAGATAGTGCTGATAACACACACTGGTGATTAGCTTTTGCTGACCAGCAGTTGTATGGTGTCAAGGCAGTAGGCAAGAGGTTGCAAGCAAACAACTGACCCCAACTGACTGAAAGTTGCTCTGAGTAGCCATTGCCTGAGAAAAGGCTGGGCATTGGTTTGATGGTGGCAAGTAATTGCCCCCTCTGCCACTTTCCCTTCACTTACATGAACCACGAGACACCTCCTTTCTCTTGCTTCTGATTCTCTCTCCTGTCCTGTTGCAGAGGATTAAGCAACTAACGGGCCCAGGCTCACAAAGCAGCAAAGATAAGTGAGTTTTTTTACAGGGATCATAGCTCTTGATTCTTCTGCACTAAAAACACATATCACACTCCTGAATTTTAAATTGAAAGAGGTGTTCCTTTTTCAAATGCACTTTTAGGAGTACACCATAAAGAGACGTATAGGAATAAACCAGGAAAAGGCTGACCTTTCAGTGATTTAGATTTAATTGTATCTTCCATTAATTGGAAACAATATTCATTTACTGCTGTGAAAATACACTCCAGGATCTTTTCAAATGTGATGCCTCCTGAAGCCACTTGTTCCCCTTTATCTCACTTTCCTGAAACCTTCACAGTACAAAGAACTAAATGCTTCTACTGGTGAAGGTATTCTTTCTCCAGGTTTATAAGGAAGTATACCAAAGCATGAATATACAGTCAGTGAGAAGAACCAAAGTTATCCTTAGATGGCTTTATACTTCTTCAAGATATATTTCCCCTTTCGTGTTGAGTGCCTTGCCATTTGTTAATATGGCTAATGGTTACTGACACAGTTGTGAATGCCCTTCTGGACAGTGAATTAAGAAAGAGCTGCCACAAATATAAGGTGACTGAGTAGTAAAGACAGTATCTCTCTGCTTCTGTAGCTTTAAGCTTTGTGCATGAGAAATGAAGTCTTCATAGTACTTTGTAACTGAAAACAGATTGACAAGTATTGCAAATAAATAAAAATTCTTATGACTTGCCATGAAATGTAAATCTATTACAAATAGATATGTTTCTAAGTAAAACAGTACAACTAAGTTCAGTTGTACTGTTTCCAGTATAATAGTCAAAAAAACCCCCACAACACCTCAGGCTGGGAACAGCTACCAGAACAACACAGTAACTATTATTAATGAAGTAGGGAAAGGTAGAGTGACAGCCAAACTATGTTGTATGACTCAAGCTTTTGTAAAAATTCAAAAGATACAGGAAAGGCCCCAAAGCAGAACACTCTCAATAGAACAGTGAAGCAATTCAGATTTTCCTTTCAGATGCAGTAATTGCCTAACCCAGACAGATATTTCAAATCTAAGACATATGGTACAGTAAGGCAAAACTTACATCGCTAAAATCAGCTCAGAATGTCCTGGGCCAAGACTTACCAATTTCTGAGTCAGTTTCAGAAAATATCCTGCTCCCATAAAGTTAACAAGAAAAGCCAAAAATAACATATCTCTACAAAAAAGCAACCCTTAAAATTATAGAAACATTAAAAATAAAGAGCAATCATGACAGCACTGGGGATTTCTCATCACTTACATCTTTGGAAATAAAGACAAATTCTGTTATGCAGAATGTCACAGATTTGTGGAAATACATGAGAAACTGAAGTGATTTACTTAATTACTTGCCACTTTTAGAAATGTACTGAGAAAAAACCTGCCAGATAATAAATACAGAGCTTTTTCTAAGTAAAGGTGAGGGAGATAAGACATCCCAGCACAGCAAGTAAACAAACAGAAATCAGCAGTTTGCTCTGATCTGTCTGTAGCACTGTACCTTGAGCCCTTCTAAAGGCAGCACACATACACAACAATGCAGCTCTCAACCCAAACAACCTCAAAAGAAGTCTTTGTGCAATCATGTACAATGCACAAGGGCAGACCTCAGGGGAAATTAAAAATAGGAAGGGCAATTTCAAACATAAGTTTAAGGTATACAGGAAAACAGAAGCCTTTAGAGTGGCAATGACTTTTGTTCTGTTCCATATTTAGAAGCTGGAGTTTTTTAACTTTGCTATAGTTACTTAGCATTGTCCAAGTCTGCAGATGCTGTTAAGACCTTCCCAACAGTTACGTGCTCTAATGCAAGGACCAGAATCAAATATATTTTAATATTTTTCAACCCAGAGTGGGACAAATAAATAATTCAAGATACTGCTTTGCAGTATGTAGCAGCAAACAGAAAAAAAAAGGCATTGTTGATAACAGGACTAGTTTTTAATTATCACAAGTGGTATTTAAAAAGAGAAGCCAGAAGAATAAGGCAGTGTAGCCAAAAATCTTTGGAGAAGTCTTAAGTTTCAGCATGTTTGTACAACTCATTCAAAACCCGTTTCTGAAAACTAAGAATCATCATTTCAATTTTCTAAAACTTGATCTGTACCAGGATATTAGGAAATCACTTTATTGTAAAAATTTACATTAACCAATAAAGTAAAGTAAGAAAGTACTACTTGAGATTCTTAGTTTATAGTCAGACATAGCGGCATTCTGTAAATTATTTTTCCCAGAGAAATGCTAAGCAACATCATGAAAACAGAAAGCATTAAAAAATCTCCATCAATAACTTTCAGTTTATAAGACTAAAATATGGAAGACTATTAAAGCTTTAAATTACCATTTTACATAAGTTATTTCTTCTAAGGAATACAAGTTAAGAAGGTATAAGTACCTATTTTATATATAATAAGTTCAAATAATTGGAATTAGAGATCTTTTCATTGAATTCATTTTTTCAAACATAAACACTAAGAACCATTACATACTTCCAAGGAATAAGGAGTCAACAAGAAGAGTAAACTGAAAAACTTCAATCCCCTCTTCCCCAAACTAAGGTTCAACACAGTTTAAAAGTAAAAGCTTCCATTGTATCCAACTTTAAACAAAAACTGCAACTCACAGTAATGACCACTGTTTATTGGCTATATCATCTTACCTGAAAGACAGCATGGGACCGGGAAGAGGAGGCATTCACATCTGTGGGATGCTGAGTTCTATTTTTATTTCCATAATCCAACATCTGAAGGATTTCCTCTGCTGACTTAGGCTTTAAGAGTAGAGCACAAGAAAAATACAGGTTTCTTTTCTTTTCCATCAACTATAGGAATACAGTGATTCTAAGATTCATTTACATTAACATGCACCTCCAAAAAAAATTAATGAAATTTTAGCTACGTATAAGCAAGAGAAATTTCCTGTTTTGAAATTCAGGCACTTCAAACAAATATTCTCAGCTAAAAAGCAGTAAGGTAAGAAGAGCAAACACTTAAGTGCAGCAACTTAATTCAGAAAATATTTTTAGTAAAGAATTTAAACAAATCTGAAATATTCTCCATGGTTAGAATCAGCCTCTTTTAAGAATGTCTGTACTTAAATTAGTATATCACTGTTTAATGCCTTAGTACAAGAAAAGTTTTTTCCTCACAGGACTCAAGTTTTGGGAAGAAGGATGTTCACAGAGCTAGCCTAACTTAGAATACTGTTTCCTGTCACAACATGTAACATCCACAAGAAAGCTGCAAGAAAATAGGTCCACAGGAATTGATTTTCAGATTGGAAAACTAAGTTTATCACTGACCTTACCAAAGAATCACTGTGCTGGCCTGGAAAAGTAATTTAATATGGAACTTTTCAAACATGGTTATTTACAAACAAAAACAACCTCTAGACTTCACAGTGTAGAGCACTCCAAGATGGTAATGAAGGCAATGCCAAGACATTTTAGTCAAAAAAGAAATCTTCCAAAATCTGCTGGATAAGCATCAAGCCAATGGTATCCTTTTGATAACAAGGACTGAATGCTTCTATATTTGCATTCTGTAAGACTAGCAGGTTTTTTCCACAAGGTGCTTTTAACGAATTAATTAGAATTGCAAGTTACTGGTGCTTATGGCCAGAAAAAAGTCCACTAGGAAATGACCAAATTCCATATAACTCTCAGAACAATTGGAATGTTTCTCAAATATCTCAAGCATATTTTAAGTTTCTACAGATATTTACATACCTGATGCAATGTCAGACCTTGAACTACCACCCCCTGCTGACCGTCTTCACGAACAGCCAGAGGTCCAGAGTTCACCAGCAGATCACGTATCTGTTCATTGTAAACCTTTGAAAGGGAATTTAAAAGACTTTATTAAAATAACATCCCATAGTTGACAGAATGAAATAAACAGGAATTACCAGTCTTTTTTAGTACTTGTTTAAGACAAAGTAGTGAAATCATGATACAGTTTTTTATATTTTTCCTATACTGAGCTTAAAATATTCAAATCACATGGTTTCTTTTTAGATTTTAGAAGTAATTCTTTCTAGTAAATAGTCTTTGTTCTCTATAAAAAAAAAACAATCCTTTTTTTACAAAAACCAGTTTTGCAACAAGCATGAATCCAAAGCTTTAATTTTCCTCCATTGTACACCACAATCCATGCTTCAGTGATATTTCTTACTTCAAACCTACCTCTGTTAAAATTTTTAAATGCCTGATTTCTTGGTCTGTGAAAGCATATGACAATGGAAACTTTCCCTATCTCTTTCTACCTCTCCCAAGTACCAACTAGAGTCCATTAAGGAAGTCCATTGAGGGAGCTAAAAAGATAACCATTTTACTAGCACTGCTCAGCAGTGGTGCCAAAACATTTACTTGTAAAAATAGGACATCCTTTTGTTGTGCTTTTTCACAGTGCTTATAGTTACTGAGAAGTCCTAAAATATTATCCTGAAATGGTATTTTCTTGTACACAACAACAGATGTTCAGAGGCACATAACTGATCAGCAAGACACAAATTGTGAACATTCAGTAAATATACTAGAAGTAGTTGTTGTTTTTGGGCAGCCTTCTGTAAAACATTAACAAGTGCCTAGGAACACCAAAGTTTGCACAGCACAATACAGTTCCACTCCTATAAGGACACATTTTGTCAAGCCCCAGGAAGGACCAGAGGAAAGCAAAACCAGTTTTCTTTATTTATAAATTATGACTTATTAAAAACAAAATACCAAATGCAGGAACTCACCTCTAAATAAGAGACAGCAACATCACATGTTTTATCTTCTTTTATTTGATCCATGCGTTTATAAAGTGTCACCATAGTTAAATACATGACTCCAGGATCTTCAGGAGAACCTAACATTGTATGAGTCTTTCCAGCTCCTGTTGCACCATATGCAAGCACTGAATTTTCCCCCCAAAAAACAAAGCAAAAATATATAATTTATTTATAAGCTAATCAGGAACATGAAAGTCAAACGAACATTCACAGACCTCTGTCATTCTATACAATTGTTTCATAAATGGATCAAGTTTCTCACTTAAGCTTTACCTTTCACATCTATGATTAAAGAGAGAGGTTTCAAAATAACATTTTTGAATTTTCAGTTCAAAATTCATTTACTGATACATTACATGAAAATATTATTAACTTACTCTCATAACTCTAAGCCATCAACTTCTTGCTGATAGGCATTTCATTTCCTCACCACATTCCAGCAGCCGATTAAAAAGCACCAAGATCTTCCAGAGTTCATAAAGCAGGTGACCACACACTCCGTAACACAACTGCTTCTGCTTGAATAACTCTAGAAGACTCCCATTCGCACATATAATTCAGATAAAATCCCCAAGTCTATTATAACCTTAACACAAACTTATTTTTAAAATACAGTAGAGCTACCCTAACTTCCACATGCTAAAAAGTCAGCCTTTCATATCTGTGAATTAAACCACAAAGTTTTATTTCTGTCTCAAGCTTTTTTAATGCCTCTGCACTCATTGAACAGAACAGTAGAAATTTTGAGAAATTCATAGAAGTTTTTTAATCAAAAGATAAATAGCAAAGTTACCTGTACAGTTATATCCATTTAGGAAGCCCTCAATTAGATTTTTGGTTGTATGCTCAAAAACTTCCAACTGGGATGAACTGTCATCAAAAATGGCATCAAACATAAATTTAAGATCTTTCCTTTGTCTTTTGTTAATATCCCTATGCGTCACTCTCTTCCTGTTAAAGAAGCTAACTTCTTCCTCCTTTGGATCAAAGACCAATACATGCTGGTCAATAACACGGACAACCCTGCTAAAGCTGCTGTGCTTTTCCTTTTCGGTCTCTGGACGGACACGGACTACCACTTTCACATGACTACAGACATCTTCTTCCCTTGCAGGAGTCATCTCTTCTGTTCCCCAGCTTCACTTCCAACACTCTTTCAGATCGAACAGCTGAATCTTTCCTGCAATTGACAAGATAGGTTTTATTTGCAATATAATGCCTTTCACTCTTTCAAACATTTGATCAGGCACCTAAAACTGGATCTACCCATCACTTGTCAATGGACTGCCCCAATGGGAGTGAGATTTCGGGAAACACTGTAACTGGCCTCAAAAGATGATTTAATTCACACAGCTTTCAGAAAGCCAACTAGCACTTCCCCAGTAAATTCTTAAGTTTATTTCAGAATTTAAACTATTAAGTGACCTACAGGCTTTCCTTTACAACAGACCAAGCTTTCAAATGAGATACCACATTTCTGTAGACTAAAGCGAGTAGTTTTTTCGTTCTTCAGCAGAAAGAGGAGCAGCCTATGCTACTCTCTCTGGATATAGTCACGTTGCAAGTAGATTTAAAGAGAGTTAAAGCAGGATTTACGTTAACGTGCCTTGCATGAGATGCAGTAAGCGATACCAAAATGGAATTCCCTTTAAATAGCCCATTTTTCTTGTTAACAGCGGGCTGTTCGTTCACCCTTAAAAGCGGATCGTAACCTACACGGTAAAGGCTGTCAGTGACACTTTTGCCGCTCCAGGGCCAGCTCTCCCTCTCTCAGCTGAGTCGCGTCCCAGACTCGCCTGGCTTTCTGGGCCCCCTCCTTACCCCGCCGCAGAGAGCTCTTCCTCGGGGCACGCCTCCAGGCTCGGCCCTACGGCCAGACAATTTCCCCCCGTGCTCGTCGCAGAGACGCCTGCCCCAGCACTCACCCGCCCGGCCGGCCGCGCTCGCCGCCGGTCTCGCCGCCCGGACTCACCCGCGGGCCGCGGCCGCACCAACAGCCATGCACCGGCCGCCGAATTCAAACAGCAGCAGGCCGCCCTCCTCGCCTTCTCATTGGCTGTCCGCCGTGACATCAGCAGAGCGCCGGCGCCAGCGGTGAGTGCGTGGGGCGGGTGCGCAGCGCCGTGCAGGGCCCACGGGGTGCGGGGGTGGCGGAGGCCGCGGGGAGGGCGGAAGGGCTTGGGACATGCCGGACGCGGCGCGCCCGGGGCTGAGGGACGAGCGGGCGGCCTCTGGCTCCGCGTGTCCCTCCAGACTGGCTCGGCCGGGGACAGCGTCCAGCCTCTTCCGCCCGCACCCCTCCGCGGGGCCTGGCGCGGACCGGGGTACGGGCTGCTGACGCTTCTCTGTTAGCCTCTGATCAAGGGGGTAGAATTTTTGTCCTCGCTGCCTTTGCCTTCTGCTTTAGTACAAGTCCCGATCTTGAGGCAGCAGCCTGCAATTGTGCCCGAGTGCCCCTTTAGATATGCGCTATTACAAAATGCGTTTTCTACTCGCTTATGAGCAAAAGGTCTCCAGTTGTGTAGAACGAGGGCCGTAAGCAAAGTGTGTCCCTTGTGTTAGCCTCGTGTCTTAGGCTGGTAGCCGTGTAGGTCAGTGTGAGTAGGATGGTGGCACGCACTGTTAGTAGTGTAACCCTAGCTAGCATCCCAGCCCCAGCCAGCTGCTCCTCGATCCTTCACCAGTGGGACTGGGGAGAGAAGGGGAAGGGTGAAAAGGCAGAAACCTCTGAGGCTGAGATAAAGAGAATTAAATAGGTAAATCAAAAGCCGTGAAGACAAGCAATGCAAAACACGGAATAAGTTCATTACTTCCCATGGTCAGGCAGGAGTTCAGCCATCCCCAAGGAGAGCAGGGCCCCTTCACAGGTAATGGTTACTTGGGAAGACAAATGCCATCACTCCCCACTTTCTGTATGGAGCATGATGCCATTTGGTCTGGAATATCCTTTCAGTGCATTTGGGTCATCTGTCCCAAGTGTGTCTCCTCCCTGCTGTGTTCTGCAGAAATCCAAAATACAGCCCCTATTAGCCACTGTGAAGAAAAATAACTACCCCAGACGAAACTAACACAGCATGCCATGGTAATATATATGTTTTCTGTAGACACACTATTGTTTGTTACACAACCTCACATCTGTGTGTGTCTAAGGTGGGGGAATTACTGCCCAGCTGAAGCCTAAATTATCAGGAGAGTAGCTTTCTCAGCATATTCTTATGCAAGCAAAATATTGGTAGCCTCTGGCAAGGTAAATTCAAGAAGAGCATATACTAAAATCTGATAGTGAAAAGAATCTGCTTATTGCTTGAACATGATTGATTTGTAGATAATCTTGAAAGTTCTGAAAACATTTTGCTGACATAACTGTAAAGCTGCTCAACTTGGAATGCATATAACTTTGCCTATAGCATTTCTTGTTTTCATTGCGTTGTTACTTAAACAAATACACTATTTCAAATATTTATTTGAAAGTAATTCCCAACATCTACTACCCTTCTAGGTTGATCAACTCCATAATGCTATCTCAAAATCTGTGCCAAGTTTTCAAATGTTTGTTTCTGCATAACCTGAAACAGAATTCAGTAAATGTCGCTGGCTTGACCAGAAGGATTCATTCTTCATCAAAAAAGCTTTCTGACTCTGAGTCAAAGGAACAAACTGTCCAGAAATGTGAAACTGAAGAGTTACCTCAAAACACAGGGAACAGTAATTTGGGAAGATTGCACATACCAGTGATGCTGGAGGAGGTTGTTAATTATTTATCCCCTCAGCCAGGTCAGGTGAGTTAAATGATTAATTAACATTTGTGATCCATTAACAGTCCAGCAGAAAAATTTGTGGAGTGTAGGGATAATTTTTGTTTAGAGGAATAAAGGGATGCCCCTAAATAATCAGTTGTTCCTTTTAAATGTTCTAAATGGTTTTGAAGTACAAGTTAAAACTCTATATTCAAACTAATAAAATTCTGGTGTCTGGTGTACTGAATCATTCAGTAGGTGGTATTTATTAAAACTGTAATATTTGACTATTCTGTTGCTTTTGTGCCTGTCTTTCTGAATTGCACTTGTGCATTCTTAAGGTTATGTTAGTTACTTGTAGTGGGGAGTTCTCATGTATGATTATCTCATCAGTTTTTGAAGAGCCCTCTTCCTCTTGTATAAGCATGTAGGTTTTAAAAAATGTTTGGCCTCATTAGCATGGAGCTAATTCAAGCCTTCGTATTTGGATATGGTACTGTAAGTAGTTTGCTTTTGATATCTGGGGTAGTTCAGGTCTCTGCACTGCTGTGTTGGTATGTCTGCACTGCGTGTAGAGTCCAGGTATATGGTTACACACTTGAAAAAATGATACATAGTGAAATGTTTTTTGTCTGGGTGGTCTTAGTATTAATTTGAAAGAATTTTTAAAATAATGTAAATTCTTAAATAATGTTCGCATATCAGATACTTTCATCTGTGATTTTAGTGCTTATTTAGTTTCATAGAATCTTAGTAATTTAGGCTTATCAAAGGTAGTTTTACTACAAAGACTGAAACAATAGGTAAAGAAGTAGAAAGGTCAAAGTGTGTGTATGTTTTTATTTTTATTTAAAAACAGCATGATCCAGCAGTGGCAAAGTGGTACAGCAAGTTGGGGTGGATTCAGTGATCAAAAATTTGCAGTCAAATCTTGTTGTGTTGCCTTATGTATCATTTTAAGTCTTCGAAGAAGCAGTTAAAATGAAAATAATGTTGATACACATTAGCATACACATTGCTCTTGTGTGTTCTACTGTTGAAGATATCTAAATTAGAGAAATACATAAGGAACTTTAAGTTCAGATTTTTTTCTGATGTCAGAACTATGATGACATTTTCACACATTAAATTCATATATAAACTGTGATACACGATGTGAAATATTTTTTCAGTGTAAGTTTTTACTTAGAAGAGCCTGATGAAGTCAGTGTTCATTAAGCTCTCTTTGTTGATGTAGAAAACCTTACTTGGCAACAGAACTTGTAATCAGAACTATTCTAGGTTTGAACTGTGGAGAGTAACTATTACTGCCCCTGAAGACATTTTCTAATTTAAATATTTATGGATATAAAATAGCTTGTTATTGGGATGGGATTTTTTTCAGGTCTGTGTATACATGGTTTTTCAGATTCCTAAGCTAGTAGTGAACCACTAATGACTGTTATAAGAGAGCCCAAGTGTGTTTACCCCAAACAGAAGCATTTATAATGCTGCTAACCTGTTTGGCATGACTGAAACTGGGAACTGTTCAGCACTTCCATTTTTCTTTTCCTGTATGTATTTGCAGCACTTTCTAAAGCCTTGAAGAATAAAGTGTGCAAAAGGATGCAATGAGTCAACTGAGTTTTGCTAGTGTAAGTGAAATTTTGAACACAAGTTGAGACAGTTTCTCACTAGCCTGAGTGGTGGTAATCAGTTTGTATTAATGTGGAGATAAACTGGGAGTGTCATATAAATTTACATTTTTAAGATTATAGTCATGACAGGAAGTCTGTTAACACTCTATAGTAGTGCTCTGATCTTGAATTTAGTTTTTCTGCTTTATTCTCTCCTACAACATAAAGATTTCCTTTACTTGGCTTTAATAGTTATATTCTTTGTTATAAAATAGCTGATTTGGGCCTTTATTTCCTCTTGTGTCCTAAGACAAGGAGTTACCAATATAAAGAAAATCTAATTAGAAAGATGATGTTCTCTGTGTAGTTATGGTCACTGAATGGGATTTTCATTTTACTTATAGAGGTTCTTACGAAAATAAATGTTACTTAAGAGTGAGTCAATGCTGAGATAGAGATATTAGTGCCCTCCCACTGAATATTCTTGTTGACTGTCTCCTTTGGAGAATCTGTGTGTCATCCAAGCAATAATACTTCTATTTATCTTTGAATCTTTTTTTCCTGCCTGTAGGAGTCCTGTCTTTGGAGCAAAGACTACAAATTAGTTTTTACCAATCTACCTCACTCCTCAATGAAAAGTCTGTTGCAGTAGACTTTAAGTTTACTGTATTAATTATACTACATTTTAATCTCCTCTTTGCAAATGCTTGACCAGTGTTTTTGCAGTTGTCGGAACAATTCTCTGTTCTCTTTAAGAACCAAACATATTTTGAATCAATGTTTGGACATCCAGAAGCATATTTCCCCAGTTTTCAGTCTACTTTTTCCTATTTTTTTTCTTTGCAATGGTCACCTGTCTTTTAACTAGAGATGTTGATCTTTTCCACATACTGTGGCTATAATGTTAGGTAAAAGAATTTCAATAGCAGTGAGTTCTAGTATGAATGACAGAGGATGAAGCTCTGAAATTTTAACTGTTCTTGTGAGAATCTTAAAGGTTTTTGAGTTGCAAAGCTCTAGGAAATTATAGTGCTCCAGCACTAACAAATACTTCTTTATATAATATTTAAACTTCTTTATATAATATTTAAATTATAAAGAAAAGCAAATATTATGCCCTACTCAGATTATATGGGGAAGCCTGTAATCTGGTGACATCTGTGGTTTTATATGATTGGTTTCATCTGTGGTTGAGTATGATCTAGAAGAGACTATAATGGAGATACTATAAGGTCTGCTAGTATTATTTGGTTTATGATAGTTCTAGAAGCTTTTTTTGGTATCTGTAAATTAAATGGTAGGTGGTCAAACTTGGGAGAAATAATGAATGAGACCTTTCCATTTTCTCCAGTTCATCAGAAGCCATTAATAGTAGATGATTTTTTACCTCATTATGTTAATCTGTGTAAAAAAAAAAAATAAAAATAAGGCAGTTAATTTTCTCCAAAGAGATCTCATCTGATGTCATCATGAGCTAGCTGAGACTTACTGTGGATATTTCCCTTTTGATTCTCCATAATGTTATTCAGATTATTTTTGCTACTTGGCATTCATTGAAGGAGGTATCCTCTCTGTCTTGGAAATTGTGTCTTATACTTAGTTTCTAGACAGAGACAAGTATTTCCTGAAAACATGCAGCTTTGCCATGAGGTTTCCTTTCACTTTTTCAGGTACATACTGCTTTGTTTTCAGGATAGTTACTATTTTCATGCATCCAAACATCAAATGATTCTTTTTCAGAAGGAGCATGAACATGGACTTGTAAAATAACAGGAAGGAAGTATAAGACATTGCCGACAGACATTGTTTTGTTGTCAGCGAAGTGCTGCTTGAGCTCCAGCTTGAGCTACTCTGAAGACAGTGGCTTTTCACCTCCTGGAGATTCTGCTGCTACTGTTGGATGTTGATCTGGAGCGTGATTGTTTTCTTCCTTTTCTACAGAGCTAGTTAGTCAAGTAACAGATGACACTTGAAGGAAGCTGAGGTGGACTGCTGGTGTGAGAAAGCAGAGTCAGTTATGAAATTGTTGTCTTAGTTTCTGTGTATTCTTGTCCATATATCAGTATTCCCTTTCTGCCTTGTACTTGTACTTTAAGGCAAAAATAACCTTTCTCTGTATAGCACCCTGCAGAGGGTACTTCTGTTTTGTGACAAAGGTTTCCAAGTATTGTGGTATATAAATAGTTACATATTTGTGCTGGTGACTAGGGTTCTTATCATAATACCTCCAAAGCCATCTGCAAATCATTTATAACTGGAATGACCCGTTTATACTAGAGGTTCTCAAAATTGAAGTTTTCTGCAGGGTATCCAAAATAAAGAGCAATTGAAAAAGGATCTGGAAAAAATAATTCTGAATTCTCAAGTTGTATGAGTATTTTGTAAAATGCAAATAAGTGAGGGGTGCAAAACAAAGCAAAGCAGAGGTAAAATGTCTTTTTATGTATTTTCATACAAAACCTGTTCATTTTTGTTCATATTGTTTCATATTTAGCTGTAATCAGAAAAGTGAACCCTTGTGAAGAAAATACATTGGAAATTATTTTGAGGCATTAAATACCAAGATTGGAAGGGAATATTAGTTGCATCATGAGATAAGTGATGAAATACTAGTTTTGGAAAAGCTACACATCTGGACATAGTAAAAGTTTTTATTTTGTCCTGTTTTTCACTGGACTTGTAAAATGAGTTAGGTGACATAAAGCAATCGATTTGCGTAATGTTCTTTATTGTAGAAACAACTATTTTTTTTTGTTGCAAGCATGCTGAAAATATATTTCCATATGCAAATTTTAAGGCTAATTTTTCTCTGTCAGCAGCACAGTGAGCTTTGTAGTGATTGTTATAAAAAAGGAAGGAAGATACAGGCACTTGCAAGAGTCAATAAATTAATATAGAGTAATATTGAAAATACTTCAGGAATTACAGAACACACTTCTTTCCTATGGTACTTTAGTGTAACTGGGGCATATGTAGAGTTGTTTCATATGTAGTTCCTGTGTATTTTTTCTGTCACTCTTATCTTGCCTGATGTCCTGGCTGCACATACTGAAAATTTATGGAAGAGGCTAGCCAGGCTTCAGATCCCAGCTGTGTGTGGAAATGTGTAATAAAATGTGCATCAAATGTGTATATATGCAAAGTGTATTTATTTTTGGATATATCTACTAGGAAAGTAGAAATGGATTCTCATCAGATAACACTGTTTAAAATACTTGCCTAAAATCATAGTTTAAGAGAGATGTTTTTAGTGAAGTTGGCATTTGAAGTTAGTGCATGAAAATGGAAAACATTTTCAAAACAAATTTGACTGATAGGCAAAAGCTAGTACTTCATGTATTTATTATTATTTTAAATAATAATATTGTGTGGGTTAACAATGGTTAGTGTATACATGCAGATTTGGAAAAGCAGACCCCATTTGCTTATGTTCCTTGACTTACAACCAATTGCTCTCTGTTCTGACATGCAGTCAAAATAAATTGTAGTAAGGTAGAGGGAGTATTATTTAACAGTGTAAAGCCAACAAATGTCGTATATGTTTTACAGTATCTGCATTTGTGTAAGTTCCATCACAAGATGAGAGAGGAAAGAAGGGGGCTTGCCAGTTGAGGCAGAGAAAGTCACACTCTACAATTGTCTTCTTGTTTTGCTGACTTCTGTAATGGGCCCTCCAAAATTACAGGGATTTTAAATGCTGTACTGACAGATGACTTAAAACAAGTGATTTATTTGAGAGCAGTGCATAACTGTTCTCTATTTTGAAGCTGGTACTGCTGAGTGATTAGACTGTGATACCAGGAAATGAAAAATATCCATGGATTTGGATCTGAATGATGGCAGGATATGGATGTGGCATGGTGAAGAAGTCCCTTCAGATTTTACTTTTTTTATCCTTTAAGAATTAGGTCTTTAGAGAGAAAATAACTAGAATACTTGGATAAGAGGGAGAATAAGTTGATGACTACAGCTGCACAGGAAGGAATCTTCAGGTTGTAGTTCTTGCACATGTGCCTGACCACTTCATCTTCCCACCTGCATCATGGCTCTCTGGGGGCATATCTAAATGTTACCAGCAGCCACAAGTAGAAGACCTCTTACCAATTTTGTTCTGCATCTTTCTCTGTTGCAATAGAGGAAGTAAAGCCTGCAGCTGCTATATCCAAAGAGACCAGCAAAGGAACAGGGTCTGCCTACTGAAAACGACTGTGCAGATGTGCAGATTTCATTTTATGGTGATACTGGGTTAGTTTGCTGTTACCGTCCTATCACATAACAAATGACAGTGCTTCAGGAGAGTATTTAAGATGCTGTGTTATAATAAAGCAAGATTCAATGCTTTTGGGTGACTCAGCTTGTAATGACGCTGTATATGCTCTCCTTTTCTGTTGTGACAGCATTAGTCTTTGCACCTCTTGGGGAAAGCTAATAAAATTCACCAGAAAGTAATCTAAGCCCTTTAAATTTTAACTTCAGTGAGCCTGTGTTCTCAGAAAGGGTGATAATTAATATATGTAGCTACTCATTTCCTCCTCATCTAGTACTGTGTGTCTTTAGTCAGCCTTTTGGCTAAGCTCTCTTATTAAATATTTGAATTTGAGTTTGCAAACAGAAATGCAGACTTTTTTCTATCACACAAAATATTACTAGCAATTGAAGATCACTATTGGAGTATGGGAGATATCTGCAAGTTGTTTTCTTATTTTGTGTTTTATACTGCTGGGAGTAGTTTTGCTCAGAATTAATCTGGGTAAAGAGATGATTAAAAGGTTAAGCTACTAAATTTGTTGTTTTAACAGGTATCTGAAGTCATGCAAACATATGGTCCAATTTTTTTAAAAAATATTTTTTCTTTTTCCCAGACTATCTGAGCATGTTATCTTCATTCCAACGGTGTTTGCTGATGCTCAGCATCTTGGGAAAATACTTTTCTAATAATTGTGTTTTAATAAAGGACAAATTCTTTTGTTTTAATAACATCACTGAAATAACTGAATATTGTTTCAGGCTCACTCTGTATCAAAATGGTATTATTTAATGTCAAATTGCTCTTAGGAACCTGGCAGCCAAGGCTTATCAAAAACATGTCCATAGCTTTTTTGGGGTTGGCTAACCATTAATAATAAAGAGTTAGATTTTTACTTGAGCCTCTGTAAAATTTTCATTGCATCTTAAATATCTCCTCAGTTATAATTAAGGAAAGAAGTTTCTTCTGAGGTAGCAGAGGAAGTCAGCTTTTTCTTGTTAAATCTGATGATTACCTGAAGTCATTCAGACACTGAAATTTTAATTTCCTATGGAAATGTTAATAATGGTGTGCTTGAGTCATAATGTCATTAAATCTAATTCCAGACAACATTACTCTTAGGAAAATGAGTGAAGTAAATAATGCATACTGAAGCAAGGTCTGCCAATGCTGTCTAAAACCAGGTGACAAAGGCAGGTGGCGGTGGTTTTGGTTTGCTTCTCTTACCTTCTTGTGCAAGAGCAAAGGGGGAAGGGGCTCATCTGTGTTCTCTTGCATTGAAAAAACTTGCTCTGAGTAATCTTTCTGGATGTTTCCCTCAGCTACCTGAAGTGTAGTTTTGCTGCAGGTTTCTCATTAGGCAAGGAATGCCACTTGGCATACATGAGAGGGTCTAGGACATGGCTCCCTTTGCTTCTGGATGTGTGGGGATTAGAGTGGTTTGCCAGTGACTGGACTTTTGCCAGGCTTCTGAGATGAACCTACAATTGATGACTGAGAAAGATGTCATGTACTTTAAGATAAATTGTAAATGTCTTCAGGTGATACATTCCGGTATGTTCTGTGGAATCGAGACCACAATTTAAGGTATGAGTCTTTAGAAAATAAGTGAGGAGTGGAAAACAAAGCAAAGCGGAGGTAAAATGCCTTTTAATATGTTTTCATACAAAACCTGTTCATTTTTGTTCATATTGTTTCATATTTAGCTGTAATCAGAAAAGTGAACGTTTGTGAAGAAAATACATTGGAAATTATTTTGAGGCGTCAAGTGATTATGATTGATATACATTCAAAATATGTTCATAGCAATCTTTTTTCTCCTCTTTGTGAAATGATGAAGAGATGGTTGGTAGTGCAAGTTACTGAAATTCTTGGATATGCAAACTTAGTGATTTTACAGATATTACAGCTGTATACTAGTATAATTTAGTAGCATCCTCTGTTAGTGTATCAATATGATGAATGCAAAAACTAGGAAATAATGGTTGCATGACGTTGAATTGTTGTATAGGCCAATACTGGAAAATCATTTTGTATTGTACTTAATATGTGATCTGAGAAGGTTGTTTTCCTACAAAATGCCAACTATTAATTTATATTCTCTTTGTGATGTAGATTGTTAGACTTAGTGTGTAAACAACTTTTTTATCATTTCATATTCTGTCAAAAGTACTTTTGGAAAAAATTAGTCCAGTTATGTTTTACCTATCAGTCCTTATTTTTTTAACTTACAAGTGATAACTTTTTATGTAGATAAAAGAAATGTACTGTGTAGAACTAATAGGAGAGGTCTTTGGTTGCAACCAAAATTACTCTTTGCTATTGTACTTAATTTGATTTTTTCCTTTTATTTTCTTTTTAGTAGGTGCTGGAAAAAACAGGTTTTATGGTGTAGTCTATTACATTAGCAAAAATATAGAACTGTAAATTTTCACTTTTTTGGTCAACTATATTTTCTGGAAGATCATGTCATCCTGCATAATGCCTTTTAATCCCTTTATAATATTTTCACTGACAAGTTCAGCTCTCGTATATGTGACCTAGCTTTGGATGGGAATTATGCCTGTATAGATCAGTAGCTGCACATAATTTTCACAGTGGTGTCATCAGTAGCATCTTATTGGTACTGGGTCTGTAGATTTGTATAAGGCTTGTTTACCTTGTATAGGTTTAAAACATTTGCAGTTTTACTGCAGGGAATCTTGTAATGAGGTTTTGCTCTGCAGGGTAACCTTAACCACTTTTTGCCACAGATGTTTTTATTTTCCAGAAGTTCCTTTTTTATTCCTTTTTATTTTTACATAATTTTATGTTACAACATGGCAGTATTTAGTTACTGATTGACGTGGATATGACATCAGAACATACAGTCGTATAGTAAGTCACCTTTAATTTTTAGAGTTCTTATAGAAGTAACAGAATGCAAATGAAAATTGCAACTTTTCAGGATGGTAGTATACATAGCTAGGTGTCTGTGGACCATGTGTGATTCACTGGATTTGTAATATCATTTTCTCTTCTGTGAGGCAATGATTTTGAAAAGATGATTAAAAATCAAAGTGCTCTAGTTTAAAAACAGCTATGTCTGATTTACTTCACAGAACTTGCAAAATATTTTGAATTCTCATAAGAGAAAGCAAAGGCTATTAGCATGCTAAAGCCTAAATATTGCTTCTTACTAAATTTGAATAGTATAAAAATGCAAGAATATCTTTGTCTCCTTGACCTCTTATTTTCTTAGTTCTAGAATAGTTTTTCTTTTTTGCATGGGAATAGCAGCAAACTGTATGCTTTAATAATGTTTTCATCTGAGACTTTGAGTGTGTGTAGTTTCTTAGTTCATTTAGAAAAACAGTAGAACTCTTCCAACATTTCTCTAAAAGTACTTTTCTCTACTAACAAATCTTTGTTGCTATCTCACAGGTAACTTATATATCATCTCTCATGATGCCAATGGTTTTAACAATCTGGTTTATTTAATGGAATTTTGGAAACCTCGCCTGTTGTCAGACATATAAAACAAGTATACTGTTTTAATTCTTGTATATTTAATGGGAATTGAGGACAAATTCTTGGGTTGTTATGCAAAAATTAAAATATAAACCTTTCTCTACATGGTTGATCTCTGCATGCATTAGGTAGGACATAGTGCTATAATAAATAATTTTGAGATAAATTGGGAGGATACAGGATACTTACCTGTTTTAAGTTGCATATTGAGTCAACCAAAGAAGCAGTACTTAGAATGGAGAAGTGTAATGGAAATTTGGAAATACATGATTTGGACTTGATCAGAGGTGAGCAGACTTTTTTTTTTACGCTTTAGTCAACAAAGGTTGAATGCAGAGAGAAGAGGAGAAAGTTTCAAGGAAACTTTGTTTCCTCCCACTGGAGATTGAAATGCTAACAAGGAGGAAAAAGGTCTTTAATTCCTAAATCTTCTAATCAATATTTTTGCTTTAGCAAAAGTAGTTCTAGATTTAGAATAATTCTAGAAACATGAGCTAATTAAATAGTTTCAGTTTTGATAGATGCCATTATCTAAAACCAGCAATATTGCTATTGCAAGTTTGGAAGTGAGCATACATAGTGTATATTTTGTTTGAAGAGAGAAGACTTCTCTTTTTTTTTTAATGAAGAATTTTATTCATGGGTAATTGTTCAGCAGGATTGAATGCTGACCTCTGCTGGCATTGACTGTACTAAAAAAAGATAATGACCTTGGGAAATTATCTGGAGTAAAGCCTGCTGGCCTTTGTGCAGGGGCTGGGACAAAATGATGGTTCTGTCTTTTTGAGAATCTCCTTCCACTCAGCTGTTCAGGTAGATACAGCCAGATAGTGTCAGGGAAATAAACTAAATATTTTGTTTATGGACATGTCTTATATGCTGTTTACTATTCAAACTCTGCTTTGAATTTAGATTTTTGTCTCTTGAATTATATCCCTACAACCTTTGAATCATTCACAGATTATCTTTACAGATTAATTCACTCAAATTCATTACGCATAATTTATGTTTACAGATCTCTTATAAAGTAGCAGAATAGTATTGCTTCTACTTTGCAGAATTTAGAGGCAACAATACTGAAATTATGCTTTGGGTGCCCAAGCAGAAATACCTCTTTTCCTGGTTTTTCTAAGAGGTTAGCATTTTGGTTTAGAGCTTTGCAGCACATTGGAGGGACATCCACTTGCAGCTGTTGAGGTCACAGTGTGTCTGGGAGGCGGATCTAGAGTTTCTGAGTTTTACAGAAACAGTTTTACAGTTTTACAGTGTGACCTACCTGCTTGATGTAGTGATCTCCTGAGAATTACAGAAGCTGGGTGGCCAAAGTTCCAGTGTCCACCTGTCAGTTGAGTGCGTTTCTTGGTTACTGGATTGGATATTGCAATTTCCAGTGTTACTTCACTTTTGGAAAGAAAACTTGAGTGGAAGTGATTAATTAGTTCCTTAGGATTTGCTGGAAGAGCCAAGCTGAACATGAAGCCAGTGAAGTGCCGTGATGCCACTGAACGGGACAAGTCCAGCATCACTGCTCCCCCCATATCAGCATTTCCCTAAGCTCCTGTCCCTCCCTGACTTCTGCAAATCAGTTAAACACACTAACATGTCAGAAAACAATACAGCTTTTTCTTCTGTTTTCTGGGCCATGTTGCTAAGTTTAATTGGCTTATGGCAGTACACAGTAAACACCTGTGCTGAGAGAAATTAACTACAAGAGGGAAAACACACATGAGAAAACAATGCCTAATTACTCCTATACCTAACACTTAACATCTTGTGCAACTCAGTAGTCTTGTTGATTGGTCTAGTACCAATCTTAGGTAAGTTGTCACTGTCTTTGCTGTGAGAAGATGACATATACCTATTCTGAATTACAGCATTTTCACTTGCTAAAAATGATTGGTAAATACTGAGATTTGTTCGTTCTAGTATAGTTCTGGAGAAAACATGCTTTAATTTAAAAATATTTCTTAATTGCAATATTCATGCTCATTTTAACACTCAAGAGCCTTACCTGTTCCTCCCATTTCCTCTAGGCCTAAAATAAAACTCTTTAAGTTCTTATGTGTTAATGGCTTAACACATTGCCAAGTGCACTGGACATGCTGGTCTCTGGATATATATTCATGCTTCCTCTTGCTCTTCATAGAATGAGTTCACAGCAAAACTATCCTTTTCCTTGCACCTTGTTTTCAGGTGAATAAGCCAAACCTGTGAGAACAGGGCCAGTGTGCAGCTAGAGCTGAAGATGATAGTGAGCAGCCAGCTGTTTTCTGAAACAATGAGCTGTTTACATCAACTGGGACATACAAACTGAAGGGCTTCTCACAGGTTGTCTGTCTTGAGTCTGGACACCTCTCATCCACTCACCTCTTTGCTTGCACTGTGTTGGCACCATCAGACCAGAATGTGAGAACATGAGAACAATTAATACCTTTTCCAGGATCCTGCACTTACAGCTTTGGCATCATAGCCTGAGCATTCAGAAAGAACAGCTGTTGAAATCTAAGAAGTTTTTGGAGGTCCATGAGAATATCAGTAGAAGAATCTTTCACCCAGGATTGTCTTCCTGTTGGTTTCATTGCAAAACTTGGAAATGCCATTACTGTTTAGTGCAATGGTAGAATTATTATAATTCAAAAATCTAACCAAAGATATTTTTTTCATGGAACAAGGAAATGGCTGAAGACATTTTGTCACTCTTTCCCACCCCCTTTCATCAGCTGGTAACCTTACTTCTGACACAGAAAAAAATTCAGCCTTCAATTGTTGAAATCAACCAGGACTCTTTAAGTGACAGAAAACTGGATTTTTTGATGGTAGATATTTTTATTAATAGTAAATAATGCTACTTGAGCAGCATGTAAAAAAAACAAGCCAAAAAAACTCCAACCAGATCTAAAATGTGCTGCTTCAGCTTCAAACTGTGCAAAACATTATTTGTATTTTGATTTTTTGAGATGTTTATCTGAAATGGAGTTAAAACAGTGCTCCTGAAAGTCTTCCCTTCAGAAAGCCTACTTGAGCAGTTGTGGCAGTATACACTTTTGGTCATCTAAATTTAAAACAAGACTTTTGCTAAGAAGGTCAATATAACTACTTTCCTTTTGATCTTGCATCCTTGTGGGTGCCTGGGTAGTTCTGTAGGAAAAGTTTTACTGAATGAGTCAGTGCACTGAGTCATGGCATGAAGCCTGTAGTGCTGGAGACTAACTAATTAGTAACAGTCTCAAATGTAGTTAAAGCACAGTTGTCTGCTCTGTGTTACTGATTGACATCCCAGTGAAGTATTTTGTTTTTAGCAACTTAGATTAATTGTTCTTTGCTGATAAAATTTGTGTGTTTTAAGATGTCGCTTCTGTTGAATAGACCTGCCATTGCCATTATCTTTTACTACCCTCTCTGATTTTTATAGTACTCAGTTGAATTTTTTCACTCTGTTAGGTCACATATTCAGTAATTACGCTTTTTACCTGTGCGTTTACAGATGTTTAGGGTCCTTTGAGGACTTTTTAAAGTTTTCGTCATTAAGACCTGTCCTATTAGTACTGATTAATGTTTTTTTTCACTATTCCTAAACTCTTTAAAGCATCATTCAAAGCTTTTTGAAAAATCAAACTTAGAAATAAATATATTTTTTGTTTTGTCTTGCTGATTACGTTTTCTATTTTGCTAGTTTTCACTTCTGATGTTCATCTTGTATTGTGCTCTGTTTTATAACAATAAATAGCTTTTCTTTGTCCGAGTGCATGCCCACCATTTCCAGGTAATTAGCAGTGTTTTCCAATATCGTTGGAGCCTTTTTTTCTCCTCTTCTTCAATTCCTCTGTGCGTGTATTTCTTACCATCATGCAGCTTGAGGCAAAGGGCTATATGGAGACATGGGAGAACAGGACATGTCTTGAAGCTCTTTCATTAAGGAAAATAAAACAACCTTAAAGTATTGAGGGAAAAGCAAGGTTTGATTTTCTTTTTTTTTGGTCATTTGCATTAGTAGAGGAAACAAACCTTGCTGGCTTTGTGCAGGACTCCTGCTTGTTCCCACTGAGAACTGAGAAGTGAATACTTGAATGAATGGTTGCAACTGAGTTTCTTATTTCTAAAAACTACTGAGACAATAATTTTGAACTTTAAGAAAGGTCTATGCTACTTCCATATGTGATGAATACTGAAGCTTGGATGGTGAACAAATGTCTTTTTAGAGATTGGAGGAGGTAGAAGATTCTTTGATTATATATTCTTTTTCTCTTGAACAGTTCTTCTTCTCATTGAAGTTCTTTAGATCGAAAGATACTGCTAAATCACAATGTTACAGTCAGTAATTAATTAATCACAATTACCATCAGTAATACAGCACTAGTGCACATCAGTAGTGTACCTGACCAGGTGTCCACTCTCTGGCAGTGCCCAACAGTAGGTGCTAATGGAAGCCTAAAAGAAGAGGAAGGGAAAGAATGATTATTTTCTACCTTGTAGTACCTTTACCTCACAACAGTACTTCCTTGCAGTACTTCCAAAAGGACTGCCTTGCAGGGGGAAAGTTGAGGGTTGTATTTGTATAATATTGTTGGCATGATGTTTTTTCAAGTTTGATCTCTCTAAAGAATGTGTTAAATACTAGACCTCTCCCCACAACGTTATTCATAGTTTCAATATTTGCATGAAGGGCACTTTTTCATTTGTTCTAACTTGATGCTTGATAATATCATGAAGTTCCCTGAGTCCTTGTATTTTGAGATAAGTGAATCACACCATCTGCTACAGCTGTATAAAAACAATTTTAATAGTCCTCCACAGAAAACTGCTGGAGCCTTCGGATGTTTTATTGGACCAGAGAGATGTGTCCTAAGGGAATCCTTTTCCAAATTTCCTGTTTTCTTGTCCTCATCTAAGCCCAGTTTCCTATAAAGCAGCAGTGATGGAAGGTGTTCTGTTCTCTCCTGAAATGATCAGTTGGCTGTGAAATTTGTTCTTTGAATGTGATTTTATTGTTTTTCTGGACTGTAGATTTCCCTCATATCAACTTTCTCCTAGGAATGTAAGGATTACTGATGCAGTTCTTTTTCAGCCTCCTTCCTTTCTAAAGGATTTCCTCCTTCATGCATTTTTCCTTCGTTGTCTTTATCTTGGTTTTATCTGGTTTTGCTCCTTTTCTAATAGTTTTTTATGTTCCCCCAGTTTACTCTTATTCTCCATCAAAGTGTTTATTATTTTGGTTTTGCATGTTATCTAAAACTTAAAAACTAAATTTTTAAGTAGGTTTATGGCTGTAACTATTTCATGTAGGTATTTGTTCTATTTCATCAGTTTGTGAAGATACTTAGATGTTTTGAATATGGTCACTAAAATCATAAAATCATATTTATCCTAGAGACTAACAATAAGATTAGTTCTTGAAGAGTAAAATGCAGCATATTTCAGAGCATCTTTTTCAATTTGAAAGAAGCAGTAAAGATTTAAAGCGAAGCTTTCATTTGCCTTACAGTCAGTGAGGAGAATAAAGCTCTACTTGGAAGTATTCTGTTTCTAGATTAAATCAGATAAGTTTAGCTGAAATGGAAGTCTTTTCCTTGGTCTGTGCAGGAGATTTAGGAAAATATTTCTGTAGTGGAAACTTGTAGCTTGGATTTTAAACTTAGTAATTTGGGAACTGTTGTAATTTGGTTTATACAGTAGTACAAGCTGTAGCAGTAGTTTTGGTGATAAAGTTGATTAGTTTGTAAAATATTAGTCATATAATCCTAGTTATAAAGTTAATAGTGGTGATAGTTTCCTATTTGTTCTCATCTCATTTCTCACACACCATTGGCACATATATTTTTGGGGTTTTAGCACTTCAAAATTCTTTGAATTAGGTTATTGCTTGGCAGAACCAGTCTGTTCTGAGTTGGAGTAATGAAGAAACAAGATTCCTCACCCGTTAATGGGATTTTTGTATCTCAGTACAAAAGTCTGAAAAATCTCCCACTCGGTAGTGGAATTGTCATTTGCTTTAGGTAGAGGAACTTATCAGGAGTGTTTATATATACAAATTAATAAATCATGCTTTTTGAATTGTGTGGGACAATGCTTTCTTCATAACACAAGCAAATAATTTATGGTGATAATATACTTAGTAGAACACTTAGGTGTTTGGAGGTTGTCTTCTGTGTACATTGGCATTGCATGTTACAGTCAATAGTTTTGCCTTGCTGTGGTAGATAGATTGCTTTTGCAAATGTTGCACAAAATTTCTAGTGGATTCGTTTGCTCTTCCAAGCAGGAAAGGAAAAAATTAAAATCACTAAGTGGCATCACTAGCACCAGTCTTGGAAGTGTTTGTTAGTCTTCCATCTGCTGGTAGAGAGAATAATTAGACACACAAGACTTCATTTCAGCAAAAGTTATAAAAAATTCTATCCTGTTGACCTGTCTCTGAGTGAGCACGAAAAAGTTCTCAGAACCTGATGGAGCTGGCATTTTCCAAATGAAGATAAATTTTAACACCTACTAGGGCATGAAGCAATTAAGATACCAACTTTAGAATAGTTAAATAATAGTTAAAATAATTTAACAAACGGTCCAGTAAGTACACTTGGAAATATATTCTTAGTCCTGTGATTCTTATGGTTCTGTAAAGCATTTTCCTATACAGTGTGGGAATGTCATTATTTTTTGGTTAGCAAGTCAGAGAGCTAGTTTTCTATTTGAGTAGTATATTAAAATATATACATGCTGAAAGCAAAAGAGTGGAATACATGTGTCAAGTTATCAAAAACAACGATATTATTTTTAAGCTAATACTAGAAGTTGTATAAAACCAGTGATTATTACCATAAGCAGTGTATATCCATACTGGTTTTTTAGGAGCAAGAACTCACAGTTAGTAGATACCATATATCAAACTAGGTTTAAAAGTATTGCCCTGGTTCTGGCCAGAACAGGGTTAATTTCTGTAGTAGCCAGGAAGAAGCATGATTAGGACATGGAGGTTATTCTATACCACCTCACATCACTGTTGGGGGGAGGCAGAAGGGACTCACTCTTCTGGGAAGAAGGGATTCATTTGGGTTGAGAAAGTGTGATGGGGGAAACAGTCTGGTATTCTCTGTTACCAGGGATTTTTATCCATGTAAATAATTTCTTTTCTTACGCCTTTCATTATTAATATTGTTGCTGTTAATGTTTGTTTTCTTATATCATTGCTGTTTCCGGTAAATTATTTTTACCTCGACCTGTGATCTTTACCTCTTGTGTCTTCAATTCTCAATTCCATCCTGCTGCAGTGGGGAGGGGAGGGGAAGAGGGAGAGAAAGAGCAATGGTGTGTGATTTTGGAGAATCTCGGTGTGGGTACTGTATATGGGAATACAATTCCTAAACCACAACAGCCATATTTGGCACTCGGTGTAGGTCATGAAGGGTTGAGATGACAACAGATCTGCCCAGAGCAGGTTGGAAACAAGTTTGATCTACATATTTGCTGTATTAGATCTGGTGCCACTGGTCACAATGTTGCTTGGTCTGTTCATGTGGCTGTGGCACCTAACCCTGTATATCTTTCCATGTGTGCGCTATGTGCCCACCATGGTGCTCTCTTTTGAAGCAGAGAGAGGATTGCTTTGCTCTACTATGGAGTATCAGTTTATGACATGACATCAAGGGCAGTGAAGGTATTTTGGGATGTGGGTGCAGTGCTGCTCTCCTGCCCTTACTTCAGGCACTACCTTTAGGAATCCATTAATAATCATATCCAGCCTGTGGAAGGAACAGGGGAGGATGATTTTCCCCAGCATCCTCAGGGAAGAGGAGAAAAGCAGAGCAACAGGCACCATGGCCATTCTAACTGCATCTGAACCACAGGAACAACCTCTGCCAGTAGCAGTTGCACCTATACAGGCAAATCAAAGACCAAATCATTTTGCCTAGTGGGAGATGAAGAGGAAACAAGGCCCTCAGAAAAGGCAGGGCCAGGAATAATTCTGATTCCTATCCCCAGGTGAACTTCAAGATATACAAAAAGATTTCAGCTGCCAGTCACATGAGACCCTGGTGACCTGGCTGCTCCAGTGCTGGGATATTGCCACCCAAAATATGAAACTAGATGGTAGCCAAGCAGCTGAGATCCCTGACATTGACAGGGGGATTGGGAAGAGGACAGAAACTCTCAGCCTCTGGAGCTGACTCCGGTCAAGCGTGAGGGTAATGTATCTTTTCAAGGATGATCTCTCAGTGCGCTGAGACAAGTTGAACATGGTGGAAAAGGTTTTCCAGTACCTGAGAGAGTGAGTTGTGAAGGTACTCTGGAAGGATTCAAATAATGAGCAGTCTCCTGTAAATGCAGATGAAGTCCAGTATAAACAAATCATGTAGCAGATGTTCCTGTGGAGTGCACCATTGCCATATGCCGACTTATTGGCAGTGATGTTATGGAAAGAACAACATGCAGATGATTTGGTTACCAAACTGGCTGTATGAAGAATGTCTCTCTCTCCCTCTACAGGCCTGTGTCCCATATGTAGAAAGGCTGTCAGAGGACTTCCAGAGTCCTTTAAAGAGGACTCCTAGCAATGTAGAAAAGAAGTGTCCCATGCCCCACCAGTACAGACCAGAGTCTGCTATTGGGAGGAAACACCCCCTGTTTGAGAGAGAGGGTACACACCAAGAGGTAACCTGTGGATTTACCTGCCTGACCACAGAGAGGAAGGGGGTGGAAAACCTTCCTTTCCCTAGCAGCATGGGTACATGAGTTGAGAGGAGGAATAATCACTGCAGGAAATTCTTCAAGGATAAATGCTGCTCCAGTTTCCATGGGGCAAATCCTCAGGTCCCCAGACAGAATAAAATGCTGATGTTACTTCTGGTCTTCTTGAAAGGATGTCCAGTTCATATCTACAAGAAGTGAGCAATGAGTACTATGACCAGAACTTAGACCCTGCCTCCAGCCAGGTGGGGAGAAGGGAAAACAGATCTATTGGACTGTGTGAATCTGATGGTCTGGTCTCAGACCCACAAGAGTATAAGGCTTTAGCTGACACCTGTGGGAACAATGTCACAAGATGCCATCAAGATACGTATGGGCAGAATCCATCTTTATTTCTGGGTGACAGGGGGATCCCAGCAGCTGCCTGTACTGGAATTTGAAGTGATCCTGATTGGGAGTGAATGGCAAAATGCTCCATTGTGACAGGCCCAGAGGCCCCGTGCATCCTTGGTTTAGATTATCTGAAGAGAGAGTATTTCAAGGACCGAGCAGAGCATTCATTGCTAGGCTTTTGGGATAGCTGCTGTGTAGACAGAGGAAATTAGGCAACTGAATTAATACTTTGCATGGTCTCTCAGAGGGCCCTTCTGCTGTGAGATTGTTGAGGGTCAAAGAACAACAGGCACCAATTGCTACCACAACAGTGCACCGTCGACAGCACTGCACCAACTGGGACTCTGTAACCCCCAGCAGAGATTTTTCATGAACTGGAGAGCCAGAGTGGACAGCAAGACTCTCTCATGCTTGAAAAGTCCTTCATTGCCAGTGCCCAAGTCCAGTGGACAGGGGACACTGACAGTAGACTGTTGTGGCCTGAATGAAGTCACACCATCACTGAGTGCTGCTGTGCTGGACATGCTGGAACTTCAGTACAAACTGGGGTTCAAGGAAGAAAAGTGGTGCTACCGTTGACACTGCTAATGTGTTTTTCTCCATTCCTCTGGCAGCAGAGTACAGGCCAAAGTTTGTTTTCATGTGGAGAGGTGTCTAGTGCAACTGGAACTGACTGCTCCAGGGGTGGAAACACAACCTGACTGTTCTAAAAGTTTAGGAGTCTATGTGATTCCTTTGCAATACTGGTGGCCTATGGGATGTTCATGAAACATGTTCTATTTGATTCCTTTTGGAAGCAACCATTAAATCTCATTTCTGGAACTGACCAGATTTTCATAGCTGTGCTTACATTAGAGCAAATGTTAATGCTGAAAGATCAGAAATACTAAAAATAATGTTCCTTTTCAGGCAAATTTACTCAGTAAATACATTTTGCTGTCTTTTGTTTCTTAATTTTATGGGTGCCATTTAACACTTTCGTTTGCTGAAAAGTTTTGGTGCAAATACCTGATGCGTTCAGTGCTTTCAGTGTCTGAATTTTATTCATAATTTGGTGGTAATTAGCATTTGTGTACTGTGTGGGTTTTTTTTGTGATTCTTTCTGTGATTTTTTGTGATTTGTGATTCTGTAAAGGTGTTTACATTATGTTTAGAGATGTCCCTTTTTTATTGTTTATATTCCTAATTTCAAAGATATAAAATGCCTATACATTTGACCAGAATAGTTGGAGAATGTATTTGTGCTTATCTATTAGTTAAGGAACCTACTGGTAGGTTCCATACATGATACTTAATTTTGCAGTGCGTATGTAAGTGCTGTCTCTTCATCAAAGTGAGGCACGTTTTCTGTGTGTCTGTAGTGTGGAAATTTGCAGTCTTTGTTTTTATACAAGTTTCAAAATCATTAGTTTCCCTGGTTTCTTCACCACACGCTATATCAAATTGCTTAGATTTTCTGAAGGATCTTTGTAGGTTCATATCCTGCAATGTGATATGCTACTTTTTTTTATCAGAAGTACAGTATCTGTTGGATAGAGTAGGGTGAAATTTTCTCTCTTCTGTTTTTGCTGAGCTGTTTTCATACAGATCCTTGAGAATACAATTTATGATCACTGATGCTGTCAAAAGTAATTTGCAGAGTCTGGGATGATAAGGGATACAGATTTTTTGGTTATGGGATATGACTTCTTAAGAAGAATTGCCAGTAATAATTCCTTGTAGTGTAGATGTATATGTGACACTGACAAGCTTCCCTCCCATGTTACATCCTGTAAGGGATGCTGATAGTGAGACTTGATCCAGTTTTCATACCTGATATCCTCTGGTTTGTTTAATTTTAAACCTGAGCAACTGGAACATAGCAACAGGAAACCAGTCCTCTGGTCTTTATGCCAATTTTTGAATTAAATGTTATTTAATGGTTTCTGGAGAAAATGTCTGTAGTGCAGGCATCATACTAAAATTACCCTTCAGACTATTTTCTGTTGTTAAATTTGTACTTCAGCTTTTTTTAGGAAGCAGAATGGGATTAGAGCATAGAAAAAACCTTCTCTTTTTGAAGTAGGTTTTTTAAAATGGAATTTAAGAATCTTACGCAGTCATTTTTTCCAAATGCTTGTAAGAGAAAATACTGATTAACAGGGTCAGCTGAAGTTTCAGTAATGTAAGAGTTTGTCAAAGTGGACTTAGTGAAGCATACACTTATGATTCTTGTGGACATAATTCCATTCCTCAGTGATACATATGTATATAAAGATATATATAAAAAATATACCACCAGGAAGAGTGGACAACATACACATTTTTATGGAAAATAAATTTCATGTATGAATTATAGGTCATGACTGCTGTAGTGGCAAACATGACTGTCTTGTGTGTTGCTTTCAGGAAAGCTTAAACTGATCTGTGGTATTAGGATTTGGTTGTTTTTTGTTCAATTGACCTTTATTGAGTTCTAATTTGTGTTTAGATTTGTCCAACTGCACTTAGGTGATTTTTGTGACCTCCCTGCCCCTCCTCTCTGTTTTACCAGTAGTACTTGACTTTGCCATTTTTTTCCATGAATTTTAGTATAATTTCTGAGCTTCTGGTTATTCCAAGTTGTGCTGTTGCCCTCCTTTGTAGCTCTGGTATGTTTATTACTTGCTGCTGAATAACATCTGCAAGATAGTGAATGATTTATCATGGACAGAAAAGAAATAGTGGTGCTAGGGTTTGCATTAAGGTATTTAACTTTTCCATATAATGATTTTTAGGATGATGGCATACATGTGGTATTTAGGGTAGACGTTACTATTCTTAAGTGATTCCACTCATTGAAAGAAAATGGAAGACAATTCAGATTGGTCAGTAACACCTCTTATGTGCTCTTATTTGCATGTTGTTGTTGCAGAGTTGTAAGCTGAGTTGTTTGTATAAGCAGAGTAACTGGGTGCATCCACCTGGATGAGAATGTTCTGTGGCTAAATATAGTGTGTATTCAAAACAGAAGAATGCTCCCATCTTAAAATAAGCTTAATAACATAAGGAATTATGTAAGAGTTCATTAGGAAAAAAATGTATACCACTAAGATAAACTTTTAATCCTGTATCCTCTTTGAGCTATTAAATGTCTAACATGGATTAGACCATACTTGGTGGCTCAGATTCTGCTTGTCGAAGAGATGATTTAAAACTGTAATTGCTTTTTAATTTTTCTTTTCTTGTGCAACTAGCTTTTGGATGAAAATGCAGGGTAAATCTAACAGTTACAAAACTCACAGACCCATCTTGTTGTGCATGTTGATTCCAAGACAGCTAAGCACTGTAGGTCTGAAGATAAACACTTTTAATTGCTTTGCGTTGAGGGAGATGACTGCTTATCTGTAATTACATGGAATTGGTACTGTTATCTGTATGGTCTTTCCTACTCTGTCATACTAATTTGTTTGATCTTGAGTTAGATTACAGGTTTGTTTGAAAAGAGCTGTATTGTATGTGTGTACAGATCGTAAAGCAAGTTAGTTTTGCTAATGGTAATTCCTTTGGTCTTTAATAAAGGATCATGGCATACAAGCATCGTTATACAAAACTCAGTAAAACAATTTATTTGCAGGCAATAAATATCAGACAAAGGGGAGCAAGAAAGTTTACTGTATTTATAGTCTTTCTTCTTGTAGTAAAAACTGTCTTATTTTCTGTGTATTTGTATGGATTTTTAAAACAGTTTTTTACAGTAGGATGTTAAGTATCATTGGGCCCACTTCTTGTGTTTTCAAGCAATGCTGTGTTAGAAGTGGTTGATTAAACTACTGTCTATATCTAATCTATGTAATTATGTTAGATGTAGTTGCTCTATGCTTCTTGTTTCAGCTGCAAAGAACCAACAGATGTGAGCCAAACCAGCTTCTCCTTGTGTAAGATGTTGCCACAGGCAGTACTTTGTTGGTAAACAAAGAGCATTATCAGAGAGTGAAGTTTGGTATGTTGCCTCTTTCCAGCTTTTGGTTTATGATAGTATCTACATACTGTCATGTTGAAATGCAACCAATTAGTTGAAAACTTCAGTGTAAAATATGATTTATTATGTTCTTAATCTACTTGTTTATTCTTTCTGTAATTAACAGCTGAACATCTTATTTTTTAAAAAAAATAAAACCTCCACTCCAAAAGTCTGCATAATTTAGTCATGCCATTGTATTTTGTGATTTCCACCACAGCATTCTATATTAAAGTACACAGGTGATAGAATTGAGAATGTTTTTACCTTGAAATGGAAGCAAAGGGACCCTTGTTCAGATGGCAGATTGTGCATGCATGTTCTTTTTCAATGACTTATATCAACACTTTAGAGTTAATTACTGTAATTGCATACTGCTAAGACTTCTGCTATGACTATCGAACCACCTGTACAGTTTCCACAAGAGGCTGGGATTCCTGGTGTTCGATTTTGTGCTCTGAGGGGCCAAGTAGGTGCCCTCTCTAATCAATAGATTATATGAAAACTGTATAGTTCTATGAGGTTTTTATGCTCATTATTTTTGTTGGGGTAAATGACAATTTTTGTTTTTATTGCTGTATTAATGAAATAAAGAGTATAAAAGTAAATTACAAGTCATGCTGTTCTCAATAGAAGTTTGAACTCATATTTGTGGTAGGAAATTAATCTGGTTTTAATTGCCTGTGAGTCTGAAGTATGTTCCTTTTTGTAAAGCTGATCTCACATAAATATAAATCAGTAACTGCCTGTTCTTTAATTATGTATTAGTGTATTGTATCTGCATACTGGATGAGAATATGAGCATCTCCAGTTACAGTGTATTGGAGGTCATTAAATCTTCTCTGTTTGATGAAGTTTAGTAGCACTGCATTTCTAAATACTGAAAAATGAACTGTGTTGCTAGTTGTTTTAGAGTGTGACTGTGTTTAGCTACAGTTACAGAGTTACTTTATGAGTAAAGTTATAGGGTTTTTTTACAATATGGCAAACAATTGCTGTAAAATATCCTATAAAACTGCAAAAAAAAAAAAAGAATTTAAAAGTAATGAAATTATTTTGAGATATTTTAATGTAAAATAAAATAAAGTATTTGAAAATATTTTTTGGTATTTCATAAATATATGGCTGAATTCTACCATGGTCCAAAATTAATATTAATTTTTTGAAAAGAGGATTAATGTAACCTGCATTCTTGATACCAGTGTCTCTTCTTCTCTCACCATTTTTTCATGATCTTGCCAAGGAAAACCATTGTTGCCTTTTCCAAATTCATACTATGACAAAGACTTCAATTACATGATAGCTTTCTTATGAAAAGGGGCTTCTGTTGCATACTTCAAAAAAACATATTTCATGTTGTTTGGGGGCTAATGTTTCCAAAAAGATGACAAGTCCCTTGTTACTTTGGGTTTCTGCATGTATAATCAAAACTTTCACCTTTGGATGGTGAGATTCAGAAGCCTATTTTTAAAATGTTTGTATGTGAGCTACAAAGAATGAAAATAAGTAGAGAGAGAAGGAGAAAAGAGAATTTGCTGAGTTGGTTACTGGAAATACAATTAAAAAACTTATAGCATGAATGATGTTAAAATCAAATTGAGGATTATTCCCAGATGACTGCCTTTTGACTTTCTCTTGTGGAAGAATAATGTATTTAAAATTTATTTGAAAATCTGTTGAGGTTTAATCAGTAGGGAATGTTAAGTGAAATAATATTACGAAGAGAAAACTTAAAATGTTTGGATGAGTAGATTTTTTGATGTTGAGGGTAAATTACTCTTAATGGCAACTTTCATTTGTGGTGTAATTGAATTGGTAACTTCGTACAACTTGTGATCTTGGATTTACACTTCAGCCAAAGATGAGCAATAAAAATACATAATATTTCAAGGAAATTTTATTTTTCTGGAGACGGCCATGGGTGTTGGTTGGGGTTTTTTGTGTGTTTGTGATTTTTTTTTTTTTTGGTGGGATTTTATTTTTTTACTCTTGCATGTTCAAAATAAATTGAACTCATCTTAGCATTGTTATTTTCCTATAAACATACAATTAGAAGAAAGGACTGCTATTAATAAGTATTATTTATAATGCTATGAAGATAATTTTTAGCTATTGACAGGAGTATATTTATGAGATTTCTATGCACTATAGGGTTTTAAGCATGCTAGTCTGATCAGAGTTGTAAGCTGAGTCCAGCCATGAACTTCAGTTGACAGAAAAAAGACTCCATATGTCTTTCAGACGAAAAGTGATCCTACTTCCATTAGTCTCTTTTAAATAGATTGTTTGTTACCATAATAAGATGTTCCAAAGTCAACACCGACCTTTTGGATTGTTCTGTGTAACTGAGCTGGTGTAAGTGACTTTACCTGTGTGTGACTTTGCACTGGCACTGCAATTAATAGGTTTGGGGTTTTTTTTTTGTTTGTAAATGCTCATTTACATATGTTTTTAAAGAAGTGCTTTTTATTTTTATTCTTACATAATTACGTTCACAGTGACCTAAGGGGAATGGTTCAAAGTTCGTTTTGTACTACATTCTTTTATTTGCTGCACACGACCATCATAGTCTGTTCAGAAATAATTGCAAGCAACTTAAAATGCAAAATGATTTTAGATTCTATGTAAGGAGATCTGGAATTATTTCTGTTTTATCTCTGACAAAATTATACCTTAAAACTGCCATTAAAATGATTACGCAATTAAAATCTAGTTTCCTGTTGGCTATTATAGTTTTCTGGACTTGTTCAGAGCATGTGTTAAGAAAAGACAGTATTAGTTTTTTTTTTTTCTGGTATATTTGGTCACGAGATGTCAAAACTGCTCCAAGACATGGCTTCAAAAATGATGAGCTGCAGAACAAAGATTTTCTGTGTATATCTCACATAATAATTTTAGACTCATATGTTTTGCTGTGTTTTGCAAAAACTGATAGTAAAATTTCTTTGAAAAAGCTCACAGTCCATGAAGGAAAGAAGACAAAAGGATGAAATGGTGATTGTCTGCGTTAATGGGAAATTATTGACAGAATTATATGTACTGCATATATAGTGCTGTGAGAATTGCAAATGTTGAATACATGGTAAGTGTTTAGGAGAACTTTTTCTTTAATGTAAAAAACTTGCCTTTTCAATTACTGTTTTCAGCATATCTAAACAATACTTTTAATATGTTTGTCAAGTCAGAGAGCTCCAGGGGATAATCTATACTGACATAATTTGATTCAAAATCAACAGTTTGTGGAAACCTTGATTGTAGGCCTGAGTTGTGCATGCCTTGGAGGAGGTGACCTGGAGAAAGAGGGTAGGAGAAATGTAGTGTTGATTTTGTTGGTGAAAAATTTCAACAGCAAATGAGGTTAGATCAGATATTAGGGTAAAAATACATAAACCTGACACTTTTGCTTTCTTTTAAAATACTTTGCTACGGAACAGGTTTTTTTCCTTTCATTCAGTTTTTTTATGAAAACATCTGCATTAGAGCATAATATCCTCTCAGAATAATTAGCTCTTCTGTTAATTATCTGTAGCCGGTAGTGCAAGAATATTTTAAATCATGTTGGTCCCAGAAATAGCTTAACTGGCTTATGTGTTTGTGGAAAATCACACTGTGAAAGGCCAGTGTCCACAAAGGAGACAGAGGAGTCATGCAAGAATCAACTTTATTTGAATAAAGCGAGAGAGTCCACTAGGCCATAACCCTGTGGGGTCTCTCTCAAGGTTTTGGAGGGTGCAGCCTCCTTTTATCCTCAACTCCCAGCCACATGTTGCCCTCCTCCTTTCCCTGTTGGCTGAGAGACCAGGAAGGTGAAGCCTTCCCGAACTGCCCACCAGGTATTCCCTCATGTATCCTCCCCACATCATGCATTGTATTGCCATTAAAATGAGCTTTCAGCGCACCCTGGGCAGAGAAGTTAATATTCATAAGTCTATTAAATTTGTGCACTTTTCCCTTATAGTTCAGAAATTCAGTGTGCTGGGCTCTGCAACAAACATGCTCGGCTTGATGTTCATGAAGATGCCCACAGCTGCTCTTCCAGGGCCCAATTGGTTCTTTCAGACCAAGTCATTTGTGATGATATTAACACCCATTTCTGCTGTCATGTGGAACTAACACCTTGCCACGTTAAGGCAGTGGGGTGAAATGAGTTTAGAGCTCCATGGTACTTGGTTCTTGCTTGCGTCCAGCTTCTGCAGCCTGAATTAATTTTCATTGTGCAGCATACGATGCAGATATGCACAGTTTAATGTTAGTGAAAAGCATTAACTTCAGTTTTTGAAGATTGTAAATCAATTTGGACGAAATGGTTCTGTCTACTTTTTATTTGTTGATATAGAAAGCTAGTTGTATCATTGCATAGTATTTAAAGTTACTGAACGTGTTTTTAGTGTTCATTGGTATGCATGTACTGAACAGAACTATATATATATAATCTCCTTGTGCATTAAAAATAGTATTAAAAAGGGAAATAAACATATTTTTCTGTTCCTAGAATTACCATGTAGCATATTGCTTCATGCTGCGACATGGGAAGTTTTTTCCAAAACTATTTTTGTTTCTCTGTCCACTTGGGCAATTATCCTAAAATTAAAGCGCTTCAATATCTTCATAGATTCCTGTTTTTTAAGGTGCATCATGGTGAACTCAAAGCATTTTGATAAAGTAATAAAGAAGTGGAATTAAAGAAAAACCTCAGTAATATATAAATCCTCATACCTTTTGGCCATATCCTAAAGAATGTCAGAATAGCTGTTAGAAAGGCCTGAATGTTAGTAACTTAATTTGGGTAAATATTATGGATTTCAAAGCAACAGAACCTTCTTCCTGTCTTCTGCCCTATAGACCAGATGCATTTTAGGATGAAAAATCTTTGCTCATCCACTGAATTTGTAACTGGTCTTCTATTGATGTTCAAAAAACTAGTTGGAATATCGTGAGGCATATTATTTGTTGTCATTAATTACTACTGCTAGCTGGGAGGAAGGAGGCAGCAAATCAGAACAGTTCTAGGTTGGTAAGGTTGGTTTTTTAAGCACTAACTTAGTAGTAGTAGTTCTTCCTGCTAGTAAGATTTTGTGTATGTATGTGAATTTATGCACGCACTAGCTGGGTTCTTATTGATAGTCTGGTGAGGTCAGACGTGTTGGCTGGAATAGGAATGGCAGTCTGTTTAGTGGTTCTCTGTAGTGTAAGTTCTGTTTCATGTTGTTGTTTAACAGAATCCCTGTATTTAGATGACAGGAAGAAAATAAGTTGAAGTTTGGATGTATTTTTCCTTCCTCTTAGAAGGAAAAGATTATAGATCTCATTTATCCTTCTGATTAATTTTCTCTTTGTGTTTATGGAAACTGTGGGTTCAGTGAGGTTTGTTTTAACAAAGACCAGCACTGAACATTAATTTTCAATTTTGAGCTTTGCAGAAGGAAAATAAAATACTGAGGAACTTAGAAGAGATTGCCTTTTCTCACAGTGGACTTTAAAAAATGTACCCAAACAATAGTCTGTGTACTTTGTTCAAGAAACACTGACAACAGTAACTATTTTTAAAATGTCTCTATTCACGCCTTTGCAGTGATTAGTTGTGAAGGTTGTGATAATAAAAGGATAAAGCAGATCAGCTATTTCTTAGGAAGAAAAAATCACTGCTGGAAAAAGATTCCTATGGAATTTGTTGTCACAGCTTGTGACACCACTTCAATTCAGCTTGTTCTACCTAGTATATATTAAATACTTGAGTGTCTTAAAATAGTAAGCTGTAGAAAATTCAAGGTGTTTGAACAAGAGGTCAGATATATTTTATTGCACTTGGAGTTGATATTTGAAAAATAAAGCAGATTGGAAAACAAGTTGTGTTGTGACAATGAACAATTTCTGTTGTGAATAAGAAGGAAATTCAGAAAGCAAGTTTAGAGAACATGACTCATCGTAGAAACACCAGAAGAATGAAGTAGCAAAAAGCATTTGCAATGTGATGATTATTTTGTTTATATTACTTTTCTGTTCTCAGGATTTTTTTTTCCACAAAGAGATGGAATAGATACAAATAAAATAAAAATAAGTACTTTGATACAGACCAACAGTGCCTGGCAATGCAGTAATAAATATTTATTGTTAGCCTTAACAAACATACTAGTATGTGGACCATCTTTGCATTTTCAAGCAAACACTAGCTCTCATTTCAAGTACGAAAAATCTATTGTGAAAAATGGCTTCTCATCCCACTGAGAAAGATCAGTAAAACCAGAGAGAAGCACTGTGATCTAGCTTTGATTGGCTTGGAATACACTTGTTGATGGTGGCTTTAATATTACAGAACGTATTTCTTGCTCATCATGCAGCCATTGGTCTCATCATGTAACCATTCATTTTTGTAAACTTGCTTTTGTTAGACTACTCAGTATAATAATACTCCAAGAAAAAATATTGTTACTTTAACATTTGCATGAATGTCAATTGCATGAAAGACTCTCCATTTTATTTTTCTTTCTTCAGGCAGCAGTTTCCAGGTGTTTCCTTCTAGCAAGCTAAAAAGTAAGGCAACATAGCTTGGATGCTGGGTGGCTGTTCTTCAGTTTTTCTTTGTAATATGTTTTAAATAAATCAGTGTTCTGTTTTTTGTTGTTTTTTTTTCCCCCAAACCAGTAAAAAGTGGAAATAGTGCCATTTTCAAAACAAATATGTTATACAAGTTTCCTTTTATGAATTTATACAATTATTTCATAATTGTCATTCTTTGTAACTCTTTTTTTTTTTTTTTTTTTTTTTTTTTTTTCTTCTGGAAGATGAAACATGAGTTGTGAGGTACTGGGGCTGTGTTCTTGGCTGTTGCAGGAGTGTTTGTGGATATATTTCCTTTCTCCCACAGGAAAATTCTATGATTCTAGTTTATCATTTTATGAAGCCCAGTTTTGGGTGGAAAGTCCTCCATTAGGCATGTATCACTGTTAAAATGTTATATGTAGTATTGATATGGTACTGGCAAAGTGTGTGGTTTTTGCAAGTTAATTTTTCTTCTGCTCATATTTTGAACTTGGCATTCATATTGTTTTCTGTTCTGCTCATGTTTTAAACTTGTCGTTCATATTGTTTTCTATTCTGAAAACAGCATTGCTTGGTTTTTTGCACCTCAAGAGGTTTGTCTTTCCCATCAGGTAAAAGAGGTAACTGATTAGGTAGGACTCTTTTTCCTTTTTTTGCCTATTAAGTCCGCTTTGAGTAATGTTTTCCTCTGAAAACTACATCTGGGCTGATTTTGATACATAAGACTGCAAATGGCAAAATTTAATGAGTTTTACATTATATAGAGATCATGCACTATAATTTACGTTGTGTTAGTTTCTTTCCACGACATGATAGTTGTCTTCATTACCTTCTAAGTTTGATGATTCTTATGACTATTTAATTTGGGAGGAGTACTGCAAAATGTTCTACTCACTATACTTGAATGACTACCATTCAATGAAACGTTTCTTTAGACAAGAAGGGGACAAATGCCAACAACAGGATACAAGAGTATCAGAGGGGAATAATTGTGCAGTTGCCTCTTCTGTGGTTGTGTAATAAATTATCGAAGGAAGTGCAAAACAGGACTGGAGGAAGGAATGGCATTTTCCTGGGAATGCTGTTTTGAGGCTGATTTTTATTTATTTTATTTTTAATCAGAGAATTTGGAGGTAAGATGGTTTAGATGATTACACTTGCTCAAGGCACGCAAGATGGTCATTGCCAATATAGATATTTAATTTTTTTTTAATAGAAAAAGCGGATAAACAGGACTGAGGATTGAATAAATAATTATGCAGTACAAGGTCACATTTTGGGGAATAACAGTCTTTCTGTTTTTAGAAGAAATTAATTTTACATGTTGGAAAGAGCCTTGGCAAATGCCTTACGTTTGCTAGTGTATTGTAACTTTTGGTATTGTGTAAGTGTGAACAAGGTGACACAGTTTGTCTAGGCAAGAAAGTAAATGGCAGGAATTTGTCACATGGTCAGCAATGGAAAAGAGGGAGACTGCTCATGAAGTACTGATACCCAGGATAGAAGATTGTTTGGTGTAAGACTTGTCCTGTATTCTAACTCACTATGAGTTAGGTATTTTGTACAATTTGCCAAAGTCTTTTGGAGATATTGTCCAATATGTTGAAGTTGTCTTTCAGACAATGTCAGGGTTGTGAGAGGAAGAAAAAACATTTTTTGAAAGATCATCTGATGGAGTGCTTGAAATAATTAAGGTTAGTAGGGGAAAATAAAATTGTACATCTAAAGGATCAAATTACTTAAAAAAGAGTATAAAGTTCTTGCCTTAGAAAAGAAAGAAATAGGAGAGTGGAAAATACTGGAATAGTGAGCTGAAATTAGTATTATGTAGTTTCCATTTATGTGTCATATTTGAGTTTCAATTTTGTATAAATTCTGCAATCTCATTTTGTTACACAGCAAAGGAAAAATAATCATAAAGGCTATTAAGTGTCGTGGAGTATACTGTATTACATGTGGAACATAAGCATTAGAGGAATTACAGATCAGTCATAGTAAAATGAAGTGCTTGAAAGGTATTTATTATGAGAGCTTTTCAGTAAAATGTCTTGTTTACTAATATGGAGAACTCAAGCTCTTTTTACCTCTCTAACTATACTAGAGCGAGTTGTAAAATGAAAGCTGTGAAGTTTTTGTTTGTTGCTATCTGTATGTCATGAAAGAGCCAAATAGTTTCTAAAACGTACAGTCACAAACTGATTGTAAAATTCCCAAGGGACTCTGATAGGACTATCATAACTTAACAATGGAATGGTGAGTCACTGCAGGAGAAATTAATGTAATCATCTTTTCCAGTATTTATAGGACCAGGAGGATAAAATGCCATTTAATTTTATTTGATTAAAAACTAGTAGGCAGGAGAGATAGAGGAAGAAAAAAAATTATGCATCTTTTATTTCAGGCATGAAAGATGGATGGAATATATAAGACGTATATTATGAAGCAGGATATTACAGTTATTAATTTCAAATCTCCTCAATGCTCCAAAATGGTCATGTGTTGCAGTGTGTTTTATATTCTATGTTTTACTATTAATGTTCATGGATTTGCTGTTTTATTCTGTAATGGTTTCTTCCAAGTTCCCCCTATGTTCTTCCCCAGTTAGTACATCTCCCGCCCTGGAAATCCCCTACCTTTGTTCTCCCCAGATACTGTTAAGTGTCAATCATTGGTTGCTCCCCTCCCAGAGCCTGCCAGTCTCAGGAGGCCTCTCCCCTCTTTCCAGACAGTTCGGAGAGACTTGGCCCTGGATTGGAGCAGGCCTGGGAAATCCCCCACCCCTCAGATTTGATTTGCTTTCTGTATGCCTTCCCCTTACCCTGATTGGTCCCCTGACCCGAAGCCACTCCCTTTCCCCTTCCCTTTTAAGCCCCTGAATAGCTCTGTCAGCGGGCCTTTGGTCTGGGCTGCTGCAGAGCAACAATAAACTGCTCTCTGTTGCACCCTCACTGAAGCCTCCCTCTCGCTCTCTCGTCATCGCCTCACTCACCAGCACTCCGTCGCCAGACAGCCTTACCCACCAGGGGAAAGCTGCCGGTCCGCCTGCGGCTTCCTAACCGAGGCTGGGACGGTTCCCTGCCAGGGCTGCCGGGTCACCTGGGAAGCCGTGCCCCAGCAGTTCAGGGAACACACCTCAGTCATGTTAATATCATAATCATTCTATTTGATAACTTAAGTTGATAGTTATTTTTTTTTAGGTTCTAGATGCGAAGTGTAGCCTTTGAGTGGAACAGCTAGATGACAAGGAGTTGAATGTGGATTGAATCAGAGCTGTATCCTCCTGTTTGTAGTGCTCTCAGGTTAAAGATTGTCTACTGTTGCTTAAAAGTTTGGTTGGTTTGTGTTGGTTCTTTCAGAAAGGGCAGTGGAATTCAGAGAGCATGTGTTCATTCACAGTAGGTGGTTGCATGGATTCTTAACTAAAGCTTTTCAATGCTGTCACAATATTGAGAGTTTGTCACTATGTCATGGTACAATGACCCCTATCCTTTTTCTTCTCTCCTTTGCATTCCTAGTATTTTGTTGTTGTTGTTGTTGTTGTTTATTTTCAAGATCTTCTGTATGGTTCATTAATAAGCAGCATATAAAAAGGGCTTGTCAAGCTTAAAGTTTATCAAATTTAAAATTAATGAAAGCAGAAGCAGATATCTGTGAGGAAAGGTGAGACTATTAAAATGTAAGTATTCTTGAATGAGCTATAAGATCTTCAAAAATTCATCTGGAAATAAAAACCTCACTGTTACATATTGTTTAAAAAAGCAAAATTGTCTGGAGGTTTGGCCAAAAATGTACCTAATTTATCTTTTTCTATTCTGCTGTTCAAGTGATGAAACAAAGGACTTTGTAGTATAGAAGTGTTGGTGAAAGAAGGATCTTCTTGAATCTGTTCGATACTTTCTAGAGATGACCAAGGAAGAGTTAGATGTTTAGAAGACAAACAGACATGCAAGAAATAAACAAGTAGTTAAACATATTAGTGGGAAAAGACTATTTTCTGGAAATTCATGTTACTAGTGAGTTTAAGTGGAATAAAATTATTATTCCAAAGTATTTTATTTTAAAGATAGAAGTAGCTCTTCTGACAATTCCTGTACCTTCTGTGATTCTTCCTGCCAATACTGCAGGTCTGTTTCAGGAAAGACAATACTGATGGTTTTGAAAATTTTTGTCCTAGTTTTCTAGCTATGAAAAAGAATAAAAACGTTTGTTTTTTTTAAACAAAACAACCAAACCCAACCATGAAGACGTGACTCATGCTGATTAAACTTTTTTTTCCCCACGAGGAATTATGATGTAATTTAGATTGGTTTTGATTGTAATGTGTTGGTGCAGAATAAGTGCAATCCTAAATGACACTTGGGACTCCTGTGATTAAGTTTTTTGAGTGCATTTCTGAGTGGGTTAATCTTATGCAAAAAAATTAAAAAGGTTGTTTTAATTTTCTGTTGCTCCTTCACATATTTCTAAAGGGATTTTTCTAAATAGATTACCCTACAGAACTAGAATATAAAAGTTAGAGGTCTGTTTATTGCTTATGTATATTGCTTCTGATAAGGATCAAATGGAAATAACTTGAGTGGAAATCAAAGCATAACAGATACACTCTGGAAATTTAAAAAGTAATTTAGGAGAATTTGTATATTTTCTAGAATTTGAGTGCATTTTTGCAATTTTCTAAGCTAAATACAGAGTTAAAAATCACATTTTTATATGAATACTTTTCATTGAATGTAGATAATAAAAAAGTAGCTGATTTAATATCCCACTCAATAGCCAGTATTGGATTTTTACAGGCATAGTAGAAGTAACAGTACAATGCAAAGAAAACCCAAACTGATTGGAATCTTTGTCATAAGAGAACTTCTCTGAATCTTAGTGGTATGTGAGAACTTATAGAAAAAATGCTTGGAATTTTTAGCATGTGCAAGTATATTTAAAATCTAGCTAAACTCTTATGTTCAGTTGTGTTAAAGAAGCAGTAACATTTTTAACTGTTTCAGTTTTGTGTTTATAAATTGATTTCAATGAGTATACTTTTGTTTTTGTTATGGCAGAAGATAAATCAGAATGCTTAAATAGATTGTGGGAGCATTTATATAGTATGGATGGTATGTCCTCTGTAACATTGATTTGTCTTATAGATACTGCCTATAAAAAATTGTGAATCAGTGCTTTATTTTTTCATATGAGGGATGCAATTTTATATCGGGTGATCACCCAACTTAGTGTTGTTTCCTTCATGAAATTTGTAAAATATTGTAGGAAACTTTTGCTTCTAGAGCATAAACTTAGGAAACGTGATAGTATAGCACAAAGAAATTGTGTTAAATAATGCAGCCTAATGATCTTAAAAAATCATAATTTGCCCTTACTTTCAGCCACAGTAGAGTTATATTATTAGTATCATAACTATTATTATTATCATTGTTATAATTATTAGTATTGTTGTTGTTTTATTGTTTTGGGATTTTCATTTATAAGTCTTCATATTTTCTAAAAAATGTTTCTGGAAAAATGTTTGAGTCTTCATTGCCTTTGAGTTTCTGTTCTTATCCAAAGGAATTAGTGGTTGAATCTTAGTTCTTTCAAGAGTTAAATTTAAAATTTCACTTGAAAGGTGCTTACCTGTCGAAATTTTGGGGTGTCTTCATTGAAGACTATGGCAATGGGTAGTTGTAAAAGTAAAGTCCTTTATTGCATGGCTAAGTCTCATGAAGGTAGAGTTGTTACAGTCCGAGCCAGTGTGCAGAAAGCCTCTAACATAGTCTCTAAGTCCCAAGCAGAAGCAGCAGCCACAGCAGCAGCGATAGCACCTGTAGTCTGTGTCCTGTGAGCATCTTTATCAGTAGCAGTCGCAGCAGTAGCAGTAACAGCGGCATTTGTGATATTTCATGAGCCTGTGTGTTTATGTATTCTCAAAGTAGTGCATTTTTATTTTACTTTTACCCAATCGGGCTTAAACATGAACTTCTTACAATAGTGTTAGACCTATCCTAAGCTAAAATTGATGTGTGAATTTTTTCATAAATTCTTACACAAATTCTATGCATGTAGCTTTTTCTGTTCTATCTAGGAATGTTTTAGCAAGGCTACATTATTTTTGTTTCGGCTAGAATTTAACTAACTTTGCAAAAGACAATATTACTGATCTTTAAACTAGGTATTAGGTCTTTTTCTTACTGACACAGGCACTTATTTGTTTAAGGCACTTAAAATTCCTCTATTTATTTTAAACTTGCATTTCTACCTCATGTCTGTGTGGATTTATGTATTTTAGTTTCTCTGAAGGTTCTAATTCAATCCTCACATTTCTGGGCATTCCTGGGCCTGTGTGGATTTGGCCCAGGGGAATTCACACTCCAACACTTACCCTTGTGGTGTATAATTTGTGGGAATAAGTTTAGTTCATATAAAATTCTATTAAATATGATTGTAGCTGATAAGTAGTCTTCAAAACCTGTTTCACATAAAAAATAATCTGAGAAGTGGGGAAAAAACCCCCATGCAGATATTAATATTGAAGTATATGGAGAATTTGTTTTTCAAGTTTAGCTTGAGTTTCCCCTAGTCAACAGAGGTCGGTTCAATCAACAGAGAGAAAAGACTTATGGGAATACCAAGGTGCAGAGAGTAAGTCACATTTGTACTTTGGTTTAGATACATTGTCATAAAAGCAAAACAAAATCCTTTTCGTTCTGTGCTCCAGTATGCATTCCCTAGACTATAGAATTATAGATAGTTACTTAGTAATTTGAAAAGAAAATATTTCCTAAGTGGAATTGCAGTCATACAACCACTGCGTTGCTAAGTGAAGAGCCAGTTATTTCTGTCAACAAAAATAGTTCCTGACTTTTAATCAGTCAAGTACCAGTGTTGGTAGGCCAAAGGAGGAGGTGGCATAGGGCAGCTTCTAGAAACACTACTGCTCTTTTATAGGTAAAAGGCTTAACACAGCATTAAATTCTACTAATTTTCTCCCCTTAGTGGACTTATATTGCCCAACCTGTCCTGGTTCAAGGTGGCTGACTGTGTCCCAAGTCACTGTTCCTTTGGAAGGTCTCAGGAGCAACGCCTCCTGGTCAGCCTGTTGGTCATATGGACGCTGACTATAGAAACCTCTCTAGAATGAATCCACAGAAACTGCAGAGCTGTCAGGAGAGCAGTGTTCACCTTTCCAGAGTCTTATCAGCTGCCTTTCTTCTTCTTCCTTCCCTTGTCAAGCTGGGACCAATTGGAACCTGGTCATCAGTTTCATAGTCTCCTGTCTTTGCAGGCAAACTGTTTGCTGTAGACATTCTCCTCCATGATGTGACTGGGAGTCAGCAGCCTTTTCCAGTCACTTTATTTCAATATGAAGTTTGATGTCATAATCACCCTTCCCAAGTATGAGATAGAAGGATTGTTTTTGGTTTGGTGTTTTTGTTTGTTTGTGGGTGGGGTTTTTTTGTGGGGGTGGTTTGTTTTTTTTCTTTTTGGTAAAAGGTTATTCTGACATAATTGCAATTCTGCAAAATACAAAAATATTTCCAAAAATGCAATGGCATATTTTTCTCTAGTACATGAGGGAGATTTTCAGAATAAGTTTTAAATCAGTTCATTGCTGCTCTAAGGAAAAAGGTGTTTCTGTTTTCACTCAACAGCGGTTCCTCGACATGACGTTTGGAGCTGGAGGTCACACAACAGCTCTTTTAGAGAAAGCCAGCGACATCACCGTGTATGCACTAGACAGGGATCCCACAGCCTATAAAATAGCTCAGCAGCTTTCAAAAGCCTACCCGTAAGTTGTCTCTTCCTGTCTTATATATGATTGAAATAAGGTTGATACTTTGGTATTTTATATGTAATTTAATATATTTTTATAGTTCTTAATATCTTTTCGTAGAATAGCATTCTATGCTGTATGCACCCTGTTGAATAGGAGATCCAATTCAATTTGTTTATGAGTATTTACATGCAGCTTCTTCTTAGGCTTTTGGAGTTGAATGTGTATTTTGTAGTTTCAATTTTAAGCATGCATCGAGTAGCTAATTTTATATTTAAAAATAGATTTTAAAATGATTCATGTGTTCTCCTTGCCTTGAGATGATTCTGATTGCAAAATAGTACAAAAACATTTCTTTGTGGTACATATTTCACAAAAATGATGGAATAATATGTTTTAAAATAATTAGGTCATTTAAATATGGATTATGAATATTTTAAATTTAAAAACCCCCAAATAATTGTAATTCAGTATTAGGTTTGCTAAATATTTTGCCACTGGCTTCAGAAACTACTGAACAATTTAATAAGCTACAATTTCTGTGTATAGCTTATGCTTCAGTTTTCTTTTTAAATAAGAGTGCTGAATTTGCTAAATGAACAATTGCTAAGTGCAAATTTTTACATCTTTTTTTAGTGATGCAAAATTCTTGTTCCTTTATTTAATTCAAGAAAGAACCCAGTCAGAACATCAGTGCATTTGTGCAAAAGTGTGCAATATATAGAGAATTTGAGCTTTTCAGAAAGTCAAATTTTTAGATCTGACAAAGAAGTAAAAATGTGTAGATACAAAATTAAATAATATGAAGTAATCAAGGCTTAAGAAATTTAGGTAAGGTAGTAAGGAGAAAATACTCACTGTCAGGTTGAAAACATTATTTCAAAAGATCTTTAACATGAGTAAAAGCAAATATTTCCAGTAAGAAGAAATCTGGAAGAGGTGAATAAAAAACCACCTGGTTGTTTAGTCATGTTTTCCCACATAAAAAGTTCTGAGGCAGCAGTAATATTTGAGCAATGCAGAAGGTGTTCCTCAGCTTTTCTGAGATAAAAGGTTGAACTGTGCATTTCTTTCTTCAAGCATGTTTGACAGAGACACAGTGGGAGAAATGCAAGGATGTGTCAAGACAGCATAGCAAAGTTTCTAGCCATCCTACTCTGTAAGACCACTTACTTATATTTATCTAAATTTTCAGTTCTTTTTGGGCTGAAGTGACATGCAATATATACTTACAAAGTTGTGGAATTCCTCTCTCCACTGTTACTTCTCCAGAGAATGCTCTTTTTGACAGAATGCTGTGGAGAATATTGTTAAGGAAGGTCCATTTTCTTTTAAACTAAACCTGTAAACATGTTCTGCCAAATGTCATGGGAGTTGTAAAGTCTTCTGTTCTTTGTGTCATAGAAAAAAGTATTTTTGAAACATTCAGACAATGTTAAACAACACAGAACAGTCTTCTGACTCAATATAAGTTTATCTGAAAGTATCCTATGCAAACCTGGATGTGAAAAGTTTATTTATTAGATAGATGAACAGATTTTACAAATGTTGGGTGCTCTTCTGCCAATAATTGACATCAGTAATTTTCTGCTTGCTTAGAAAAGATGAACTTTCTATAGCAGTTGATGTAACTTATTATAGTTTATTAGACAAATAAGGTCACTTAATTCTTATTTTTATGGTGGTGTCTACCATTATGGATGCAAGTTATCCTTAGAATGAAGTGGATACTTAAATAACATAGTGTTGTTGGTGAAAAGTCTTAATCATTGAAAGATGACTGCATGTCACCTGGATATGTATTGTAGGATACAGAGCCATAAGTTTCCTTCTTATTTGCTCTGATGTTTTCCATCATTTTCTGTCTTTCCTATTAGAAGGAACAGGTGAGTCATTTTTCATAAGGTAAATATTATCTTTTCTTATAATAGTTTATGTTAAAATTTATGGCAAAAGCATGTTCTGTATGTGCTAATTATTAATCTGCTTTCCCTGGGAAGTCAGTTGCATAAACTATTGTTGAATTAAAAGGAGAAAGGAGGTATAAGGGTGTAATTTATAAACAGGTAAAGCTAGTGTTTGCTTACAAATCAGTTGACTGTAAGGGATTTACTTCTGAAATATGGAGATTTTATAATTTTTTTTTTCAGTATTCATTAAAAGATAGTTGGTCTAACATGGGGTTTTATTGTCTATTTTCTGCACTGTGTTAGAAAGAAATCTTGTATCAGTTCAATTCAAATCTGTGTGGGCATCAAAAGCTCAGGGAATTCATCCCGTTGACATCTGTATCTCGTCAGGTCTATTCTCAGATTACCTGGCTCACCAGAAAGCTGCAGAAATAGTTGTGCTATCTTTAAAATGGCAATGGCAGCATGCAGTTGCAGTCCAGGAGAAATACAGGGCCATCCCTTCTGTAAGAAGCACAGCCTTAGATGTACCTCACTGAATAACTGCAACACAGAAGTATTAACATCCTCCACTTTTTTCTGTTCTTGGCTTTTTTTCACCTTTCTGTGTAGCATTGCTATTTAGGGAGAGGTTACTTGACTTGCTGAAGTGGTTAATCTGCTTTGGAGGTGACAGCACAAAGTTGGGGAATAGGCTCTTGTGTAACCTTAAAATCTGATAAAATCAGTAAAATCTTATTCTCACTGTTTGAAACTGTAAATGCAATGGGCAAACTGCAAGTCATACTTCAACTGAATTATCTGTTGCTGTTTCCTACTTAAACCAGAATACTGTGTGTGTTAATTGTTATTGCTTATTCTGGTAAGATGACAATAATCTTAGTAAAATCATATAGTTCTGATTGTTATTCACTATGTGGCTTTCTTTGTTGATGTAATCTTTTTGGATTTCATACTTTTGATACTGTCTCTCACCATATTCTTCTGGACAAAATGCCCATTCCACAGCTGGATAAACTCATCATGCAATGGGTGGGCAACAGGCTCACAGGCTGAGCACAAGGAGCTATACTGAATAGGGTGACATCAGGCTGATGAATGTCAATAGAGGGGTTCCACTTGGCTCCATCTTTGGCCCTATGGTCTTCAGCATCTTGGTAAAGGGCTTGGGTGCAGGACTTGACAGGATACTAAGTAAATTTGCAGATGATGCAAAATTGGAAGGAGCTGCTGAGTCCCTGGAAGGCAGAGAGGCCCTCCTTAAGAGGGCTGGACAATCACCGGTCATATGAAGTTTAACAAGGGTAGTGTGAAGGACTAAAATGTTAGTGGTGAATGAGTGTAGTGGTTTTACATTTGCCAATTTCTGTTTCCTGAAATCAGAGTAGTGGTTTGAGTGCCTGCTAGAATTATTTACTCTTTTTCTGCTGTGAGATAGGATTAGGAGAGAAGCAAAGCAGGCTCAAAACTTAAAAGGGAATAAAGACAGGTTTATTAACAAAACCACAAGAGAGAAAAAATTAATAAGAATCAGAATAAAACCTTTGAAACACTTCTCCCTCTCCCCCTAAGTTTCCTTTCCCTTCTCACGGACAATGTATAAAGACAAAATTGGGAACTCTAGGTCAGTTTAGCACTTATAAAATAGTCTTTCATCAGTTCATTTAGAGACAGAAGTCTTTTTTTAGTCTGCCATGGAACTTTCCACAAGAAAGAACAGTCTGCTTGTGGCTTTTAACTCTCACAAAAACAGTTGCCTGGGAATCTGCATTTGTGAAGTCCTTCCCATATCACAACCTTCCCATTGCTGCAATATGGGTCATGCATACTCATGGAGTATCATTTTAAAGATGAACGATTCCAAAAGCAAAGGTTTTTCTTCATCTCTAGGAACAGAGATCTTTTCTCTTTCTAGGGGCAGATCTTCATTTTCATCTTATCTCTCTCTCTGTTCAAGCTTTTCATAAGATCACAGCTACTTCAATATTTACTTAGTCCATCACAAATGCGTTTGCTTATATCTACAATTTGAATACTCTCATCATCTCCCCAATGCATATTTTTTCCATGATTTAAAGGGATATTTTAGCATATTACAGTCTATTACTGTAGCTCACAAAAGACTTTCAGCCTAAAACCAAGGCATCTTCTCATCTCTTCCATCTAAGAGGTAACTCTTCCTTTACTGACTTCGATGTCTTCATATTGTCTCTTTACATGTCCCACTCTGGCTTTTCTCTCACTCAGAGAAAGGTTAGGGCTTTGCAGGTTTCATCTGTGCAAGGAAAGAGTTAACAGCCTGCAGGAGGCATGATGATTCTTCCGGGCATTGGCTGAAGGTAGTAAAATCAGGCTGTGCAAGGGCTGTGCCAGGATCCTGGCAGCCCCAGCCACACCCAGCTCCAGCTGCGGGCCACTCCACATGGCTGGGCCCCCCTCCCCTAGTTGGATGACGTGGTAGCGGTGGCCAGAGCTGTCTCTGGTGGAGGTTTCTTCAGAAAGCTGTGCTGGCAGGGAGAGGGAAGGGGCCTGGCTTCCAGCAGGGGCCGCCCAGCCTGGCCAGGCCTCATGGGGCCAGGTTGCGGGGTGGCGGCGTAGTGGCAGATGTTAGCAGCTGCTCAGGCCCAACCCAGTTGGGATGGGGCATACTCTCCTCCCCCTCCTCCTGCCCAGCTGTCATCGGGCCCGGCCCTGATTCGGGGCTCGGCAGGCTCCCTTGGCTGGCCCCCCATGGCAAGGAGGGAGCTGGGGCCGCTTACCCGCTTACCTCTTCCAAGGCTGGACAAAAAAAAAAAAAAAAGATTTTTCCTGGGAGTTCTCTGATATTTAACTTGTGTTTTTTGTGTTTTCACAGAGGCGTATGATCTTTCTAGTGGCTACACCAGATGTCAGTATTCAAACATAGTCATTGATTAGTTTTGCTATAACTTCCTTGGAAAAAATCACTTCCGTGCAAGACCAATCACAATGAGTCAAAAAACCTGGCCATTTGTGGAGGCAGTAGGTGCTTTGCTGATGATGTGCATGGTAGCAGGCCGGGTGCAGAGGGCATGAGCACTAGAGGATGACCGTGACAAACCCATCTTTCTTCATCAAGAATCTGTGTTGTGAGTTGGATAAGGGAAGAGGGCAATAAAAAGCAGATCCTGCAAGGCCGAATAGTGTTTTTTATCATGGCAATGCCCTCCCGTACACAGTTAGTCGTTACTTCGGCTAATGGACATCAAAATTGCAACAATCAAGTCCCGTTGCTGGATCCACAAGTGATGATATTTTTTCTTTCTTTCTCTTGTACATTTTTAAAGTGTTATTTTTATGCTTTTATATTATTGTAGATAATAATAACCAAAACAGCTACATATCTCCTTTTCACTGCAGCCAAATTCTTATAAAATACACTGTATATATGTAAAAGCTGGTCATGCAATGTCACTTCACTCTAATCCACCCCAAAGGATCACAGAATCACAGAATTAATGAGGTCGGAAAAGACCTTTGAGGTCATCAATTCCAACCTGTGACCCAACTTCACCTTATTAACTAAACCATGATGCTGAGTGCCACATCTAGTCTTTTTTTAAACACCTCCAAGGACGGTGACTCCACCACCTCCAGGGCACCCCATTCCAGTGCCCAATCACTCTTTCAGTGAAGAATCTTTGTCCGGCCTAAACTTCCCTTGGTACAGCTTAAGACTTTGTCCTCCCATTCTGTCAGGAGTTGCCTGGAAGAAGAGACCGACCCCCACCTGATACAACCTTTCAGGGAGTTGTAGAGAATGATAAGGCCACCCCTGAGCCTCCTTTTCTCTGGGTAAACAACTGAGCTGCTCTTCACAGGGCTTGTGTTCCAGATCCTTCACCAGTCTTGTGAAGCTGCTCTGGACATGCTCTAGCATCTCAATGTCCTTCCTAAACTGAGGGGCCCAGAACTGGACACAGCACTCAGGGTGCTGCCTCACCAGTGACAAGTACAGGGGAAGAATGATCTCCCTGCTCCTGCTGGCCACACTATTCCTGATACAAGCCAGGATGCCTTTGGCCTTCCTGGCCACCAGGGTACACCGCTGGCTCATGTTCAGTCAGCTGTCAACCAGAACCCCCAGGTCCCTTTCTGCCTGGGCACTGTCCAGCTACTCTGTCCCCAGCCTGTAGCGCTGCAGGGGTTGTTGTGGCCAAAGTGCAGAATGTGGCACTTGAACTTGTTAAACCTCAAGTTGTTGGGCTTGGCCCATCCGTCCAGCCTTTCCAGGTCCCTTTGTGGAGCCCTCCTACCTTCCAACAGATTTGCACTCATTCCCAGCTTGGTGTCATCTGCAAATTTACTGACGATGGACTCAATTTCATTATCCAAATCATCAATAAAGATGTTAAACAGGACTGGGCCCAACACTGATCGCTGAGGGACACCACTGGTGACTGGCCACCATCTGGATACAGCACCGTACGCCACCTCTCTCTGGGCCTGGCTGTCCAGCCAGTTCTTAACCCAGCAAAGAGTGCTCCTGTGCAAACCATGGGCTGCTGGCTTTTCCAGGAGTATGCTGTAGGAGACAGTGTCAAAGGCTTTGCTGAAGTCCAGGTAGACAACATCCACAGCCTTTCCTGCATCCACCAGGTGGGTCACCTGGTCATAAAAGGAGACCAGGTTGGTCAAGCATGACCTATCCCTCCTAAACCCACGCTGGCTGGGTCTGATCCCTTGGCTGTCCTGTAGGTGCCGTGTGATGGCACTCAAGATGATCTGTTCCATTATCTTGCCATGCACCAAGGTCAGACTGACAGGCTTATAGTTTCCCGGATCCTCCTTCTGGCCCTTCTTGTGGATGGGCATTACATTGGCCAACTCCCAGTCATCTGGGACCTCCCCAGTGAGCTAGGACTAATGATAAATGATGGAGAGCGGCTTCACAAGCTCATGTGCCAGCTCCTTCATCACCCTAGGGTGGATCTTCTCTGGTCCCATAGATTTGTGAACATTTATTAAGAAGAACCAATTACCCTCACCTTCAGGGTCAGGTTGTAACATTTTATTGGTGGATTCTGCACCTGGTACAGGGCAACCCTAGAATTATGTACAGAGTGGGTAATGAGAGGCTGGAGAGCAGCACTGCAGAAAGGGACCTAGGGGCCTTACTCAATGGCAAGTTGAAGACCTATTGAAGATGGCAAGCTCAAGACCTGTACCCCCATGATCAAGAAATCAAGCAAAGGGGGCAGAAGAGCTGCAATATGAGCAGGGAGTAATAAAATCTCAAACAAAAGAGAGAAATGTATGGAATGTGGAAAACATAGGAGGACTATAGGAACATCATTAGGGTATGCATAAATGAGACAAGAAAGACCCAGGCCCAGTTGGGATTGAATCTGGAAAGCAATATCAAGGACAGCAAGAAGTTCTTTTACAAATACATCTGCAGGAAAACAAAAATTAGGGAAAATGGGAGGCCACTGCTGAATCAGATGGGTGTAACAAGACACAGAAAAGGCAGAAGTACTGAATGTCTTTTGTGCCTTAGTTTTTACTGCTGAGAATGTCTCTCCGGAGTTCCAAACCTCAGAGGTAAGAGAGAAAGGCCAGAGAAAGGAAAATTTCCCCTTGGTCGTAGAGGATTGGGTTAGAGACAAGTTAGACTAACTTAGCACCCATAAATCCATGTGCCCTGATGGAATGCACCCACGGGTGCTGAGGGAGCTGGCAGATGTGGTTGCTCTGCCACTCTCCATCATCTTTGAACACAGAGAATGGCAGACATGCCCGGTGACTGGAGGAAGGACAATGTTACTCCCAGATTCAAAAAGGGCAGAAAGGAGAATTTGGAAAACTCACTGGAAAGGTGATCACATCATTTGAGGCCATCACAAAGCATGCAGAAGAAAAGAAGTTCATCATGATTAGTAAGTATGGATTCACCAAGGGGAAATCATGCTTGACCAATCTGGTAGCCTTTTATGATGGCATGACAGGATGGGTCAGTGAGGGGAGAGCAGTGATGTTGTCTGCCTCAACTTCAGCAAGGATTTTGACACTCTCCTAATGACATCCTCGTGGGTAAGCTCAGGAAATATGAGTTAGAGGAATGTACAGTGAGGCAGATCAAGACCTGGCTGAAGAGCAGAGCTCAGAGGGTCACAGTTGGTGGAGCAGAATCCAGTTGCAGGCCTGTGCTCAGGGGTGTTCCCCAGGGATCAGTTCTGGGTCCAGTCAGCCTGTTTATCAACAGCCTAGATGAAGGGATAGAATGCACCCTAAGCAAGTTTGCTGACCAGGTGTGGCTGATACACCTGAAGGCTGTGCTCCCATTCAGGGGGATCTTGATAGGCTGGAGATTTGGGCAGAGAGAATCCTAACGAAGCAAGTGTGGGGGTCTGGAGCATCTGTTGTGAGGAAAGACTGTGGGAGCTGGGCCTGTTAAGTCAAAGACTGAGAGGTGATCTCATTAATGCATATAAATATGCAGGTGTAAAGAGAGTGGTGCCAGATTTTTCAGTGTTGCCCAGTGACCGGACAAGGAGCAATGGCCATAAACTGAAACACAGAAGGTCCACCTCAACATGAGGAAGAACTTCTCAGCACTGCAACAGGCTGCCCAGGGAAGTTGTGGAGTCTCCCTCTGGAGACGTTCAAAATATGCATGGACGAGTTCCTGTGACACCTGCTTCAGGTGACCCTGTCTTGGCAGGGCAGTTGTACTGGATGATCTCCAGAGGTCCCTCTAACTCTAACAATTCTGTGATTCTGTGAAATATGCCCAAAGATATTGTGGCAAGAGGAGATAAATATGGCAAAATTAAGGGATTTTTCTATCTTTAGAACTTATAAATGAAATCTCCAGAGATCTCTCCAACCCTAATAATTCCATGATTCTGTGAAATATGCCCAAAGATATTGTGGCAAGAGGAGATAAATATGGCTAAATTAAGGGATTTTTCTGTATTCAGAACGTATAAATTAAATCCTCCATGTATTTAACTGAAAGATAGCTGGAGTAATAAGTCACTGGAGGAGAAAACGGAGGAAAAATGTATTTGATGTTTGTATTTTAAATGTGTCTCTATTTTTTGATAGTGATTTTGTCAGAACTTAAATCTGAAGCTGCAACTCTCACATTCATTTAGTGTCACTGTTTATTATTTTTATTTTTTAAAATATGTAATGCTGCATTAATAAGGAGAAAATGGGTCAGGGTCTGTTAGATATTCAGTGTGTGGGTGGGAATCCTTTGACATGCTTTCTGGGGAAGCCACTAACTTGGGAATTGCTGCTGAGAATCTAGGAGAACAAGATAAAATTCAGTCAGTAGCAATACACATTACAAGTAAACCCTTTCATGACCACTGAAAGGAAGAGGCTAGAGAAGTGGCTGAAATCTGGCAACTAACCAATATCATGGAAAATTTTTAAGTATGAGAAACTCATGAAAAGCCAGTATAGAGGAAAAAGTATGTGCTTTGTAATTCTCTGAGCAGAATAAGAAATTGTACCCCCAAAGTGTGGAGAAATAGTACAGAATTCCTCATAGAGTTTAAAAACCATTTTAATATCTTTTCGAAGTGATTTTGAGGAGAGAGGGTGCTTGTGGGTTTTGCTTTCAGAGTTACACAAAATTTGCAGAAAAAATAGATCAGCTGTACATAGAATGCTCTGGGGAAAATAGATTTTTTTCCCAGTTCTAGAAAAAACATATTTTTTTTCCAATTTTGATAAGCTTTTTTAATGTGCTTATGAATTGTAGCTGAGTATTATACATTGGTGCTTTTCTTGCTATATATTATTTTTATTTAATTTCTAACTGTAGTGCCTAAGAAATACAATTAACGTGCAATCAAGGCATATTCATAGTAATTCATGGTGCCTTGACTACATATAAGTATACTTAATTAGTAGGGTTATTTCTTTCTAAGGAATTCTCCATGTATGTCAACATATGTCTGTCTCTTAGATGCAGGCAACAAAGATAAATGAGTTATCTTAAATATGAAGTGGAAAAATGAAATTGAGATTATTAAAAAGACCCTAAAATGCCATTAATATTAAAATATTACATTACTGACATTTATTTTGTTTCCCAAAAGGTTTGAATGGGAAAGCCAAACATATTTCTGTATCTAAACAAAAAATTCAAAATTGCCCTGACACAGAAAACATGTACAAGACAACTGGCTCTATTCACTTTGTTGGATATCTTGTTCCTTTAGTGCTTTCTTAAAACCTTGTCAAGGGAAAGGCTATGTGTTGTTTATCTGGACTTTAGTAAAGCTTTTGACAGTGTTCCCACTGAATTCTCCTGGAGAATTTGCTTCTCTTGGCTTGCACAGGTGTATTCTTGTCTGGGTAAAAACTGCTGGATGGCCAGGCCCAGGGAGTGGTGGTGACTGAAGTGTCAGATTACAGGTGCCTGGTTATGATTTGTGTTCCCCAGGGCTCAGTCTTTGGGCTTTTTAATATCTTTATAGATGATCTGGACAAGGGGGTTGAGGGTACTCTTAGTCAATGAGCAGACAACACCAAGTTGTGAGGGAGTGTTGATCTGCTGGAAAGTAGGAAGATTCTACAGAGGGATTTGGGCAGAGTGGATTGCTGGGCCAAAGACAGTTGTGTGAAGGTCAACAAAATTAATTACTTGTGTCACACCCACTTGCTGCAGTGCTGTAGGCTGTGGGCAAAGTGGAAAGCTTCCCTGCAGAAAAGGACCTGGAGGTGCTGGTCAACAGCAGCTGAACATAAGCCAGGGTGTGCCCAGATGGCCTAGGAGGCCAGTTGCATCCTGGCTCCTATCAGAAATTGTGTAGCCAGCAGGACCAGGAAAGTGGTTGCCCCCCTGTACTCAGAACTGATAAAACTGCACCTTAAGACAGTTTTGGGCCCCTCATTACAAGAAAGACATTGAGGTGATAAATCATGTCCAGAGAAGGGAATGGAGCTGGGGAGGGATCTAGAGAGAAAGTCCTGTGAGGAGTGGCTGATGGTGATGGGGATGTTCAGCCTGGAGAAAAGGACGCTCAGAGAGGACCTTACTGCTTTCTACAACAGTCTGAAAGGAGGTTGTAGACAGGTGAGTGCCAGTCTCTTTTCCCAGGTAATAACCATAGGACAAGTGGAAACAGCCTCAAGTTGCACCAGGAGAGGTTTAGATTGGATATTAGGAAAAATTTTGTCATGGAAAGGGCTGTCAAACACTGGAATGGGCTGCCCAAGGAGGTGGTGGACTCATCATGCCTGGAGGGATTTAAAGGCTATGTAGCTGTTGCACCTAGTGACATGGTTTAGTGGTGGACTTGGCAGTGCTGAGCTAGTGGTTGTACTGGATCTAAAAGGTTTTTTTCCAACCTAACTAATTCTGTGATTTAAGTTTCGGGCTTCTCTTACATAGCATAATTACAGAAATTTCACTACAACATTACATCGTTTGAAACTGTAATTAAATAATTTGTATGTGCAGTTTTTAATTTTATTTTCATTGCAGCTGTAATGGATTTTGATTCATTGTATGGGCTGCAAAATTTTTACCTGTAGACTGTAGTCTAGTAAGTTCAAGTTCAGAAAGTGTTTCTACCACTTTGTGTTGAGATGACTACGGACCATTTCCAATATTAGTTGAGTTTACATTTCATATAATGGTTGCATAATAAAGAAATCCTCATTTGCTCTTACAAGAACTTAAAGAGTACAGTTGCCTGTCTCAAACACTGTCAAAGCCACAGAAGGAACTTGCCATGAGAAAAGCCACCATAGCAGGAACTTGAGGTAAGCACAGAAGGGAGGAATTTGTGACAGGAAGGTGTTCATTCCAGGCCTGGTGGAGGTGAGATCTGGTTAGCACATCCTGGTTAATGCATCCAGACAAAAATTCCCACTGTGGCAACTGGGTAAGGAAGCAACTGCTCACATACATATCACCAGTCAACCAAGGTCACCCTGAGTTATGGGACAGATGGCATCCGTGGCCACCAGTGATCACCAAAACACCCCCAGACTGCACAGTCATTTCTGTGGGGTTCCATCCGAGGACTGTGCATGATCCACAGTGTTAAAACTATCCCCCAGGGGAGGTGCTTGGGCATTCCCACCTGAACCTGAACACATATTAACCTGTTGAACTCTTTGTTTCATGGGCTTGCCCCACCGTGACAGATCAAGACAGTGACCATCACTTCAACCTACAGACATCTGAATTGCAAGAATTAAGTCTTGTAGCTGGATCCATGGGTGGTGATATCTTTTTTCTCTACCATCTAAATTTTTCCTTCCTTCCTTCCTTCCTTTCCTTCCTTTCCTTCCTTTCCTTCCTTTCCTTCCTTTCCTTCCTTTCCTTCCTTTCCTTCCTTTCCTTCCTTTCCTTCCTTTCCTTCCCTCCTTCCCCCCACCCATACCTCCTTTCCATTGCAACCTACACACACGTATGTAGCGGTGCGTGAGCTGTGCTCACACGTTTTGGGTTTATGTTATTTATGTTGGGAAAAAGGTCTTTTCTAAACCCCTCTGTTTATAGCTGCATTCGCAGTGGTTTGTCCCCTCCCCCCGGAGCCTGCCAGTCATTCAGGAAAGCCTCTCCCCCTTCTGGAATTCTCGGGGAGACCTGGCTTCTGATTGGAACAGGTTCTGGGAATCCCCTCTCCCCCTCCTCTCCAGAGATTGGCCCTTTTGTGTGTCAATCTACCCCCCAACTCCTCCCTTTCTATCCCCCTATTGGTGGAAAGTTTATGTACACGCCCCCTGGTACCTGTCTACTTAAGGGGGGCTTGGGCGGGGCTTCACTCTCTCTCACCCACCACCGATGAGGAATAAACATCTCCTGTGAACCCTCAGAAGAGAGCCTTCCTTTCCCTTCGCCATTAGCCACTAATTTACATCTAGTGCTAGCCAGCCAGAAAGCCCACCGCGTGGGGTGTGCTGCAGAACTGTCCAGTGGCCCTACCGACTGCTGCCAGAAGCCGGGCAAGGCAAGGGATCACTGAAGAGTGACCCACGGGGGGCAGAAACGCCATACACGTATATAAACAGTCGTTCAGTGTAATTTCCCTCTCATCCACCCCAGGATTTTAAACCTAAGTTAGAACCACCTAAGGTTTTAACAAGAACCTTAATTACCCCATCTCAGTGGTGGGTTGTAACATCACTGTTTACATGTAGAAGTAGTAAAGTGTCTTTCAAGACACTGTGCTGGAATACTGCCTTTATATACACAATGGTGTTAGTTTCAAGGCATGTGGTTATGCTGACATTCCCAGTAAAGCTTTTCTATAGCAGTAGATAGATTTCGACAATAAATACTAATCAGTTCTTCAAGATTCATTGTATTTACAAGATTCTATTAATCTTTTTAATGGTATATATATTTTATTTTGACAAAATTATCTGATAGTTATATCATTAAAATAGTTTAGAATTTCACGTCATAAAACTGGGACTTTGTTTTCATACATAACATCTCAGAGGTCAGTGCTAGATTTAATATAATTTACAGTCAAATGCATCAGGACATCCCTTTTACAAGTTACTGGTTTAGGAAACAAAATGATGTAATTTTGATCTGAGTGCTCGTGAAAAAGCTGCTTAATCATATTACTTTAGTAGGAAAATCTAAGAAGATACATGTTTTATATTAAGTGAAAATTAGAGTTTTGTGGATAACTGATGTTTATCAGTTTTGAATTTAGTTTTGGTTTAGGCAGTTTCTCTTACAGTATATCCTGGTTCCAGCCAGGATGGTTAACTTTTGCAGTAGCCAGGAGGGGCATGGGCAGGACCTGGATGTTATTCTATACCACTCCACATCATGTGCAGGGGGTGGGAGGGGAAGAGGTCTTCTCCAGTTGTGCTGGGTGTGGATGGGTGGTCGACATAGCGTCAAATTCCACGTGGTGAGCACTGGTGTGTGAATCGTTCATCTCTCTTGTACGCTCTGTTATTAATATTGCTGCCATTACTGCTCGTTTTTTATTTCATTTGATGTGTCCAGTAGATTGTTCTTATCTTAACCTGTGATCTTTATCTTTTGTGACTCCAGTTCTGCTTTCCACCCCAATATAGGGAGAGGGGGTGGCAGAAGGCTAAGTAAGCAAGCTGTGCATGGTTTCGAGCACTAAATGGGGGAGTACCATTCCCAAACTGTGACACAATATCAAAAACATCCCCATAGGAGGAGATCTTAGGATGTTGTCAATTCCAGCCTCATGCTTCAGACATATCAGGCAGTCAGTGAGATTCATATACTCATGTATCTGAATTATCTTAGATAACTTTAGACATTCTTAGACAATGGAAGTATAGGTTAAGCAGTTTAATTCCTTTCTGGCTGGAGAATCTACACCTTTTAGACCACAGATGTAGATCAAGAAACAAAGAAACACTCACTAGGATGTTGGTTTTCTTCCATCACAGTTTTTTCATTGGTGTTTCTAGGAATACTCTTAAAATGCTAGCTCCTTATAGAATGAGAGGATCATCATTTAAGTTGATAGAGAGGGGTAAGAAACTTCTGAAATAATTTCAAACAAATGCAAACCCCTCCATGTTTTGGTTAAGAAGATGGAGCTCAATGTGGGTGATTTGAATTCCTTTTTAATACAAATGTCCAGATCCTTAATTTATTTTTAAGGATCTGTTAGCTTAACTTCATGGAATACAGTATCAAGTGTTACTTTAATCAGTAGTAGTTTCAGACATATCTCATTACAGTCTTCACTATAGTTTCATTATATTCTTATACTTTTTAAAGTTCATCTATATCAGTGTGATATAAAAGTACTCAGAATATATTTAAAGTTTACTCAGAATATATTTAAAGTTAAAGCTTTTAAACAGAGAGTATTTCTAAGAATGGTTCTTTGAGGCTTAATTTGGGTTATCGATTCTTTTTCTAAAAGGAAAAAATGTTTTCAATACCCGTCAAGTAAATAGTTATCATGCTGAAATAATCTTTGAACCTTTTTGATCTGTAAAGGAGACATTAGCTTTTTCTTTCAGCCAGTTTTCCTTCTTCTTGGTTTTGACGGGAAACTTTCATATAGGTGATTAGATGACTTAAGGACTTTTATATTGCTTTTATAACCATCTCATTACTAAAATACATGTAAAAGATTGTAGAAACTAAATTCTAATTATTAATATTTTATAATGTATGTTTCAAAAATATTTAGAAACATCTTTTATAAAAAGTCAAAACATTTTTTTTGCAGATGAACAGTTAAGTTCTGGGTATATTTTTATTACAGTAACAAGAGTTTACATTTTGATTTTTATAAAAATAATCATTGTTTCATAGAGAATACTGATACAGTACTGCTTTCATATTTTCTAAAATTTAGTTTTTCATAATAGCAAAACTCCTTCAGATGAGAAGGAGTAGGATAATTTCTAATCAAGGTTTTTTTACCTGGTAGCAGGTTCTCTACAGATCTTTTTGTCTTGATAAGAAGATAGTATTTTCATATTCCTTAGCAAGTTTGTACCAGGCTGTATATTTAGCTTATTTTTGTTCAGATTTACAATAGGAGGCATTAAGGCACTCTGCACAAATCAAGAGGACATAAACTGTATTAAAACACTTCTTGTATCGAACAATACAGACAAAAGTTTATTTCATCAGTAGATAGATGATAATTGTTGAGGATAGAAGACACCAGCAGTTTCCTGTGAAGATGGAAATTATATAAATGTGTAGACAAAAAGATGCTTGTCACTTACTAAGAGGAGGTCAAGACTTGTTGGTGTTTAAGATAAACATATAATTTACTAAGTGGCTAAATGAAACAAAAAAAGAAGCTGATAGTCTCTGATTCATAATCTTATTTCTTCTACTTTGATAAAAAGATATGCTGGTTTCAAAGCAAAACCAGTGAGGGACTCCAAGTCAGAAATACAATTTAATAAGAGGAAAAGAGAAACAAAAAAAAAGTAAAATAAAATAAATGCAATAGTACAAAAGCCCACTGAAAGAGTCAGAATACAACCTGACACGCTGTTAGTTAGGGTGGTGGTAGCAGTCCAGATGAAATGGTCTTGTCGAAGCAGTGATCCTATAGAAAGGTCTGGTAGCTCTTGTCCTCTGCAAATCCAGTGGAGTAAAGGCTCCCTGTGCTGTCCCAGATTATATCCAGGTGGGAATGCTTGCCTCCTCCCCCTGGGCAGAGCATCTCACAATGGGATGATCTCATTCTATGAGTCATGCAGTGAGTCCTTGATGGCCCATTAACCAGAGATAGCTCCCAGAGGGAGTTATCTATGAGTCATGCAGCAAGGCATTGTTGGGCTCATTAACAGCAGATAAGGGAAACACTGCCCCACCTGGTTTCAACAGCTCATGAAGATTGTGATAGAATACATACTTCGGGCACATCTTACATTTTAACCTAGGACAAAAGGGAAACAAGTAGCTAACTGAGAATATTTGTAAACACATTTTTGTTTCAGAACTGAGCTTCACACTTAACTATGAAATATAAAAACATACAGAGAAATGCACATTATTTTTCTGGTTGAGTCATTTGGCTTCAAATACTATTATTCTTAGATGCATTAGGATTGTGCATATAGGTGATATAGACCATAAAAATGAATTATTTTGACTACATAATTCTATTTTTTTCTTGTCATAATAATAAACATAATTTGCATTTTAATTTGATTTTAGTCTCTGTGACTCAGCTGTGCCAAGTATTATACAGAATATTGAAAGGACTGACAGTAAAATCAGGCAGTTAATTGTTGCTTTGTATTTGGATGCCTGAAGAATACATCAGCTTAGCTTGATCAAGAAGCAGAGATTTGGATAGAGAGATTTCACAGAATTTTTGTGTAAAACCTCAGTGGAGAAATGGTGCAAGTATTTGAGACCAGTATTGACTACTAAGTGGTCTTGACACACACAGATTTATAAGAAATAAAACAAGTGTCATATCACAACAGCACAAACATTCTATATTATTGATACTGTTTATACGGTCAGTCTTACTGTGGTCATGAGAGGCTAGAGGCTGCTGCAATTTAAATATTCAAGTATAAATTGGAAAGAACCAAATTCTTTCTGATAATATCCACATTGGCCGTTCATCTTCAAGAAGATCTATGCCATCTGTCTGCCTGGGAAAGAGGAAGATAGTGAGTGCTTCTTTCCCCCAAGCCTTCTCTGGGAAAGCAATTTTTTTTTTTTTCCCCCTGAAAACCAGCATCTTTGCCCCTCGAAAAAACTAGGAATTACTTTTGCAAAGCTTGGAGACCACCTGCTTAAGTCCTCAAGTTTTCTGTGTTCAGGGCAGGCTTAATCCATTGCTGCATTGTTGCTCCCTTCCCTTTTGGATGACAGATAGAAGATACTGTGTTATCTTCTATCAGTTTAAGGTAGTAGTTTATCCTTATGTCCTTCATGTCTACCAGCTCTTCCTAGTGAACAGAGTGATTAGCAGCAAAAGACAAGGCAAAAATCTCATTCACCTGGCTGAGTGTTAGAATAAGTTTTGGTTCTTTGCAATATAGTCTAGACTAAGGTTGAAGTGATATGTGACATCCAGCATGTAAGTGGATTCAACCGATTCTGCAGTCTGCCTTTAAATGGATGTTAGCACCTAGAGAGTGCAATATTAAGATAGGACCTTCTGGCATTTAGTAGTGTTTAAGCCAAAAACTGATAATGCCTGAAATTATGCTAGTACATTTTCATATTCTAAAAATAAATAATTAAAATTAATTTTCTATAGATAAGTAAAAATTATGTGTCATGACAGAATTGAATGTATAGTTTGTTACTTTTCCAACTACAGGACCAAAATGTGTGCACATTTTGAATAATCAGTACTGTCATTTTGTTAAACTTTATGCTGCAAGAACGCTCATTTCACTTAGAGTGAACTGACCGTCTTGGATACTGCTTCAAGAGTATAAAGGGCAACTTCTTATTTCAAGCTAACAAAGTATGGGTATGTAAGGTGACATTTTCTTATGCAGAAATTTATGTCCTTAAGATTAGTCTATTATATCCATCAATACCAGCAGCTAAGGAAAGGCTGAATACAAAGGTTAGTGCTAGTATAGTATTCTTCATCGTGGGAATGAGGGGGAACCCCAGAAATAGGTTTAATTTTACAGTATGCTTAAGGTAGGATTTTTTTGTTGTGGTATATGACTTGTGTAGTTCAAATGATCTTGTTTCTGCCTGTTTGGAAAGCATACTGTGCCATGAAAAATATTTAGATTTCCAAAAATAAAATACATCATTAAAATACTTTTCTTTTTTTGCCATCAAAATAACCCATTGTTAAACATTCAAATAGATTACCAATAATAGCTAAAATGGCTGGTAATAATGAGAAGATACATGACTGGCCATAAAACAAGACTTTGAGCTGGTTGTCATATTTGCTGTATAGGACAAAATAGATGAGACCTCTCAAGTCATTCTTGTTATAAAAAATTCCACAGAATCACAGAATGGATCAGGTTGGAAGGCGTCACAGTAGGTTTTGTCTAACCTCTTGCTCTAGCAGGGTCATTCCAGAGTACATTGCACAAGATTGTGTCCAGATGGTTCTTGAATATCTCCAGTGAGGAAACTCCACAGGTTGCCTCTCTGGGCAACCTGTTCCAGTGCATGGCCACCTGCACAGGAACCAAGTTCTTACACATATTCTGGTGGAACTTGCTGTGCATCAATTTCTGCCCATTGCTTTGTGTCCTATTGCTTGACATCACCAAGCAGAGCCTGGCTCCATCCTCTGACACTTCCCTTCAAATACTGACATTGACAGGGTCCCCTCTCAGTCATCTCTTCTGGAGGCTGAGCAGGCCAGGCTCCCTCAGTCCATCCTCATAAAAGGTGCTCCAGTCCCTTCAGCATCTTTGTTACCCTCCTCTGGATCTGCTCCGGGAGCTTCCTGTTTCTCTTGTCCTGAGGAGCCCAGAACAGGGCACAGCTTGCCAGATGTGTCTCACCAGGTCTGAGTAGAGGGACAGGATCACCTGCCTCGACCTGTGGCAATGTTCTCCCTAATGTACTATAGGATACCTTTGGCCTTCTTGCCCACAGGGCACACTGCTGGTGTATGGGCAGTTTGTCATCCAACAGGACCCCCAGCTCCTTTTCCACAAAGCTGCTTTCCAGCAGGTCAGTCATCAGCCTGTATTGGTGCATGGGGTTATTCCTCCCCAGATGCAGAACCCTGCATTTCCCTTTGTTGAATTTGAGACAGTTCTTCTCTGTCCATCTCTCCAACCTGTCAAGGTCCCTCTGAAGGGGTGCACAGCACTCTGGGGTACTGGCCATTTCTCCCATTTTTCTGTCATCAGCAAGCTTGCTGAGGGGGCATCTGCCCCTTTGTTCAAGTCATTGATGAGTAAGTTAAACAATTCTGGGACCAGTATTGAACCTTGGGAACACGACCAATGACAGGCCTGCAACTAGACCCTGTGCCACTGATCACAACCCTCTGGGATTTGCTGTTCAGCCATTCATCAATCCCCTGAAGTGTCTGCTCACCCAGTCCACGCTCCCCAAGTTTGCCGATGAGGATATTGAGAGAGAGTGTTGAAAGCTTTGCTCAAGTCGAGGTAGACAATATCTACTGCTTACTTCCATCTTGCTGTTCCTAGGTATTTGGACTATTATGAGTTTATGGGGAATTTAGCAGAATAGAGCAGCAGACATGGAAGACACTGGTTGTCTTGATCTCATCTGTTTCTTTCTTTTGCATGGTCACATAGCTGATGGACAGGGCACCAAAACTATGTCTGAAGGAAACCTTGAATTCTATTTCCTTAGATATTTTACAGATAAAAAATAGACTGAAAGAGAAATCTCTGTAGGCTTTTGATGTTAATTTGATGTCTTTTTTCATAGCTCTTTAGTTGAGATACTAGTTTATTATGAATTCAGGTCTATTGTAGCAAGAATCATGAATAAAAAAATGTTATTGAATTTTAAAAACTTTAAAAACAAAAGGTACAAAAAAAGTACACAAAAGGTACTCCTTTTGTGCAATGACTTCATGGCTCAAAGCAAGAACTGAATCTCTTTGTATAATCAGGGGAATTTCTTGCTTTAAAAGGAATATGTTTCCATTTTTAGTTATCATAATTAATAAGATATTAAACATTGAAAAATAGAAGTGTGCAGAACTAAAAATGTCTTGTTTTCTCTATCTCTAACCATTGCTACAGGAAGAAATGTCAGTATTTGGGTGCCAATCTGGATGCTTCTCAATGATTCAGGGTTGCACATTTAATAGATAAATATATAATAAAATTATGGTACATAAAAATGTTTATGCATTAATTCTGCATTCAGAGATGCAGTGTAAACCCTTTAATTACTGAATCTTGCTTTTGAGTTTTCAACTCAAAATTGTATTCCCCTGGCAGGTCAGACAGGTTTTTGTCTCTGGAAGGAAGCTGTCTTCTCCTGCTAGACCTTCAGGTGCAAGTCACACATTGATCCATTGCACCAATAGCCCTTGAATCCAGATTTTTGCCCATACGTTGTTTGTGGCTCTAATGTTGCCTACCAAGGTAATAGAGGGGAAAACCCAAGAGCTGTGTTAAAATGAAATTAAATATTCTCTTTACCTGTTATCTACAGAGCCAAATACTTTCTCTTAGAAATAAAAAAGTTGATCCAGGAGTATTTTATCTTAAATAAATCTGTGTTCTCTGTTCTCATCTTGCTCTTCAAGCACTGGGTAATAGTTTTCATGCAGACTTCACGTGTAAATTCCATAATGTTGAAGGAAGGTCTGCCAGCCTGTAGTTCTTTGGAAAAGCCTTCTTGACATCTTTTTGAAGTTACCATGGCACTGACTTTGTCACAGCTATCAGGGAGTTGCCTTAAAGCTGACGAAGGAGCTTCCTGATAACATCAGCCGGCTCTCTTGACACATTCTGCTACCTGCCATCTGTTCATGTATCCATGTATGTGTCCAGCTGCTCCATATGACCATCTCACTTCATCCTCCTGTACTATGGTGTTAGCACATTTCTCTCCTAGTCTGTGAGAGTGGGCACTTGGGCAGATTTTGCCAGTAAATACATAGGCAAAGGCTTTTATTGCCTCAGCCTTTTAAGTGAAATTTATTTCTGAGTCACCTGTATCATTCTTCAGTCTTCCATGCCTTCATGGCATATCCCTTTCCAGTTTCTGCTTCAGACAGATTTAGGTATTCTTAATTCCAGCCCAGTGCAATCCAGCTCCGAATTTCTCTGGTAGTTTGTCCTGCTTCTTCCTCTTGGCCCTCTTCTCTTTGACGAAGTCAGTATTTCCCTGTTCAACAAAGTTGGCATCTTGCTGTGGCTGCTGTGGCTTTTTGTTTTCATATGGGTATGAATTCCCTTGCACCGTGCAGAAATTGTTCATGGGATTTGACCTGTTGTCCTGAGTTCCTTCTCATGTCAGGAGAGCCTCCTGTTTACCTGTTCCCTAAAACAGTTGAGGTCTCCTGAATTCTGTGATTTCTAGTTTGTTGTCTCCTTTGCTACTATCACCATCATCAGCAATTTTTCCTAAAGACTTAGATTGCAGCGTGATACTGTGTAGCTTAGATCTAGGATCAGTGTTCAAAGTATTATTAGATGCTTGTATTACTTCCATGAAAAATAATCTATTAATGCACCCTTCACTGTTATTCCTCCAAAATCTGTTTGAGGCTGTGTCAGGAGCTGTGACACCTGAGGTCAAATATTTGTGGAATACTTGTTTCTTATACCAGAAAGTTTTTACCAATTCCTTATTTTTCTTGCTATGGGTATTGTATAATTTACTACAAGTATTCCCTCTGGTCCTATTTAAACTGGCCTAAACCTTTCTTACTACGTAAACATACAGCCTTAATCCAGTTTTCATGTACTTCTCTATTTGTTGTCTTTTTTTTTTTTTCTCCTTTCTGTAAGGGTTACTGATTCTCAGAAGGCAGTTAAAATCATGGAATCATTTGGGTTGCAAAATATTTCTAAGATCATTGATTCCAAGCATTAAATCAAACACTGCCAAGTTCCACTAAAGTAACCACTAAACCATGCTTCAAGTGCCACATCGACACATCTTTTAAATGCCTCCAGGCATGGTGACTCAGCCACCTCCCTGAGCAGCCTGTTCCAGTGCTTGACAACACTTTTGGCAAAGAAAATGTTCTTAATATCCAATAAAAACTTTCCTTGACTTAACTTGAGATAATTTCCTTTCATCCTATTGCTTGCTGCTTAGAAGAGGCAGCCCACCTCCACTTTGCTACAATCTCCTTTCAGGCAGTTGCAGGGAGTGATAAGGTCTGTGCTCCAGAGCCTTCACCAGCATCACTGTGGAATGCAGATTCTCTGTTAATAAATGCATATAAAAGACCATTTCTGATTAATTTCATGAAGTGTTCAATTACATTTTTAAGTTATAAAATGAATATAGTTTCTGATACTCTTATTTTCAGTTGCTTTTGAGAAATAGAAGTTGTAATTTATTTGTTTGTCTTTGAAAGATATTGCAGAGGAGAAACACAGCTTGCATAACATATTAATTACTCGAATGATCTTGTAAGAATAATTTAAGTCAGTTGTGTCACTGACAGCTTTGTTTAAACTCATCAGAGAGCATTATACTTGTTAGAGATGAAGTTGGACTTAGCTTCTATTTCTTTTAAAAATATTGGTTGTATTGTGAACATAAATTCTGGCAAACCCTCTAATAATTATGACTGACCTGGAGCTGTTCGAATATGCATTTTAAAGAAAAAAAAACAAAAAACAAACCAATGAAAAGCAAAACCTGTTCTGTAAATAATAAGCAACTTCCTGATAAGATGAAAGTAATTTTTGAAACAACAGATTATAAGATTTTTTTCCTTGAATCACTGGGGGGATTTCTGGAAGATTCCTGTGTAAAAGTAAAGTGAGGAGTGAATGGCGTCTTAGAACTTCGTTTCTTTACTACATGTGATAAGGTTTGGAAAAAAAGAGCTGTGGTTCAAGGTTCAGTGCTTCTTAGTAAGCATTGCTGTATTGGGAAGTGAAGCCCCTCTCTAAAAGTAGCATGGGGTCTTGGCATATGCTCTTACCTAAGCAAAGAGGGAATTTAATACTTATATTCAGCTTTATTCTAGAATTAAATGGTTTAGAGAGGAAAGGGAATTACAATTTACCAGTTGAGCTCATACCCTAAGTCAACAAGGCTCATCTGCAATGCTCAACCCAGTCACAACTATAGGTTTAACACATATCTCAAGCATTTTGGTCTTTGAATATTTTAATCTTGAATGACAATTTCAATAAAAGTTTGTCTGAAAAAGAATGTGCACCCTTTAACTAGAACCAGAATGCTCTTACTATTTTGGCTTTCTGACGTCTTTCTGCCCCATAATCAACTTTAGGAGGTACTGCAGGTGGTTTGGAGGTTGAGTGAGTTAATAATTAATAAAGATTCACGTCACTTTTTATTTCCAAATCATTTGCTAACAAGTCACCTAAGGGCTTAAAATTGACTAGGACAATAAGCAGCAGGAGCCTGTGTTGCAGTTGATGCTGATGAGCAAAGAAAATAAATTATAGAAGTGAAAATAAGTATTATTGGTTGCACTTAGTACTATAAAAAATTGGTTTTTTGTAAGGAATACAAAGAACCAATTCAAATAAAGTTTTTTTTTTGTTGTAGTTTTAGGTAAAACCTAAACCTTCCTCTTTATATTTAATGCAATGATTATTCAATTTATCAAATGTTACTGCATTGCTTTTGCTCAAGAACATTCACTCAAATAGATGTCAGTATTATGTAATTTTTTTTTTCTCTTCTTCTTCATAAGTCACTCTGGAGATTGCCATTACATCAGGAAGGCACTTATCTTCAAATATTTCAGGACTAGAAGAGCTTGTCCATTTCTATGACCTACTGAAAGTTTCTGACTAAAGGGTAGAGTTTCTTCAGGTCTCTCTCTTAAACCTTGTGATCCTTTCAAATAAGAGTAAATCTTTAGTAAATATTTATGTAATGATAGCTAGTGCCTTCGAAAGAGACAAAACTTTTTTGAATGTGAAACAAGGGGATTTTTTTTTTCTTTTTGCCACACTCCTCTCCAGGTTACTTGACTGCATTCACTTATATGTAGGCAAATCTTGTTTTTTTGAGCAAGACTTGTGACAAAATTTCCTTTCTCAACCAAAATTTTCATCATTGATTTCCTACACTAATACTTACAAACTTGACTACAAATATAGATCGTTGAAGTTGGTGCCACAGTTTACTCCCGCTTTTCTACAGGCTCTTATAATTCTTAAATATTTCCTGCTCAAAGTTAAGGCAGTCTAGGTAACTTGTAAGTCTGTCAGCAGCCTTTTATAAGGGTGAGCTTTTATGTATGTGATCTTTGATCTGCAGTGCTGGAAGCTCTTTGAATTTCCTTTGCTTTGGAAGTTGTATGTAATGGTATAAATGTCTTAGTATTCTTGAACTAAACATTGGAGAGCCTATAGGTCAAAATGACAGTTATCCCTATTCCTACACTACACTGAAGTTAGTATATTTCTTCAAACTTCTTTCTAGCCTTCTTACCTTAAGAGTATTGTCCTTCCCGTTTACTATGAATGCAGCCATATTTGCACATCTAAAACTTTTTTTGTAGAGGAAGGTGAAGCGAGTTCCCTCTGCCCGCTGGAAAGCGGCTTCCCAGCTAGTCCTGGCTGCCCTGGCAGGGAACCGTTTCAGCTCGGTCAGGCAGTTGCAGGACGGACTGGCGACTTCCCCCTGGTGGGTCTTTTAGCTACACGAGCGCTGTTGAGGAGGCTACAACGAAGGCAGGAAAAGGAGACTTCGCAGCAAGATGGCATTTATTGTCACCTGCTCAGCATACAGGCAAGCCACGAAGTGAAGAATGGGGGTGGGGTAAGTAATTATAAGGGACCAGAAAAAGGGGCGTACACAAGATGGGAAACCAGTCAGGAGAAAGGGGATGGCATACAGACAACGAATCGAAAATGAGGGGTGGGGGATTTCCCAGCCTGTTCCAATCAGGGACTGACTTCTCCCAATCTCTCCAGAAGCAGGGGAGAGTCCTTCCCGGAGATTGACAGGCACTGGGAAGGGAGTTACAAATGATTGACAGCAGCAGATGGCTGCACAAACAAGTGCAGGGGGAAACCATTCGGGAGAGGGGATAGGGGGAACATGGACTGAACCATTACAGAACTCAGCTAACTTTAACAATAAATAAAAGACCAGAAAATGCGCCACTACAGGAAGGATTATAGGATTTCTTAGATTGGAAAAGACCTCTAAGTCTGACTGTTAACCCAGCACTGCCAGGACCGCCATGTTCCTAAATTCAAGCATTAAGCATTATGTATTCAAGTAAGTTCCTAAATTCAAATATCCATGCATCATAGTTTTGTCTGTCATCTGGGTGGCTGAATCACTGAACCATTAAACCATTAGTTATACAAGCACAGCCCAAGGTTTCATCTTTTACAGAAAAATTTTTTTAATCATTGCACTACAGAAGGAACTGAAAGACAAAGCTTCTTGCTACTTAATGTGTTTATTCAAGCAGGACTCAGAGATGCATTGTAATGCAGATGTTTACTACTTAAATTTTACTATATTATCTTTCGGGTAAAGTTACTATAAGCTTTTTAAAAATGTCACTTCCACTCAAAATTGCTTACTCTAGTTTTGGCCATTTGTTTTGAGAAACAAAAGAAAAAAAAATCTGCCTTGTTTTGCCCTCTCAAATCTAAGTAAAAGGATATTATGAGGTAGAAAATACTATTTTTGTACCCTCTGTCACCTTTGTTAACATTTTATTAGACATAAATCATGTAGTTTCAGGCTGCATAGTGGCAATATGGTTCATTCTGTGTTCTATTTTTATAACTTTATTTAAAACTGACATGTAACTTGCTGTACCTGAAACCCCAAGTGAGCCAGTTATTGGAGTGTAACAAAGTTTTGACGTCAGAACTGCTATTTATTCCACTGGCAACGATTAGCGATGCATTACCCTTTGGCACTCGTGTTTTCAGAAACATGGTTAAATTTTTATGACTGGGTCTAGCCAATTAAGATTCTTTCTCAAGATAGAAATAAGGGAAGAGATCTTTTTTACAACTTACTAAATGTAGCTTTCCAGAAACAACATAATAAAAATACAAATTACTGCACTCAGAGTTCCCAAAACATTCTATTGAGCCACACCTCGGCTTGCCTGATTGCTGTACACGTGTATTTGAGAGGCAGGGGTTAAGCTAGGCTGCCTTGTCAAACGCATGAGCCTTTATTAGAATTTAATGTAATTACAGCTGAGTCATTCTCTCAGGTCAGTCTGGGAGCTTCAGTAGTATGTTAGAGGGGACAATGACTTAAGGTAGAGAGAACTGGGGAGATATAGGAGGTGTGGAGGAAAATCAGGTGAACGGGGTGGGCTTGGCAAAGACAAATGGAGAGCAATTTCAGTAGAGGTTTCTGATACTGCCTTTTTCCTCAAAAAGCTAAATTTAAGCAACACTTAAGAGTGCATATTTGTAGACACTACATACAAAGTGGGATGAAGCAGCTGCATGAGAAGGTGCTATAGGATGTGATTCCTGGTTGTTGGTTCACTGTGTTCTGGCAATAAGAAATGCCAGTATCTACAAACAGAACCTACAACAGATACATTTTCCTTCTGTGTAATTTTCAGTGATCTTCTCCTGAGGGCTTGGTAATATGCACTGTGTATTCAGGCATGACTTTAGAATTGCCTGTCGACTAAAGTTACAAAATGCTTGTTTGTACATGTTACTTTACTAGTGTACTGTAGATTTGTTTTGAAGGGAATGTTCTTTTATATAATGTTATTATTCCATTCCTGCACTTTATTAATGGTTTTGTGTTCTTTATAACGGTAGTGAAAAGATCTCCAGCTTTTGTCATAGGTTGTTTCCTGCAAAAAAATACTTCTCTTTAAGGCTCTGATCTTTATTGTAATAGGGCAACTTATGTTGCATAAAAGGTTGTGGCTGCAATCTAAATTTGGCAGCTACATCCTAATTTTCCAAGTAAATAGAAGCTGCTTGAACTTAAAGTATCAGCTATCTGCATTTATCTGTAATTTCGTTATAATATGATGTCCAGGTGAACAATTGTTTTTTGAGCAGCCATGAGAGGCTGCTTTTTGAATATTCTGTTTCTAGTTCTTGTATTTCGCATGTGTGGAACCTTTGACATACCTCACTGCTATCTCCTGTAATTTGGGTATTTGTTCTGGGTCCAATACATCAGAGGCTCTGCTATCTTTTACCAGCCTGTTTCAGTGTCCTTACCAAGTTAATGGAGACAAACATTTTCTTTTTGCAGAGTAGTGACTGGGAAAATTGTTGAAGCATGCCTGGTAGAAAAAGGTAGTTGCGATGCCTGAGAAAGAAGAGGTTGTTTAAATGGAAAGACTACCTAGGAGGTGACAGAATTAGGAGACCATTGAAACAAAAAGGAGAAAGCTATCCTTGATTCTAGAAGAGAAAGAAAACTGCAGGAAGTGTTTCCAGTTTCTTTGGGAAAAACAGGAAGGCAATTAGAGAGGGAGAAAGGATTTAATTGCCTAGTGATTTTATGAAGGACACATTAAGTCTTCCAGAAAGTGAGTGGCCTTGTTGGTTACTCCAGTGTGCACATTTGTTTTGCATCTATCTGAATCTCCACTCAGAAATGTGTAGTCATTGCCATGGCATGAGAAATTTTGTCACATCAAAAAACTCTGTTGTCTTTCTGAATGATCCGTTCAATATTTTCTTTAAAGAAATTTTCTGGTGGAGAGACCACTTGTTCATGCTTTTGGGTTTTATGAAGAAGATTGTGAACATCTTGGAATTGTGAATATTCTTGGAATATGCATCTTTTGAAGCTATCTGTTAGCTAGTTGCTTTTGGTGCCTAAATGGGAATGTGAATACAAGACTGACTACTTCTGAAAGATGAAAACCAACTTTAAATCTCAGATTTAAGACTTACACTCTAATGTTAATCCAGCTTTAAAAGTACAATTAAATATTTTAGCTGCATTTTCCTGAGTGCTTGCAGATATTGGGCAATATTTGGAACCGTAATTTTTGGATATCTGATTTGTGATTGTAGACTTTCTCTTGTGCACATGCAAAAATTGAAGAAAAGATGTGTTGGAGAACATTTTGTAAAAAAGGAAATTAGAGTAATGATTTGTAAAGTTCTGAAGTAACTGTTCAAAATGAATTAGTTTTTAGGCTGCCACAACCTGAAAAAATCTAGATAGCTACAGTGTGGATATCCTTAATATGCAAGTTTTTTAAAATCATAAGCTAAGGTTCTTGTATGTTATAATACAGGCAATAGTTGCACTGTTTCACTCTAGTTTTAATTCTGGGTTTTTTCAGCATTCCTTCCTCCTGCCCACCCCCCCAACAGGTACTTTTATCATATATGCTGGCTTTTTAGATTAATCTGCTTGAGAATATTAACGTCCTTCAATACACTCTATTACCCCTTATAAGAGAATATCTGTAATTCAGACACCCTGCATTCTTACTGTCACAGGAGCGAGCAAAGTATATAACAGAAGAGCAATATATGACAATGATAATACACAAATTAATTTCAGATGGATTGTATTTTCTTTACATTTGCTGTTTCGTGAAAAATTTGATTAAACTAGACATCCAAGATTCACAAGTGATAATTTAACGTCCAATTTGTGAGGTATTGTAGTGGAAAGCTTTTTGGGAAGAACTGAATCATACCTTAAAGTCAGTGTTTCAGCCCTCTAATTTCAATTGTTGGTTGGTAAAATTTGGTTTAAGTGTAATGAGCTAAAGAGGTTGATGTTCATTTGTGCAGAATTGTGAAATTTCAATGATTTCATATCATTTATTTGTAATGAACATGAATATATTCAATTTGATCACTGTCTGTATCAATATAGTAGAGAAGAAGCCTGGCTCGTAACTATTTGTGTTATACATTGGTAAATTAGATATAATAGCAAGAAATAAGCATCCTAAGTAAAAAATTTCTTATCTCTAGGAAGTAGGAAAAGTTTTCTATTTGATGCTTTCTGTGATAAACACCTCTTCATAGTTTACAGGACATGAAAATTATTATGTTGCAAGAATACCTATGGGATTGCCATGATAGTTGTAGAAAAGCAGTATGGAAGCGAGCAGGAAATGAAGGAACGTGTGGGCAGTTGGGAAAATACAGCGATTGAAGGGTAAAAAGCAAGTCTAGAGGACAAGAGCTATATGTAAATTCTGATGAGAAAAACTGAGCATCAGAAAAATTCCAAGAAGACAAGTGGTTTGAATAATTAGTGATTGAAGGGAATATTATGAGACAGAGATAAAATGAATGGAAGAGATGCAAATATGGAATGTGACAGGCAAAATACAAAGAACAGAAATTAAATACCATTGTTGACCATTCAACAGCAGCAGTTAAAATTTATAGATAAGTCAGGGATAGCCAAAAAAGAGCTTTGTATGAGCTTCAGGGTACATCCTCAGGATATGTAGTTCAAGGTGGATGTATTGAGTGAAAGACAGGTTTTGGTCTTCCGTATAGAGGGGAAAAAAATGAAAACTGTGCATGGTTGTGCATTTCAGCCTAGCTTCATCTTCTACTCTACAAAAGCATATATGGCCTGTCATACAGTTGCCAGGGAAAGTACTGTGGCTTTGCACTTCTCTGTCCACTTCAGCATGAAATCAATCAGTGAAAATGCTTCTAAGTGTACACTGGTCTCTTCAGGCTTGACTGGAACTTTTTTTTTTTTGGGTAACATCTGTGTTCATATGTTCAGCTTTGAGCTAAAATTTTCAATTTCTAAAAGAAATATGGGTTCTGTATGTTATACCTGTTTAAAAAAAAACCCAAATAATAACTCATAAAACAGTTCTGGTTGGAAGCCTTAAAGGTTGTCTGATTCCAGCCTCTCCTTCATGGGCAAGGATACTATCTACGCCCTTCTTGTAATATGCATTTGTTTTACATAAACTGCAGTTTATTAGAGCGATACTTGCATTCATGATACTGAAAGATGAACTGTCAAAGATGACTTTTGCACACTGAAGCAGAAAGGTTTTTGTATATCCAAAATCTGTGTAGTTAATGCAGAATACCACTTTGCAATAGATTGAAAAGAACCAGCATTATGATCCCTACCTTTAAAAAGTCCTATTTGGGATACTGTTGGCTGGAGGGAAAAGAGCATGAAGAGGACTATTCTGCCTTTATTTCTAGTACAAAGAAATAAAATACTGCTAAGATAAAGAACCCCCTGATGGACTTACAGAAGTATCAGGAGATAAGACAGCAGGAAGAACAGAATGATATAGGCAAAAATTTGATCAATCACTTTTCCAAAGACATGAAATCAGATGTTACCAACTTGAAGTTTAACTGCAGATTTCCTCATCAAACTTAGCAATGAAACAACTTCAACCCTGAATGATTTCCAAAAGAAAATTCAAGTAAAATAAATAATGAATGTTTGAAACAAGGGGTTTAAGCACTGTGAATAAATTGTAAAATTAAAACAAAATCTAATGTACTTTTGGAATTACTAAACACTGTTTGTCTTTCCTCTTCCTAGGAACATTCCATAATAACAAGAATTGCCTAAATAACACGTCTTGGTGATCTCTTGTGGTTTATACATAAAGAAGTTTTCCCAGTGTCTAGCTCAGAGCTCCTTTTCTGCCACTTCAGACAAGTATTCCTTGACTTGCTGTAGCTTGGCATGCAGAATGGCTGAATACTGATACCTTTTTAATAACTTCTTACAGAGATAACCATCAGATCCCCTCCAGCCTTCTTATTCACAAAGAAAAACAAAACAAAGCACAACTTTCAGTGTTTCCTTATGACTCATGTTTTCTACCCACTTTTTTGTTGGTCTCTGGATCTCTTTCAGCTTACTGACTACTTGTTTTAAAGCACTTGCTGTAAAATTTGGCCCAGTACTTCAGGTGATACCTGATTAGTTCTGTGACACATTGAATACTTAACTCTTAATTTTGATTGTCAGACTTTTGATAATTATACTTTGAAAGTGTTTGCATTTTTCCAAGTGGATATATCTATAAAGAAGCTATGCCAAACCCTTATTGTGCAGAATGTTATTCTACTCTTTTCTTCATTTCTAACAGACCCTAATGTTTGTCAGAGTGATCTGCATATTTTGAGAAGACCCCAGTGTGGTTTTGACATGATTTAAGCCTTTGGATGAATTGTTTGGCTCAGCTCCTTTGTAAGATGCGTGATGCAAAACAGCTACAATGAAGTGAACACGCCTTTTATCCCACCATCTAATAGTACGAGAACTCTCTGATAATCTTTTTGGCTAAGTGTCTTAAGACAGTATCTTCCATAAGGTGTTAATCTGTGTATCAGATAATCCATTCATTTTATGGTCTAGAGGACTGTGATGTCAGAACTGCTTTACGTGGAGAGGTCAGCATAAATGCATGAATGTTGAGCAGAATCACAGTGGAAGGTTTCTGTGCAATAGTTTCTGGATTTTTAAGACAGAACAATAGCTCTGGGATCACTTGAGGATTACTTTTATAAATCAAATTGAGCTATACACTTTGTAACAAATCTAATAACCGTACTGTGAATATAACACAAAAGTCATTGGTATTGCAGGTGGTGTGTGGGGATGAAATTTACTGCACCAAGTTCGTGGTAGTGCATTGCAGAATGGAACCAAAGGTTTGCTTGTCCTGACAGTAACGACTTCCAGTGGAGGGTTCTGAGTTTGAATTTATTTCAAAATTGAATTCTGTTTGATTTTATTTGATATTTTGTTATTGGAAACATGGTGTCTTTTAAAGTTCTTTTAAAGAAGTTTTTCAAATGAAGTTTTTCAAATGCCACCTTAGGGAAGAGATACTCTAGGTAAGACATTACACTGCCAAAATGAAATAGTAAGGTGTTTCTTTAGTATCTCCCATGAGTGATTTGAAATGTTACCAGAGCATGTTGTAGGAACACCAGTGGAGCCATCTACAGTATTTTGAAGAATTTAGTGGATTACCTGTGGTTTTGCATTGGCAAAGAGACATTTATTCCAAATAAAGGGTTATTCTTTTTTCACTTGAAGTGCTAGTATTGGGATTTATAATGATTTCAGTGGTTCAGTTTGTGAATGGGAACACAAATATATTTTTATAGTAACAAAACTGAGACTTTCTTCCGATGAGAGTTACTCTACTCAATAATGATATTTTTACTAAAAAGTACTGTAGCAAATGGAGAGAAATGAAATTCAATTTACTGACACTTCTAAAGAAAACCATAATAGAACTGAAAAATCAGCTATTTTTCAAATGTGCAAATATACTGAGATGTAAACCAGCTTATGTTTAGAGCTTGCTTCTTAAAGTTTTCATGTCATCAGGTAATGATGGGCAATTATTTTATATTTTATATTCCTGCCAAGAATCCAACATCAAAAACTTTTAAGTCATAAATTAGTAGCCTGATATGGAAAATGAGTCTGCTTGTAGTAAATATGTAAATGATTCAGGAGTAACTGTTTAGCTTTCTATGTGACAATACAACTAAGAATGAATCTTCAGGGATTTGTCAAACTGCTCTTGTTTTATAATTTGATTAAATACACAGTTGTTATATTTTAATTTCAAATTTGTCTTGGTAATTCTAAGAAAAAAATTAAAAACAGGATCAATGATCTGTAGTATTTTTGAAGACTTAAATAATTGAAAACCCTTTGCCAACTTTATGAACAATTTGCACTAAAGCTTTTCACCTGCCTGAAGGGCTGCCATAGAGCTGGAGTCTTTTGGAGTTTCTGAGACACGAGTTAAAAGGCAAGAAATTCCAATTAGATGTTACAGTGAAAAAAATGGCCATAAGGGTTGTAGTATTGGAAGAGGTTTCCTGGAGAGTTTGTAGAATGTCTTTGGAGGTGTTCAAGGCTCAACTGGACCTGGCCTTGAGGAACCCATCTAATTAGGTCTTCACTGAGCTTTGGACTAGAAGACCTCTGGAGGTCTGTTTTGCAAATTATTGTTTAGTTCTGTGATTCCTAAAAAAAGATGGCACTTAAAAAAAATTCTATAACATTTGTGGATCAAATGGATTCTTGCCTAATTCCAGTTTTGGAAAACTTCAGTTTAAATAAAAGCTGAAGTAGACTGTAATTGTTTTCTGGAGGCTGTCAAGATCATGTTGTGTATTTTCTAGCACCTGGAATGGCATTCATCTTGATGTGAAAAAAAGCTGTAATTATTTTACTTACAAGATCTTAACCTTTAATAAAGCTAGTAACATAATAGAAAGTACTTGTCTAATTGAGAAATCAGCTACTATACAAAACAGATGCAAAACTGCTTCTAAACATAGAGAAATACAGCCTACAAAGTCCCAAGCCATGGAGCAGAAGGTTAAAATGTTCTTAGATGTGCCCGTTCCTCTTTAGTCTAGTTGGATAGAATTATACTTAAAAATAGCACTAAAGCAAGTTGGGATTTGTTTGGAGGTTTCTTTTTTATCTCCTTTTATACCATGTTAAATTAATACCTTTAGACTATTTTATTGCACCCTATGGAAAAGCAGACACAGAACTTTTGAACTATTGAACTTTTCCTTCAATAACGATTAAAAGTTGTTGATCTTGGGATCCTAATTATCCTTTTGTGGCAGCAAATGGATTTGGAAGTTCCTTTCTCATCTTCTGAATTAAGAAATAAAAAAAAAAAGCTAAAAATAATTTCATCTGAGAGCAGTGTATTTTTTGAGTTTTCTATCAGAAAATAGCAGTTTCTAGTCAATATAATGTTATGTTTGGTTAAAAGTTCCCCAGTAACTGCTTTGGGAAAAATTAAGAGAAAGAAACCTTTTCAATGCCAATGTTATATTTATGCATTCAGTTTAGGGGTTTCTAAAAATAAAAGGAATCGTTTATACCTTAGGGTTAAGTTATTCTTAGGTTGGAATATGTTTATACACATGTAAAATGTGTAATGTGTATATGTCTTGATAAGTTTACATAAGCATTTTCAGGGTGAACGTTTCAATGGAGAATTACAAAAGCTGTTCAAATATAAACATGCTGTAAGAGACTTCTACATCACTGAATCCAATTGCATGGTATTATGAGCCACTGCATAATTTAATCTCCTTCACTGTGCTCTATCTTAAAAGTAGTTAGGAGTTCTATATGCAGTGCTCCAGCTATTCCAGAGTCTAATTTTTCATTATATGAAGCTTTTTAAAATTTCCAGTTAAAGCAGTTACCTAATTTAAATTGAAGAAAATTAACAGTTTATTAATATCCCTTAGCACTTTTCTCTCCTTGGCATTTAAAATACTCACTGTAGAATATTGACATCTATTCTTGCCCTTCTTTTTTTGTATGCAAAACAAGTCTGTAATTTTTTTTAACTTCTCATCTCATAATCTCTCGTTTCTCATCCTGTTCTAGCTCCTCTGTGCCAGTTCTACTTTGAGTTGTTCTCTTTTAGATAAGGCTCCCATAATGGCATACCACACTCTGGATGAAGTCTTACCATTAATACTCTTCTATTCCAATTAAGACTTCTGACTTGTGTATTTATTGTAGGGTTTTGTTTCCCTTTTCACAGCAGTGTTCCTGCCATTGTTTACTGTTCAAATGGTCATATAAAGCTTCCTGATCCTTTTCTTCATGGTTATGTCCAGATGATAAGCTTCCAGCTTGTGCAACGTTTTTTTCCAGGCTCTTTAGAACATATTTTCACACATGGTGCTTTGAACTCATCACATTTCTCTTTGGTAATATTTTACGAACTTTGCCATCTTTACTCTTGGTACATGCAACAAATTTAGCTAGACTGACATTGCCCCTTCTAGGTTAGAAACTTGCTACAAATATTTTTTTTGTTTATGGATTTGTAAGGATCATGTCTCATGATAGTTTAGACGGAGTTATGCAACAGCTTCTGCTCTCGTAATCTGCCACATTTGTATACTTCCATATTACTTTTTCTGTATGGTATCTTTTTAACTGTTAATTATGTACCTGTTTTGTTAACTTTCATATTTGGTATAGCTGACTCACAGCTTTTTTTTTTTACTTCAGGATGTTGTCTTGCTTAACAAATGGAGTGGTTTTTTTGTTATTTTTTCTTTTTCTCAGTGTATCCCAATTGAATATATTTTCCCAGTAGAGAGAAACAGAGCAGTAATTTAAAATTGTATGTGTACTTTAGGAGCAAACATTATTCAATGTTCTTATAGTTCTTTTATTTCTCCAAATACTTACAACTTCAGACGTGATGTTGTAATCTGCAGTGGCAAGTAATTCGACTGCATGTAGTCTCTGTGCATAAAAATAATGTTGTTGAGACTAGGGTATTTCAGTAAAAACAATTATTATTTCTGATATTTACTTAAAAGATAATTTGCACAATTGCTGCATGTTCATTTTGTAGGAGGGGAGTTTATTAGAATGCAGCATTTCATGACTTATATGAAGTAAAAAATGTCAGTACAGGAAATCCTGAATTTGAGAATAAATTGTCACTGGTGAAATGCATTTAAATTTCTCAGCTCTAATGGAAAGGTACTTAATAAATGAAATAACAGAATTGTAATTTATTATAGAATTTTCTGTATAAAGTGAATTGCTGCCGACTTGTTACAACAAGACGGCATTTGAAATCAAAAGCATTCTTATAGTTGGTTATTGTATTCTTTTGTGTAACCTTGGTAGTCTTCCAAAATTTAATGCTTACTCTTGTAACTAAGGTTATCTTAAGGGATATACCTAACTTTGCATCTGCAGTATTTGGAAATCATGACTTGAGGTTTTGATTTGATGAACTAGTAAAATACTTCCTTTTAAGTATGCATATACATATTATAATCTTTAGTAGGATTAAGCACATTACTTTCTTCCCAAGATTGGATTGCAATGTTCTGAGAAACAAATATAGATTTAATTTTGATTTTAAGTGTTTCATAGTTTGGAACAAATTTTCAGAGTTTGTAAATACAGAAGTAACAAGTACAATTTAACAAGGTAAAGCTATAGAGTGAGTAGTAGAAGCAAAGCAATCTTCTGGTGTGGATTTTCTGCCTATTTGTAGGGGTCACTCTGGTCTCATTTCAAAGCTATGAGCTCACCAGTGCAGTACCACAAGGATATGTGGGTAGAGCATGCAACTTAGTTATTCATGAATTATCAAAATAAGCCAGTAAATTTGTGGCATGATTGCAGCTGATTTTTGGTTAGGCTATGTTACCTAATACAGCAAAATTGAAGCTTATTCTGCAGAACTGCAGAGCCTTACAAGGCAGCAGGTGAAAAGGCATGTAGTTAAGTGGTGTGACAATTAAGTTAATAAACATTAGGTTTACTTGTGTAGGCTACGAGCTGACCAGTGACTAGTGAAATACTCGGCTTGGTCTTGAAAACCCAATGTGAGGTGTTCACTGATGTGTAGAGGGGCATGCTAAAAAGTACTGGGAAAGAAATAGGGAACAAAATACTGAATATTAGCTGTTCTTTTAAACCCATTATCTGATTGAATTTTAATTTTATGCAGAGTTCATGTTCCCTTGTCTCGAAAAGAGTAAGATCTCATATGAGCAAAGGTATGGAAGAGCAAACTGCAACTTGTAGCTGAGTAATGCCCCTATTTCACTTCTGTCCTTATTTGCATTCCTCTTGTGTTCTGCTTCTCTTATTTCTCTTTCCCACAATTAGGAGCATATAGATGTGATGCTGTCCAAGTGATGGCAGTGAGTTTAATGCTTGAGGTGAGAGTCAATTAAAATTGTAGACATGTTCTTCTATGATGTAGCTTAGAAAAGAAAGACAGGAAGGAAGTAAAAGTTCCTTGTTTCATTTGTAATAAATTCTTGATGCTAGATGTATTTATCCTCAGTGTTCTAAGGTTTAACTAATGTTAAGGTTTGTCAAAGAAAGAATAGTTAATTATTGATTTAGGTAAAACAGAAACATATTCAGAAACAGAAATGTTGCAGTAGGGGAAAGCAGGTACTAGAGAAGTACACTTTTTTGTTGTTGTTGTTCATTTAACAAGTGAGATGAAGGAGAGGCAAGTTCTTGTCTTTTTAAACTGTAATATTTTATATATGATATTTTGGTCATTGTACATACCTGATAACAATTATTCAGTAATTGATCAGTAAAGGTGATTGAATGATAAATCTGGTTTTGTGCTTTGTCTCCGGTCTGCAACACTCAGTGCAATTTCAGATTCCTCTGAGACTGCGTGTTAACATAGGAAAAAAGTGATCTGCCCCTTTCCTGCATGTTAAAAAAATTCTGTCTACAATGATTGTTGCCACAGATTTTAGTATTCTTATATTCATGGACTGAAACATGTTCACATACAGCTTTTATGTTCCTGATGTTAATTTGTACTTTTCAACTTGCTGGTGTGTTTCCCAAATTTCTTTCTGTTTTCTACTAGCGTTTGGCAACTGACTTAAACAGAACTTTTCTTCCATCTATGGCCGGTAGCAAAATTTCTTTTGAGTTCAATAAAGTCCCATTGTGTCTTTAATGAAAGTGTGAATTTATATGTGAGTTGTTGTGGACTGGAAAGGCAGTTTTTATCAAGCTATCTTTTAAGATGCTGGTAGAAAAAGAAAAAAGATATAATAATTAAGATGTATCAACTCTAAGCTTTGCAGTGTTTTCTTACAGTGAAAAAATTATCTTAGAACTTGAATGATGAGTTGGACATTCACCCTTAAAAAGTGGTTGTGCAAACTGTCAGCAGAAATGTCCGACAAAAGTCCAACAAAACTTCTTGCAGTAATTGTTAAAGTGATAGTAGTGTTTATTAGGAGAGGTCAAATAACAGGCAGATTCATCTGGTATGTCATACATACATACATACTGGCTGTGGCAGCGCAGTTAAAATTGTAATAAAGCTGAGGGTCACCATGAATGTTTGGTAGTCCTGAAGTAATGTACTCAGCTGTTCTTGCTTATGTGTACTGATTCTCGTAAGACGAGGCTGTCCTATCTATTGCTGTGAAGGCTAAACTAAGATATACCTCCAAATGAAATCCCCAGATGGGGCAATGTAAAGTCGGACAAACTATGACTTTTCTGAGGGTGATGTCGTACTGTCTGAACTGTTATGTCTTATGAGTGACAAGCAAATCATTCTAACAGCTTGGTTTTCTTTGCACATCTGAATGATGACAGCATATTATGTATTCTACATGTATTATATAATAAAGGTGTCACGTAATGATGTTACATATTTTATAGGAAAGTCTTTAATGGCTAGATGCAGTTGCATAAAATTTGTTCTTATTATGCAGCAAAACTTTGTGTTACTTAGGAAACTAAAAAAATACATTTTTTTCAAATTTTGGTGAGACATGTAATTTTGAAATTTGCCTCAATCACTAGTCTTATTCTGTTAGTATTTTGTTTTCCCAGAAAAAGAAAAATAATTGCCTCCTTAATCTGCAATTTAGCAGGAAATTCATTAGTAACTTAAATTTTCATATTTGTTTTAATGAAATTGAACATACCTGCTATGGAAGATGTTTAATATGACAAGATTTTGGATGTACACAATGGCAACCTTCTTTGATATTTTGGTTTAAAAATTGTGTCTTTTCCTTTAGTTGAAACAGTGTCTTCTCTAGTAGTTTTTGCTGAAATTTTGTTAGTGGACAGAACAGTGGAGTGCATACTTCATATAGAAATAAAAATGAACATTTAAATAGTGAGCAATCTGTTTTGAGCAGGCATGCTTGAGAGGTTGTTAGAAACAGTTTTGGAGGTGTGGTCTCAATGACAGAGGAGGAGTAAAGTATTGCATCATTTTACAGAATGTGGCAGAGTAAGGAGAAGAGGAAGTTTTCCTGGAATCTAGAGGAGAACAACTGAAGCACGAAATAACCAGTTTCATGAGGGTTTGTGTAAGAGAGATATGCAGTTGACAAGAGGAAGCAGAGAAAGGCACTCTTGGAATAGCATTTCTTGGGATAGCACTCTTGGGATAGCCGTGTAACATGCTCAGTGTTCTACAAGTCAGTGCAGAAAGGGAGGGTTGTTGGGTTTTTTTTGGTGTGATGTCTTCAGGTTATATGGAGAGAAATAGTTGACTTTTCAAATGTATGCATACCTTTTAAATGTTCTCTACTCTTAAGTGGGAATACATGGTAAGTAAAAGTTTACCAGTTTAAAAATACTTAAAATGACATTTCAGTGATTCTCACAGAGAGTACAGTTATTATTTTAGCCTTCAAATTTGAAAATCTTTACTTGGTTCTATGGAAATTACTTTTTACATATGCTTTGTCCAGTTTTCAGGTCTTTGCTAATCAGTAGCTGAAATTTCAGTTAACAATTTTGTTGCACAAAACCCAGCCTAGACTGAGTTGCTAGTTCTCAAGTAGATACTGGGCTTTTCATAGATCTATAATTTATTTTTTTATAAAACTAGAAATGTCACGACAATTTGTTTAAAAGGTGATACATGTCACAAATTTCAGTTTTACTTTTTTTCTTGGTGTTGTGGGTTGACCCTGCCTGGATGCCAGGCACCCACAAAAGCCACTCTCTCCTCTTTGCAGCTGGACAGAGGAGAGAAAATTTAACAAGGGGTTCATGGATTGAGACAAGAACCAGGAGAAATCACTCATCAAACACCATCAAGGGCAAAACAGGCTCAAATTAGAGATATAAAGTAAATTTATTACTAACAAAATAAGAACAGGATAATGAGAAATAAAATAAGCCTGTAAAAATACCTTCCCTCTATCCCTCCGTCTTTCTCAGCTCTACCGCCTACCCCAGCAGTGTAGGAGACAGGGAATGAGGGGTTTGGTTGATTACCTGTGGGTTCTCCCTCTGTGCAAGGAGAGGAGTTGTTCCCATGCTGCATTGTGGAGTCCCTCGCATGGGAGACAGTTCTCCATGAACTTCTCCAGTGTGAGTCCATCTGACAAGCAATAGCTCTCTGCAAACTGCTGCAACGTGAGTCCCTCTCACGGGCACACAGTCCTCCCAAAACTGCTGTGGTGGAGGTCACTCTTCCATGGGGTGCAGCCCCCAGGGACAGGCTGCTCCAGCCTGGAAGCAGGCCCCTCTCTCCACCTGGTCTCCCACTGGATCACAGCCTCCTCTAGGTCTCCACCTGCTCTGGCACAGGCACCTCTCCCACAGGCTGCAGGTGGATCTCTGAATCCCCCACGGATCCCCGTTGGCTGCAGGTACCCTGCTTCACCATGGTCACCACCACGGCCTGCAGAGGAATCTCAGCTCCAGTGCCTGGAGCACCTCCTCCTCCTCCTTCTCCACTGACCCTGGGGTCTCCATGTTGTTTCCCTCACATGTTCTCACCTCTTCCTCTTCTCTGGCTGGAATTAAAACTGTGCCCCTACCTTTATTTTGGTTTCTTCTTAAATGTGTTATTGCAGAGATATTACCATCATGCCTACTTGGCCCAGCCTTGGCCAGCAGCATGTCCACCTTCTGAGCCATCAGGGATTGGCTCTGCTGGACATGGTGGAAGCTTCCAGCAGCTTCTCACAGAAGCCACCTCTGTGAGCCCCCTCTGCTGCCAAAAACCAGGCCCTGCAAAACCAATACACTTGACAAGCATGAAAACCATGCCAAATTTCCATTTGACAAAGATAATGTAAAAATTTTTACAGAATATTCAGATACATTTTTTGAGAGGAATGTTACACTGAGGCATAGTAACACACAAAGATTTCCAGGTAGGATACTGAAAGTTCCAGGGATTTATGGCTAGAATACTTCATAATTTGCTTCTAGGTGTGTCTGAAGCAGTGCAGCCATGAGTGAAAATTGCAGATGTCTGACAGCTGTGAGTGACCTTAGTGAGGTCAGTCTGTGCCAAACCAGGTCTGTATCAGTATCTTCATTACAGCTGGTGCTACTTGGCACCCCTGATGGCAGTCCCAGTGGAGTTACTGAATCAAAGCACCAGGTTGGTCTCCTTGTTTGATGTGCAGTGCCAAGAGTTAGCTGAAGAACTTTGTTTTCTATTCTCCTCAAGAAACCATTTATTCTGGTTGAGTCTGTGAGTACTGCTGACAAGGGATCGCTGCATATTTATACATAGAATTTTTAAGTGGAGCAATAGTAGAACATCAAAAGCAAGTATTATTATGTATACATAAAAAAATACTGAAGCACCATCAAAGTATCATTGTACATCTCTGTGAAATTACTTGAATGATTGATGTCATGGGGTTGACAGTGACAGTTGAGAGAAATTAGATGAGAGAAAAGATTTTATTTATTTTGTTAAAGCTGTGTTAATGCTTTACTTTTTTTCCTGCGTGGATCCCTCTCAACTGAGTAAAATAAAATAAAAAAAAATTATAAAGCATTGCAGAATACCAGAGATTAACTGAAACCTGCAGAGCCTGAAATACTTTAGGAGACATTGAACTCTTTCTCATTCTGCTCTTTTATGTAGTTGAAAAGTGTGGATCAAGTCCTGTCTAGCAGAATTACTATGCTATGTGTCATAATATAATAAAATACTGTGTTATGACCTGAACAAAGGACCTGAACCCAAGGTTCTGTGTTATTTTCCAACTGTGTTATTTCCCAAGAATTCTGCAAGATTTTGAAGTTATTGCACAAGAAAATCTATTAAGCCCCCACAACCTTAGTTGCTGTAGTAACTTTTCATTCTTTTTAAAATAGGCTAGATCGTCCATATTCCCAGTGTTCTTTTAAAATCTTATATACATTTCAGGATTACTAAAGAGAAAGTGAACCTGTTGAAAATTTTAAGATGTTAGAGATTGCTGTCTATAACAGTTGGCAATTTATCGAAAAATTTCCATGCTGTTACCCCATACACTCCCACCTCCAAATGAGAGCTAATATGACAGATATTTTTGCTTTTTTACATCCTCAGACCATAGTCTATGAAATTGTCTTAGCTTTCTATGTGGTATCTTCAAGTCACTAAATATTAAACCCAACAAGTCTTGTTACTCCATTTATAAGAGAGGAACTAAAAGCTCTTTGTAGTTTTTTTGTTTCTAAAATATTCTGAATATATAAAATGCTGTTCAAGTACTTCATGATGGTTCAAATATTTTCTCTTAAGCAAGGCAACTTGGCTTAGTCAGATTTTAACCTTCTAAGATTGCCTAAAATGATTACAATACTCTCTATATGACCCTTAGTACTCTCAGCAGCTTTCAAAGGTATCACCAAGACCTGATGAAAATCCCCATTCAGTCTTGCTATGTAGTGTTTTGATATGCTTTCTCATCTCAGGCTTCTTAGAACTATAAGCTTGGCTGGTTTTCTTTGTATTGACAGATGTTCCCTGCTTTACCTTTCCTGCTTTTTCCACTAACCACTATTTTTGTAATCTATTAAAACAGAAAGGGTAATAGATTTTCACACTAGGCAAGTATGGTCATAGAACATAAAATCCTCTATTGACCAAAGAAAACATTGGAAGACTGAAAAAGAAAATGGAAAGAATTCTGCGTACCTGGGTAGAGCAGAAGGAATGTGACTGTAGGAAACAAAATTTTTTAACCTAATTTATTATTTAACAGTTTATTATTTATTATTTATTTGAGGTTTTTCTGGAAAGTGGATTTACAGATCATGTAAACAAAAATCTGAAGTCAAAAGGAAGTTGAGGGTAAATGAAGAATATTTTGAGAAATCGTGTATGTATCAGGCAGTTCTTATTTGAATATAGGCATAAAGAATGGTAGACGAGGGAAGAATTTCTTTATCTTCTAATAAATGTTCTGAATTCTTGATAAAATATTTTATTTTAAATAAATGCATCATGCTTGTAATCTGATAAATTAGTTCTTGTCATCACTATCATCATTGTTACTATCCTATCAAAAAAAGAGTTGATACTTGTATTTCCTTTCATAAGGTAATAAATCTTTCATCACTGTGTACTTGATTTGATTAATTGCAGTGTATGAGATAGCCAAGATGCTTAAAATTGTGTCTTCTGTTCCACAGAGAGACAGGAATTCAGAGACCTGGCCTGAACATTGTAATATAGTCATTATAACCCCATAAAAAGCACTGGGTTTTGGTGAGGATTTATATTCAGCAATATGCCTATATCCACCTTTGGTACACTCGAGGCAGTGCATAACAAGCACGTTACATGCTGAAGATATAATTTCACACAGCTGAAAGACTGACATCAAATGTCAACCTAAACATTTTTCAATTTTTGTTTTTTTTGCAAACTCCAGAATGTTTTCCAGCTGAAGCATCTCTCTACCAAAGAGTAAATTTCTACTTACTTAAAATTTCTTTTTTAAATTAACCTTTTCTAATCACAAAAGTTTGGCGGATCACAAATCAAAAGCTGTCACAAACATCTTATCTATCCACATATTTATGACTTGGTTTCTTACAAGACACGTAAAACATTTTCTAGCAATAAATAAATACTGTTCAGAGTAATTTTTCAGATTCATTGGTAGAGCACTACTTCAGAGGCACTGACATGGATTACTGTCTAGTGGGGAACTGGACAATGACAATTTATAGTTATTTTCCTCTGCTACATATGGAATTTTAAAGTTCATTCATTTGCATGAGTCCTGAAGGTAGAAACACTGCCCAGCTGGAAAAAGTGGTATATATTTTCAAGAAAATTTCTCTCATTATATTGAGGAGGAAAAAAAATCTCAAAACTACATAACTATATGGCTTAAATTGGTTTAAGTATCTCAAGTGGATCATTGTGCTTTTCAGGAACTGTCAGTTCTTATTACACTGAATAGTTGTATTCAGTTATGGGCTGGACAGAAATCAATTCAAAATTGTGTGTGTGATCATGATATCCCTCTTGCAAATTGTACATTCACATTGTTTCCCAGGTTCTGTGCTGTATTTAGTAGGTGGATTTGTTCTGCTCTAATGAGGAGAACATTGTGTAGCTAAATGTTCTTCTATGTGGTTGGATTCATAAGCATCTTCCTTTTAATGGAGCTTTTTCTCCCCACATGGAGGCAGTGTCTTCCTGGTATAGGCAGAAATATTTTTTGCAGTACCTGTTTTGCAGGTACTGCTTAAAAATGCAGCAGTATGTTGATTAATCTTTTTAAGTCTGTAAAATTCATTGAGATTTTGAGAGACAGATAAAATAAATTGTGTAATTGTAAGTCACTTTATACATAGGCAAACCTCAGAATTTTGGGATTAGATATCCAGGAAATCATTTGAAACCTCAGAGATCATACAATCATAGGGCAGCCTGAGTTGGAACAAACTCATCAGGATCATTGAGTCCAACTCCTGGCAGAACATGACAAGAATTCCATCCTGTGCCAGAGAGCATTGTCCAAACACTTCTTGAGCTCCATCAGGTTGAGCTCTGTGTGTTGGACACTGGAACCTGTAGGTGTGTTATCTTCTCCCTTGCCATTGTGTCCACTTTTCCTTGTCAGTATGAGAATATTAAGAAACAACCACTTTAGATCTAAGGAAGAACAGTAAGCACGAAAGTGCATGCTAAACTGCTCTCTCCAGTGGTCAGGTGCCTAAATCCAAAATACAGTAAGTGTTTTACCTGCTTAAATTCAATTGATTCAATGTGCCTTATTCTCCCAGTTATTTTTAAAATGACAAATGCCACTAAAAATGTGTTTGGTCCCATGGCAGGAACTTGGAATTATTTTCCTGGTGGATAAATATTAACTACAAGGTTGTGGACTCTTGTTCCATTTTGTCTGCTTCTCTAGGTCCAAGATCTGTTCTTTCTTGTCTGCACCTTGGCCTTGTTTGACTAAGGGCCCTGCTAAGCAGGGCAGGTACCTCAGTAGTCAGGACATTGCTGCTGAAGGTGTCCTTTTGAGTTCTGGCATACTGAAAAAAAAATTACTCAGTTTTCCATTTCTTTATGATCAAGTAGGAAGAGTTGATCTTCTTTCAAGAAGAAAGAGTTAAAGTTGAAGTAGCCGTTGAAGGGTGGTTTGGACCAGTTTTCAATTTTGGCATGTGAAAATGCATAAACTATTACTTTGGAAATAGCCCTATTGCTTCTGAGACAAGTTGGGTGCTTGTATCTAATTCCTGCTGTGCAAGAGGGAGAGATGGCATTGTTATAATTAAACTCAATGCTACTTATTTGTTACTTTCTTACAGGAAACAGATTCAACCTCTTCTAGGACAGTTTAGCCAGTCAGAGGCTTTGTTAATCTCATCTGGGGTTGAGCCAGAGACTCTGGATGGTGTTCTACTGGATGCTGGCTGTTCTTCTATGCAATTTGATACGCCAGAAAGAGGTTTTTCCCTGCAGAAGGATGGACCTTTGGACATGAGGATGGATAATGACAGGTACATTATAATAGAGTATTTCTTCTTGAACGTCAAAAAACTGTCTGCTCTGCAACCCCTGTGCATTTCCTTCCCTCTTAAAATGAATAACTCTTGTCATTAAACCACATCTAATTTTGCATGGGTATCCTGTCTTTCTTTTGTCAAAAAGTTTTTTCTATCTCAGTGCTCAGCCATGGTTAGTGTCTTTGCCTTCTTTGAAGTAAGAGGAAGGTTCCAGTGATGAGTAATTAAACCAGTAATGTTTTATTAACTGTACCTTTAAATAGTAATATTTTTGGAGTGTATGGTATACAGTCACATATACATCTCCCTTTCAGAGGCCTATTATTTCCACAGTTTCTCTGCTTGTACTTGATCTGCAGGCTCACAACTTCTTACTGCAGTCCCTTTCCTTTTTTGCCATGCTTACTATTTGTGGAAACTTCACTTGAGCAGGTTCAGTTGCTCCCTCAGGAAAGAAGCAGTGTCCCTCTTTTGTGCAACTGGACCATCTGATCCAGTTGCTTCTCTGTAAAAGGAACATAATAAATAAATAAAATCCTCTCCATTATATCTGCTAGTTTAAACCAGAAAGCTACATTGATTTTAATATACTAGTATGACATTTTCTTCCATGCCCATATATTTTTTGTTTAATTTAGCAAAATTGTAAGCTTCCTTTCTCTTTATGTAGGAGGCACATCAGGCTTACTCAATTGTGAAATTAATGGTTCCTGAGTAAATCACCTTTATTTAAATTTGGATTGGTGCTTAGTACTTTCAAGAGCGTGAAAACCAGTCGTGGAATTATAATTTCCACTTATGCAGCATTTTTCATCTTCAGACAACCTGATGTAATTCTGCAGCATTTTGCTTTTTACATGAGCAACCAAATATCTGTCTTGTAGGGATGATGCCTGTAATTGTATGACACATTACATGACAGAGAACGTCAATTTTTTCTCAGTGTTGTGATGAATACGGTGCCTTAAGAAATGCCATTTGTTCTTTCATTGCTCAAAAGAGCCAATGGGAAGCCTCAATTTCTAAGGAATTAGCTTACAATATTACTGTTAAGTTTTAACACAGCAAATTTCATGATACTTGCTTTGTCTGGTTTTGTGCAAAATGCTCCCATGATTCTCCTGGGATTCAGTGTTCAGATTTCAAGGATCTGAACTCCATGCTTAAATATAAGTCTGATGCATCATGAGAAAACAAACACAGAACAGGAGCATAAGAACAAAGGATACCTGAGGCATAACAAAAGCCTTACACTCCTTACACTATGGTTGTTGCTATGATACTACTTGCCTCTAAGTTTGTTATCTGTTGTAAGATACTGCAGGGGAGTAAAAAATGCCTGAAAGAGAAGAAGAGAATTTAGAGGAGAATTTATTGAATAGTTTGTATATTTTCTCTGATTAGTAAACCCATAGATGATTTTCATAAAATACCTTGAACTATTTCAGTAGTGAAGTGACAGAGATATAGATATATAGATTGAAGGCTTACACTGTTTAAATTATAATAAATCCTGTCATTTATATGGCTAGGTCATTTCTATTATCTCAGAAGAGTATTTATATATAAATTCTTATACTTTTTAGTGGAAAGTAATGTTTAATTATCTTCATTAGTAATTGTTTTCATAGCAGGAGATGTGAAAGAAAAGATTCTTGAAATCACTTCTGGCTAGAGAACAACATATGATGCAAGGTGGCTAAAATGAACCCATAAGAGGCAAGTTTATATTCTAAAGCTGGCTAAATAGAAATGTCACACATAATTTCCATCCTAGCACGATACTGGAATATATTTATTCTTGTCACCCTATTAAGCATAGTTTATGATAATACTTGGAAGTTAAAACTGTTCTAATTGAAGTTAAGGAACAAACTCCATTTAGACCAGCAAGAAAAAGGATTTAAAAGGTGCAAGCTGTTTTCACAGAGTTGCCGTCTCCTATCTGAAAACCTCAAAGGCACTTATATGCAGTGTGTGTGTTTGACTATATGTCTCAACGCTATGAAGCTTCACCTCTTGTCAATGAAAGCTGACGTCAGTGAACTAATTGGCTCCTCTCGTGCGTAGGTACCCTGACATGCCCACTGCTGCTGATGTTGTGAATGCTTTAGATCAACAGGCGCTTGCGTCCATCCTGAGAACATACGGAGAGGAGAGGCACGCTAAGAAAATCGCTTCAGCCATCGTCCAGGCACGCAGCATATACCCCATCACCAGAACACAACAGCTTGCAAGCATTGTTGCAGGTACCCTCATTAATTCTTCACAGCAGCTGCTGAGGAGAAGAAAATATTAATCCCCAAAGTCCCAGAGGGATCTATTTGTACTTGAAATCATGCAGGATCTAATCCTGCCTGTTCTGCTCTGATGTCAGATCTCTTCTTTTTTTTTTTTTAGCTCCCATTTTTTGTATTGTAGTTTGACAATTAGTTTAATAATAGATTTAAAATGAAGTGATTTATCATTTTGTCAACGAAGTTGAGCCACAGAATGACAGCAGCCTTGGGTATCCTTTATCCTGGCTATTGATCCTGGCTACTTTCAAATATCAGATATGTCATATCTGTCTTAGTTTTAAATTTCTGTGTTTTAATATTTTAAGAGGAGGTACCATGGCAGTTACCAATTATGAGTAAAATCAGATAATTTCTGTCTTTTTAAAGAATCAGGAAGCACAGAGCGATACATGGCTTGCTTCACCTTGTGCATGCCAACTAGATCAGCCTGAAGAGACTATTGAAACACTTCATCTTCCTTGCTTCTCACTGTAAACAACTTCAAGAAAATGCAGTTAGGCAGGAACTGTGCTTGCATCAAGAACCTTTACGTTTGTGTTCTCAAGTAAAAATACGAGACACGAATCCTGTTCGTTAACATAATATATAGCATCAGGATGTTTTATTTTTTTAACCAAGTGATGAAAATTACTACATTTTGTCACGAATAAGTCTACACTGCTGACTTTGAATATAGACCTTTAAAATTCTAGTCCAAATTTAATATTTGCTAAAGAACAGTGTAAAATTTTTTATCAGTATCCTGAAGAGCATTAAAAAAATTATGGTATTCTTAAAAATTTGTATTACTTAAACTGGAAGTCTAAGGCACTTAAATTTAATGATGGAGAAATTAAAAGGTTTGGATTTGTAGAAGTCAGGATGCTTTAGCAAAATGTCCAGTCAACCAAGGCCCAAAGTTTAGCTAATATGATAAAAGGACCTGAAGACACTGCTTGCTGTTGTAAGCCTCTGCTGTATATGTAGTGAATATAAGCAATCTTAAAAAAAAAAACAAACAAAAAGACCTGAAGAGATAAAGCACTATATGACTTTTATAAGCCTTACGTTTTTAATACCATCATTAGAAATATCCTGAAATAATAATTTTGAGCTTTGACATACATATCTCATGCATTTGGAAAAACTGTTGATTAAGACAGTGTACCACTACTGAGTTTAACACAGTGGTATGGTTGCTTCAAAGATATAACATGTTATGTGTTGCAGACAAGCAACTTCAGTAATTCTGAAATAATTTTGTGCCATAGCTTAAACTAAGGAGATGAAAATACTAGTTTATAAAAGACAGTGATTGAAGAACCCTTTCATGGTTAATGTGCTGCATGTGAGTCATCAGTTAATGGTCACTTTCTGTGAGAATGAGAAGGATTTTTTTGTTCTCACTTTAAATTCTCTGCTATGTTTGAAGAGCTTCTTGATCTACGAGTCAGGTATGTATCAGGTAGTATACATGCCAAAAACAATGAGTCCAGCACACATCTGCCAAGACAATAAATATGTCTGTTTTGTGTGCTTTTTTTCACAAGTATTTGTAACAATTTTAGAGCTGTTACACTGATCCCTGTTTGCATAAAACTTCTTCCAATTTTAAAGGGATTCATCCAGTAAGAAAACACTATATGGTGGATCCTATAGGTTTTTGGACTGATTAAGAAAGCCTTAAGGAAATTTTTCATAGTTATGATATATTTTGATTAATTTATCATCTATCTTTGACATATATTCTTACATGAAATTATATTGGTGAAGTTATCGGGATAAGCCAGAGCTAAAGTGCCAGAGAACACAGCTACAGGAGCCTCTTGATGGCACAGCCCAAAAACCCACTGATTAATTCAGGACTTTACCAGAGTAAGATTTATGACCTATTAGTTAAATGTTATGTCCTTTAAAAAATAAAATATTAATTAGGATAATAAAATTTTGCATTTTAGATTTTGCAGATTCTTGCAAGCCTGCTTATCTTCCAGAACAGGGCCATTATTTTTGCCTAGTACAGGAACCAGAACACAAGCAAAATAATCTAGTGAATGAAGCTGGGTGTCAGTATCTGAGAATTTGTGTAGTGTCCATGTTTCTTTCTCCTCTTATTGATTACTGTGGCTTCAGATTTTCTAGAGCTCCCAAGTTTTATCTTATGGTCCAGTTGATAATCAGAATCACAGTGAATCTAGATTTGGATTTACCTGAACTTGGAAAATTTAATTTCATTTTATAGAATGCTAGACTTCTGGTCTTTCCTATCATCCCCCAAAGGGTTAGAACACGTATTACAGTTCCCAATTGATTGGGAGATAAAAGCAAAGGATGTAGTTAAAAAAAAAAACCAAAGAAACAAAAAAGCATTAAAAATTTGTCTTCCTCTTTGTGTTTATAAATATTATCTGAAAGGATTCTGCTCTGTTTAAGTAAGATCTCTATGAGCTATGGAATCTGCAGTAGGAGGAGTTTTCAGTTCAGTCAGAATAGCATCTCTTTCTGCAGCACAGTTGAACTCTTCTCACTGTTTATAATTTTCACAGAGCTATTTGCAACACTGAATGCTCTTTAAATACTAAAAATCAGTAGTTCTCAACTGAGGGGTTGTGAATAGATGTGTGAAAGTTGATTAGGAAGCACTTTCTAATGTCTTTTGTCGTACCTCATTGAGTTGTTTGGAAACAGTAGGTCTAACTGCATGTGCAGGAAAACTCATTTAAAATGGTGAAATTTTTAGAATGTAATTTTCACATGCTTTTCCTGTACAACTAATGGTCTATTTTAATTTCTTTTCAGGAGGTAATATGCCTTTTTATCTATTAATTTTTGTTCAAAATTTATTTTTTCTCAGCATTATTTAGTTACATAATCTATTAACAGACAGTTTTGAGATCATGTAATCATTTGGACTTAACTTGTAAGGAGTTGTAGATGACATGTTAAAGGAATTTAAAAAGTTTAAAGAGAACTTTAATCAGTAAAGTCAATTTCATTCAGACTGGTTCACTTTTATAGACTTTGATTACCAGTTTGGAATTTGTAATATTGCCTGAGTTTCAGATGGGTGAGAATTAACACTGTACTGAGGGAGCCTAGACAAAAGGACATTAGTTGCGTCACAGAAACTTATTAAATGCAGTGCTAATTCAACAGACGAATTCCTGCAAACAGGTGCACAATCTGAATTAATTTTTAAACTCTCCCACTCTCTTACACTCTGGGGACTTTAATAGTTCATATTGACAGACACAGAACATTGCTAATTTCATTCTCAAGCTTTTAAAATTTCAATACATTTCAACATGTGAACATATTCGGTTTTTTTAAAGTGTAAGTATCACCAGGGCATCCTAAAACTAAAAATGGTTATTTCTCTCACTAGGATTTCAAACCATTCATCTAGCCAGAAGTGTGGTGTTTTTATGAATGAAATTCATTTTACAAGCTTCCCATACAGATTTTTAAAAAAAATGTTTTTGTACATTGAACAGCCAGTTACCAGGAAGGATTTTCTTTAAATGTCTTGATAACTGGAGGGGCCTGGGTGAGAAGTGATGTGCCTGAGCAGAAAGCACAAATAGATTTTTTTTTTTAACTGAACTAGAGGAGTAAGAGTGATAGGAGAGTTCTTCACCCATGGAACATAGATCAGAATCTATTTCCCTTACTAAAAAGCTGATGGCCAGTTTGACAGAAATAACTACCAGAGATTATGTTTATTAGTTAATCCCAGTCTTTGACAATGGACCAGTAAGTTTTTGAACCTGTAAACAGTTAAATTTTGTTTTTAGTCTGGGAAGTTTTGGTTGCATAAAACTGCAAACTGGTTGCATTTCTTTACCAATTTCCTGAATATTAGTATTCTGTATTTTATTATAGGACCTGCAATGCTCTTTGTGCATGTTCAACTGAGGCATGTTAGGTTGTATCATACTTACAGAATATATCTGGGCTTTAATTAATTTTTCTTCAGTGTGTGATAAATTATTCATAGTAATAAATTAATATCACAGTTGATTGTCATAGAAGGTTATTGTAGGAAGAAACTGCACTCAAAAGCCATGGCAGGATAAGTGGGAGAACCTTCCAAAGACTTGTTAGTGTCCTAATCGTGCTAATAGCCTCAGTGTCATTGTTCTTCTATTTATATATTCAGTATTGCAATTGCAAAATATCAATGTTTGTGATCAGACCAATGAAAATCTGCCGAGATATCAACATACTATGTCCATTTACATTTTTACGAAGTCTTTTGAAGTTGAATTTAGATTAAGAGAAGTTGGAAGGGACCTTAAAGACCATCCCATTCCAACTACCCTGCCATGGACAGGGACACCTTCCACTAGACCACGTTGCTCAAAGCCTCGTCCGGCCTGGCCTTGAACATTTTCAGGAATGGGGAATCTGCAGCTTCTCTGAGCAACCTGTTCCAGTGCCTCACCACCCTCAAAGGGAAGAATTTCTTCTAACCTCTAATCTAATGCATTCAATAGTTCTGAGCATTCTACTAGTGTTTGTAGTTGTTACTTGACCTTTAAAGAAAGTTGTGTTTATTTTGCCTAGCACAACATTCCTTTATGTTATGCATTAAGAGACAGTTTTCATCACACACAACTGGCACTCAGTGGCTGTTCTGAGGCTTCCATTTTCAAATAACCTATTTATAGTTATGTAAAGAAATATGGAAACAGATACCGCGCCAGTTAGTAGAAGCTTGGTGTCAGTTTCTTGGGATACCTTATGTTCTGTGATTTTTAGTTCTCCTTTTAACTGAGGTCTCTCATCAAAATGAGCTTTGTGAATTCTATAGTGAGAGTATACATTTTTTTATGATTCATAGTAAATAAGAAGGTTATATTCTCAAGGACAGAAATTATATTAACTAGCTAGCATAACTTTTTCTAGAGTTTGGAAGTGATGGAGAAGCCTAGCTCTTGCAGACTAAATCTATTTTCTCTGTTTTGTGGTTCAGCTTCAACCCGCAAATTCCCATGCAGTCATTTGTTGGGAGAAGTCAATCCTATTGCCACTTTCTGCCTTGAAGGATTCAGATTATAAAGATTGGAAGCAGCCACAGCTACAATAGGTCTCTTCAGTGAATTTAGGAGCTGTTAGCTTTGGAGATCAGAGGAGGTAGGGAAGGTAGCTAGGAAAATCAGTTATGCAGAAATGTATCTTAGGGACATAATATACATGATAACAGCTTTGTTAATAATGATTGAATTTTAAAATCCCATTATTTTCCTCTGTCTTTGCTGAACACTGAGATTGCTTCTGTGTTTGTGAAATGCTTTGTGAACACTTAGGCTTTTTGACATAAGTAAAATCTTACCTTTAAAACTCCCAAGAATTCTACTAATAAATTTTTCTCTACAAGCATATTATGGGTAAGGATATCTCCGTTAATTTTTTTGCTATCACCCATGCAAGTCTGAATTTAGACAACTCGTTTCAGAGGTACAGCATTCCCCTCTTTTACTTCAACCTCAAGTTACTTGATTATGAACTAACTGCGTTTACTTCAAACCCTTTGTTTCATTATGTTGGAGCTTAGCACTAACATGAAATTAGAGCATTCTAATACATACATATCAATTGTATTACCTCTTGTTTAGAAAAATAATTGCCCAGTTATGTGCTAGCATTATTTATTCAATTTATCTTTACCAGACTCCTGTGGTCATTTACATAGTAGGATATAAATTTACTCAGGTTTCACAGATCTTACAGGATTCTTGCACTTAAGTTCCTCTGATACATCAAATCAGACTTCTCTAGCTTCTTGTTCTGTATCCATGTAATGAAATTTCAAGCCTAAAATACATTAAATGTTGATGTATTAAAATTTCTATCAAAATTTCAATCTCCATAAAAACTTGTTTGACTCATAAGAATTTTGGAGGAAGGGAAGAGGGGGTTTTGTGCAGCTAATAAAAAAATATTTAATCTGGTGATTTTAGATCTGACAAACCTTGATACATTCTGCTGTGTAGGTGAGAACACAACAGTATCAGCTGCATTTTCTAAATTTCTCAAGGTGTTTTTGTGAACATTTGAAGAAACACAGGTGTAGTGTTCAACAATTGCTATTCCCGAACAAGGATACCTCTTTTAAACTTCAAGTAATTAATTGAAAGATAGTTATTACCAGGTAGACACTGTGTTCAGTTATCTCTGCCTGTGAAGAAATGCAGTTATCTGGAAGGCAACAGGTAAAATTGTGTCCATTGTACATTAATTTTTTCCTTAAAAGCATAACACAACTGCAGATACCAAACTGACATTGATTACACTGAGCTGTAAGGTGAGACTTATCTATCCTATCTTTTTTTCATTATCTTGATTTCAGCCATTATTTTTTAGTTTAAATTTGTGATTTTGATTTGTAAATTTTGGAGAAGGATTTTCTCTAAAAGATTCTAAGGAAAAAACCCCAACACATAACCACAAACCATCTTAGCTTAATAGAGTTTATGTTCAGAGATGTGAATTCAAAACATAAAATAAAGATAAATTACAAAGGAGGCAGTTCACTACTCAAGGTTCAGTTTTGACTATGTTTTCCTTTTAAGTCATCTTGCATGAGTGGATGTCAAGATGCAGAAATATTAAGTTATTAACATGCAACTTTTAAAATGTATGACAGGTGCTTTTCCAGCATCAGCACTCTATGCACGAAAGGACTTGCTTCAGAGACCTGCTCATGTTGCTACCAAAACCTTTCAAGGCCTACGAATATTTGTAAATGATGAGCTCCATGAACTCTTTGTAGGACTGAAGACAGCTGAGAAGTTTCTAAAACCTGGAGGTCGTCTTGTAGCCCTCTCCTTTCATTCACTAGAAGATCGTATTATCAAACGTTTTCTTCATGGAATTGACATGACAGAAAAGTACAATCTTGGCTCAAAGCAGAAGATAAGACAGGCTTGGAAAAATTCCCCCAAGGGAGAAGATACACAAGAATCTCCCTGTGGAAAATCCAACTCAAAGTGGACTTTTATACAGAGAAAAGTTCTCACACCCCAGGCCAAGGATATTCAAACAAACCCAAGAGGAAGGTCAGCCAAGTTAAGAGCTGCTATTAAGCTCTAAACCAAAATATATGATTACATGATTGTATAATTTCCTGAAATTCTGTTTTCCAGAATGCTAACTGGACAGATAGTATCAAACAGAAAAAATAAAATGAAGGCTGTTAGAAAACATTTCTTTCTTATCTTTGTGCTCCTTTTTGATTAGGAAGTAGTAGAGAGCATGAAAATGCAAAAAAAATGCATATAAGTGGGTGTCACTAATTGTACAAAAAAGACATCTTTTATAAAAAGAGCATCAAACACCAAGTTTATAAAAATTGCAGGTTTGATGTATTTGTAATAGTCACATTAGATTAATATCAAAATCCTGACATTAACAGTCTAAATTCAGTAGCTAATTGAGAAATATTTTTATGGAGGTGGATTTCGCACACCTAATTCAGATGTTTGGTTTAGTCCAGAGTAAGTTTAAACTAACCTATGAATTCTTGATATCTATCTCTGTATCCCAGCTAACTTGTTGCATGAATGCCTATGGGACAAGAGCTAATTCTTAAATAAAGTGACATCAGTATTCCATGTTCTATTCAGGAATTTGTAAAAGGACTCTTCCCTTTTTTAAGATAAATATTTACATCTGAGTGATCACCTGGTTGTTTAATGTATAATAATTGTAAATAATAAATGTATCTTGGGGGAAGAAAGAGTTTTTAAAAAACCACTGCTGGCACTTGTACACTGCAGTAAAGCAGTCAGATTTGTACTTGATCATCTGACTTTCTTCCTGCAACCACAACTTCTGAGCATAGATCCACTACAACTTTTAGATGTTGATGGAATTATAAGTAACCCATGAAAAAAGCAGTATGGGGTCTTATGAAGTATTCTTCTTTGCTGGTGATCATTTATTAAGAGGTAAGTATTAAATTATTTTAGGAAAGGCCCATTCTTAACACTAGCTGTCTGTTTGGGTGCTATATGAGGTTGTAGAACATTTAACATAATTTCTTTTTTAGTTACTTTGAATTAAATTTAGTTTTTGGTTTATATTTTATCTTAAAATACCACTGGATTTCTAGTTTTATACGCTACAAATGAATGGAGAATAGTATAAGTTTCAACTTCTTTGACCTCTGACTCATCTCTTTAGGAAAAAGTCTTCATTTTGGTAATCAAATTGGTACCAAGATTTCATTTTTGATATCTGAACTTGGTTGGTAAAACAAGTGAAATCATTTCACTGACTCAGTGAAATGACTACTACGCTGGCTTCTGAACAACTGATTGCATCATTCTGAACTTGATTTCCATCAAGCATCCTCTTTGTGTTGATGCAAATGATTATTTCATGGTAGTTTTTTGGGTCATATTGACACAAGTTGATATTTAGATTCACTGTCTAATATACAAAATAGTGAAATAGCTGGATATTTAATTCCTTGGTAAAGGTAAGTCATATAATGTATTCTTAGGTATAGATGATAACATCTATCAGTAACCGGAATTAATACTTAAATGATGATGGGAATTCCATTCTTTTCTGAAATTTCAATATTTTTCCACTAGCTTCATTATACATGCTGCTTAAATAAAACATTCCACTTCAAATATTACTTACTCTTGTCATCTTTGAGACAACAGACTGTACCCTAAATAGACTTTTTTTGTGCAAACATTAAATATAAATAGCTAAGGTTATTTTTAGCTAAGATTTCATACTGAAATGTATTTCAATTGTAGATTTGAAAAATTGTGCCTCCAGCATAGGCTTAGAAGAGTTGTAGTGCCATGCTGTGCATTGTTCAGGACACACTTCACAGAAAGACCATCCAGTTATAGCAGAATTAGTACCTCAGAAATTATATGAAATCATTAAAATTCCTTATGCTTGAAACAGTGTTTAAAATCCACACTTCTCATGCCTAAATTCAAAGGCACAGTTTCTTAGGATAATTGAACTACTCTATACAAGGTTGTGTAAATACCCCCCCTCATTTAGGAAGAGAGGCTTTTAGTTGCCTTTAAGTTGGAGTTGCACTGCCATGACAGTATATAATTTGTTGAGTTTTTCCCCTTAGAGGGTCTACTTCTCTCCTCTCAGCATCTCCTCACTTTCAGCTTTAAACCTGACATATGAAGAGTCGTAGAATTTTAACCTCTGCTTGCCTGAAGAAAACTTCTGGTTTCTGAGAAAAACCTCTGGTTATATTTGGTTAAAGTCTTCTTGTATCTTTAAGAATTTAACTTAATTTCATTTCATAAAAATTAGGGACCTTTTACACAGATATGCAATGATAGGACAAAGGGAAAGGATTTTAAGTAAAAGAGGAAATATTTAAACAAGATGTTAGAAAGGAATTCTTTACTCAGAAGGTGAGGCTCTAGAAAGAGGTTGCCCAGAAGAGCTGTGGCTGTCCCATCCCTGGAGGTTTGCAAGGCCAGGCTGGATGGGGCTCTAAGCAACCTGGTCTAGTGGAAGGTGTCCCTGATCCTTAAACTCCCTTCCAACCCAAACTATTCTGTGATTCTCTAAGCAACTTTCAATTATGTGAAGGGTATTAGGAATTTATCTTGTTAGGAGAATACATCTACAGAGCATACCTTAAATTTTTCTAATGTGGTATATGTGACATGTTACTAAAATTAACTGGATTTTTGCCACAATTGAAAATTATATTTAAGAAGGAGATGGTATCCGGCCTTGCTGGAAACCAAGGCATGCTGTCAGGGTACAAGTTATGTGTCATTTCTAAAAACTTCCATTCAACCTAAGCAATATACATTTTAATACAGCCCTATGTAAGATTATCTATCAAGAAAGAAAGATTGTAGACTGTGTTTACAGGGAATATGACAAGAATATGGTACACAATGGGAAGAGCAGAAACATCCAATATATGGAATAATTGTAGAGAACATCATGTGGTAATTCTGGAGAGGCAGTGGTGCCATACAATATGTACATGCAGAGCGTGTTCCTGAAGAGTGTATCCTTTCCACTTTAGCAGAATGGAAAAAAATTAAAAAGGATAAAACCCAGCTGTAAGACTATTTGTATGCATTGCAAACATGCTTTCTATTGAATTTACTAGACAATAGGATTTAATTAGTTAATCCAAGTTATTGTAAAAGTTGGTATGCTGTCAGAAGTACAGGCCTGGTAAAGAAATTTGCATAGAATAATTATTTGAAAAGTAGGCACACTTATCGTGAGACTAAGATATTTATAATAAAAAATCAGTACACTTTAAAACATAATTTAATAGTATAAACACAATTGTCTGCATTTACATTCTGTGAGGGCCTACTGACAATTATTACTTCCCTATTGCTTCCTAAAGAAGAAGACTCAGCTTCATTGTTTCATAATGCAAGTAGTATGAGGAATTAATATCTCTTCAGTTTTGGTTATTTGGGGGCTTTTTAGCTTTCACAGTTGAGTATTTTATCAGTAGTCTTTTACAGTCACATCTGCCAAGATTACCACTTGACTTGAAAAAACCCCAGTCTGAAACATGAGTTTCTGTAAAGATGTATGGAGGTATTTGATAGATGGAAGTTGGAAGGAAAGGATTCCTAGTGGAGTACAAATGGGAAAATGCTGACTTCAATGAACACTATTAGCAAGTGCCTCTTCCAGTAGCAAGTGTTGTATCAGATGTTTTGCATTCTGCTTTCTAAAGTAGCATTTCCATGATTATTAATCATTCATTTAATTGCTCTAAGATTACTTTTTGTACTGGGGAAGACATGGTATTAGTTGGAGAGTTTATGCTCCTAAACAGTGTAACAGCAGTGAGAAGAGCTATGCCCTTAGGAAAGGTGATGTGCACGGGTGGGAGGATCGCATAAGAAGTTTTAGACAGAGATTGTTGGTGATTTGATTAATTTAAATTTTAAAATAACTTAGTTGGTTTAAATAATCAGTCGTGACTCACTGTTTTTAGTATCACTGTGCAAAAGTACTGTTGAAAAATGAGACAAATTTGAATAAACAGAGAAGTAATGAACTCATAAGTCAGTTTTTTGCTGTCTATCTTACTTAATATCTTTACCTCTAGCAACAGTAGAGAAAGGGGCTCAGACCTGATTTTCTTCTGTTCTTCTCAAGAAAGAGCCCTTCAGTAGGTTTAGTACCATTTACATCAGGATTTTGAAGAGCATTCAGTGGAGTATGGGAATTAGTCTTTATATCCATACATTTACTTTTTCATAAAGCACTTGCTTAAAACTTATCTGTAAGTTAAAATAATATGAAATTTAATTTATGAGTCTTTTGGAAATATAATCAAATGCAGAGGCCCTTTTACACTGGAGCTATACTGCAATTAAAGCAGGATTTTGTGGATGAATTAAGACTTCATTGTTACAAGTGAATCTTGCAGATAATTTCAATGAATGTAGAACAGCTTTTCCCTTTCCCCTTCACCCAGACCCTGTAGAAGATAGAAAAGTATGTTTAATTTAAAAGAAATAGGCAATAAAGTTGAAAAATTAAAAAAAAAAATCTTTATGAGGTTGAAATCCAATTTTAACAAAATTTCATATATGCAGCATTCTATTACATTTTACATTTAAAATACTCTTTCACAGTTCATACACTCCCATAGTTATAGTTTGCAAATATTTTACTTGACCTAGTCAAGTTTTAGCTGTTTTCAGGATTCTATTTCATTGCTTAATTTTTCTCTCACTGCTACTGTTTGGGGATAAACAATAGCAGTGAGAGAGCTCAATGTCTGTACATGGATGTAGAGCAGTTTCTCATGCATAATGAGAGATAATAGTGGGAAGGTACATATGCTTCTAAATGTGATCTCTGTATTTTTCCCTCTGTCTTCTTTGCAGTTAGAATTGTATTTACCTTTCTGGATCCTCTTTAGGCTTATTTCAGGTAAATGAGAGGGAAGGGCTTTTCTTGGTGAACTGTAAAACCTGTCCTTAAAGTTTATTAAAATTAATGTTATACAATACTTTTCTACTTGACATATTTCACTGATGACATGCCATGTTTTTCAGTATTGCTATTACATCACTAAATCAGGAAAAGGGCCAAATATTCGTTCATGGGAAATCAAAGCTAAAAAAACAGAGCAAGTCGTCAGTTGTCTGAATTTCTTACTAATTTAGCTATATTTATAAAAACTAAAATTTCTTCATTGTACCTTGATCTTCAGGCAAATCATATTCGTCCTGTTGCTTTTACAAGTTTAATTTGATTGTTTGTAATGGTGAAAAACAAGCTGGAGGGGTTTTTTAATTTGTTTTTATGGTTGCAAGTTTTAACTTGACAGCTTGTTTATAGATGTCTTTTTAAAGAAGAAAACTGGAGATACAGCTCCCTCTGTCTGTCCTGAGAGTACCTCTGCTCTGGTGTCTTTTGAGAGCACCTGCAAATGATCATAGGAAGAGCATCTTTATTGTCAACATGAAGATGCAAGATAAAAACAGGGGAGTGACTTGTTTTACAGGTCAGTAGTTGTTTTAAGTTATTTTAACTGGAATTTTAAAAGAACAGAGTTCGTGTTCTTTTCTGAACATACTTCAATGAAGATACCTAATTCAAAGCACAGAAAAGCAAACTTACGCAATTTCTCAAAATTTATAATTAAATTATTATTAGAATAAAATATGTATGTATAAAAATTTATCTATTCTTTAGTGCACATATAATTTTTGCAGACATAACAGTGGCAAATACACTTCATGTTTTTGACCATTCATTTAAAAAATATGCCTAAACTCTGAAACGTTAGTAAGTATGACATAAAGTGGAATGAAAATAAATGACTCTATATAATAATCACATCTTAAAATTTATACATGCTGGAATACCTAAATAAAAACTAAGGGCTTATGTGCTACATTGTCATCTCTTCAGTTCCAGTCTGTGGATGCAATTCTGGCAAAGAAAATGTAGTCTGTCTGTGGTTTATATTTGTACTGAAGATATACTAGCTCTCAGAATAGGTTTCTGCTAGACTTTTGATGTTGTTAGAACTTTATATTAGCTGTAATTATACTAATAATGTTAACATATCAACATAACGTTAACAAGGTTATACCACGAGTTAGTAACTGTTAAAAAAACCCTTGAAGCATCGTGATAACTTGTACACTAAAATGTGTGGAAGCTTAGTAATCACTTAGCCATCAACAATTCAGGCTATAAAAGCTTCTTTTTAAATTTGTAACAGTATTTTAAGCTCATTCCTCCACATCTTTCTTGTAAATTGCATATATACTTTTTTTTAATCAAGTAGTTTCACATGGAGGAACATCTCTTATAGACTTTGCTAAGAACTAAATTAAGAAGTATTGACAGTCTTTGCTGATAACTATCTGAAAATGGAGATATCATAAAAACTGTTTTGTAATATAATGCAGAAGTTACATTCTCAACAGTAGTGACACATGCATGCCTGTTAATACATGCATAGTGTGCGAGCCTAATCCTGCAGGCTTTACTTCTGAGTCCAGCTTTGTTATGGGAGGATAGAATTGTTAAGGTTGGAAAAGACCTTTCAGGTCATTGAGTTCAACCGTTGACCCAGCACTGCCAAGTCCATCACTAAACCATATCCCCCAGTGCCACAGCAGACATGACTTGTATTTAAATACCTCCAGGGACAGTGACTCAACCACTTCTTTGTGCAGCTTGTTCCAGAGCTTGACAATATGTACGCCTTATTTCTAAAGTGTCCCGTTTTTCATAGTTGTGATAGAAATGAAAATTGAGGCAATGAGAGCTGACAGAGCAGAGGTTAAGGTCAGTAGGCTAATCGTGGGCTTCTTTAGAAGCAGAAAGGACTTGAAACTCTGCAAAACAAGGTCCACTGAGTATGGGGCAGTGCAGGCTGTCTGCCATCACTTGTATGGTAGTGACTCAATATGATAAAGCTGAATTAAAACAGTTCTTTATGTGGAGGCAGGTTCACTGGTATGTAGTATACTGGATTGATTCCAAAATGGCTTAGTAATAGTGACAGTGGGTTTTAGAAAACTAAAGTTAGGAAAATAACAACTAAAAAATCCTTGGAATTGAAGCTTGTATATTTCTTTTAACTGCCTCGCTTTGGGAGGGCAGGAGGATGACAGAAAAGTTATTTGAGAGGAAAGGGTATTTAATCTTTGGTGTTGCTGCAACTAGTACAGATAAAAGAAGTTTCCACTGTTGTAGAAAACATGGGCTCTATACCTAAACAGGACACATCCTGTAGTTACCACTGTTACTCCAGCTACTAAAAATTAACAGGTGATGTGAAATTATAAAATAGTAGATTAATTAGATGAGCTTGAAAAATGCCCTGCCATGTATTTTAACTGCACTTAATAGTATTCTAAAACAAAGGTAATTAAGGGATGACTAGAGAATTGTCACACTAGTCTTTACTCCAAGACCCTGCCAGTTTTTCAAGTATGCCTCTTAAGTAAACACAGCAGCACTGGACTGCAGCCTGCACACCTGGGCAATAGCACTGCTGTAGCCAATAGTGTGATGACTGACATGGAGATTAAAATCTCAGCTTCCCCTAAAGTGGGATCTTACTTTTTAGAGCACTGACTTAACGCTTTATTAATAGATCTCTAGTTATCTGGAAAAGAACATATTGCAAGCTGAGCGTGGGGGGTATTTTCTGGTTGCTGTTTGAACTTGATAACTTTTGTTCCTCCAGGCAAGCTGGCTATTGTTCTTTTAAAATTAAATGAAACAGCAGCAGCAGTCAACATTTGTCTCTGAGACAAAAATAATTAATGGATTTAATTGCAGTGATCATTAGATCCAATTGTATACCAAAGGAAGCACAGCACAGCCTAAATACCACATTCCCAATAGTTCAGTTATGCAGCAGCATATTTAAAATACTCTTTCACAGTTTATACACTCCCATAGTTATAGTTGGCAAATATTTTACTTGACCTAGTCAAATTTTAGCTGTTTTCAGGATTCTTTTTAATTTGAGAACCCTTTGTATAGAAAAAATAATTGCAAAGTAGTTGATTTTCCAGAGAAAAGGCAATTCATTCTTTTTTTCCAGTACAGTCTTGAACAAAGAAAACATTGCACCTTTATTTTTGTTTTGGTTTGGTTTTTTTGTTTTTAACTTTGTTGAGGATATAAAGATATAAGAATTTCTGTCATAGTTTCTCCTTTGAAGTAATAATTATTTGTATTAGGGATAGAGAATTAATACTGTCTATTGAATAGAACTACTGACTATCATTCATGTTCCCTCTTACACAGGGTGCCACCTGAACTGGCATTACTCCCAGGAGCTTCCTATATCCTACATAATATCAGGCATTCCTCAGCATGCATTCACAGTTTGTTCCTCTTAATTTAATAGTGAGGCTGTATAGTAACTGTGCTTAGGTTTTCTTTTCTCTAAGCAAAATCCTCACTTGTAATTCTGCTTATTCTTGCATATAAAATTATGAGATGTTTCTGTGTTCAAGTCACTGCATCAGATTCAGTGCTGACAACACTCATTACCTTTGTTGTTAACGATGCTCCAGGTTTTCCCATGGGCATGAGCATACCAATTTTCCTGAAACATTAAATCTGAATTCCAGCCTTCATGGCAGCAGAGAAAACCATGCAAATTGAAGTCCCTTATCTTTCCCATACTGATGTATGATAGTAAAGTATAATGTTTCTGTATTTCCCCTTTCTGTGTTCCTCCTTTAAGCAAAGTTTTACTTTCCTCCTTTCCACTCTCCATCGCCTCCCGTTCCCCTCAGGATAGCCATGGCATTTTTGGCCCCTTGCTTTTGATTTTTAAAAAGTTCAGTTGTTTCCATCATCCCCTGTCCTCTGTTTGCCACTCCAGAAGGTGTATGCAAAGGTCTGAATTGGAAGGAAAAAGGCTTGTTGCTATGTCCTGCTTATGTGTAATCCCATAATCAGGTTTATCAGCTAATCAGATCATCTTCAACACACAAATTTTTGCTCTCTGAAACATAAAAACCTCTCTTATATATGAACCTTTACAAATATATCCGTAAGTATTTCTGACACTCCTAGTGAGGACCTAGTAAGGTGATTGTTTAATTTAAACTATTGCATGAAAATATTTATAAATATAGCTTTGTAATCACAGTTTTCCCCAATGAGCAATTTCCTTAATCTTGAATGCCAGGTCAAAATGTTTCCAGAGGAGATTCCTGAGTGATGGGAGGCACTTTGCCAGAATGAGACTGACAGTGCTTTGGGGAGCTGGAGATTTGGGGTCCATAGTTTACTAGCTTCTCATCCTGTCCCTAAAGCAATCCTATGTGACAAAGAAGGAAAATGTTTGAATGTGGCTGGGTCTGGCTGTCAACTGCAGCCTGCAAGGATTGTTCAGTGATATTAAGAGCTGGAGGATACCTTTAGCAGTACATGGTATAATTGGTGATTGTGCAATTTAAAGTTGCCTTGGGTAACGATAAAGATTGAGGGTTATTACTGGATAAGGAGAATCATTTCATCATTCTCAGAAAGAGTAATGCACATGACTTTTCTTGGGCAGCTTAAATTGGAGGGGTATATCTTCCACAATAGAGAGAAGTGTTTAATTTGAAAGATAGTTCTTTGGGAATATCTCTTCCAGTGATTAAAGTCAAGATATAATTCCAATTGCCTGAGTCGTGCTTCCATTTTTTTCCCCAAATTATGCTACACTGGTGGGCAGTTAGCAATTATATGGGATCTGTCCCTGTGTTAAATCCAGCAGCTTGAAATGCTCTAAGGCTTTAAAGTGTTGTTGGGAGAAAAGTTGAGAGATGTTAGAATGTGTGACTAGTATCCAGCTGGCTTTAAAAATATTGTTAGTTCTATTTGCATTCACTGCAGCCACTGCTACTTTTCCAAAATCCAAGGAGAAGGGAGTTATAGGCCACTGCATGCCCTAACAGTTTTTTGTGGCAGAAAGGAGCAATGGCAGAAAAGTAACATTTTCCTTATTGTAGCAAAATGCAGAGATAAAGTTTAGGCAAGCCTGAAGGGTTTTGAGATGCCTGAATGTGACATGAAAAGCTGTGATTTCACTTAAAATAATGATCCTAAATACTCACAATATGTAATCACTTGATGTGAATTTGTTTTAATAACTCATTTAGTAAAAACTGTGCAGATGAATGTTACTCCTGGAAATGAAAGCAATTTAGTTAAAGCAGAACTATTAATCCTTGTTAAACAAAAATTTATTAGCTTGGCAGAGCCTATGTTGCAGTTGGGGCAAAGAAACCATCTCTCATACAACCTTTTTCCTGATCAGGCTAACCTGACTGTAGCAGCTTGGGTTATCAGTGGTATTCTACTTAATAGCATGTTAGCTGACTAGCAAGTATGTCAAACTGTCATTAAATGCCAATTCATGTTTTATCTTCAACTGTTTTGTTTGCAATGTCTGCAGTTATCTTTTTATAGCAATTATACCAACTATCCCTCTATTTAGAATTATTTATAGTATTATGTGATGAGCAGCAGAGGAGCACACCACATTAAAATAAATTAGAAAGAGGTTGATGAGTACAGTTTTGGCAAATAAAATAGATTGGGCTTTGGTCCAATAGTGGGTTGTTTTGGTCCAAGAAGGTTAAAGACTGTTAGAGCATTTCATGTGAAATGGCAATGTAGCCCATCTCCAGCAGCATCTCAACAACTATTTTTCATCTCTTCTGAGTTCAATCTGTGGTCATCTGTGCCGATGTCTGTAAATACAAAACCCTATTGATCTAGGGTTCATTTTATGCAGATATGAGCTGGCAAAGATATTCATTCTCCATACTGAATGTAAAGCATTGTTTTTTCTACCCAGAGAGAGAAAAGATGAAAGTTAAGGGGGTTTTGGAGCATTTTCGAATAGCAGAAGTTAATAGGCTGGGAGTATGTGCTTTCCATATTACCTTTGCTTCTTTCCTCTCATCTACACTCATCAGTAAATAAATAAGTTAATTAAAAAGCTGTTTCTAAGGGACAAAGTACAGATCCTTAGGACATATCAAAGTCTCAGAAGAAAAAATAACCACTGGCCTGAAGAAATACAGAGAGTTATGGATGGATGAAAGCCCTCTGCTTTGCTGGTTTTTATTGTTACAATGAGCTGCACAAGTTGCAATAATAAATGAAGGGTATATTTCTCCTCCAGAAACTATTAAACCAGTGGGCCCATGGCAAGGCCTATTATGCATAATAGGCATATTATGCATAATATGCATAATAATATGCATATTATGCATATTATGCATAATAATATGCATAATATTATTATACATAAGATGGAAGTCCTATTTGCAAAAATATCTAAATATTCATATATATACTTAAAAATAATGCCAATATTTTGAAAATATTCCAGATCATCAAGATGTGTAGGCAAAAATATTCAGAATCTAATTAAATGCCCATAGGAGGCTCTATCTGATGTTAAACCAACAGTTGATGAAATGTGTGTCTGCATGTAGAAATAAACAGATTGTTTAATATTTTAACAAATTATTTAATGCATTTTGCTATGTTTTATTTTTATGACCTCTCTTTTTGCAGGCTGCCTGTGACTATTTTGCTCACCCAGGAGTCCTCTCCTTCTCTGTGTCCATCACAACCTTTGCTGACCTAACTTTGTGTCCCTTGAGAACAAAGCAACATTTTATTAGAAGTAATCAGCTCTGCTTGCAAAATGCAAGTTGAACTCTGGTGAATGTTTTGCTCGTGATTGTTCCTTATTTAGCTTATCTGCAGGAAATCAATTAAAAAATTTCACTGGGATGAACATAGGTCTTTGAAAGGGGCTTGTGAAAAAGTTTTCATCTCGATCTCTGCACAGATTAATAAATTAGGTTAAATACTGACATCTCTAAGAGTAATATTATATTCAGTGGTGTTAACAGGGTAAGTAGGTGCTCATATTCAACTACAGCCCAACACTGCGGGTAGCTTTAATGTAGCTGCGTACAGTAATTCACTCAATCCACAACAATAGAGTTTGTGAAGAGTAAATTGGAAAAGGGAAAATGTTTATTACCAAGCTTCACTTATCTGAGAATTAAAGATGCACAAAAGCTTAGCCTGTTAAAAAGTATTTTCAGTATAAGTGCTTTCATTGGTCATTCAAGTGGTTATTCAGGATGTTTAAGCCTATGCAACAAATTAAAAATAGCTGTGGTGAACAGTTGTGGAGAAGTCCTCACTATTGTTTCACAGGAGTCAATGCATACTCATAAGTAGAAAAAATTAATTTTGCCTGCTTAGTTTTTAAAAAAAAAAAAAAAAGCAGTAGCAGTCACAGAAGGCGAAGAGTGGGTGATTGGTTCCTATTGCTTTTCTTTTTAATATGAACATGAGGCCTACAGCTTTGTGATTTAGTTTCATAATTTCCTCCCATTTAACCTAAGTGGCTGTTTTGGGAAAGATTCCTTTCCTTGAAGAATAGTTCATGTGTGGGTTTAATATGTCCTTGCAGAAATTTATTATTGTTTTCTTTTATAATCTTGGCTGAATTTCAGTAATTATATCTTACTTTCTTTATTTAAACCTTTCCAGGTCTTAAAACTAACAGTGTTATCACCTGTTTCAACAGCCTTCTTCCTTTAAACTTTCAGGTATTCTTTTAAAATGAATTAGATTTGTATTTAAAAATAGAGTTGTATAAAAAAATTGTATAAAAAAATTCTGGTCTTCCCATTAATAACGATTCATCTGCTGTAGATATTTCCAGTACGCTGCAATGGGGCTCCTCCTCTTTTTACAGGGGAAGTGCAGTTGTCAGATTGAGGAAAAAATCTATAGAAAGGCATTGCTAAAAGAAGTACTGATTGTTCCACAGGGCTGAAATTATCTGAAATAGCAAATAGAGTATGTTTAAATTCCCTCACCTTCCAGTGTTTGTTAAGGGGATGAGGAAACTTCTAGTGCACTTTATCTCCTTAACCTTCTAGTCATTTCTGATGAGGAAAAATGGTAATTAGCATAAATATGTAGTGATCATAAATATGCATAGACTTACACATTTATATAGGTATTTACAAATGGCATGCATATAGAGAACTAGCTGACAACAAAACTGTTATTAATATAATTATAGTATAGTTTCTGCTACAAAATTGTCGTGGTACCAGCATAGTCTCAAATAGTTCTAACTCCACCTTTATTAGCATATTACTTTGTCTATAAAATGAAACATTCACCACATTTCAAATAAAATTCTGGTTTATGTGTGTATGAAATATCTTCTGTTGAGTACGGTATCACTTGAGCAATGAAGTGCAAACTCAAGTAACTTGTTTGAAATTATGCTAATTAGCACTCTTAAGGTCTCTATTGATGGTAAAGTCTTTAAATGTAAACTGAGGGGATAAACACTTTATCTTAGACAGAGCAGCTTCATGTGGTTACACCATTTAGTTGCTGCTTCCCAAAAGCCAGGGCACTTCTTCTCAAAATCTCCCTTTTCCCTATATAAATCCTATTTCTCTCTTTTCTTTATGTTGCTGAAATAATGCAGACTTTTTTGGAAACTGCCTTACTGCTAATGAGAATGTTGCACCTCTTCAAAATGATGACCATTGAAAAATGCAAAATACTTTCAGTCAGAATGCTGAAGGAAATAGAGTTCCTTATGTATCTGAAAACAAGCATAGGGTTTTTTCAGGTTTTGAGTAGAAGCAAAGATAATTCTGCTCATCTTTCTGTACCCCAAAATGAAGATATAGGAAAAATAAGTGGAGGAGGTTTTGGCCATTCTTCCATCTCTGTTCCATTTTTCTTTAAAATTCAGAGAAGCTGTGCAGGAATTTTATGTCAAATTTCCATTTTACAGAGATAGTTGTGACTATATAAAGAGTGCTGCAATGGCAAATACCTTCTGAAGCCTGTGAATTTGTTCACATCAAAGGTCTCACAGGAGAGGAGGATTCTGGATGAATTCTACACTTTTTGTTTACTGGAGCACAAAGTTTATGTATCTGTGCTGTTTTAACCAAAGTAATTTTATGTGCATGCAGGTGTGTATCTAGGTATGCATACAGATATATGTGTATACATATACACACCATAAAGAAATCTTTCCTCATTAATTAGCATGGCCATCCTTAGGGTATTTGAGAAAATAAGGCCTCTTATTTCAAGAGGAAGAAGTCAGACAAATGAAGGAAAGTTCCTATGTTAGTAGCTTGTAAGCCCTTAAATGTGAAAAACAGTAATGGACTGTACTTGTTAATCCATTTATTGCAATATTGTCTTGCATCTGTACCCATGTGACAACGGAGAGATTGGCTCACAAACAACTTGCAAAGAATTGTGGTGTTTGAATATAAGCAATTAGAATGTGTAGAGAGAAAGATGGAAGAAAATCTGGGGTGGTTTGAAGGGAGAAAAGTAGAATAAATAGATGTAAGGGTGAATTTTATGTCATTGCCCAGGTTTTTCCAAAGAAAATGCATAGGTGGTTTTCACAGTCAGACTTGATGAAGAAATAGCAACTATCATGTAAAGAATTATTCTGTACTACAGAGGACTGAAATGAAAGAACACCATTTCTCATTTTAGGTCACTAGATTATGTTGACCTCTGGGTATTTATGTTTGACACATGAGTAGCTGGGAATGGAAGATGGTAGAGTCACGTACTTTTTCCCATCTCTGTTCTGTTGGGTTTTTCTTTTGAAATAATGGTAACCATCATACCCATTTTCTTCCCAGAAAGCCAAGGAATCCATGTTATGTTTCCTGTCTATTTTAATGTTTAATTAAAAACAACATGAGTCAATGTCTGTCTTTCTACTGCAGTGTGATGTGGCCATTGTTTGAAAGAGTCGTGTATGAACAGGGATGTGGAGAAAATAATGAGACTAATGCAACTAAAATGACAGAACTGAGATGGCAAATGTCATTACTAAACTCCAGATTATTCATCTTGATGCTAAAGTGTGAGGTTTTTACCTTTGTGAGGTGACTTTCGTTTATGTAGTACTAATTTTGTAGCATAGCAGAGGTTGCAAAGAGGCCCTAGGTTTTTTTAAATTCCCTTATGTAGTGCATAACTTACATTTACATGTGAGTGATACTGCAGAGATGTTCTGCCAAAGTAAAGTTCCATGTTCTCTGGAAAGACCCCACTTCTTTTGGACCTGCAGAGAGCTGTTTGTAATGCTGCTGCTGAAGAGCGTGCTGAGTCACAGAGCACAGATGTAGGCTTTGTCCTCCCATGGCTGTATCAATTATTCTTTGCTCCTGTGTTACTTAATGATACACCAACTCTTTCCACAAAGTGTGCATGACTCAGGGCTTCACCATGCAGTTGCCCCTGAACTATTCTTCTCTTTCTGAATCACAGCGTGGAGGCTTGGAAAGGACTTGTTAGGGGCGATGTTTGAGAAGACCACGTTGCTCTGTACTTGTAATATTAGGTTCAATTCTTAAAATGGCACTTCTGTTTAAACAGCTTTGTTATTAATGCATTGAAAACTCATCTGGAAAAGTTTAGGTGTTCAGCTTTAGAGAAATCACAGAAGTTAAAAATTACTGTTGAACCCCTTGTAACCCAAAAACAAGTTTTAGAATTATATGGGATGTTTTCCTCATTAGAAGATTTGACTGAGTTCAGAAACTGTATATTAAGCCTTCCATTCATGATTTTTTAGCATTTCCAATTAAAAAAAATAACCTGAAGTGAAATAAAGGGAGAGCTGGATTTTTTTTAATTGTATTTGTGGAAGTTTAATAAAAACTAAGAATTAAATATCCTGATAATCCACACTTGCTTTTATAGGTGTTTGAATGGCAGGCTGTTTTCTGGAATTTTTTAGCTTTTCTTCTATCAAAAAATAAGTTTAGAAAGTAATCTAATGTGAATCACTAAGACTTTTAAATAAGATACATGAAATTTGTATCAGCCTACATAGCCTACATTGCTCATATGTTAGAAACTATTTTCCTGTGGTTCTTCTCATCTTGTCCTACAAATTTGCAATGGCTTTAATATAAGGAGAGCAAAAAAAAAAAAAAAAAAAAAAGATGGCGGAAATAAAACCAGCAATGTTCTGGGTCACTGTTGCTTTAAATGCCAAACCTTTTAGCAAAGGGTTTTTCAGAGAATACTTAGAGGTTTTTTATTTTATCTAGTGGTAAGAGACTCAAATATTAAAGATCTAAACCCAACATTTATGTTGCAACTTTAGTAATAATATACACACAACCTCATTCTTTTGTGTCTTTTTGTTTTGTTGGGATTTTTTAATTTTCCTAAATAACACACACTTGTAATAGTATTCCTTATGATCATTCAAATTGTAAGAGTCTCTTGCACACCTTTGCAAGGAACTGATAGAATAGAATATACTGTGTTTAAAGTAGAACTTAAAACCCAAATATTCCAGGTTTTGCAATCTGGATTCTGGTCGAGATCATCTCTGTAGCAATGCAGCTTTGATGTTTCAGGGTCAAATACATGAATATACTATATTTTGACACCAAGAGCATGTCTGTGATGAGGCTGTATATGACCAAGCTGCTGCTTTGGAACCTTTCTGACTGTGTCTCCACAGAAGCTGGCCCACAGTCCTTCCTAGACCCTGTCAGCAGTTTCAAGTTGGAGTTGTGTGTGACAGCAATGTGACCATTGACACACAAATCATGCTGGGTGTCCTCCAGACTACTTCCAGAATTAGTCAGCTGTAGTCTAGTGTTGATAAATATGTATAAAGAGGATCTACATGCGGAGGAGTAATACTGTGTGTGGAAGCCCTTGCCATGATCCTCTGTTGGCAGCATTGGGCAGAATTGGGCACAGGACCTGGAGGGATACTAAGTAAGTTTGCAGATGATACAAAATTGGAAGGAACTCTTGACTCCCACAAAAGCAGGAAGGCCCTGCAGAGAGACTGCAACATATTAAAGAGATGGGCAATCACAAACCATATGAAGTTCAACAAGGGCAAGTGCCAATTTCTGCACCTTGGGTGGAGCAGCCCTGGTTGTGTGTACAGAATGGGGAAGGAGAGGCTGGAGAGCAGCTCTGTGGAAAGTGACCTGGGGGTCCTGGTCCATGGCAAGCTGGATGTGAGTCAGCAGTGCCCTGGTGGCTGGGAGGGCCAACCCTGTCCTGGGGGCATCAGGCACAGCATCTCCAGCTGGGCAAGGGAGGGGATTGTCCTGCTCTGCTCTGAGCTGGGGTGGCCTAGGGGATTGTCCTGCTCTGCTCTGAGCTGGGGTGGCCTCACCTGGAGTCCTGAGGCAGTTTTGGGCCCCTCAATATAAAAAAGACATTAGGCCATTAGAGAACATCCAAAGGAGGCCACGAGGAAGATGAAGGGCCTTGAGGGGAAGTTATGTGAGGAGTGGTTGAGGGCACTTGATTTGTTCAGCCTGGAGGAGACTGAGATCAGACCTCATTGTGGTCTTTAACATCCTCACGAGGGGCAGTGGAGGGTCAGGCACTGATCTTCGCTCTCTGGTGCCCAGTGACAGGACTCAAGAGAAAGGACTGATACTGAGTCAGGGGAGGTTTAGGTTGGATATCGGGAAAAGTTTCTTCAGCCAGGTGGATGGTTGAGCACTGGAAGAGGCTACCCAGGGAAATGGCCATAACACCAAGCCTGACAGAGTTCAAGAAGTGTTTGGACAATGCAAAGTGTTTGGGCACATGATGCGACTTTTGGGGTATCCGGCCTACGGCCAGGAGCTTGACTCCCCTTGAGTCCCTTCCAACTCAGAATATTCTGTGGTTCTGTGGTTCTGTGAATTGTGCTTTAGCTGTGTTTTCTGTGTCTGAGTTTCAGAAGGACTCCTTATATATCTGGTTAAATAATTTCACAGGTCAACTCAGCTGGAGATGGCATCAGCCTGTACAATAATCTAATCACCTGTTAGTTGAGTTGCTGGGCATCTCAGTCTAATCTGCTGGAGACAGGCATTAGGCTGAAAGCTGAAGAGGTAGAGAAACTGGATGCACCTAACTGCATTGTGTGTTGAAAAGGCAAGACTGAAGTAGTCATGTGACAAAAATCCTCTAGATATCTGAGAAAACAGAGTCTGCTTGTGACATAGATATTGAGAAAAAAGCAATCAAAAAGGAGAAGAGAAGGAGAAAACTATGGAAAAGCTAGCAATAATCTTCACTGTACTTTTGTATGAACAATTACTTCATGCCTTGCTTTGGCTGATGTTCTATGGAATAGCCCATGCCTGCTGGGATACAAAAACACCAATACTAGTAGCTTTAAATCTGTATGTATCCAGCAGGCTGAGAACACTTGATTGTTTCACGTTGCTCTTATTCAGTAGAATAAATTCATACTCTATGATTGCATTTTGAAATCTTGGATGCTGTCAAACTTTAGGGACTTTGAATTGCCTTAAGTAACTGGGATATAGGTGTTTCTAAGACTCCAGGGACTAACCAGCTAAGAAGAAAAAATTAGTTCAGAAACACATCTAAACCTCATTTAATTTTAATCTAAGCTTCTATGGAATTATTTAGTTTTTTGGGGGTGTAATGCATCTGTGTTTAAAAAAGAAAGAGTTGGGCAAAGATTTGCTTGGCAAAATTTGAAACTCTCCAGTCTTGAGAGGTAAAAATATAGTGCCTATGTTTCTTTATGTCAGCTATCTTTCTAGTGGTTTTATTAACTTTCCTACTACTTAAAAAATTCATTTTCTGCTACATGTAAGTTAAGGAAAAGAGGCCAAAAACCTCACTATGGTTTCTGGCAGATTCTGTCAATCATAATAATATGCCCAGAGTAGAGCAGCTCTTTCACAGGAGGGCTTATTCACACATAGAGGGATGACTAAGTGTACAGCAAGATGCATGGTTACATGTTACATTACACTAAAAGGGAATATTCTACTTTTAATTCACCCTTTCAATCAGATCTAGAGGTGTACAGTCACTCAAATGGCTGCTGTAGTGTGTTAGAAAATCGAACCAGCTACTTCAGGAACTCTCCAGCCCTAGGCAAGACTGAATCCTAGTAATGTCTGCACAAGCGCATGCCTCATATGCCCAAAGAGGCAAGAAAAATGAGAGCTATTGTTTAAAAAACTGAAGTTCCCTGTTCTGGTTACACTGGAGCAGTGTCAGCATGGATTGAGGGCTGCTCAGCACTGTGGTCTTGCTGAGTGTGCTAGAGCCTTGTAAAGACTCTGAAGCTAAAAAGGGATATTCACAGGCTTCTTTGAGGCTTTTAAAGAAGACATCAACTGACTGTGTTAGACTAAGGATGCAGCATCATATGTGTGTGTGATCTTGCACCAATGGGTTGCCAAATTCTGTTGTGTCTCCTGTCGCTGCTTAGGAGAAGCTCCTGTGGCAGAGGAGAAGCAACACAAATCAGAAATCTCTTGCACATGTTTTCTCATGACATCACCTCAGTGTTTTGTGTTTTCTTACATGGAATCATAGAATGGCCTGGGTTAGAAGAGACCTTAAAGGTCATTCCAACCCCCCTGCCGTGGGCAGGAACACCTTCCACTAGAGCAGGTTCCTCAGAACTCCATCCAGCCTGGCCTTGAACACTTCCAGGGATGGGGCTTCCATGCCTTCTCTGGGTAGCCTGTGGCAGTGCCCCTGTGGGTCTGTAGATAACAGAAATGTGCTGTCCTTGGAGTAGGTTATGTCTTTAGTCTTCTGCTACACTTCTGAGCACTTGACTTTGTCTGGGCTCTCCAACAGATGGTACAGGACAAACACTGCCACCCAAATCTTCCTCTGAACACTTCACAGTTCTCCTTTTTAAGACCTTTGGGGGCCTAAACTGATCAGGTCCTTTTATGCCTTTTTAAATTTTATTTTTTAAGTTATTTTTTTAAGTGCTGATGTTTTCTTTCCTCTCATGTTGTATTAATTACATTTCATATAAATAGAGTAATATTAAACTAATGAATGTCATGAAGCTGTTAACCTCTTTACAGGATTTGGAGCTCCTCAAGGAAAAGGTATTGTGTAAAGGCAATTAAGCCTTCATGCAGATACTTTCATATGGCAAAATGTATTACTGAATTTCAAAGATAATCTTCACCATATCTACCTTAGGTCAAATCTTTTTTCTCCCCAATTCAGGATTTTCATACTCATTTTTTATTCCCTTTTCCAGTAATAATCAGTTTCCTGTTGTCATACAACATTCTGTTGGGTACATCCAGAGTTTTATGTCTGATAGTGGTGCAAAATATTGTTCTCAGCATTTTATAACTGTCTATAAATTAAAAAAAAAATTTAATGAAATTCACCCCACTAATTGGTAGTGAGTTTATAGATTATATTTTCATAACAAAAATGCTTTGTGGTTTTTTTCCTATTTTTTTCCCATCTAGTCACAACTAAATTTTTTGTTTTATGACATCAACAAGTCCTGCACCTTCTCTTCAGGAATACTGTTTTCAAGGAATTTTTTGAAAATCAGCATATCAATTTTTACTACCTGGGAAAAATTATTGAAAGTGATGCTAATGCTTAAATTCACATGCCATTATTGTACCTGAATATTTACTTTTGTATTTTCTCAAAAAATAAGATTCTTATGTGGTGGAGACATTGGAGCATTGCTCTGGAGAACTGAACTCCTTTTCAAGGCTGATTTTTGATGCAGCATTTTTCTCTTTGTCTCATTTTGCAGCCTGTGGAACTGAGCCTGGAAGAATTTTACCTCTCTTTGTAAAATCAGTGATGGTTTGTTGAATAAGGAAAAAATTATCAACTCTGTCTTAGAAGACCTAGAAATGACTCAGTGAATATTAGACAGTAGGCTGAAAGAAAAATAAAGGAACTACTCTTACACATAATGATCCGTGTGCTGAAGTGAGTACGAGCCATCCATTCCTCACAGCCATGGTGGCTTTGGCAGACAGGCAAATTGTCATCATCTCTAATGCAAGATGCATGTGACACTAGAAAGCCTAAGTGCCAGTAAATATGGAATTTTATGTCATGTCAGCATTTTTTCCATTAATTTTATGTTAGCCCAAAATAGAGAGAATCTCTCCAAAGAGGATGAAATATATGTTCTGCTGTTGGTCTGGGGTGATATCTCCATGACTGGCTACTGAATTAAGCACTTTATGCAAGCCTGAGGAAAGAAGTATAGAATTCTCACAAGGAGAGGTGTAAGGAGTATGAAAATATTATCCTAAGTGTAAACATACTGAAAGTTAAGTTATTGGCAGGAATCTATTCCAGATGTTCAAAAGGACCACCTCACAGACAGTCTGTAAAAATGCACACACTTTACCACGTGGCTTCCTTCCCTGTTTGCTTTTGGTTATTAATCTTAGAACAAACTGTGCTTAGGTGTTTGGTCTTCTTGCAAAAATTTACCTTATTCAAAGTGGCATTTCATTTATATGGGTATTGGCAAGAAAACATCTACCATACTGAAAGAACTCATTAAATAGGAACATGTTAGTTTACAGGTTTAATCCATATGATATTTATTGGCTGTCCTACAGGCAATGGCAGGCAGCCAACACACTATTCAGTGGACTTTTCCACCCATCTGTTTATCCATCTGTTACTTGAAAAATAGATTTCTTCCTCCCCCCATCTTGCCCCCCAAAATAGCATTGTTCTAGCAGGCCAATCAGATAGAGATACACTGATGTATAGAACTCATAATGGGGCCATCTGAAACATCCACCTGTAGTATCTTGATATGAAATAATACTAGTAACTGTGCCTCTGTTCCCTACACCAGTATACTTGTTAATGTATTATTAAAATAAACTCATGATGAACAAGCTGAATTTGTTATTTTATGTGGAAAAGAAGGAAGAAGGTGGCTTTTTGACCATCTTCTCAAGGAATATATTCACAGCCTGGGTTGCTAAGATCAGAATGTTTTGTAAAAGATTATTCTGATTTCTAATCAAACTGTCAATATTAATGTGTGCACGTAATAAGAACACCTCCAAAAGAGAATCAAGTTATGAAATTTTCATCAGGTGCTTAAAACCTCCATTCACATTATGTGAGTTGGTTTCGTAATACAGATTTCTGATGTCTACAATTTTAAATCTTGCTATCTGATTGCTTAAATTTATTCCTATGTAACAAAAAATTAGAAATATGCTTTTGAGAGAAAAAGTAAAAACTTGATAACTTGAAAACAGTTTTACTTGAAGTAAAACTTCACATAGATATTATCTATATGGATGCAAACCAGTGATGTTTCAGGCATCTTTAATATGTTGGTGCACTTCCGCTGATGGAGACAACTTGTGTTGTCACAGAGTTATTACATCCCCTTTTGCTGGCCAGCTCTAGGAAATCTTCATTAGAGTTTTTTTTACAGCCCATGGACTGACAGATTCACAGAATTCCTATTGAAAGTGCTTTAATAGCACATTTAGTATGATTTATTTTGGCACCGTGATTTTCTACAAAACATGGAATCAATGAGAATGTCTATCAAAAATTTCTATGGGAAGACCTGTTTTCAGTTTGTTAACACTTTTTTTTTCTGAGAAATATATAAAATTAAAAAAAATATTGATGAATAATTTCCAAAGTAGTAAGTTCCAGGGCCATTTGTTTAAAAATACAAAGAAACTTCCATGGGCACTTCAGATGATTTAAAGGAAGTTACAAATGACCTGTCTGATGTTGATGACACACATGAGAGGGTCCTTTCTTCATCACAGTTATTTTGCTGTCCCTCTGTAGAGGGACAGCACAATAACTGTGCTGTATTGTGCTGTGGAGAGAGGGAAAGAACCTGCTGTTCCTTCAGTTTAAGGAGGTTTATCCAGTTTAGGCAGCAATAGAGAACAACAAGGCAAAGATGAATCAAAGCACTATAGGGCAGGCTAATCCTTTTAATTTTTAATCATTTAGAATGGAGTGGTTACAGCAACTGAAAAATTAAGATGACAACAAAGTCAAGATCTCATTTTTATTACTTTCCTATCAGGCAAGCAATGCATGAGAGTTTTCTTTAATTAAATGTAGATGAAAGCATTAATAGTAATTTACCAAAATGGATCAATTTTTAATATTTCCTAAGGTAGTTTATACACAGATGTCACCATTACAAATAATCTAATCTAGACAAAGGTGCTGTAGAATTTCCCCACACATACTTTCTCTCTTGGGATAGTAGTAAGATTGTATGTAGCACATTGCACAGTGGAACATTCATTGAGGGCATAATTGAAAAACAGTTTTTAATCTTGAAAATGCATCTTGTTTTCTACAGCGCTGTAGAAATGCTATGAAAGAAAAGTAGAATCAAGGTGAGAAAGAAATAGACATCTTTTGTGTTCTAGTCTTTTTCTGGGATATGTATGCTAGTGAAAAAATCCTCAGGAACATCATTTACTAAAGGGCTATGATGAGGATAGTGTTCATTTTTCTAGAAAGTAATTGGTAAATACAAAACACTCATCTTTTCAATCATGATCCATGGACAATTAAAGTGGATATTATGGTGTGAATATAGTGAGTATACAGAACTGCAAAGTTTTTGGCAAACTGTAGGGATAGACTTTCCTGGCATAAGTCTAAATTTGTGAGCAAGTTTAAGTAATGTAAGGGAATAATATGTGTAACTCTGAAAAAGAAAACTTAAAGGAATAACAAGATGTAGAAATCAATGAACCTGAGATAAAGTCACATGGCAGCTCACCAGAATTTTCTAAGCTAGTTCCATGTGCTGATGTGCTTGAGGTGCAACACATACAGAGTAACTTAACCCACCCAACACAAGCTTTTTCTGACTCATTTGGGCAATAAGATCTGAAAATTTTAAAAAATAACATACTTAATCTGAGCTAAGGGAGTCTAAAGAGTAATTCCTATGGTCATATTCTGTAAATGGTTATTCTTATTTCTTACACAACAAGAAATCATCAGAATATCTACCCTTCTTGATCCTCAGATTTCTTGATCCTCAGAAATTACAAACAAAATTGTAAACAGGGAGGTGCATCTAAGCACTATATGGCCCTTAAATTCTTTCACAGAATACTTGTTTCAGTTGATGGTGAGCAAAGTGGACCCCTGATGTCTTTGCACTCATTAAGAGCTCCTTCAGAAATGCATAAGGAACTCACTGTTACCCTTCCTTGCCTTCAGTTGCTACTTGATCTTAATATGTATGTACACATGTGTACTATTCATGTAAGAGCAACTTTTCTAGTGGGCTATGCCAAGGTTTAATAAGGTCAAAAAAGTATCCTTTAGTGGGTCTTCTCCAGGCCAGATTACTTCAGGCCTTTAGGGTATGTTCTGTAATTGTCCTTCCTTGGATGCTCTCTTCAGTAATTTCTGGGGTAACTCAAAAAATTGGAGTCAAACTTTAATGTTAATTCTATGAATGTTGCAGTTTGATAATTATTATCTTGGAGAGAGAACAATGTTTGGTAGGAAGAAGGTGAGTACTATAAGTAGAAAGGAAAAACTAGAAGAAGTGGAAAGAGGAAGAAGCTAAAGCTGAAAGCTGAAAGCCAAAATAGCTATAAAGGGGAAAGGCAGGTAGGGCTTTCAAATATTTTGTGTGGAAGCTGGATTATTTTACATCTTATGTTCTTACATAACATGTGAGAGGCAGCTGCAATGTCTTAGACAGTGTCATATTCCATCAAAGACTCCCGAAGTGTCCCCTGATCCAAAGTATTAAATCATCCAGTGTAAAACTTGCGACTCCAGGGGAGGTGACTGGGCTTTCAAACATGAACCTGTGCAAATACAAACCCAGGGTACTCTGTGTTTTCCAGCTTCTCCATCCCCAGATGGATCAATGTGACCCTCCCTTCCACTCTCACCACTGGGAAGACTAGAAGTTGAGGACCAATGGGATGCTGTCAGGATCCACCATCTATCTCTCTGTTATTTTCTTTCTCCTCACCCCTCTTTTTTTTTTTTTCCTATCTCTCCCTCTCTATCCCACATTTACTGTTAAATAAAAATCTGTAGTATTGACTTCAGCATATTAGCTTTGTTTGAACCTTAATTTGGGCAGAGACAATTTTAATAACTGGATCTTAACTCCTCTCACTGACCTCTTTGTGCTCTGGTCTGGGAAAAATGGCTGACCAGAGAATGGACTCCTTTTGACTAGAAGTCTCTTCTGCTGCCCAGAAATCATAGAATCATAGAAAGGTTTTGTTAGAAGCAACCTTAAGATCATCCAGTTCCAACCCCCTGCATTGGACAGAGATGCCAGCCACTACACCAGCTTTTGCAGAGCCTCTTCCAGAGATGGAGCATCCACAACTTCTCTGGGCAACCTGTACCAGAGCTTCACCACTCCCACAGTGAAGAATTTCTTCCTAACACCTAATGTAAATCTCTCCTCCTTTAGTTTAGGAAGGATTATGGAAAATGTAGCAAAGTCCGCTGTTTGGGGGGTTCACTGTTCCTGGTGTCCTTCAGGATCTGTTTCTTTGCCTGGGTTGTCTGCTTAGTTACAGGTATCACAACTGTGACATCTGTCTCCTAGTTGGTGATTTTCTTCTGTACCCATTGGTTGAATTGGTGTATATGTTGCAATAATTTTTAAATACACTTTTTAAAACAGAGCGGGCTTAAAAATGTCTGTAATTCCTCATTGTGCATTGATCCTGAGATGAACTCGGTTAGAGCATGGTGCTAACACCAAGTTGTGGGTTTAATCTCCAGATGGGCCATTCACTTAAGAATTGGACTTGATGATCCTTCTGGGTCCCTTCCAGCTCAGACTTCTGTGCCAGAATTCTATGTGACTGTGTAAGAGTGGTTGCATGGCAATTGCATGAAATCTGGGGAGCTGCTGGGGATTTGTTTTCATCATGCTACCCAGTACTGATGTCGGCACTCTTTTGTAGGACCCTAGCACAGCAGTCATGAAGTTCCGTAAGTTGAAATTTCAGTAAATTGAGAAATATGTTTCACTGTTAGTAAGGTACATAAGTTAACCCAGGGATCACACTGTTAACTTCCATTGAAAAAGAACAAAATAAAATATAATAAGATCCAAGAGCAAATGTCAGAGAAGTTCATGCATGAAAGCTTTTAAAAGTCCAGGAAACAATCTATCAGCTTATCCTATGCTTACTTTTCATCAGCCAACACCTGGATCTCCCTTAGCCTTAAACCTCTGATATTAATAGTTGGCCTTTGCTCTCCAGTTGTTCATTTATTCTACCCTATTTCTAAGAAAATGCATAAATCCTTTATCTTATGTACTTGCCTTAAGGGAATTCCACAAGTGTGTTGATGAAATTCAAAGAAACGACAAGAATTGTGTAAAGAAACCAATTAGATTGTCTTTCTTTTTTTCTTTTTTAATTTCCATTTGAGTTACTGTTTAGGATTTCAACATGACTGTTTCTACTTCCTTTAGTAATAGTATTTTGAGTAAAATGGGCTATGGACAACAGATGCAAAACTAACCCCTTCCTGCACAGACCTGCTTGACCTTTGAGATACATTTGCAAAGCTATTTGTCTCCTGGTAGTGAGATGCTAAGAGATATCTTTGCATGTGGAATACCACTGTGCAAAAACTTGTGAGATGGATCTTATCTGCAAGGTAACACGGATGCTAATTAATCATACAGAATCAGTTCAGCTGCTGTGTGTGTTCTCACACATTCCAGGAGGGTTAAACAGCAGCAAAATATGTTTACAGCCTGCTTTGGGTCTAGGTACTTTTTTCTTTTCTTTTCTTTCAAAAAAGAAATTACTGTGGCTATTGCCACTGTTGTGAGATTTGACAATCTCTTGACTAATTTTCTTAATTTAAAAGAAATTTTTAAGTTCTGTTTCGTTTCTGGAATTATTCTCAAATTAGTATGGTACTTGGAATTGTTTCTTTATTTGTCTCTGGTCATAGCACTGACACCTGAAGTAAGAGGAGAGAAAAAAATCAGCTGTATTTATTTTTGTCAGTGGCTTGTTGGGTGGTTGTTATGTGAAGAGAGTAAAGAATGGTGCTCTGGAGCAGAGACTTCAACTTTATTGTGGCAGAACTACATCCACTTAAAGCCATGATGATTCATTGTTTGTAAAATATCTATTTTTAGTTGGCCTGAATTATATGGAGATTAAAGAGAATCATTAGCATAAAAATCCCCTTGAAGCTTCTGCAGTTGGTATAATACAAAAGACTGTTAAGATCTCTTCAGCCTAGATAACTTTGGAGAATCCCTAAGTGCAAGCACAAGGCAGATTGGTAGAAACCTTTTGTGGGTCAGTGATCTATTCCTCTGAGCGCAATGCAACTTTTCATACAGATTGCACTCCAAAACAATGCTTTTTAGAAATAGCACTGTCAGAAGAAAGAAATTGAGAGGTAAAGAGGGGAAAGGAGTAAATTTTTATGTAAAGAGAGCATCCACCTCTTTAGGAAAAGCACTGGTGCTGGGTTTTGCTGTTTGCTCTGTTCTCTCAATGCAGATTGAACTCTCACTTCACTGCTTCTGTCCAGTCTGGTGCTTCCTGTCACATAAGGTAAATGCAGCTGGAGTGAGTGCTAGGTGGTTGCTGCAGATGCAGTGGAGAGGAAGAAGATCAGCTGAGCAGATTGTGTGAGCATCTCTCTTCCTTTATCAGTGTGCCATCACAACAAAACTGATGATACCTGTTTAAGTACCTAAGTTGCAACAAGTACGAAATATGATGAGCATGGCTGAATATGATAATTGTTTCAAGGAACTTCTCACAAGTCCAAGTTTCTTATCACCATTTAGTGCATTTGTGCAAGGAACAAGATTTGCCATCTTAATTAAAAATATCTTTGGTGAAATCCAAAATATGCTAATGTGTTTTGTTTTGAAGAAGAAAATCTTAACAGCAAACTTAAGAAATCATGTATAGAAACGTGTTTAAATGACCTCCATACTTGGCTGAACAACAAATCTGAATTATATAGATTCTCTTAATACAGTTAAATCCAATATCTCAGTGTATGCCATGATACCTGAACTTGTCCTGCTGGCATACCAGTTAATTCTTAAATGAAGATTAAATCATGGTAACAATAGTTTCTTCAATAAAATCTTCTCTGAAATGCCCTTATTCCTTTGTCCTGAAAAGACACTTGTTTCCTTCTTAAATAAAAGACTTTTGCTGTTAGAGGACTGTAATAAAAATAAAAGTGAAATCATACAACAATCAGGAGGAATATGAGGGCATAAGTCAGAGTTTTTATTACAATAGGGCTGAGTTTCATTGGAAATTTATGCATGTGAAAAAAATACTTAGGTAAAGAATAAATCCATTGCAGTAATTCTCAGTTACTGGAGAGACTGTTAATATGTCTTTTCACATTATGCAAAACCAGTAAACAAGAATAAGGGTCACAGCTTTAAGAAGAGTTGTTTGTAGCATCTGTTAGACTGAGCAAAATGTCACAATATGCAGTCTCCGGAAGGAGCAAACAGAACATTAAATCTTGGATGAATAAAGCAGTTTTCAAACTACTGCAGGTTTTTTGTCTTTTTGGAATAATTACAGGAGGGCTTGGGGTTGTGGCTGTGATTATGTGAAGGCAATTGGACACTAAGTTTTAGTGGGACTAAAATTTGTCTCATGGTGCCAGAAGGAAGGGCTGGTTTCAAAACTGTTTCATGTAAAGAAAGAGACCCAGCAGCTGCAAAACAGGTGGTAACCCACCAGGGGCAGGCAGGTATGAAATCATGGCTCTTTATTTGGATTACAGTGAGAGAAATAAGGAAAGGATAAAAGGTAGAACAGCAGACTCAGAGGAGTGACCTCCTGGCTTTTTATTAGGGGTTTTATAAACGAAATTTGGATTAGGTTATTTGCTGGTAGAATGGAGATCCCAAATGTTGAACAAACATGTAATGTGGGCCTCTCAACCAGGTGCGTGCCTGCTCAATGTGTTAAAAAAGTTCTCATTGGTGCTAAGATATTGCTTTGCATGTATTTATATCTTTTATATATCATTGTATATACATATCTTTTATAGCTTTAGTGAAAGAAACTCACATTGTTACTATATTGAAAGAACTTGTTGCCATTCAGTCCCCCACGGTTCCACCATGAAACCAAATTTTTTGGGTCCTTTTGAAGAATTGTAACTGAAGAATGAATTGGAACAAACCGCTCTGCTATATAATCAAGAATAATGTAAGGCTGCAAACAGCAGATCTGAAGCTATTCCAGAAATTTCATGAATTCTAGATCAAGAGAAAATTTAAGAGAAGGTAATAATATTTTTCCTTTATATTAGTTTATTGCAATGTTAATGAAAGGAGAGGCATTTCAGGTGTCAGTTTTACAAAAGCTCTTATCTGGGCCCCAAAAATTTAGTGGAAAACTATCGTGCACAAAATGGGGGTTTATGGTTTACAAGCAGTGCCAAGATGTAAGTCCTGTCCAACAGTAACAGGGAGCATTTCCCAAAACTGGAACTCAATTGCCTAAGCTATTTCCTGCTAAAGTATTCTTGGCCTCTTTTATTTGGCCTGGTTAGACAGTGCTTTCCCTGAATAGTTTCTTGGACTATCTAGCATAGGTAAGGGAGCGCTCCCAACTGGTAGCTGGAAGCATTCCATAGTTTTGGAAAAGAGAAAGTTTAATAGTATAAAAGCAGGAAGGTTTCTTCAGTGGCCATGAGGAGGAGAGAACAAGCCCACATAGTATTTAGTTTAGTTATGGAAATATTTTATAAAAGTCTCCCTTTCAAGTGGTATGCTCTTAGCTCTTCCTAGAATTGGACAATTTTGTCAAATAGGAAATGCAAGTGTTCTAGAATTGGCACTGTTTACAAAGTGCAGGTTTGCAAAGTTTTACTGATCATACCATGGAAAAAACACTAAGATTAAATTAATATATTGATGTACACATTGAAATATTATAACAAGTAGGGAGGGAACATAAATGCTAGGGAGGAAGAAATTAAAAAGTTGACTCTCCCAGAGACAAAACAAAGCTTTTCAAGAAGTCTGGTTTCAACATGCGGCATCAGCTTGAGCATTTTGGGAGTCTCTGAAAAGGCAGAGGGAAAAGCACTGAAAATTCTTTGGTCCTTTCTAAGTTGGATAACCAAATCATAGCCACAGCCCTTTAGGGGCTGGCTTTTTAAGGTCAAAAGGCAGGAAATTAGGAAAGTTGGGGGGGGGGGGGAGGGGGGGACGGTTTTTGAGGTTGTGTCTGCATGTTGCAAAAAACCAAGCACCATTCCTACCTGGTTAACTGATGTGTGGGTGGGTTCACCAGGACACCATTTACATGAACTGCCTAGGGCAGGAGATTAAGAATTCCGTATGTGAGTAGTTGTTTAAATGAGATGCTATACATGATTAGCTTCTTCGAATCTCTTAGGGTAGTTTGAGAGAGCTGTAAATATGTAGCATTCTCCCAAATGAACATCAAGCCTTCACTGTTAAACAATAAAATATTTTCACAGTACTGAGATAGGTTTTACTAAAAACTACTGTAGAGATTTTCTTGCAAGTAAGAATAGATGCTGCTTCTGAAGTTGTTTGGACAGGTGTTTTAAAATGTCATTAATAACATTGCTAACATAAGAATCATCATATTTCTTTTATTCTCAAGGTTTTGACTGGCATTTACAGAATTTTCAGGGTTGCTGGTCTCTAGTATTCTGTATCTTCAATGTAATATATTGGAACTGCTTCTTTTGCAACATCATATACACTCTCTTCTTAGTTTGAGTTACTCCAAAATTATTCCAAACTCCTCATATTTCTTTTGTTATGACTTAAAACACTTTCCATAGCTATGTTTTTAAAATAAAACTCACATCTGGCTGTTATACTTACAATCTGTGCATATCAGATTGTTGTGGTTTGACACTGGCCAAATGCCAGGCACCCACAAAAGCTGCTTGCCCACCCTCCCCTGCCACAGCTGGGCAGAGGAGAGAAAGAAAAATTAACCAAGGGTTCATGAGTTGAGATAAGGACCGGGAGAAAACACGCCGAGGGAAAACAGGCTCAGCTTAAAGGTACAAAGTGAATTTATTACTAACAAAATCGGAGCAGGATTATGAGAAGTAAAACTAAGCCCTTAAAACCTTTTCTTCCCCCAGCACCTCCCTCTTTCCCACAGACAGCACAGGGAGACAGGGGGTGGGGATTTGGTCAGTTTGTCACCCGAGCTCTTCTTCTGCTGCTCAGGGAGAGGAATCCTTCCCTGCTGGACCGTGGGGTCCCTCCCATGGGAGACAGTTCTTTGTGAACTTCCCCAGGGTGGCTCCAATCTCACAAGCAGCTGTCCTGCCAAAAGTTGTGCAAGGTGAGTCCCTCCCATGGGCACACAGTCCTCCCAAAACTGCAGTGGTGTGGGTCACTCTTCCATGGGGTGCAGCCCTCCAAGGACAGGCTGCTCCAGCCTGGAATCAGGCTCCTCTCTCCACCCGGTCTCCCACTGGATCACAGCCTCCTCTAGGTCTCCACCTGCTCTGGTGTGGGCACCTTCCCCATGGGCTGCAGGTGGATCTTTGCATCCCCCATGGATCCCCATGGGCTGTGGGTGGATCTCTGCATCCCCCACAGATCCCCATGGGCTGCAAAGGGACACCCTGCTTCACCATGGCCTGCAGAGGAATCTCAGCTCGGGTGCCTGGAGCAACTCCTCCCCCTCCTTCTCCAGTGACCCCGGTGTTTCCATGTTGTTTCCCTCACATGTTCTCACCTCCTCCTCTTCTCTGGCTGGAATTAACGGTCTCATCATCCCTACTTGTCCCAGCCTTGACCAGCAGCATGTCCATCTTCTGAGCCATCAGGGATTGTCTCTGCTGGACATGGTGGAAGCTTCCAGCAGCTTCTCACAGAAGCCACCTCTGTGAGCCCCCTGTAAGAGAGTGTCCCAAAAATCCCTCATTTACCTCATGACTGTCGCCAAGGAAACTCCAAGGACCCAAAGACCAAGACCCTTGGAGGGACAGGGGGCTCTGAAACCCCAAGGACTGCTGAAACCCTGAAGCCCCAACACAGGATTTTCTGGCCTGGCTGAGGTGGGATGACTGCAAGTGTTGTCCTCAGGTGTGTTCGCTGGACCAAAGACTGGTATGCATTCCCATAGGAGCCCATACAGGAACAATAATGGTTGGATGGGTTTGTTTTGTGTACTTGTGCTTGTGCTGTGCCTGTGCTGTTCCCTGTGTGGACCATCCTGGGCCAAGCTGGCAGCCGCCCCTGCTCTGCACCATGATGCCCCACCTTTTTGGCCAGTTGCCCCCTACTTCGAAAAATACTATAAAATGCCACAGGACAGAGACCCATTTCATGTACACCCCAGAAGATACATCTATTGGTCAGCGTGCACCACGAGGACTCCGTTTTCTCTGTTGGTAGTTATAATTATCCCAATCTACTCTTTTCTCTCTCTCTCTCTTTTCCTCTCCCTGTGTTGAGTACACTCAATAGAAGTGTGTTGCTGTTGAAAGGTAAACTGCTCTTGTCCCCTGCTGTGTCTTTTGCACTCTGAGGTCACACGAACCATCATGACCCTCGCTCGCATTAGTGGATCGTGACACCCCCCAACTACCAAAAACTAGGCCATGAAAAACCAATGCACAGATATTATAAAAATGAGTTTGACCCTGGATTTAAAGGAGAGGGGGAGGGTGGGAAAATGGCTGAAACTGTGCTAATAAGAAATGAGCTTGTTCTGTGTAAAGAGGAAAAAAACCCTCATCTTTTCAATGAACAACTTTGAGGCCAGAGTTACTTGAAAAAATTTTCCAAATGATGCAACACTGAGCTCATGAGAATCGGATCAAATTCAGCTGAGGAGCAGAAGCAAGAATCCATGTGGGAGTCATACTATTTGCTGACTCACAATAAAGACAATGATAAAATGTGAATTTCCTAAAGTCCGGGTACTCCAGGGAAGGAGTACCCCTGCTTGAGCAGGGTTGCTGGACCAGATGACCCACTGTGGGCCCTTCCAACCTTACCATTCCATGATTTTGTAATTTAAAATGGTACAATGTTGTCATTTTTTACTTCATTGATTTCATTATACTTTTGAACTGGGGTTATTTCTTACATCTCACTGTCACTATGATGAATTTTGTTATATCTTACTGTTTTATTAAAAATTAACAGTCACCAGCTAAGAACAAAGTCACAAAGCTGCAAAGAACTTACTGATGCCACTGAAATACAAAGACAAGGCATTAACATGGTAAGGGTGACACTGACTCTCTGTTTTGCTTAAAAGTAATTCTTTCTTAGTGCTACAGCTGTAAATTTCTAAAACAATATTCTGCTGATATTTTTGAATCTATGTTATGACTTCAGGTCTGTCCTATTTGCACATGGCTCAGCTGAATATTTTTTTTTCAGTCTGATTTTAAAACTTTGGGAGAATAATTCTAGTAGATGCAAACTATTGGAACAACAGTGGCTGTATTAATTTGTTTGTCAATTTCCCTTTATCTTTCCTGCATCACAAAGAAACACAGAGCAATCCTGTGCTACATGGTCTTCTTAGAGATAACCATGACCATCTTATGGCTCCAGTGAGTGAGACTGCAGTTCTCTTTTCTTTTTCTCATGTGTTTCTAAGAATATTCTCATTCCTTCAACATTATCTTGGTGTGACAAAGTGTACTTTGTTCTGGAGAAATAAATGACAGAAGTAGATCTAGACATAAGGGGTCTGAATGGAGTATTACCAATTCTCAATTTTAAATGAATTATTAGAAAATAAATGAATTATTATGCCAATTTGAAAGGTATAATAATTTTGTCTGGGCAAAATGACTTGGGGTTTGTTTTGTTGCTAGTTTAGGGTTTTTTTTTTTTTTTTTTTTTTCTGTAGAAAGCTCTAGATGCACATATACAGAGCACGCATTTTACTCTAATAACTTTTTTTGGGTGAAATTGGAAAAATGCTTTGTTACTTCATTTTTTTTTATGTTAATACTAAAATCTAATACAAAAATGCTAATACAAAACTGAAGTGTGAACAATGCTATCAGTATTTGATTTCTGACCAAATTTTACAAAAGGCTCCTAGGGAGAAACTAAAGTTGTGCATCAAGAGCTCATTGAGTCCATGCAGAGAGTCTTTTGTGATGGATTACCAGAAGGCCTTCAAGCATTCTACAAAATTTTACTTTTCATAGGTTTGTCTTCAAATCAAAGCAGTCTCAAAGATCATTAAGGAAATCTCTTCCTAATGAAGCAACCACCACTGCTCTTATCCACAGAGCAACACTGCTATGAGTAAATTCTGTATTTTTATGCTTTTTCAAACTGCATTTGCCTCACAGAAGCATGCACAGAAATTGCAGATCTTACCAGTGGACTAGTGTCTTAAATCTAAATCTTAAAGCTAAAGGGATTGCAATTTGGTTGCATAATCCAATCCAAGCAGTAGCTCCCACTGCTGCCAAGGAGGGGCTTAGTGGGGAAAAGGTTCTCCATGTCATGTTTTCCAGCAGCTTGACTTGGTTGAATAATTCTTCTTCTCAACCAAATAACTGATTTAGCTGGTGATAACTGATGTCAGTAAAGCTTATTTACACAAAGATATGACATAAAGACCTGAGTAAAAGCCATGTGTATGATATAATGTTTGTAAATTGTATCTATAGTGGATGAAAAAAATATGGAGCTAATTCTATTAAGGTTATTCTCAGAAGAAAACCTCTAGCTTTTATTTTTAGATAAAAATTCTATAATGATGTTATGAATTAAGGTTAAATTATGATTTTTAAAGTAACTGGTGATGCAGGTATCTCTAACATAACACTAGATATTTAAGAGAAGTTCCTTTAATACCAGTTGCATTTTACTAGCTAATATTGCTTTCTGAGTATCATAGAATTTGCCATTAATTGTGTTTAATGAAGAATGCCTTCAAACTGCCTAACTGATTCCTTGATAACTTGCCTAGAAGATTACTGAAAATTTTTTGGTGCATTTCCATGTATCAATTTTTGGGAAGCAATGGCTGTTTTGTCATTCATTACCATATAATTTATTGTACTATGACAATATTATGCTATCTGTATTGTTGCCCATGTAAATTTTAGGAATAGAAATACACTTTAATGTAGTTGATTCACAGTTTTTTTCATTTGACAAAAGGTCTACCTTTTTTCAAAAACAGTGAATCAATATGCACTTAGTGTCCACAAAACTGTTGTTCTCAAGGCGGAGCCAAGTGGCAAACTCAAAAGTTTCTATTGAAATGCTGGTTTTGTGTTATATTTATAAAAACTACATAAGTAAAGCAAATTTATACACCATGTTGCTGCTTGTAACAGATTGGTGATTTGTCTTTCCATCAAATCCTAAACCTGTTCTATAGGAGTAATAGATAAATCAAGTAATGACTAACAGAGTGTCCCTTCCCAGTGACACAGAATATGTGGTAGCCTTTTGAAAGGTTTCAAATGGGGGCCAGAATTTTGTAACTTTCTTTTGTCCTGCAGAGCTATTCTGTGTAGTCTGTATGTATTACTTTAGGGATGCCGGAGAGAAACACTGTATGATTTCTCTGCCCTTCTGATGTTGTGAAATATTTGGGAATTTCAACACAATCTTTTACTCACTACTGACTCTAAAAGAGCCATCCATGTGTGTGTGTGTTATTTTAATTAAAATAACAAAAATAAATGAACAAACTTTGCATTCTGGAGCAAAATAATGACCGGTTCCTTTTGTGGCTAGTCACTTCAAACCTTCATCAAATAAATGCTGTTTATTCAATGTTTTGCATACTTAGTGGCTTAGCCCAGGTTTTCTTTTCCTGTAAGTTGTTTTTCTTCAGCTCCTGCAGTTACCTTTCCATCAGGGATTAAGGAATGCCTGTTTTCAGCGTCATTGTATTATATTATGCGAATACTTGCAGCCCTTTCTTTGTTGTGCAAATTCTTGGTGTGCCAACTATTAAAGGGAGCTAATGGCCACTGTCAGTTATCTGTGCATAGAACAAGTTGTGCTATGGTTGCAATATCTGTTTCAGTTATCCAACTCACAGTCTATTAGGGATAGAAATTGTACCACTGAGCAACTAATACATTAATTTCAAACTGTGTAATTATATGCACTTTAATTCTCTTTGATTACTGGACAGTGCTGTGTGTCTGAAAGCCATTAAACTCTTTGTACAATAAGGTAAACAAGTCTTTTTCTGAAATGTCTAATGTGGACAGATCTGTTGAGGTTTTTCTGCCTACTCAGATTCTGACTTTGTCATTTTCTGTTTTTCAAGACAGAAACAGCTTATATATAATAAACTTTTGGAGACGTAAATGCTACATTTTTAACTGGCCCAAAACCACATATACAAACTTTCTATAAAGTTATTTTTTTCTTATGTTCAGAGGAAAAAAAAAAAAAGCTGTTTCTACTATAGTTCTATGTACACGTGTTACTACCTGTCCTTCTGCAGTCTGACAATTGCAGCCAAGAATACAGATCAAGACAAAATCCCATCTACTGTACTTTTAATGAGACTATAGTAAAATCACAGTATTCCTCAGGAGAATCATTTGAGAAGACAGTGAAATAGACCACTGAAGCATTATGATATTGAAAAATACACAGTCATCGACAGCAAAACCCACAAAAACCACTCAAATATTTGAGCAAGGGAGGAATAATTTCTCTGTAATTGGGGGAAGAATAAAGTAGGTCAGGATTTTTATTCTGGTTTGATTTATTATTTCATCACTCTTGTTTGCAGGGCAAGGGAATGATGATTACAGGGAAAGAGAAGAGAGGAAAGTGAAATGCATGTTTCCTCTGAGGAAGGAGTCAAAATCAACCAACAGCCATCAACAGCCTCTGCAATTTGCCAGCTGCCTGATCAGCATGAGCTGACAGTACTGACTTCCAGGTGGGACTTATTGGCAAAGGGATACTTGAAAGAGGTCAAGGAGGTGTTAGTTTGGTTTGTTTTTTTTTTTTTTTTTTTTTTTTTTCTGCAGGGAAAGAGGTTGTTCTTGCTCCACATTGGGGAAGAAAGAACACAGGTACTTGAGGAAAAGCAGGTAAGTAGTCAATAGAAAATGATATCACCAGGGAATAGGTGATATCATAGGTCAGTTGCCTAGAGAACACCAGAAAAGAGCTGATTCTCTGAGAGAAGGGTTGATGGCAAAACTGTTAATTTTTGTGGCTTTGAAAAATAATCTGATGGGCTGGGTTATGAAATATTGCTCTGCCTCCCCTGGTCTGGCTGAAATGACAAACACGGACAATGTGTGTGTAACTGCCCAATTAATGTATGTTCTCTTCACATCTAAGAATAATTTGTACAAGGTAGTGTGAATATGTGAATTTCAATGTTTAGAGGTGTAATTTGTTCAGTCGTACAACTAATAGCCACACATATATGTATACAGAGATATTGAGAGAGGACATGGTTCTCTTCACTGTCTTCTGTGAAATTATTTGGTTTTGGTTGTTCACCACAGCCCTCATTCTTTTCTACACTCCTACTCTATTAGCTGCAAAGTTTAAAAAAATACCGCAGCTTCACCTTTGTCTGCCCTACTGCCTGAGTTGCACTGAATACTGAAATAGCCCGTCTATGTGCACATATTCTCTTGTTTATTTTCATTAACTAAGAAAAGTAAGTAAGGGATACTTATTTATAGAATTGGAATACTGGCAATAAAGACTACATTCCTCAAAATAGATGTTTTCATTCCATGAAAAAACTGGTCAGAAACTGGAAGAGCCAAACTTGTACTTTTTAAAGAGCAAGTATGGGTGTAATTTTCATTTGTTGTGCTGGGTCCTACCTTTTGTGCTGCATTAAATGACTGTAGGCAGTCTCTGCCACTAGTTCTTAATTAAAGACTTGTCTGTGCCTAGAGCTAAAACTTTGGAGAACTATGATGTATATGGCAGAAAGGAATGCTTGAGAGTGAGGCCTTATTTAATTTGATATTTTTTTCTAATTGTGTATTTAACATTTTTTTCCCACATGACAAAGGAAAAGTTACAGATAAATTGTAGCAGCAGCTAAACTTGAGAGACTGAAGCAATCTCAGTGTAGAAAGAGCACTTGAATTTCTTAGAAATACTTTGTGTATTCAAGTGAGCATGTACAGGAGGTAAATGAGGATCTTTGTCCCTCAGACCAAGCATACTGGCTACTCAAAATAGATGAAGATTTTCACTCTAGAATCACAGTGTGCACATATTTTTTTCCTTTCTTGTGGTCTCATTCCTGGAGACTGGAATTACTTTTGCTTTCTATTTGTCTGCAGAAGCATGTGTTGAAAAACTCAGAGGCTGAAGTTAAATTGTTTTTGGAAGAATTGTTTTTTGTGAAGAAACCTAGTACCAGCTGTGCTATTTAACAGCTTAAACTACAGCAAGTTTAAGTCTGTCTTCATAATGTTGGCAGGCATAATTGTGAAAAGAATTCTGTTTTCATATCTGTATCTCTAATATTGAAGTTACAAAAGCTACAGAAAATGTGTTTCTCAGTTCCCAAGTTTAGTGTCTATTCAAGATTAAGTGCTCTGGTTTTTTTTCTTCCCAGAAAAATTTGCTGGATAGATTGTTACCCTGATGGCCTTTAAATATCTAGGATGCTCCAAAGTGGAAATACTCAGATAAAAACCATTAAAAAGTGATTTTTATCCATACTGGCATTAGTTTTTTACCGTGTAAACAGCTCCATGCAGTCACAGCATCAGTTCCAGAGATTAAACACTCTGACAATGGCTATGTGTAAGATGGTCAGATTAATTTCTTATCAAACAGAATTGATTCAGCACTAGGAATGGAAACCATCTGATGTATTTTTCAGATCAGAGCTAATTCTCCCTCGACACACATGCACTTGAGTAGCTGCATCTGTGTGACAGCTAAATTATAGGAGTGCTTTACACACACATTATCTTGTCACAACATAAGAACATCCTACTGTGCTAAAATACTGCTTTCAGAAGAAAGATATAATTTTCCCATATTGTGGGAGAGGATGCTAAACAGCTTCTTTCTTTTACATACCTTTTATTTGCACCTTCTACAAGCATGAGAAGAGCAAAATTCTAAAACAAAAAATTTGAAAACTCTTCATTTGAATTTCTGTGTATTTTTATCCTCTTCATCTTCTGTGTAATGAAATGTGTTGGTAGCCATGCCTAGGATTACATAGAAAATGCAGAAGGAAATCAGTGATTTCCTTTAAGAGTTTGGTTGCTTATTTAAAGAGAATGATTCTAAGTTTTTAAAGAGAATGATTGTAAATATTTTTTCCTCCATGCATTAGGGAATGTTAATGCTTTTGAATTAAAATCGTATTAATATGTTTGGGGAAATTTAATGAATATTTTGAAATAGCTTTGTGGTACAACTTTAACAATCCCCAATAGTGTCCTATGTGAGACTTGGCTTAGGTCAATCCAGGCTTTTGGAAGTTGCTGTAAATTAAGTTGAACTTCTCTCAGTTTCTTGTACGACAGTTCAATATATAGGGCTTGGACTTGTAACTGGGCTCTGTTACCATCTGAACTGAGGCTGGGACTGTTTGTCAGGGCTTGTTTGGTTTTCAGTCCATTGCAAAGAACAAGGACACATGCATTCACACCAAAATTTGGTCCTTGAAAAAAAAATTGGTTAAAATAAAAAAAAAATTTCTTTCCAGTAATTACATGATCCTACAGGTAAATATCCTCTTCACTGATTGTGTTGATTTTGCATAGATTAGTTTTTGGTAGCAAGGGGGGCCACAGAAGTGGCTTCTGTGAGAAGCTGCTGGAAGCTTCAACCATGTCCAGCAGAACCAATCTCTGATGGCTCAGAAGGTGGACTTGCTGCTGGCCAAGGCTGGGCCAAGTAGGCATGATGGTAATATCTCTGCAATAACATATTTAAGAAGAAACCAATAAAAGGTTACAGTGGGGCACATTTAATTCCAGCCAGAGAAGAGGAGGAGGTGAGAACGTGTGAGGGAAACAACATGGAGACCCCAGTCAGTGGAGAAGGAGGGGAAGGAGGTGCTGCAGGCACTGGAGCTGAGATTCCTCTGCAGGCCATGGTGGTGACCATGGTGAAGGCCATGGTGATGACCATGGTGAAGCAGAGTGTCCCTTTGCAGCCCATGGGGATCCACGGGGGATGCAGAGATCCACCCATAGCCCATGGGGATCCACGGGGGATGCAGAGATCCACCTGCAGCCTGTGGAGGAGGTGCCCATGCCAGAGCAGGTGGAGACCTAGAGGAGGCTGTGATCCCAGTTTTGTCTCTATATGTTGTCAGTGAGAAAGGAAAGAAAAGTTGTGGGGGAGGAGAGGTGTTTTGAAGGTTTTATTCTGATTCTTATTAATATTTTCTCTCTTGTAGTTTTGTTATATAAGGTTTTCCTCATACCCTTTAAAGTTTGAGCCTGCTTTGCTTTTTCTCCTAATCCTATCTCACAGCAGAAAAAGAGTAAATAATTCTAGTGGGCACTCAACCTACCACAACTGTCTTCTGTGGGAGAGACTCCACAGTCTCACAGGGGAAGGACTATTCTTCCAGAGCAGTGGAAGAAAATTTCCATGATGAACTGACCCAAACCCCTATATCCTGTCCCCTGAGTTGTAGGTGGGAAGGAGGGAGGGGTTGGGGTAGGAAAAGGTGTTTTTAAAGGTGAGAAGTGTTACTTCTCATTATCCTGTTCTGATTTTGTCAGTAATCAATTCACTTAGTGTCTCTAAGTTGAGCCTGTTCTGCCCTTGGAGTGTTTTTTCCTGGTCTTTGTCTCAATTCATGTGCTCTTGGTTAAATTTTCTCTCCTCTGCCCAGCTGTAGCAGGGTTGGGTGAGTCAGCAGCTTTTGTGAGTGCCTGGTGTTTGACCAGTATCAAACTACAGCACTGATGAGAAAACTTTAAAAAAAATCCAAACCCTTACAAAAATTTTGCTCATTTGTAATGCTTTTTTTTTTTTTTAGCTAGCATCCTTTTCTCCCTCCAGCTTCTGATTTGAAGTCCTTGACATGGAAAAAAAAAACCTTCTGGTTTTCACTGCTCATTGAGAGTCTTACTGTGTGTGACAAGTATGGGCCTGAGAGCTGGGTACCTGAGGTGCTCTCCTTGCATGTATGTGTCAGGATCTTGCCCTCTCTGTATTTCTATCAATGCTATATTCAAGGCAGAGGGAGTGTAAAGGACCATTTAACTTCTGAAATTCTTTTAGTTTCCTTTTATTTGCTTACTTATGCCTGTTTTCTGAAATTCTGAGGAATATTGACTCCAAACACAATGCAGAACCTGTTGAGTCACTGTCCTGTGTGCCAGCCTCTACACTCCAGACCGGGCTCAGAGTTATTCCTGATCTAGCAGGGCATTGAGAGAGGCTTTCCTGATACCTTAAAGACCTAGAAATAGAATTACACTCTTCTGAGACAATATTATTATAGAAGGTAATATAAAGGCTGGTTTGTATTGGAGGCCTCCAAGGGGCAGAGATGGAAAATGCCCACCTTGTGTGGGGTGAATATAGTTTTGTAAGTTTGGCAAATTAATATAATTGACAAAAATCCCCAATTAAATACATGAGTGCTGAGGTAATTTCCCCTTTCTTGATCACGATGTCTATTGTACCCTGATACAGCACCTTTTGGCTCTACCTCTTACTGTAGGCCCACTTTAGACAGGAACTAAACTTTGTTTATGAAACATGTCTCAAAGAGCTGGTTTCAACCTTGGCTCCCAGGAAGAACCAAGATAGGATAGGGGCCTTGGACCTCCTGGCTTGGAGCTTCTAGACTGTGTTTTGTCTTTCTGCCTATCAAGCTAGGGAAAAGGTAGGAAAAAATACTGGGCTAGCTAGGAACTATATAGCTATAGAACAATAATCTACAGAGCTACAAATATATATGAAGGAAATATAAAAGCAAAAATCTTTCTGGCATCAGTGCCCTGCCAAGGACAAATGCAGGTAGTGCCTGGGTGTGCTGCGGGGACCACTGGTGCTTCCAAGTTGCTCCTTGAGCAGCACTAGGCACTGAGGGGAGGATGCTGGGTATCATCTTGGCATGGCCTTGTCACTGGCTACACACAGCAAAGGTCAGTGTTGCTGCTGCTGAGGAGGAGCTTTTACGGATCTTTGGTGGTGACATTGTAAGAATAGTTCAAGGTACTGTTTTAAAATATTTTATAGTAATTTTTTTTTTCCCTGTGGTATGGCATATTGCTGTGTGGAGCCACACTTGTGCACCATGACAGGTCTATGAAGTGTAATTGAATTTGTAGAATCACGGAATGGTTTGGGTTACGCAGGATCTTAAAGATCAACTAGTTCCAACCCCTGTGTCGTGGGCAGAGAGACCTGCTTGACCAGGTCACTCAGAGCCTCCTCCAACCTGTTCTTGAACACTTTCGGCTATGAGGCATCCACAACTTTTCTGGGCAACCTGTGCCCAGAATGCTTCATCAACCTCACAGTAAAGGATTTCTTAATGATAGCTGATATAAACCTACCCTCTATCTGTTTAAAGCACTACCCATTGTCCTGTCATCACATGCCCTTGTCAGAAGTCCCTCTCCAGTTTTCCTGTAGACCCCTTTTGGTAATGAAAGCTGCTAAAGGTCTCCCTGGAGCCTTCTCTTTTCCAGGTGGGTTTCTCTAAATATTTTGCAGTTTAGCACTTACCTTTCTGATAACTGACCATTGATATCAATATTTTATACATCTGTCTCCTCAGAATACTGATTTAGCAGCTTTCCACAGGTTTATTTCAGTTTGTAGCATTACTGCTCTTTGTAATGCTACAAAGGAGAAGTTCCTTTGTGCTTAAAGTGGGGTTGGCAATGCTTAGGGTTTGCACTTGCCTTCTCCTGTTCACATAACTGGGGGGGGCCCTGAATAAATAAAATTGACCAGAGAAGAAGAGTAGGCTTTGGAAATAACTGGGGTACCCCAATTTCCCTGTTACCAGTTTGGTCTGGAGATGTTGGTGGGCTGTGCACAGAGATGCAGCTTTACCTGAAATGCTTCTGTGACTTCCACTGGTGTAAAGTGGTTTTATGGGAGAACTGATTTTTAATGCTGGCTAAAATGACATTACACAAAAGTATATGGGATGTCGAATTTCTTTGTATTGTTTATATAAACTGGGGAATGTTTTCTATTTTCATGTGTCATGCTTTAAATTATTGTTATATGAAAAATGAACATGAGCAAAGGAACTTCTATTTCCCTGTTTAACAAAGCCACTGTTTTACAGAATTTAATGACAATTCTTGATTAGGGGCTAGACAAATCCAGACCATCCTCTCTGTCTCAACCATTAAAATTGTCTGTGTCTATCCACCTGTATTAGGGTTACACATCCCTCATCTCTCACATGAAAGTTCATTGTCATTGAAAGAATGAGATCCTATAAATGAATATTTTTTTTTGTAAGAAAAGCTTGAATATAGATCTAATACTATTCCAGTAAAGTGTAGAAAAACATATGAAGGAATGGAAACAAGTAATGTACATTTATGCATATAAATATATATATTTATATATATGTACATGTATATGTGTGTATATTTATATTTATATATTATAAATGTATGTTTCTTACTTAATATTCAAGATATTTGTATTGCAACATTACATCATGTCTTGTGCATACTCTGAAATATTGATTATCCAGCCTGAAACAGTAAAGCATAGCACTGCAGTTCAGCTAAGAATTTAGAATTACTAATTCATTAAATAGGGCTAGGGTAGTACATTCTCAACAAATGAAGCCTTTTCTTTAATGTACTGTAATCTTGTATATATGCAATGCAAAAACACATGCTTTTTACCAACTGATCATCTTTTGTTTTGATATGAATTAATCATTGACATTCCATTGTCCTATAAAAGAATGTGTTTCCTTTCTCATAAGGCTGGACAAAATGATGCTGTTAAAAGAAACTGTTATGTAATAGAATAGTACTGAGATGTGCTGCATTATGAATGCAAAAAAGTGAAACAATTTTGAATTTTTTTAGGGCCTGGCATTTTCACCATTTTCTCACGAGAAAGGCTCTTAAGCAGCCTGTCAGTGTTCTGCTGAGTACACTTAATGGTGCTGTGCTCCAGATCCCCATTTGTGCCCCATTTTTGTGATAAACAAATACATGTTTATCATTTACCACTTGCCATGTACTTAGTGGTTGTGTGCCTGGGATTCTGCTGTGAAATGACAGTTCATGAAAAACCACAATAAAGTGGCAGGCTTGACTACAAAGAAAAGCTGTCCTTACTGTTTGCATACCAAGACAGAGGGCACTCAGGAACCTGAGTAAAGAAATTGGGGTGGGTTTTCTGTGGTTTGTTTATTTGTTTGTTTTTATGGGGGTGGTTTGTTTGATGTTTGGTTGTTGTTTGTTTGTTTGTTTTGTGGGCTTGGGGCTTGGTTTTTTGTTTGTTGTTTTTGTTGGTTTCCCTCCCGCCCCCCTTTTTCCTTTTCTTTTTTTCCTTGCTTTCCTTTTCAACCCATGTTCTGTGGATCAGATCTTTTAGCATTTCTATTTACAATCACAGCATTGCTGTGACTTTCACACTGGACCAGATGGAGATTTCTGGAGTTTCATCCTTGACATCTAATGAAAGTTCTGCCTTTGTATCTGGAAATTTAGAGAGTTGGGAGAGGTGAACACTGAGACTAAGGGTGAAAGAATGTGCTGATGATAGAGTACTGAGAGTGGCTCTGTTCCAGTACTGGTGTAAAACCCTAAATGAATACAAAATATACCCATGGTGCTATTATCTGGGCCATGATTTGACTGTTGAATCAGGATTAAAGAATGTTCACAGGTTGCTGAGCTGTTAAGTTTGGAATTGCTATTTAAGTAACTCTTCAATTTATTCCCACACAAAGTTATAGTCAAAGGTCTTTGCAAAGCATTTGATGGTGGAATTAGGAAATCAAGAGTATTCTCATCTGTAAGAGGACAAACAAATATTGTGACTGTAAAGTATTTAATTTTAAGCATTTTGTGTTTGACTCTGCTGGCTATGAAGGGATCCTAATGCACTAGTGGCATTCCTGCACTTTGTCTGCAGGATATATCCTGTCCTGGTTAATATTGGCCATGAGCTTTGAGAAGTAACAAACATACATCAATAGTTAAAGGCACCATCCAAGCTGAAGCATCAGTTATCTATATTTCTATCTTGGCATCCCATGAGTCAAGAAAAGCAGAGACAACTGTACAATTATTTTTAAAAATGTTTCAAGTAGAATGCATGAATGTTAAAATATAGATTGACTTTCTTTATTACTACAAAGCCTATGTTTGTCATTTAAGTATTTTCATTATTAGTCACCCTTATCCTGTGATGTAAGTGCCCCTTGCTAGACTTAAGTGTAGGGGAAGTGTAGTGGCATGTTTTCTATTTTTTTATTTATTGTTAATATTAATTTGTTCTGTAATGGTTTTTCCCAAGTTCCCCCCTGTATTTCTCCCCATTTGGGATGCCCTTGTTCTCCCCAGACTCTCCAGGGGAGCCTCTCCTCTCTTTCTAGAGGCTTCAGAGAGACTCGGTCTCGGATTGGAGCAAGCTGGGAAATCCCCCACCCCTCGTTTCCTATTTGTTGTCTGTGTGCCATCCCCACTCCCCTGACTGGTTTTCCCTCTTGTGTCCGCCCCCTTCTCCTGGTCCCTTATAAGCGATGAGCCTGCCCCTCACGGTGGGACTGGTGGCTTGCCTTCATGAAGAGCAGGGGACAATAAACCATCTTGCCATGAAGTCTCCTTCTTACCTTCGTTGTAGCCTCACCGACAGCTCTCGTGTAGCTCTGACCCACCGGAGGGTGGTGGCCGGTCCGCCTGCTACTGCCTAACCGAGTCTGGAACGATTCCCAGCCAGGGCTAGCCGGGAGAAGCTGGAAGCCAGTTTCCAGCATGCCAGGAATCATTCCAGGGAAGCACTGAGTTTTTGGTTTGGTGAGCTTGGTTAAGGTTATTCTTCATGCAATCATAATCAATACTGCCTGCAGTAGAGTAGTGAGTGCTACCCAAGTTTCTACCCAAATTTGCCAATGATACATTGAATGACCTTATAAAGGAGATGATATTTCCTTTCTTCATCTAGGTTTTCCTCCTGTGACATGAGAACAATATTAATGACCTTCTGAAAAACGCTCATTAAAACCATATATGCATTAGTGATAGAGGTTTGAAACTCACTTTGGTCCTGTGTAATGCAATATGTCTAGTGAATGCTGTTGACATACTTTCTTTAAGAGTGTGAGTTCAAGATGAATTCAGTGAGGAGAGGGCTTTGAATAGAAGAGTTCCCTCTTTGAAGTGAACAGGCATATGCTACATGCTGAGACAGGGATGTATTGTTCTGTTTTACACAGGGGTTACTCAAGCTCTGCATCTAGGGTTACACAGGAGAGTAAGACAGAACCAAGGACCTAACTAAAAATTCAATGCTTGTTAAAAAAATTCTTATCTGGCTTCTTATATATTCTTCCTATATCTGACTTCCTGTTTGTACTCCTTTGGGTGCAATACTGCTTGTCTAGTGATAAGAACTATTTGAATTAAAAGAAAAAAGAATTGAACTCTTGGCAAAAAATCCCCACTGGACAGTGCATCATAATTTTTCAGAATGGGTATACTTTACTGGTTAATCAATATCTTTTCTGACAGGTATCTGAAAGAGCAAATCTTAAAATTATGAGGGAGCTAGACCGGTGTCTATGAGTTCTGCTGTAGGATATTACACAAAATGTTATGGTAAGTAGTAGATTAATTGACTAGAGACAATGCTTGCTGTGCTAAGTTTCTTATAGACTGTGAAGCAACAGCAATTAGATGCAAGTTTTTGATGCATCTACATAACAGACTATTTAAGTGCAGTCACCTTTTGAAACTGCAAAAAGGCCTGCTGAAACACACTAAACTTCAAAAATAATTCTGATGTTTATGTCAAAAATATTTCTAAAACTTCAAAGTGACCAAAAGAAATAGTTTGCTTTGAGGAGGAGCTTGGGTATAAACCCTTAGGACATTCCCAGGTAAGGAGCCCATATGTACCAGATACAGTGTCTATAGTAGCGACATTTATCACGGAAATAGTAAGACTGCCTGGTTTATATAGAGCAAAAGCGGGCAGTTACAATCCAAACCTCCTGTATAATATCCGGTTTCAGCTGGCTTGAAAATGCTGGAGATTCCCACAAACAAGAAGGATTTGCAATCTCCTAAAAATCTCATAGAACTCCACATTTAGTAATTGCGAATAATTTTTGCAAATACTTTTGTTGAAGGTTTAGTCTTGGACCTGACGTTACCTTCTTAATGCACCTTCAATTTATCTTCTTTAAGTAGCTATTGTGCTAAGATTTCATGGAATGAAATTACGTGTTGATTTTTTATTTCTGAAATAATTTATTTTATGCTAGATTACAATTGTTAAAATAATTAGAGAAGCATTGATTTCTTCACCAAATGCATTGCTACACATTTCAGTCCATCTGAATGTGTTGGAGTATTTATTCTATGGTAATTCATATTAAATAACTCAATTTTATCATATGTCAAGTATTTATCCTGTAGTTAGATAATTGTTCATTTGTCTATGAACTTTCTGACCAATATGTATATAGATACATAGACAAAATGAAGCAAAACAGTTTAATAAAATAACATATAATGAATTTGGCTAAGGAAGAGTTTCTTCAGGAAGAGAGATTTTTCACTATAAAAGCAATGAATATTCATTTAAAAAACTTGTTTTCTCCAAATGTTTTCTACACCTTTAAATATATATAAAACACAGTAACTTACAAAACATCAAACCAGACCTTGTGGAGATTGATGAGAAATACATTGAGGATTCCAGGGACCTGATCCCCTAAATAATTATGCACCTGAATATCATTATGTTTGAAAAGATTGCAATTATATAAAATGAATGGGTTAGGGTTAGGCTAAAAACATCAGTGTGATGCAGATATGTAAAGATCATGATACCTCGTGATAAGACCATGACTTGTTTCAAGTTTGCTCTCCAGCTGATGAACGTGTCTGTGGAACATGAACAGGAATGAAATCCCAGGTTAGAATAACCAAAGCCTTAAGAGCTTTCTAAACCACATCGAGGAAAGTCAGATCATTATCTCTTCAAAGGATATTTTAGTAGACTTGGTGCTAAGTCTATCAATAATATCTGTGAAAGTGATAGAGATGAGCAATCGCTTTCTGGCATGTGCCACCCCATGTGTTAGACATGCATGTTTTTTGAATATACTTGTTGTTAAGATAAGAAATGTCTTTTAATCTTTGACTTATTAATAGCCTTTTTATTGACCTTTTACAGTGGGTAAAACACCACTGACAGTGTGTTAAACATAATTTAGAATGTGTGCAGTACTTACCATAACAGGATTTTTGGCAACTGGAGCCTTGGGTATGATAACACTGGCCAGCAATACCAATAAGTGTTTGTAAATAATGTTTTGTTATGAAAAAACATCCTAAAAGACAATATTGGAAGCATCCATAACTTTGGTTCCAGAAACACTGAATCAGAGAAAAAGCAAAGACATGAAAGTAGAAGTACTTCAAGTTTATATATGAAATAGTGAGCCAAAAATAGATAAATAGCTTTACCTGAAGTCCACGGAAAGGAAGTGACTGAATAAGACATGCAAAAGATTTCTGGCATACCTGGGAATTAATTGACCGAAGGTCTCCAGAAACTTCATTCAGTAGCTTCACTTTGAGGTAGTACTTGTTTTCCAGTGTAAGTTGTCTTAAATATATTTTCCTCCTTATTATAAGGAGGGTGTAGAGAAGCACAGAGAAAGTGTGTGGAGAGTCTTAATCTTCTGTTTCCACCCTAAATATTCAAGGTTCAGATTTTTAAAGTGAGCTTTAGTGAGGGCAATAATTTACTACATGCCTGTTCTTGGATTTCCGGCACCATCACTGAAGCTCAGTTTACCCACCATTCTTCTCAGTGTCTAGTTTTGGACTCTGTGAAGATACACAATGCTTCCAAAAGAGATACAACATGGCAGATGATCAATTCCAGATGAACTTGTTTTTATAATGTGTACTAATGGAAACATCCAGATTTTCTTGATTTACCAAACAACTAAAAATCTTCCCACTGCTTTCTGTACAAAAAGATAGTTGCTCCTAAACATATACATTTACACTATATTTCCTCTTTCTAAACTTATGCAAACGTTTGATGACTGCTGTCTGAAAACCAGAAGAGAGGCCCTGAAAATACGTAGAAGGCCTTTCTCCTTGGTATTTAGATGGATGATTTAAAAGTCTGTTCCGCAAATTGATATATTTATATTTTCCTTTTTGGATTTCCTGTTGGACAACATTTGCCTTGAAAGTTTTTTCTGGGTCTTGCTCTGGAGATTACTGTGAGGAAGTCTGGATGAAGTGGGAGGTTTTGTTAATTATGAATTTGTGCTAGTTTGAGGGCTGTCTGTATGATCTACATGCTTTCCTGGAACTAATAATTTTCTGTGCTAGAGAAACACAGTTTTTTAGTTGACCTAAACAGTACAAATTTGAAAGAACTGAGGTAGTCAGTAGTAGTCTTGTTCCCTTGAAGTCAGAACCTTTTGAAACCAAGATTCTGTCAAGTTGTAAGCTGAATGTGGATGGTGGGTAGTGACTGGAGTGACCCCATTTAAGAGGTAGGGATAAAACTACAAGTCATGGGAACAATACACATGTTGCACATCTTAATTCAAATTATTTATATTAATTTTTGACCCTGGCATGTTGATTAGAGTGTATTTTCCTGTGTATAAAAATTCTAAACAGCTATATTCCTGTGAACTTATTCAAAGAGATGGAGAAGACCAAATCCAGTTGATGTTTAGTAGGAACTGTTCACTGTCCATCTTTGAAGAAATTGAAATAAAGAGAAGAAACTACTGACAGAACAGCATTGTTGTGTTTTATTGATGAGCGATTATTTTTAATGTAGGCTAAAGAAAAAAATATGAGTTTGAAAACAAAATGTGAAATGAGTGAGAAGCAGAAAATCAATATGAGTGCTATTTTTATGAAGCTAGGTATTTTACCCAGTTTAAGAAGCAAATTATCACTATCAGAAGGGACTGAAATTAAGCTTTACAAATTATCTTTTAGGTTATCATAGGAAGAAGATTCAATTCACTGAGCAGACATCTTTGCAATCCCAATTTTGGGTGCTCTAGTGTACAGAGTGAAATGAAAATAAAAATGAAAAAGTGAGAGATTTTTGTCAGCTTTGTCAGCCTGTCAGCCTGATTTGTAGTAGGTCCAAATAAAACACCTGATCATCAGGAAGAATGAATATAGTGCTTATCAGTATGGACCTGAGATAGACTCAGGAATAACAGACTAGACAGATTGATGTCAACTGTGTGTAATGCCTTAGTAGTTGTTTTAAAGGACAGACAAGGCAACATCTGAAATTTGAAGTTCAGCTGGGGTTTTCTAAACTGGAGAAAAAAGAGATCTGATGAAGTTTTTAAAAAGCATAGTGATTACTAATAAAGTAGACTGTAAGGTAAAGACATCTAAATTGCTTCAAAGTTTGTCAATTGAATATGTGTGAGGGGAAGGCTGTGTTTTATTTATTTCAGGGTGAGGATGACTTGCTTCCCAGTTTGCATGAAAGTGTTTTTGATCAAACTTACTCATTTCCCTACTAGCATAAGCCATAAAGTGCTGTTCTCCTCATTAGTATGAATGTGGCATCAGACAATTTAGCTGACATAGTTAAAAGAGAAATTGCAGAGGACTACAGCGTGAGGGAATGCAAAGACAGATCCTGTCCCATACTAAGAACAAAAAGCTCCAGAGCACATTTGCTGGCTGTGTTGAGAAGCCAGCGCTGGTGTTTCTGCTATGCCAGTCTAGAAAGCCTTCTTCTTTTACATTTTTTGTTCACATGCCAGGAGTCACTTCAAATTTATATTTTTATTTATTGGTCGTATCATTGCTAATTATTTAGTTGGGTTAGGTATGAACTGTTATGTATAATAAAGTATCCATATTATAAATGCAAATCTCCAGTAAAACAGCTAACAACATCTTCAAATGAACATATCCATAGTCCAGTTCACCAGGGTTAATATTTGTCAAATACTCTGCTGAGACTTATTTGCTTTTCTGCTTAACATAACAACCTGCCCTTTTAAAAACTATCACAGATGTTGGCACTGGTCTCCTTTTCTGTGGCTTTATAAATTCCTTGCTGACCAGCTTTCAAGTGCATTTAGTGCAGTAGTTTATGTGGAAACTAGATGAGAATACTGTAATATAAGAGAAGAATGATTCAAAAGTAAGGACAGGAGTGAATCTGGAAAATGTTGGTAGGTCAAATGTAATTCTTTCTTTCTCCTTCTGTGCCAAATATTTGAGTCTGGAGTGTCTTATATGATCTTAGAGTTAGCTGAAGGAGATGAGAATAATTGACATGAAATGAATATTTTTTTCTTTGACTCAACTGCTTTTGTGAAATTTTATACTGGTTATTATTTGACAGCAGCTTTTCCTTTATAGAGGGTAAGCTCCCCCAGTCAGACAAAGCAAAGACCCTCAAACTTCCCCCAAGTGCAGACTAAAATCACAGAGCCAGAAATGAACTAATTTTGAGGTTTTGTGCTTCAGCACTGGAAGAGAACAAGGATATGTAGGGATGTATGCCATTGAGAGGAAAAAAGTTGACATTCAAACAGTTTAGTATTCCAGTCCTTTGAGGCTCACAGAAAATGTAGGCTGATTCATATTTCCCAGACAGATAATTAGTTTTATTATGGGAACAGGATCATTCTATTCAAGAAATATAAGTTGGAAAATACCTGTATTTGCTTAACTGAAGAAATAACCGTGGCTCTTCTCTTCTCTTTCTTTGGATGTGTGGCCAGCTCTTCTGTCTGACCTCTTGGTGTGCTGCATTCAGATTGTTGTCACTACTTTGCTTTGATCCCATCCCTTGTTTACAAATGTATTCATGTTTGAATTATTTTCCAGTGGAGATTACTAGAAAATACTCTTACTTTCCATTGAAAAGAACTACTCTTATTTTATTTGGAATTCAGTGCTTTGACATTCATTATTTTTATATCATTTAAGAATGTGTATCAAGAAGTGGATGAATTCTATTCTGGTTTTGTGAATAAAAGGCTAGGAATTATTGCTGAAAGAAATCTTTTATGTTTTCAATCTTCTAGACTGGTCTCAAGATAGACTTGTGTTGGTTTGATTTCATGCGTGTATGTTTAATGTAGTTGCACCTTATATATTTCAACCACTTTGCTAAAAATTAAAAATCGTAATTCTTACAATCAGCTTTAAGTTTGGTACTGTTATTTAAACACTGGCATTGATAGCGGTGTCTAGCCACTAAATAGAATCAGTAATTGTAAATTATTCAGTTTAGTAAATGGAAAAAATAAGTGCATGTTTCAGAAAGTGGTTATTTCTTACGCTTTGTTCATTATGCCACAAGTGAAAATCACAAATACTTTTTTTTTTTTTTTTTGCCCATCTCTGCAGGTGGCAGAGGAGACCCAAGAGTAAGAGTACTATTTTCTCACTTTGCTGAAGAGATCTGTGAGAGGAGGCTTGACATTACATGTGGTCCAGAATGGCATGTCTGTAGAATGCGGGAGGTAAAAGCTTCTATATTGGGATTTTTGCAACTAATTTATTCTTTACATCTTAAATATAATTGACAGTTCTTGGCAATTTTGGCCTTAGGAAACACCAGGTAGCATATTGCCATGCAGAACATTCAAGAGCCTGTATTTGCAGTGCTGATCTACCTGTAGATGGGTATTATTGTTATAGGCATTATATCTTTGAGCATTGTGCTAGATTTGGAAAACATTTTAGAGTAAATATGGTGTTTATAGAGATAACAATGGTTAAGTTCATGAGGTAAAATATTAATAATCTTAACATTTTCACTGATTCTCTTTGCTTTGTGGAGGATTTAGGATCATGTATAGAAAATTTACATCTTTGTAACACCCTTGACATGACTTCCTAGTTCTGAGTCAGCAGTTACCAAAATTCAGCAAGCTTTTTTACTGATAAGAAAAGAAGATTATAGGGTCAGATTTAGTTGTAGATGTGCTGATGATTGGGGAATCAGCACACTGCTCAGACAGTTAGATTTGAATTGAGAATTGAGAGGGCATAAAACTCTCTGGTGCTGATAAAAACTGTGTCCAAGAGGAAACGAGGAATATCATGTCGGCCTCAGAGAATGGGTTGAGGTGTTTCTTAGCTGCTGTGTAGCTATAGGAAAAGGTCTGGTGAACTAACAAAAATACATGCATTTTGAAAATCATATTATATCATAGGGGTCTCACACATACGCAGATCGCAAAGTCCAGGCTCTAGTATAGACTACTGTAGAGTTTTTCCCTTCCTTAGGGAAAAGGAAAGGCTGTTTCTTTTGCCAGCTCATGTTGTGGTTGGCTGGTGTCATTAAGTGGTCCTTAATAGTGAAACCAAGCCTTGCCAGTGTTTTCCAGGTTTAAACTGGGATCCAAGCCTCTGGACAATACAAAACTAGAGATGGCACTTTCTCCCTGATGTAGCTGTGGTGGAATATTTGAGTCAGACATCATGAAGCAGCTTAACTGACTTAAACATTGGAGAAGAAAGCTCTGTACTCAGGCGATCTATTATTAGCAAAACATTGGTCACCTGTTTCTTTGCTTTCCAATGATAAAGTGGCTTCTTATTGGAAATAATGGTGCAGATTGGCACAAATCAAACATTCTTGATGTCGTAGGTTGTTCTTACTGGGCACAAACTGAACACAGATGTGAACTGTAGGAAGGTAGGTAGTTTGGTGTAGTTTGGTGGGTAGTTTCCTGAAAGCCTTCCAGTAGCTGGCAATTTTGGGTACTGCAAAAACAAAAAGGTAAGACATACATTTATGACATAAATATTTGTAGCAGTACCTTTAATAAAATGCTTCAATTTTCTTTTTTCTCAGCTGCTGTTTTAATTTGCAATGATGTGAGAGTAGAAAATTTTATGCTGTTTTATTCTTTTCTTTTTTCTTCAAACGTGTGCATCATTTTTATTAAGCCACAAATGGTATTTTACATTGTATTAAAGGAAAATCTGATCTTATGCAGTTTACTGAGGACATATGAACAGAATTGAAACATAAATTAGCACACAACACTGAGAAATATGGTAAGGAGTTTAATGGCATTTATATTACAATAAAACTGAATAGTATGAATAGATTTGCAAATTAGCTAAACCTGATGCATTCAGGGCCAACTGTGTGGATCTGCAAGCCTTTAATTTTTATTTATTTTGAATCTATTAATGACAATAGTGAGAATTTGGAGGTGGTCTGCTTTTTTTTCAGGGAAGTTATTTGGGGTAGAATGGATTGTGGGTGGATTGAGGATGCACCTGTGCTCTTTTTTTCTGGACATATTTGCCGCTTATTAGATTGCATGGCGAAATATGTCCAGGAAAGCGTAAACTGTGCTTGAGATTACAGAAAAAAAATTCAAATTTTCTTCTCAAAAAAAACCCCAACAAACAAGCAAACAAAAAAAACCAAACAAAAAAACCCCAAACAAAACAAAAAAACCCAACCCAAACCAAAAAAAAAACCACAAAAAAAAAAAAAAAAGCCCCCTACTTAATTTTGAGCCTGAAACAGTTCTTGAAACAGTTTCTTGATGTTTTACAGTTATGATATTCATTTTATGTTATTCACACCTCCAGGGTCCTTCAGGTGTATGCGTGTATTTGTGTGAAGATATCTATGGATAAATGAGAAAGATCTGGCTCTTTCAAAGAAGTTAAAACAATGCCAAGGGAGCAGGATTGCTTGTGAAGATGTGTAGTCCTGTGAGGAATAAGATGAAAATAGAAAGTGAAAAGAGTTGACTGGGTGCCAGAAAATATCTGAAAGTTTTTTAAGTATGAAATCTGGAGAACATGGCCACTGATAAAATTCTCTTAGTTCAAGTCATTTAGGATTCAACAGGCCTAAAGATTAGAAAATGGTTTTCAGAAAATAGTTCAGCTATGGAGTAAGAGGAGAGATTTTTTTTTGGTTATGTAATTTACTTCCTGTGTTTCCAGCACCTTTCACAGATTTCCGGAGCAGTCTTCTTTGGGCTGTAAGTCTGTTGGGTAGAGGCACAGTGACCAATGTCTTCAGACCAAGCTAATTTTCTTCCCATTGCTCTTTTGGTAATTTTTGCTTTTGAATTATAAATGGCTCAAGAGCATTCTAAGACTTCAAATAACTCATATACTCCTACTGCAACCTATTGATAAGGCTTGATGGGGAATGTGAGATTTATTCTAGGAACATTAGCTTTTGTATATTACTATTTTGTATAGAGGGAGGATGAATTTTGCAGCCATCATTCATCACAGCAGACATCTACCGTCCCATAAACGGTTTCACTGAAACCATGAAGTTATTCACAGAAGAGTATCAGCATACATGTTACATATTTTTACTATCAAAAACACAGTTAAAAATGTGGCACGATATGTTCTTGAACAAAATCTGGACAGTCCTAGTTTCATTAAAAAAGTCTTTAAGATTGATTTGAATTCAAACTTGCATCTGTTTCCAACTTGTTTATTAAAATATATCTGATTTTTCTCATTTCTATACCAGATGGATTTAAAGTGAGTTCTCCACTCTGCCTCTGCACATTGCTGTGCATATAACAGAAAAATATGAGCTCCCTCTTGTGGTCCAAAAACCCTTCCCCTTTCCCCAACTTAACCAAGAGGACCCTGAACAAAGTGGTAAAAATATTTCAAGTGTCTTGGGTAATTCCTGGGCTTCATTAAAGGATAAATATCTGATGTAACAGTATTATGAGACATTTAAAAGCATGGCACAATAAAACAAAACAAAATAAGAGGCAGAGCTAGGGTCATTCTAACAAGAGAGTAAAAACTTCTCTAAATACATCATGTTTAAAATACTGAAGAATAATGCCATATATACAAGTAGACTCTTAGTCGAACAGAACATATTTTTTAGCTTCTAGAAATAAGAAGCATGTTCTCAATAAGACATAAAGAATAATTTTACAACTTCTGGGATGACAGACACGGCAAAATAAGATAATATCGCAAGATTTAAAGATAAGATAATTCTGCAAAATTGCAAAATAAGTGCCTACTCATTGCTGGCACTTAAAGACTGAAAATTCTTAGGAAAACTGTGGAGAAAAAGAGTTTTCTCACAAAAAATAACTCAAGAAGCAACAGCTTCATCAGTAGTACTATTTTACTGGTTTGCAGCCCAAGAGTCTTATAACTGCTCCTTGTGTATCAGGATCACTTGTGTTGCTGGTGATGAATCAGATAGGAAACAGTTTAAAGGCACTGAAATTGTGGCTTCTTTAGTTAGTAAGTAATGCTCTTTTTAAACGGTGTTAATTTCATCTGGTTCTTGCTGTAGGTTTCCAAAACAATAGAAAACCAGAAACTTGGACTTACTTGATTTCAAATGACATACAAAGATATAGACTCCTGTGTCAATTTGATACATTTTCTTCTTATCTGTGATTTTAATTTTTCAGTAACTAAGTTGTTTATTTTTAGAAAAATCTTTGTCAAATGGGGACTAACGGTAAGTGAGATTCTGTTTTGACTGCTGCAGTGATTACGCACACCTAATTGTGTTGTTAGAATGACATCTTAAATGGTTTATTTTGGATGGTCCTTTTAACTACTTTAGATTACAATGAGAAATACTGAACATCAACCTTTGCATCATATGATGAAGTGTTGCAAAGGATCTCTCCTCGAGGAGTTAGAGAGAGCAATCTTGTTGCCATCTGTGTGATAGCTTTATTTATCTGGGAAGCACTCCAGGAGAAAAAAGGTCAGAAGGTATTCCCTGGAAGGAATTAGGTGCAGACAAGGTGACAGTACACCTCCTCATTGCTGGATGAGACATGGATTGGGATTGTTCATTAATCTTCTACCAAATGTCATTTCTTTGACAGAGGACAAAAGCTGCACAAGAGTCAGAGGCCTTAGAGAGAACTGAGGAATAATCTCAGTGGAAGAAGGGAATGGGAAGACTTTATTTAGAAAGTGTAATTTATGCCCTTTTGTAATTAGATTGAAAGCACGCTGGTATGATAGCTTTGTTCTAGACTAGATTTACTGGCACATGAACATGGGTCTGACTGTATTCAGGAAAAATTCATGCCGTACTTTCAAACGTTATCTGCTGAAGTTCTTTTGGTGGGAAGTCTTTTAACAACAGTGGCTGTGTGGAGATTCAATGAGCAGTAGTGAGTACTTCTGTTAAAAAAGAAGAAAATATGGGAGCATCTAGTCATGGAGACAAACCTATTTATCATCTGAGAACCAATGTTATAGAGAGAAAAGATGGAGACAAATAAACATCTCTGCTTTCTAGAGTGCAAGTAACTTGTTAAGCTGTCAAACTGAATGTTTTTACCATTTATCAGATTGTTCTATTCTTTGAAATGCTTAAATATTCTGTCAATCACATTTGAACCCACTTGTATGGTTTTCAAACATTCTCTAGTCTAACTGCAAGAGAAGAGCTTTAACAAATGGTGATTTCCTTTAAAACATAATTTACTTTAAGAGGCACTTTCCAATCCCTATGTGATTACAAATTTTAAAGGAATATAGGATGATGAAATTTAGCTGGAGAAATCCATAGATAAACATATTGATTTTTATTACTTTTTGATTACAAAATTATAATATTTTTGCTTTCCTGGAATAGCAGTTTTGACATCCTACAATTACTTTGTTAATTCACAGTTCTTTTTCCTGCTTTTCCGTTTGCTCATATGCTTTCTTTCTTACACACTTCAGTTCATTTGGTTGCTTTTTGTCCTTCTTTTCTTGCTCTTACTTTCTTAACTACCACACCATATGAAGCCAGGGAAAACCTCACCAGCTCATAGCGTTGCTTAGCAATGTCATGCATCTCTTGCTGTCTGTTGTGAAGCCATGGCATCCTCGTCTTTCAACAAAGATTGCTCTATCACTGCTTTCCTATAGGTTCCATTTTTTCCCTGAGATTTCTGATAAGAGATGATGTGTCTAGACAGCGTACATAAGAGATTACCTTCTATCCATTATAATATAATTAGATCAAAGCCATACCAAAGCTCACCAAGATTTTATGTTTAAAAGGTCAACAGCTTTTATTCCATATCTCAAAGATAAGCACCTTACATTGGGCTTAATATGTAGAGTGCTGTGCCTGAAAGAAAAGGAGCTTCAAAAGATTTCCACTTCTATTATATCATTCAAAATAGAAATTTGATACTGTAATACGTCCATTTTAACTTCCATGATTCATGGAGCTAGAGATAAAAATAGGTCAGCTATGCCCCTACTGGTTCAGGATTATTACCTGAAATATATTTTCTATGTCTAAGTCCAGAGTAGATTTAACTATCTCTAGTGAGGATTTACATTTATTAAACTGGAGGGCTGTTCTTTGGTGGTCTTAATATATTATCATTTATTATTTGTATCATGGCAGCAGTTGGAGAGATCAACTGAAATTAGAATCCCACTGTGCAAGGTATTCTATGAACACATTGAACAAAGTAATTTTTCCCCTCAAGGGTTTACAGTCTAAATAGATAAAACAAAGATTGAGAAAGTGGCCATAACAATATCCCCATTTTAGTGAAGGACAACTGAAGCAAAGGGGAGGTGAGCTTCTCCTGGGCTTGCTGATAATATATATAACATACCTGATAAGTGACTTCAGATCTGCTGCATTCTAGCCTTGTGCATTACCTAGAAATAGGTTTTTGCTTGAGAGTAAGATACCCCTCAAGATTTTGATTACTAGACTTTTTCCTTCTCTAATCTCTTGCCTCTTTTGGGATTTATAAAGTTCATCAAATTACTTTGAATTATATAATTTTCAATGTTAAAAGGGTTCTGCTTGTTAACTATAGCACTCAAACATCAGTAGAAACATAGCACATAACCTGTTTTTAGAACTCCCTCTATTGTTCACCAAATGACTTGTTGAGTTTTTAATTTTTTCCCTTTTCTCTGCCAGCTCTTAACTCTGCTTTGAATTCACTGTATCTTTCTTTAGCTTTATAATTCAAAATTCCCAGCATTGATTGCAGTGTCACTGAACAGTTTTGCCAAAGTTCTACAAGGCAGAGAAGCTGGCTTATTTTTTCCATGTAATCATTACCTGGCATATTCTATAAGTGGGGATATTTCTCCTAGCAAATATTTCTCTGCTTTGTAAAGATCAGTATGGCAAATCTTAGTGAAAGCAATACAGCATGGTTCTAAACAGATTAATGTTATAAAGCTAGTATGTCAAATTTGCAGACTCTTGGAAACAAACTGCTGTGATTTAACCCCGGATGGCAACCACCTGCTGCTCCCTGCAACAGTGGGATGGGGGAGAGAGGCAGAATGGTAAAAGTGAGAAAACTTGTAGGTTGGGACACTTTAATAGGTAAAGCAAAAGCTGCATATGTAAGCAAAAAACCCCAAGGAATTAATTCCTTGTTTCCCATGGGTAAGCAGGAGCTCAGGCATCCCCAGGAAAACCCCATTACATGTAACTTAAGAAGACAAATGCCATCACTGAATGTCTCCCCTCTCCTCCTTTTCCCTAGCCTTCTATGCTGAGCATGAGGCCAGTATGGTCTGGAATATTCCTCGGGTCAGCTGTCCTGGGTCTGTCCCCTGCACTTCTTGTGCACCCCCAGCCCCTTGCTGATGGGGTGGGGGGCAGGAAAGGCCTTGACTCTGTGTAGTCACTGCTCAGTAAAAAAGAAAACTAACACAGATAATAATACTCAATTCAAAATATAACCGCCATCTATGAAGAAAATTTACAAGACAAGCACACCAACATTTCATTTAGGCCAATGAAGTTGAGAGCACGACTTAGCACTTGTTTTTCAGTCTTGTTTTGCTGGATTATTTTGCTTATTAGGCTTTTCTAGCAGGGTGATAACGTAATTTGGGTCATGGTGGTCTGCGTCATTGCTTGTCTGACTGTGGGTTTTGAGACACACCTAAAATGCTTCTCCTTAAACACCTCAAGAACATAATTTCAATAACAAAAATACAGTGTTATGTGTGCACTTTCTATGCACACATAGAAATGTGCATATGGGAGAGAGATCATAGAACCATAGAAAATCCAGCTTTGGAAGTGACCCACAAGGACGACTGAAGTTCACCCATATGTTCTTTTGGAAAGCAGCTTTCAAATTGGCTTTAACAGTAACAAAAGAAACTAACAAAATATAGAACCAAACATTCCTTCCTAACCCTGTTATATGTGTTTTCCATGAACTATCCTTTTTTGCTTCTCATTTGCTGAAAGTATTTCCAGCAACCTCTCCTTTAGTATAGCATTTGTTGAGGGTCAGCAATGCTGCAAAAAGGAGTCTTATCATGTTTCAATGAATATTTTTCTCTTCTTAGTTTGGACTATTGCATCTACCCTGTCTCAGCCAACCAACAATGTATTTTGTGATTTAACATTGAGACAACAGAAGAGAAAATGGCAGCAGAATTCAATATGTTAACAGCAGAAAGAATGCTAACAGCTCACTATTTAGGGGAAAAATAGAAGCCAGCGTCTTCAGGCTCAGACATCTGTTTCATACAATTTGCCAAGAAGTGCCATAACTGTATCATTAATTAACATAACATAGCAAGTACTGAAGAGATGGTTTTAAGTGAATAAAGAAAAGTACATGTTATACGTATATTTCATGTTCTTTATCATAAAGTTACTTACTCTGTTAATTTGCATTATTCTCCTTCAAAATTGCCACTAATAACCTATTTATTAATTTGCTTTTTTTCTCATGATGAGGCCTCAAGGATGGATGGACCTGCATCGTCTCAATCTATAACAAGCTACTGAAGGGCAATTAGCCCTGTCAGGCCTACATACCAGCCACTGATGCAAACTTTCGTCCTCCAGCATACTTGTCTGTTGATCAGTCAGCTTCATCCAAGACCATGATGCCCTCCAGCCAACAATAAATATGTAACTAACACAACACAACTGTTGTACCAGCTGTGCAAATTAAGCAATGAAGTGATTGCTTTTGTTGTGTTTCAGTTCCTTATACTCTTTACGCTGCCTGCAGTAGAGGATTTACATTTTAGGGTGGTCCGAAAGTAGTAGATGTATGCAGCTCAGCCACTAAACAGGAAAAAAGGGTATAGCTAGAAATGAACATAAAATATTTATTATGTGTATGAGTTGGCCTTTATTCTTAGAAGTGCTTTGTTTTCCTGCTCTTCTCTTTCCTGGAGTAGTGCCTCAGATGCAAAACAAGAAAGCTACAATAGAGTCTACTGTACCAAGGCTACTCTTGTCATGTTGCATTCCATGTCTTCCTCTGCCATTCCTTGTGCATGGGTGTATTTATAATCTGCTTAGTTCAGTCACTCCATGTATATCGTATGTTGCCCTCGATAATTCTGCCTGCTTCATGGGTTAGTCAGATTTTAAGGGTTAGTTAGAAATTCAGTGTTCACTGACTTCTATTCTTTTTATGTTCCTAAGCATGTTGCTGATGCATAAACGCCATAAAGAAGAAACCAAATTGAATCTGCTTTGAGGTCTCAAAGTGTTGACTAGCCTGTGTTATTAAAAATAATGTAAACTGGTTTAGGATTTTTTCAGTCTTGTAATTTATAGCTTTTTTTTTTTTTTCATTCTCATATGAAAAAATATCCAATCACAACAGTTATTTTCAGTAGGCAGCAAATGTTGCAACAGTGAAGCCCAAACTGACAATCATACTAGGCCATTTTTTTCCCTGCAGTAACCTGTCATTCCTTGTTAGTTGTTTACTATTTTCAAATATAGTGAGGTTCTTATATTGCTATTTATCTTACATGGATATAGGAAAATACAAATATTGTAACATGGATTAAAATCAGAAGACAGGGACTGTTATGTATTTTTCTCAAAGGGATTTCAAAATCTGCATGATCTGTCATATCTATCTCAAAAGTGAAACCATGTAAAAGTGTTAATTTCAGCATCAGCATTACAAAAGCACCCTGCTTACTCAAGGGCGTATTTTGATTTTCATACAACCCAGACCATGAATTTTAAGCTGATTGTGAATGTTTACTAGCCTAACTTCCTGTGTAGACACACTCAGGATTACAGCTTTGTGTTATAGCTAATCTAATAAAACACCATGCTGTTATCAATGGTGACTGGTTCAGCTGGCTGCTGCTTGATCAAGTGTAAAGAAAGCAGATAGACAGGTATGGCATGAGTTGGGCTCCAGCAGAACATCCTTCCATGACCACAGTGAGATTTAGATTAGTTGAGTTGTATCTTTGAACTTTCTTCATATTCTATTACGGAGATGCTGTTTTAACTTTGGTTTTGTTATTCAAAAATCTTCCTGTATGGTGCAGGAAAAAAAAATCCAAGAAAAAAGATTGTTGTTTATACCTGATTTTATTCCTCTGCAGTAAAGAATAACAACTTTTCCTTATGTGGATAAGCCCTACTATTACCTTCAGTGTGCTACTAACAGAACTAAAGAATTTCTACAAAATACTGACAAATGTGGTAAGAAGGCTTCTTGTAACCACCAAGATGGGAGAGAAAGAGTGAGCCAAAAATTAGGGATTTGGAAGATCCTGAGTCAGTGTTGGCTATATAGACCATATACAGATGTATATAACAATATACAGATTTTCTGGGTTATTCTGGAAAAATATGCTGTATTTTTGTCTTCCTGTATTATTGATGATTTTGTAAAGCATCATGTAACAGGACCCTCAGCAGGTTAGATGATAATAATTAAACAAACCAGAAAGTTGTCTTTTTTTTCAGAGCTGATATAAAGACAGCTTGACCATTATATATTTAAATAAGTGTCATTATAAGGCATATGTGTATATCCTTGTCCTTGACTATAGATAGCAGTGATGTGAGAGACATACTGGAAAAAGAAATCATAGGCTACGATAGCTGTATTAATAGAGTTGAAAGAAAGAAATACAATAAGGAGAAAGTATCCATTTTTTTTCAAAAAGAATCAAAAACTCTAGTTCATTTTGTATGATACTTCTGGTGGAATTATCCTTGATATCTTAGGGTTTAGGCTATAAATTGTTAGACAGACTTTTCCATTTTCACTAATGTAATTATGTTGCATCTGAACATCACATGAAGACATGCAACTGAGTGGGATTTGTCATGAGTCTTTGCAGTTAGTTCACATAAAGAACATAAAGAAGTTCTTTTTCTCTTGCCCATCATCAGGCCTGAGTATAGCGTCAGACATCTGATTAACACAGAAAATCATAGGCTTGCTGAATCATTTGATATTTCTTGAAGAATAAAGGGGACTATAAAATAGAGCATGAATAATTCATGTACAGGACTATCCAAAGTAATTTTCTGATGATGCGATTTCTCCCTCTTTCCAGAACTGAACTTTGCTTTTAAAAGCCAGCGTGATAAAAGTGTGTTTCTGTAGTGTGGAGACATCTTCCTTTTCAAATATTTATCTTATAAAGTAGAAGTGTCACAAATGTTGAAAATAGGAAGAAGAAAGACAAAAATATATTGGAATTTCTCTACCAGAGAGAACTGTAGGGTGTGAAAATAAACTGACTTGTTATTTCAGGAGATTTAGTCATGACAGTAGAAAACTATACTTTCAGTGGAGGGTACAACTAATTTTTAAGAGCATCACCCTGTCACAAAATGTAAACTGAGAACTTGGCATGGTATTTTTCTCCTGCAGAGTGCCTTGTAGGAGATGAAAAATAGAATCCTCCCCAGTCTGCTTCATTGCCACATTTAATAGGCTGTGCTGGGGTGCTAAGAAATACAATCTGGAAAATTTTTCTCTGGTGGTTTAACATATTAAAGTCTTGAGTGTTTTTTTTCTGCTGACCAGCTCATCTCTAGGTTATCATCTCCATTTCAGTATTAGCAAACAAAAAGGCTTAAGCAGATGAAGTCTTCTACTATCCTTGCCCTTCCTATCTTCCAGGCTCTGCCTCATTTTTGAGTCTTTATATCCTGATTCCAACACTTTTTATGCTGTCATTCACCGGGCTTCCCTCCTGAAACAAAAGTTCTTGGCAAACAATGGAAATTCCTGTCTCTAGAGAAAAATCATAATCTTGTTTTGTGAGATCAAGCATGAGGGAATGGGCTTCTGTGATGAATTATTTGAGGGATTGGGGAATACCAGACCGTGCTGGAGTAAGACTGCTTCTGGTTAAGAGGGCTGTAAGTGGAAGAAGATGCCATCCTGACAGTCCGAACATTGCAACCTGATGAGGATTACAGATGAAAAATTAGTACCTGGATAAAAGCAATAGAAGGAGAATAAGTAAGATGTGGAGAAGGCATTATAGGGACAACTACACATGAGGTTATGAGGAAAAGGATGAAAAGCCCTATGAAATACATCTTTGATGTGTTTGCTTGTATGTGCTGAAGTCAGATTAATAGTTTATTGTGTTCATTGAAGACATGGGATTTGAGTCTTTCATTTTTATAATACTTATAAAATAATCTTCTCATTGTTTTTTAATATGCACATAAATATTATACTACATTGATATGTAGATTCTAATTGTACTCATTACAGTCCCATAGTACTGTTGCATCTTAGTAATCTGTTGCAGATAGTTATCTTAGTATAAATATATTTTTTCAGTATAGTTTATTTCCACATGGAAGAGGGAAAAAACTCACTGTGGTCAGTTAAAGCAATGCAATAGTATCTACACTGGGCCTGTAGTATTTGGTGCCTATCTCGTTTGGGGATTTACTACCTTAACCTAATAGTTACAATGAAAAGATGACTAACTCATGGAATCCAATGAAAAACCCAACAACAGTATAGCACGTGAATGAGTGGTAATAGTAACTTGGAAGGGGCTTCAGCCAAAGACATTGTGCTGGCAGTGCCTGGAGTAATTCCTACTGCAGGGCTGGTATGAAAAGCATGTGAGAGAGCACTGTAAAGTGCAATTAGAAACAGGTGGATAAGAAAATGGTTAAACTGACTTGTAACTCCTCTGTTTCTAGTAGTAACAAAAAATTTCTATTGTAACTATCCTGAAGCTGGATTCTCAGGTAAGACTTGGGAGGTTTATGTACATATTTAATCTTGTATTATTAGTCAAAAGCCTCTGGAAATAGTTGGAAACCATAAAACAGTTTTTGCTGCGATTAAGGGAATTTTTAACCCTGTGGGGAAAACAAGACAGAACTGATTTTGGGAGGGGGATGTGTGGAGAATGGAGGTGGGAGGTAGAAACGGGAGAGCAGAAGGTAATCTAGTTTTTGTTGTTCGTTTTGTTTTTTACTTTCTCTTTCTTTTTTAATTTTTTTTATTGGATCTTTTGATAAAAACCTCAAAGGCTGCTTGTAAGTGACCTCAGTCGTGTTCATAGGACCAGGGGAATGCAGGCGGGAAGCAAAAGCTTGCTTTTAGTCAGTGATCTGTGAATAACCCTCAGTCCCTTAATGACGTGAGAGAAGCTTCCAAAGGGATACAGTGAGTCAGAGAGAAGGAGGCACAGAGATTGCTTGAACAACCATTAACACGTCATTGGTAATCCCAGCGACACCTTTCACATCCCTGGCATTTGTCTCAATGCACTCCACTGAAGGCTGGTACTATGTTTTATTTAAGGCTTTCTCACTGCCTTCTGGAGATGTGTGTGTTACTGTAGCCTGACTGGTTGTCTGTTATGTTTACTAACACTCTGAGATCCTGCAAGAGATGAGAATCTGTGGAATTTCTACCATGGCTCAATACCCCTGGATTGAGTCTGCTTTTTCTATGTTAGATGCAAAGAAAGGAAAGGGTATCCAAATAAATGTGCACTTAAAAGCAAATCTTTTATAGAACATTTAAATTGCCACACTGCAGAAGAAAAGGTTACCTTGATTACCTTGATAGTATTACCCAGCTATGCTTGTGCCTGCTTGTCATCTAGCAAGTATCTTGTGATATGTGTGTGTATACTGATGAGGAATGCTAATCTTGTGGTTTGCATCTCTGTTGAGCATTTGTGTTCCTCTAAATAGCTGCCTAGAAGATGGACAAAGGAAAGAGCAAGCCAAAAGCTTTTCAGAGGAATAAAGGCAGAGAGCCTTTTGAGATAATGCTTCTTCCTCCTTCAAAAAAAGATATTTGGGGTGGGGGTGTGGGGAAATCACAACATAGCAAGAAAAGTTGCCAGTGAGCAGCATTGAAGTGGCTGTTTCAAGGGGCAAAGTTTATAATGTGGCTCCAGAGCTGTTTGTATCAGTCAGAATTGTGGCTTGTACAGTCTGTTCCTCTCCCCAACCTACTGCCTCTGACCAACGCTTCCGACTGTTTGTCTCAGCTTTCCATTTTGTCACCACTTCAGTGGCTGACCCTGGGCAAAGACTGTCCTTATTGACTCAGTGTCTTTTTTAATCAAATGCCATGCTAGTAATCAAAACAATAACATGACTAGTATCCACCTGTATCATAAAAGACTCAGATTTTTACAGAAAGTCTTGGACGTCCATCTGCAGTTTTTAGTTTTCTTTTGGGAAATAAAAAGAAAAAACACAGGAAAAAAAAAAAAAGAGAGAATGCCCACACCATTGCAGCCAAATGCTTCAGTTGTGGGTATTTATAATTTTTATGTGAGTCTTAGGCTGTAGGGTCTCCAAGGAGATAAGTTTGCAGCTAAGTTTTCTTTGGATTACAATTCCCATAACCCATGTCAGGTGAGCATTCTCCTTACAGGTCTTCTAATGTATAAGAGTGGCTGTGCTGCATAAGAGGAGAAAACATCAGACCTGGAAAGCATAAGGCGCTGTAGTAACATTAGCAGATAAAATATTCAAATTTATGCAACAGAGATCTGAGATTTTAGTAGGAAGATATTTCATTTTCCTGTCACTCTACTTTCTCCAAAGAACATAAATATAACTATGATACTTTCTCTGGGAGAAATAACAGCATTTCCTTCCCAAAGGGGATCCGGTACCCAATTTCTGCTAATAAAAGCTACAGAAGTTTAGGGAAAGTATAGAAGCCTTCATAAAGGAAAAAGCAGATCTTTTCTTTCCCTAAAGGACTATTCTGACAGTCATGTATCAACTAATGTTTCCTTTCTACATCTTTAGTGAGGATGATGTAGGAACACTTGTAGGAGCAATACACTACCAAAAGATTCCTCTGTGCTGAGCAATAGAAAAGCTTTAGTAATAACACTGGTAGTACAAAACTAGAAAAAGTGCCTTGCTTGCTATATTAAGGAAGCACCTCTTCCTGTAAGTTTGAAGCACTCCTGCATGATACACATTTTTCCTCTTATAGTTGAAATAGATTTTAAAACCCTTTTCCTTTTCCTTTTTATGAGTCAAAATTACTAATTTAATGTGTATGAAGAACTTAGATTATCCAGCATGTGCTAAACATAGCTACCGAACATTTGCCACATGTCAGAACTTTGCAAATGTTGTTTGTGGAATTATTTATATTGACTACATTGGAAACATGGGTGATTAGCAGTGATTACCGCAGTAGTTTGTGAAGACTTACAGATGGAACTCCCACTATCCTTTATGGACAAAACTTCTTGATATGTATAAGCTTAAGCTTGGCATTCAGTGCATCTTTTAAAGGATAGCAACTGAGAAATGCAAGAGTGGGCATAATGTGGAAATTAGAACAGTGGGTATAAAGAAGAAATGAGAATGACTGCAAATTTGGAGTCAATAGGTACCCATAGGCTTCCATTAATTTTCAGTGGTTGACTTCTGAGTGTGAGTATGACACTTTTGTCTCTTCCAAAGCAAAGTGAGAATTTTGGATCTCTACCTGAGCTAGGGAAAATAGCTAATGTTAACAGTGACTGTTGATAAAACTCAAGGATTATGTATGTTCTTATGGCAGTCTGGTACATTGTGTTCTACAACAATGACCTTCAGGGAAAGGGTCACTATGGGATGCAATCAGCATTTCTGGAAATTTCCTATGATTGTTTCTAAGCAATGGGAGGGTTCTGGGATGTATGAGAACTTTGTGGTACTAAGAGAAAGTGCAAAATGCCATAAACAGAAAATTATCTGTTTTGCAATGTGGTAAAAGTCAATCTTCCCTGTAACAGAATGCCTTCCTTGGTTTTGTCCTTACCTATAATTTCTGAAACCTACTTTGTCTACTTTTCACAATTATAGCCAGCAGAATATGTAAATTTGTTTAAATTAGAACAAACACATTGCTTAAAACTGACCAAATTTTTTTTTGCCTAAAATTACCAAAGCGTCATTATTGCTATTCACATTGCAATAATATTTTGTTTGGAGAAAATACTTCTTTTAATTTTTAAGAGAGGTCTTGATTCTTTGATGTAGAAATACAGTTGAAACAAATGTCCATGTTAACTAAATCCTGCCCCTATCCTATTGAGGATAGTGCAACTGAATATCAATTGCACTTAATTAATTAGTTTAACTCTACAGCAGTTTGCAAATAATCCCCATGAGTTTTGTTGCTGCCTACTTGCTTGTCTGTACTTATTATTATGTTCACAGAAAGCATAAACATAATTAAAATGCTTTCCTAGACTTTTTTGTCTCCTATGTCGGCATGTGTAGTTTGTTTTCATGCTACTTCATACAGTATTATGAGTCATGCTCAGATCTTCAGAAAATACCTTGTTATTATCTGGTCTGGTATCCTGCGGGCCTGTACTTGGACCCCAAGAAATGGCAGCTAATTAGTTGAGCTCTAAGGAGATGCAGGAAAGAAGATTAAATTAAGGACCTCAATGGATTTTTTTTTTTTCTTTTAACTGGAGATAGTGATGGTATTTGTTTGACTTACAAAACATTTTTTTAGATTTCTTGGTAATTTCTGATATCTAGAAATTTGACACTTAGAAATTCCAATAAAACAAACACTTGAATAGAGGCAGCCTGATTGGAAATAAGGTTTTGTTGAGTAATATGATAATACAACTTAGTGTTTTTAAAAAAGCTGTGTAATGTTCATCGAACACCATTGCTGACTCTTCAGTGGTAGATATGTACTAGTATAATCCCAGTCTTTTTCTCAGAAAAATAATTAGATATTTTAAACATTTTAGGTATAGAGTGTTAAAAATTTAGCTATATTTTTCTTGTGCTTGCCAAGAGAGGTTTTTATTGTAAGGAATAATTTCTGTCTAGAACATACTGTTAATCACTTCATAAAATGATAGTAAGGTTATTGCAGGGAAATGGCCACAGGAGGAAGTTCTTCTCAGCCCTTGCCAAACCCCAAAGAATACCATTTAACAGGTAAACATAAAGGTCCAGTTCTCTGAAAATGTCAGTCCCTCCAAAAATATTCTGAGTACTCCTCATGTCCTGTGAGGATACAAAAATGGTATTCTAGACTTGAAGGAGAGATCATCTCTTACTCACAGTGTTCATGTGAGAGTCAATCAGACAATGCCATTCCATCAATCATAGGGAGTTTGTTATACTTTTAAACAACACCATTTTGCACCAAATAAATCCATGTAACACCAAAATGTTTTAGCCCAAATACATTTGCAAACTGCTCTAAAAGGATCTCAAGCCTAACTTGCACTGAGAGTTTTATAAACTTTTTCATATTTGCAGCTACACCCCATGAACCATAGCACCTTTTATCTCCACAAGAGTAGGAATGCCAAACTCTTTACATTGAAGGAATGCCCTAGATATATTAAGCCTTAATTCAAGACACTAAAGGCAAGCTAGAGATTAAGGCAATAAGCCTGACTATGAAAAGACATTGCTATGTATAACTTGGCCAAATAAAAAGTATGGAGCAAAAAGGTTATGATATTTGTTAACATGCACTTGAAAAGGCCAACTACCAAGATAGGGGATTTCTTACTTTAGAATAGTTGGATGAAATGAGGCAAGAAAATCAGCTTGAATCATGAAATACCCTTTCCGGCAAGATGATATACTTAAACAACTGAGGAGCCTCAGAAGAAAAGCAAGAGAATATGGAAAATTTGCATCATGTGAAAATCATTCTATGATGAATTTGGAATGTATCTGCACTGCATTAGGAATGGATAGATGGTATTGCAACACTGGGAATTCTTAACCATGATTGTATTTAGCTACTGATACAGAACATATAGAAGACAAATAATCAAGACTCTTTCCACAGTAGAATACAGTCACTCTGGGAAATTTATCTCTGTTTAACAAAGTATAATTGCATTTACTTTTTTAGTAAGATTTATTGGTAGTTCAGAATTATCAAGATGTAATTATTGTGCATGGATTTTTTTTTTTTTTTTTTTTTTTTTTATCTACATAAATGTGGCCAGGTTTGCTTTTTTCTTTTTGGTTGATTTTTTGGTTGGTTGGTTGGTTTTGTCTTAGTGGTATATACCTTTTCAAACTAGATGAGTTTTGAAGACATGCATGTATATGCAAATTTAGCACATAATACAGTGTAAAAAACTCCAGAGCATCATCATCAGCCTAAAATACATTGTAACTCTTGCAAAATAGATGTTGTCTTTACTTTGCAGAAGGGTTTTATCGTGCTCACAAATATATATAGCTGTGAGTATGTCGAAAGCAGCTAGCACAGGATTGCTTGGCTGAGTGGGAGGTGATGCAGGACTGTGCTATTAGTGAGCAGGAGGTGGGAGGTGACTGGGGCTGATGGGCAGGTTGGATACATTATTTATATACATATGTTTACAGGTATATTTAGATGTGATATAAATATACAAATGTTAAATTGATGCAATAGCTTGCCTCAAGAGTAGACAGAATGATGTAATAACTCAGACTGAGGCAGCATAGTAGAGTGGACTGCACATACAAACCCACAATTTTTTAATCTTGATATCTGCACAATTGTACTTTCTCACATGTTTTTCCCCATGTATTCTATACTAGCTTTGACTGGATATACATGCCTAGATAGGGGATATGTATTATATTTCATCTATGCTTGTAGCTTGATGTGGCATGATTGAGAAAAAAATGATGGCATCTGTAGTGGTGAGGGATGTAGAGATCTGGGGAACAGCAGTGGAGTAAAAAACCCTCTACATAAGGATTTCATACAGTTTGCCTCAACTTTTTTCCTATTCTCTTGGTCATGTTGATGTTATTAATTTCTGTTATTGGGTGCACTCATACAGTTTTCAGAAAGTTTCTCACTCACTGTTTGTTAATTAAATTAGACCTAGGATTATTTTAATCATAATCTTATTTTTGTTTTCTTTTTAGACCTTGTACAGATTTTCCTCCAAACTGACCTGCACAAATATTGTCAACATCTCTCCAAATTATCTCTCTGTCTGTTAGTCATGGTACAATTTTGATAGGCCAGATTATGTTTCCTAATCCTGAAAATAAACAATAATTTGAACTGCTAATTTTCCATCCCTGTCTATCTTCCTTAATACTTATTCCCATCCCTTCTGTTTTTGTCCCTGCTACTGGATCCTCTCTTATATTCTGTGTGTCTAGGCTGGACATGCCTAATTGCTTCTTTAGCATACATCCAATATATATGGCTGATGCAGCTTTCTTGTCCATCTTTATTCCAGCTGCTCAGGAGAAATTCTAAAGTAATCTAGCTGGCAAACTGATGGGTCTCACTGAATTTCCCTTGCCTCCATTTTAGATCTGATAAACAAAGACCAGGATAAACCTATGGGCGTCCCTAATTTTCCTGATGTTAGTAGTGGTAACAGAATTTGTTTGGATTTTTTCAGGAGGACTCATCCTGCTCTGTGTTTGGCTGAAAATACAGATGCCACTGGTAAGATTTCTGCCTATGTGAGAGATGCAGTAAAACATAGCTAGATCAAAGGACACAGAACTATTACTGATATGAGGGTAAATTGTACATCTGTAAAAGGCTGTAGAGAAGGCTGGGAACAGTGTAATTCACAATGCCCAACAATTTTGATATGTGTTTGGGGTTTAGGAATGGTACTCCACAATTTACTGGAACACCCCAGACCTCGCGCCACTTGCTTATTTCTCCCAACCCCTTCCTCCACCCCTGTGGTGGGATGGAGAAGAGAATTGGAGGCATAGAAGGGTAAAGACCACAGTTTGAGATAAGAACAATTTACCAGAAACAGCAACAAAATAGGAAAATGGTTAGTAACAAAGCAGTAGCAACAGCAGTGTGTACAAGAGAGGCGAACGATTCACACACAGCGCTCACCTCAGAGAACCCAGCGCCACTGACCCCGCACTCTGCAAAACCAGAAAGAACACTGATCCCACTCCGACCCCCCTGGAACGGTGGGAGGTGGTATTGTATAGCCCCTGGCTGCTGCAAAAATTAACTCTGTCGTGGCCAGAGCCAGGACAATTGTAGATTCTGACAATATGGTATATTAAGGAAAAATTCTAGTAATTTAAGCTCAGTTTAGGCTGCTGAACTAGTGTAAAAGTCCAGTTGATAAATATTGAATGTTATAATATACACTGGATTGACTCACTATTGTCATATCATAGAAACACCTTGGCACCACTCTTGGATTTTATCTCTAAAAAACTCCAGAGAAGGAGGAAAATGCTGTTATCAACCAGTACAGATAGATTCAGGTAGTGCCAAATTTCTTCCAAGGCTTTATGGCAGCCCACAAATCTAGCTGAGCTTTCCCAAGTGCAATCCATCACGTCCAGACAAACATTTGATTTGGCAAATTTTAATTGACCTGTTTACTTAGCTTCTTACCAGTAACTAGAAAAGCACACTTGGTGTCTGTACTAATTGGTACATCAGAAAGTAGAGTCTCTAGCAGTTCTAGCAGCTCAGCTTCAACACTCAGAAAAGCCCTCAGAAGAATAATTTCCAAGTAAGCTCTAGCAATCGGCCTAACTCTGAGGTGCAAGACTGAAAAACACTTAGATGAAACAGGTACACTGCTTCTTTCTAATGGTTGCATTGCCCTTACAAGGAGCCTATCTTACTGAAGACTTCTTAATCAAGGAAACTAGATATCTAACATCAGACTTTGCCCCAACTCTTTCCCATCCCATGAAGAACATTTTATTGTCCTTGTGTTGGAAATGACATAACTTATAAATTTTTAAAGTAACTTCAGTTGTGAGTTTGTTTGCCTTTGCCAAGGCGGGGAGGGCAGGGGGGGGATATTAAAATTTCTCTTCATAAGACCCTGTTCACCAAGGTTTTGAGTTTCACCGGGTCAGGCCTGATGGACTTCAATCAACAAGCCAATCTTCTTCAAAAGAAGATTCTTAGATTCTGAAAGTTTAATATCTACAGGCTGAGAGTAGCCAGAAGATACAGAGGAGATAAATGGACATTACCAGACATCACTCCTTGGTGCAGTTGGAGATACTTGGTCTGGGAAAAGATTGATAAGAGAACCAAATAATGAGGACCAAATCAGCATCAAAGGTGAAGGGATCAATAACAAATAGGAGATCAAATACTAAGAACTGTGTAATGTAGAACCAATGAACTAGAATTTCTTTGGGTTTTTCATGTATAAATATGTAACGAGTCTGGTAAAGAACCCTGTGTAATAGAATGATTTTCACTATACAACCTGGGCATGTGTGATGGAATGATTTCCACTACCATGTGTGGATGGAATGATTTCCATTGCACATCCTGGCTGGAATAACATCCTGGCCAGAATAAAGTAATGCCTGATTCTCTCACACTTAAAAGATGGTGTTGGAGAGCTTCTTTTATTCCTGCAGTTTTGGTGATGCTTGTACAATTACATTGCTTAGGCTTAAACCCACACTCTACACTTACAGAATATGAGGGAAGAGAAGTGCACTTCTCTTCTGAATGACAGAGTGCATCCAGTAAAAGCCACTACAGATTTTGACTCCTAGTCAAGATTCAGAATAATAATGTACATATCTAATAGTTTCAGACCTGTTGTGCACCTTTTGCCTTTTATATATTGCTAAAAGTATTTAGAATGTGTTCAAAACCTCTTTCAATCTTATCCCAACCAATTCCTACAAAAATCTGGATCCTTTGGCTTGAGATAATGATTGACATAGTGTTGTGTCTCATGTGTCATCTTAGATGGAGATCCTTTTAAAAATAAATGTGGCAATTAAATCCCCAGGCTACTTCAGACTGTGCACAGCTTTTTTTAAAAGTAACTGATAAAGAGTATGCAAAGTTTTCAATGAAGCTGCCAGACCCTCTTCAGTGTCCTCCTTCATTTGCATGGTCTTTGTCACAGATAGTTTGCTTGTGCCAATAGAAAGGGATTGTTTTCATGTGTTCTATGACAATTAGGGTTTTCAGAAAACTTACTGGCATTCCTGACTGGGTGCTCATCTCTAACCTTCTATAACTGCTAAGAGTTATACTGTAAGAGCTAAGGCTTCATGCTTCCTTGGCTCATTAAGATCTATCGTTTGTATGGCATGTATTTTTTAATATACATTTGTGATGAGAAAGATGATGAGGTGGAGCCAACTTGAGCTGAAGCAGCAGCTGTGATCCAGCCCTCAGCAGTAACAGGTGTTTTTTTAGACATGTTTACTGAAAGACTGGTTGTGATCAGTGCTGTGCTAGTGAAGAAGTCCATGGAGACTGTCTTTGATTTTATCCAGGACATGAGACCTGCAGGAAAGTAGTTAAAGCCCCTGTATTAATAAAAGCCATCCTAACTTTGCCTTCACTTGTGTATGGGTCATCTATTCCCTTTGCTGCACGGTTCCAGAGGCCAGGCAATACCTTCTGGTGTTCAATATGGTGGCTGTGTTTCACCCAAATTACACACTTGCATATTGAATCCCACAAGGCTGTTAGCCCCACAGCTGCATTTCAGCCCTCCCTAGACATCTCTTCTTGTGACCCTGGCTCTCCCTGTAGCTTTTGTGCCAGGAGCTACAGTAGTACTGAGGATGCAGATCTGGGTAACCAGCTGCTCTCAGTGGCTTTATACTGCTAGAACATCCGAAAGAGTTTTGGAAAGCACTAGGCTGTAACCCAGCAATGAAACCTGTTTTAGCAAATGATTGGGCACAAGTGAATTAAATGTCTTCTTGCAAGACAGTTTGGGAGGAAACAGGTGGTACATCGTTATTACAATGCACAGAGAACAATTCTTGGGATACAACTGGAAATAATTCAAAAGACAACAGTGAGTCCATTGTAAATAAAAAACAGGGTATGATGTAACTGGCTTGTGATAAGCAGGGGTAACCAGTGGGCAGCCAATGACACAATGTTTTGTTCTTGTGCATTAATCCCTGACTAATGATGTGGAAGCAAATGGCAGCAGCTTAGGTGAGTGATTCCACGTCTCTACTGTGCTGCTCTCCAGTTTGCCTTCTCTCCCTGGTTTTAAGGGGGAGCCTCCACTGTATTTGCTGGAAGAGATCAATGAGCCTCCTCATAAATATTGGGGAAAGTCACTGACAGTCCAACAGGAGACAAAAGACCTTAACAAAAGAATTTTCCTGACTTTAATAAATGGTGACTGTTATGAAAAAAAAAAAGTAGGCATAATCCTGAAATGACAGAAATAAACATTGGTCTTCCTGATATTTTTAGATATTGTCAGCTGACAGGGCAGATTGTGGACTGAAAAATGACGAACATAACTATGACTCTCTTCCTCCCCCCTCAAAAAAAGAAAGGGGGGGTAGGGAAGAGAGAGAAGAAAGAAGACTCTGCTGGCAGCTTCAGGATAGTTAGTTTCAAAAGCATGTGTGGGGGAAAATATGAGAAACAATCTTGTGGGATTCAGTGAGGAAACACTTCAAAAATATAATTTGATTAGGACACAGCCTGTATGATTCAACGAGGGGGAGGAGGTATTGCCTGGAATATGCATCTGACAAACTTTTACATCAAGAATTACTAAATTACTGTCATGCAGCCATGAAATAGGGGCCAAAACTTTTTTTTTTTTTTTTTACAAACTCATGAACTGCAACTTTTTGAGTTGTTGGCATCTATGACGTGAATGAGTACCATGAGGTTACTTTTGCTTCTGGTTCCATTGATGTATTCTACTTTGTTTTTTTTATCACAGTATCATGTGTTGCCTGTCCTCCCTAAGTTCTCTGTTGGATGGGAGAGCAGGTAAAGAAAAGGAATCCTTCACTATAGTGGGCAAGAGAATGTCAGATTTAATATGAAGATGATTCAGACTTCGTGCCAGATCAGGTGGACTATGGTATCATTACAGAACATCATTCGGTCATTGTCAATTGTTTATTATTATTGTTTATTATTTGTTATTTTATTATTTGTATTGCAGCTGTGCCTGTAAATGCATTGCTATGAACATGTAGTACTGATCAATACCAAGGAAAATAACTATGTGGAATCCAAAAAGATGTAGAATATAAGAAAGACACGATTATTTTGAGAAGTGTTTAAGCATTTAAAGGCTGCAGCCTGTAACTTTTACCTGCAAATGGAATGTAGAGTGCTACATTTTGCATCATGACACAAGGAGATTAGGCAGAATCACAGTGTGGGACCTGCTTCACTAGCAAAGGAAATATAAAGGAGAGACTAGGTTCTGAAATCTTTTTAGTGACATTTCTGTCAGGGCTTCAAGGAGGATTATGCCGTGTTCAATTTGTACAAACAGTACAATGCCAGTCTAAAATTTTCATTCAAATAACTGAGCTCTTACCACAGCTTTTCCTGTTTTTTTTTTTAGCTGATGATCCTTAAGTCCAGTTTTTGGTACACTCATGTAGAAACTTGTAGAGTGTGATTTTTGCTTCAGATCTAGATGTCTACCTTCCAGGATGGAAAGCAAGCAACCAGAATTTGGCTCTCAGTACTCTCCAGCACCTTGCTAATGACCTATAGTTGAAGATCTGTTTTGTTTTGAAGGAAAATGAGAGTAACTAAATATACAAAACGGAGATGATCTGCTTAGTGCAGGGTCTGGAGAACTCGCTTGGAGAAAAGATGCTATGTGCCATCTCTGCTTTTATGCACTTATCCTAAGTAATTTTGATATGGAAGCTTTAGGAATGCATCTGGGAAGGTAAAGAGAACACTCTATTTCTAAGAGTTACTGTTAACAGAAGAAAATTCCAGAGGGGACAATAAATTCTGTCTTTCGCGAGCATGTTGTTAATATAATATGCTGTGATTCAGGAATAATTTTTTATCTTTAAAAAAGAAAGGCATTTTTTTAATATCTGTTGGCAAGATGGTATCTTTTGTCCTTAAGATATTTCGGACACCTAGGACTTGTGCAGAGCCAAATAAAGCAATGGAAAAGATTTGCACCTCATAAATGTTAAGATTTAGAAAATTGACATCAATATGACATTCTGTTTTGAGGTCTATTCTGCATAACAAATTGTTGTTTATTAGATGTTAAACAGTTAAAATGCACAGTTTTGGACATTTCCATTGAAAGTACTACTCTAGAGAGAATTGGACAGAGCTTTTAATGTTTGCTTTATGTTTGTGTTTGCAGGCCTGATTCAGCAATATCTGCTTAAAGTTAATCATATTTCATTCCTTCACTGAAAGTCCACTGTAATGTGCTGAAACTCATGGGACACTTTAACTACAGGCATAGATGAACTGAACTGGAAAAAAATTAACTGAAATACTAATGGTATTCTGTCTTACACCAGGTCTTGCCACTTAAAATCATTGGACATGTGATTGCTGGATATGTTCCTTTGCCTTCGTGTTTATCTGATTCCAGTGAAAACCATGAAAGGATACAGAGTTTCATGCAAAAACTTTCCCTAGTGTTATACAAAATATTTATTAGTTAACCACTCTTTTTTCTACCGCGCTGTTAAGTCAGAACTTTTCAGGGATAGTATAATAATCCTTAAACTAAAGAATGTACGAGTATAAAGTGTTTAGAGTTTGAGAAGCCTCCAGGCTAGAAATTGAAATCAATATTGCCTTGAGGAAAAGGGGCTGTAAGTTGGTGTTTCAGTTCAGTGCTGGCTCTATAAACAGGTTGTGGATTGTTGGCCTGTTAATTTAGGGTTATTTTAAAAAAAAATCAAACAAGGCTGTGAATGCATGTGGTAATTAGATGGCTCATATAACCGAGGATGGGCTTTTGAAAAGGGGTGTTTCATCTGCTGAGCAATTCTTTAAAACACATAGTAAAAATGAAAACTACCCCCCTAGTAGTTAATTATTAAGATCAGAATTATTAAATTCAGACTCAAAAGATCAGAATAACAAATTTGCAGGTATACTGAAAATCCAAGGTATGAAATGTGAGGGCCACTGCTTATCTTCTGATTTTGTTTCTAGAAGTTATTATTTTGACATTCTCAAAATAGTTAACTGATCTTTTTGTTGATTTGATCAAACTTGCTACTTTGTAGATTTTCCTTCATCCTTAAGTATTGAAAAAATAATGAACATTTTAGAGAAACTGTTGTTCAGTTTCCTGAGAAAACAAGGCCCTACAAAAAAACAGTGATTCTCTTCTAAAATATATGTTCATGGACTTTATAGCTGGGGGAAAAAATTGAGCTGTTCTATGATACCCGCTCTTTTACTGTGTCTGGCTAAGGAAAGTATCTAGTTATTTCTAACCTTTGTTTAGAAAATGTTTCCTTTGTCAACAGTATGAGGAAGTGCATATCCTGTTTTAAATATTTCGGAAATAAATTACAGTGACCAGCTTTATAAGTGGAAGCTTCAAATGAAATTGTATATATTACAGGCAAGTGCAGATTGTTTTTGTTGAGGATAACCTGTAGCTTCTTCTTCTTTACCAGCAGTGGGAAAAAGAATAATTCTGAATAATTCACTAACTTTCTGTCAAAAAGCAGAAAAACTAGAATTGTGTAGTTAAAGACAAGAGCTCATAAGCTCCATCAGGAGAAGTAGAAATTCTATTAGAGTCACAATGGTGTTTCTTACAAAAAAGAAGTGATGCTTTTCTCTCATTTTCTAATTATTTTCTATTTCCTCGAAGTGTGATTCCTCACATCTATATATAAACACTTAGAAGTTGTTGTATAATCTAAATGAGCTGTAGTGAAAGTGATGAGGAAAATGACGTCTGCAGGATGTGGCTCATCCCACATATTTAAATCACTATTGACAAGCTTCTGACATTTTTTAAACAGAAACACTTCATATTTAATTTGTTCAACCATTCCCCCTTCTCTGTTTCATTCCTTATCAGTTCCAGATAAAGTCTCAGGTTATTACACGGTTGGCATGAGATAAGACTTGTAGAGGCACTACAGCAAACAGCATTTATGGGTCAGTGAACTTGTTCACTTTGCAGGAACACTGCATTGGGACCACTTTAGCTCATTTTCCTAACCATGGAGTATAACCCAAGTGTTTGGAGAGCAGCTTCTCAAAGTGAAATTGGCATGATTCACAGTTGCATCCAAGCCTGTTCTCTACTGCCACATCCACTTAAGCTTCAAAACAAGTTCTTAATGAGTTTAATCATATTTAAAATTTTAATCTTTTTCAACATTCAACAATTGCCTTTGGCAAAAATCAGAAGTATACTGAGCTCAAATGACTCAGACCCAAACCAGGTTTTGTCTGTTCAATTCCTTGTGAATCACCATTTCTTTAGACAAGACTTTAATTTTTGGTGTGTTTTTGCACCTTTAATTACATTATTGTGTATGTGATTAAAGACAATATCTAAGTAATGTTCGTGGCTCCTACGGACTTATTCACCATCCAGTCAGGAAGGAATTGAAATGTATCCTTTCTCTTCCTTTCTCTCTACAAGCTGACATAAAAGATGAGTGAGTTTCAGGGGTCCATTCTTGAGGATATCTATCTATGCTCACTGGGTCACATAATTAGAAGTGGAGATGGTGGCTTATTATATCTCAGATAATAGCTTTTTTAAATCTGAAAGGTCTTCCCTTAGCTTCACACCTACAAATAACGTGATACATTTTGATTTTGAGATCATCTTTTGTAGATCTACGATAGCGTATTTTATTCTTTCCTCCTTGCACATTCCTCACATATACCTGTGTGAAATTTGAAAAAAGATTCTGCAAACCTTAGTCACGGGGAAGAATACTGTATTGAACAATAATGTCCATTTTAAATGCAGCTTCTTCTATTCTGGAAAGCAAGCCTAAAAATTTAATCCTTCAATCAGAGTGGATCTAGAATGCATTGAAGGTACAGAAAGACTTAATATTTCATTGAAAATACCATTCTTCTTTTTATAAACCTCATCAGAGGTATATTATAAAAACCAATGTTTCATTATCAGTTGAAAGTGGATCCTGAATGGATACAAGTTCCTCTCTATTTCTGACCCATAAATTATGAAGAAACCCTGAAAAATAAAGTGTGTAAACCATACTGAGATTGCATTTTGGTTTATGTTTCTGATATCTCAGATTTCCCCAAAACAAAAATGGCCTTTAGAAATGTGAATGAACTTCTGACATCTTATTGATTTTTACTGTGAAGTGGAATAATGACAGCTAAAACAACAAATAGTAACAATTAATAACAGCTAATTCTTACAAGATTCAAATTGCCAACCAATGTCATATACACATGCTGCTTCTATTTCTTATTCTATATCATGATTGTACTGTTTTCAGAATGGTTAGAAGCTCCAATTGATTCTCTGATAGAGTCTACAAGGTAGGTATACATTGTGACACTGTGAAAACCACTCCTGAAGAGCTATATTTAAATCCACATCTTCCCTCCGTGCTTTCTTGCATCTGTAATACTCAGCTGAATTTAAGTTAACTTATGCCATGTTCACTGTGTTGCATTATGCAACGTAACATGTATGTGTTTCCATGTGTGCACAGCTATATTTGTATTTATGAACACCAAACTGTGCTCATCTCTTTTCTGAGAGATGTGGGTCAGAGGGAGAAATTATCTAAAAGTGTCATAGAAGAAAAATGAAGTGGCCAAGAGCTTTCATACCTGTCTTTGACTCCCATATCCAGAGACCATGTGTGGGATCACTAGAGAGGGAGGGAAAGGGAAATGACAATAATATTGAACTTAGGCTTGAACTTACATTCTGCAATCTGGACCTAGGAGAGGAATCATCACCAAATTTTATCTTAGTAAATGTCCCTCATTTAACCCATTGGTGACTATTGTTTACAATTACAAGAACTGTTCAATTCAAGTGTGTTACTGCACAGCATCTGTCTTCTAAAACCTTTACAAATTCCTTCAGCTGTGAGCTGATGATTTTAAGTGCAAAAAGATCAGACTATAATGACACTGCAGCTTGTAATTAAAAATTTCAGCTACATGCTAGAAGTTTTCAGGACCTTGCACATACATAAAAATCAAACCAAACTAAGATATTTGTTTGATCCTGTAATGAATTTGAAACTCCTCTTTTTGTTTATTCTTTTCTGAAATTACTGATAACTGCAGTCTCGATCCCTCTTTTGACATAGTTCTTCTTTTTACACTCTTCTCTTCCTTCCTTCTTTTATAATTATGGCTGCTTCTTTTAAAGTAATATAAGATAATAATGTAGTAATTCTGAAGTAGTGCACTTTCCACATTAAAAATACCACCACTTGCTATGAAAGTGCACATTTAACAAAACTTCATGTCAGATATGTACAAACCCTCCTGCTAGAAGATTTTGAAAGGCAAATGATTTTGACTATACAGCTAGTTCGATTTATATGGATATTGGTATTGGTGACCTGTAATTTAAGTCACTTAACTATTTTACTTCACTGGAATGCTTTTGTACTTTGGTTGGTTGACTGGTATGATAGCTAAAAAATTTGGGAATGTAGAAGTAATGCATGATGGGAAGCAGAGTATTCTGGCTTGCATGCTATTGAGAATTACTATGTAATATTATCCAGACCAAAGAGAAACTATATGCTTACAGAAAAGATATTAGAAGTTGTAATTTCAAAATGGCAATCTGCATGTCTGAGGGCAGTTAGTACTTTCCTGAGGGCAGTCAGTATACAGGTTTGGTTCAGAAGACAGACTGGGAATTGTTTCAAATACTCTTATTTTTGGTTCTTGCTTCTTCTGTGTTCCAAGGGAAATGATTGTCTCAAGCTCTTTTCCTCCTGTTTCTTTTTCATATTCAATGGTATTCAGAGAATTGTAATATTCATTGTAAATCTGCTGACCAGATCTACTGACAGTGTGATATTTACATTATAAAATTGCATTCTTAATAAGATTCATCTTTTTCTAGACCACTGCTAAATCAAGATATACTTTCAGATATCTCTTGGTCACTTTCTTGCCCATGTGCAACAATTTGGGCGTGGAAATTCCATTCAGTATTCCATTGTAATGCCTTGAGCTACTGTATGTATCTAAATAAACACTTGTGAGAGATCCATTCGAAGACAGTTACTACTGTAGTAAGGAAACAAGGCTCTTGGAGTGTAATCAAGTTAAAATTATGTGCACATAAACAAATGGCATAATTATTTTATTAAATGTGTAAATGACTTTTTGATTTATAGAACAATTTCTTTTAGCAAGTCATGAAATATTTAACATGAGAGATAACAGACTTCCTTACACAGGAAGTTTTTCAGCCTTTCATAAAAGAGAAAGGCTGTCATTATGCTCTATAGAAAAATATGGATTCTAAACTGGTTGAGTCAGGCTTATTTGACATTGCTCACAGTGCAGACTGTTGTTGGTATTTGAAGACCGTCCAGCTCTGTAATTATGATGACAGATCTATTCGTGTTTGTTGGTGCTGAGGATAGACAGCTGTTTTCACTTGCTGGCTTACAATTTGACAACTGCAGTCCCAACAAATGCTTTTGATGTTCATACATGACAGAAATAAAAAGATCAAAAATCACTCATAAAATGTCCCCTCCTCCTTCTCTTTATCTGATTTCTGAATCCAGAGAAATGTAGGCCTTGAAGAGACTTTGGGGGATTTACCAAGTCACATCTAAGGCAGTCATAGCTACCCAAAACACATCAGTGTCTTGGTTTGTCTCTACTTACAAAAGGTATGGCTTTCTGGATGAGGTTTGGATTGATTTTTCAAGAGGTAGATCCTTTTCCTGATTTTGCTCCAGGGTTTCCTTGGCCTAGGTTAAATCAGTTGCTTAATTCTACCTTCCCATTTTGCCCTAATTGTAGGCTTCTCATTCTTTCAAATTATTAACGTCTACAATGGCCTCCATGGTGAAGGTCTGACCTCAGATGAAGATCTTTAGGTGTTACTCAGGTCAGGCTTTTTCTCTGCTCACCTTGCTGCTCCAATACATCAGCAACACTTCAGTCTTATTTTACCTTCCACATCCTACCATATGCTTAAAGCTGGAGCTGTTACTCTGTGCAGAGCTAGGAATTAACTGAATATGGATAAAAACATAAGCCGTAACTTCTTGGCCTTCTACAGAGCCATCCTGTGAATTTGTTTCACTGAGCATAAATAACAGCTGTATTTTCCTTTCATTTATAGTCAGGTATTTCACTCAGTTACTTCTCTGTGCATTTTGTGGGACAGGTTCATAATAAAATATGTATGTCTGTTTATATGGTTGGGAATCAAACATAATTTCCTTGGAAAATATTTTGCTGTTCTTTCATAAAAATGAAATTAAGAAATCAGTATGTATGATTTTACTAGAAACACATTTGATGAGTATTCTCTTTGGCTAGGGCACTGCCACCGGTCTATTATTACCACATGCATTCAAATGACATTTTATTTCCTTCTCTGCATTTCTGAGCAGCAGGCTGCTTTAGCTACTGCAGAGTCACATCTACAGGAAAGGGACAGATGTTACACATTTTTCTTTATGAGACGGGAGAACTTTTCAAATTCACTAGCTAAAATGCTACCAAAGACATTGCACAATAGATGACATTGTCCTAAAGAGATGAAGAAAATTTGCTATTTAAATTCCCAGTAGAACTCACAGGGCATACCTCATATAATTAATAATCATGTGCTCAATGGGCACACATAGTAAAAAGTAGTTCCTTCCTACTATTCTAATAATGGGAGATTGCATATAGATATCTGTTCAAAAGAGAGGATACAAGACTACTGCTAAAAACTGTAAGAGAGAAAGAGGAAGAGAGGATGAGAAAGTTTAATTAACAAGTACTACCCAGAGAGATATTTTGAAGAAAGAATGACTCATAGGATAATAATGCAACTTTGCCAGTGGCCAGGATAGGGGGGAAGAATACAAAGGAACAGCTCTCTTTTAATGAAGTAGATATAGTTGCTGTATCTTTAGGAAGTTGAAAACATACCTTTGTTGTCCACTTATTTACTTCTTTGCTGTATGTTCCAGTTTAAGTTATAAAATAGAAAAAGGATGGGGGCTGTTTTCTTTATTACTCTCTGATAAGGTCAAAGGGTCTGAGATATATTTTTTGCAAAAGAAAGGACTCTTTGTACCAAAAATAGTGTCAGGAGAAAAAAAAAGTCAGAATAAAATGTAGCATTTTGCCAAAGATTACCTCTCAGTCCAGAGTTTCTCTAGAGTTACAATACTTCCTGAAACTAACAGTTTTCAAAGGTGATGTTATGGTACCTCTAATACCACTGGAACGGACTGGTTCTGTTAAGACCTTACCAGAATACTGCTCTGATGGGGACTGTGGCCATTAAGAATCAGTGTTTTTATTAATCTTATCATTTCAGTAGAAGGAATTTAATTTAAATCTCAGAAGATTTTCTGTATTCCACTCCATTCCTAAAGCATGTATGTCAATGTGACGAGTATGTTTCTAGGAGTATCCTAATATCCTGGAGTATCCAGGATAGGCAGGACTATATCAAAAACAGTATAGGCAGTAATAGGCAGGAATATATCAGAAATATATCAGAAACATATCTGTTTCAAGTCACTATTCATTGTGTTGACTTGGAAATTTCTCATAAAAGAGAAGTAATTTCTCAACAGAATTGTGCCAACCCATTTTCATTGTGGCATCTTCAGATGTATGACAATTCCAACTCCTTTGGCAAAGGAAATTAGAGATGGAGTAATCTGGCAACAAATGAAGTTGTTCATTGTACTGCCTGAAGAAGAAACTGGATTTTACCTAATGAGGCTGGATGTAGTGCTTCATTTGGCAAACTGTGATCACATGAGGAACAGTGTTTGCTCAAGATTAACAAAATTGTTTGTGGCAAGTGTAAACAAATGTTATTCTCTGTTTCCAAAGCAAAATTCCCCATTTTAGGGAGCAGTCGTCTATCCCAAGTTCTTAGTAAATACTAATATGGTGAGATATTTCAGACACAGCTGATGAAAGAAGGGAGAAAGAAGGGAGACTTCAACAACATCCTTGAAAGTGAAATCTATTGCTCGGAACAGGATAATTTTTGCCACAGACCTAAGTGAGTTCTCTGAGTTTTGATTCTGTGACGACCCAGCATTTCAGTAATGTCTTCAACTTCTGTATGAACCTAGTGTTCAACTTAGACCCCAACTGAAAGTGGTTGTGTGTGAGATATATGAAAGGGCACTACTAAACCACTATAGTGTGTCTTCTTCTTCCCAGCAGTATTTTTTAATATTTTAACTTTGGTCAGCATCATTGAGAAGGTCAGACAGCTGACCATAGCACACAGTTGGAGCTATCAGGCTCTGTACCATCTTGTCTGTTTTATAAGAAATATTTTTATGCTCTTATATGTGTCCTGTTCAAGAACTCTACCATAAAATTGTTTTAGTGACAAAAAGTCACCATGTTTGTTGTGGTATCAGTTTGGTAAAGTCAGGCTGTCTTAATTGATCAGTTCCTACAGTATGCAGCAATATAGCTTCTATTATGTCATTCTGACACATATCAAGTATGTCCTACCGTGGGAAGAAAGATGTTAAAGAGTCTATTCCTTTTGAGTAGATCAGAACACTCCTCCCCCCACACCCTCTTTTCTTCACCACTGACAACATAGAGACAAAACCTGGGACTTTCAGTCAGTTTACCACCTCTAAAACAGTCTTTCTTCAGTTCACTTAGAGAGAGGAATTTCTCTTGCCTTGCGATTGAGACTTTTCCACAAGAAAAATTTCTCTTGTGGCTTCAGTGTCACAGTGAATCAGCCACCCAGGAAAGGAAAATCATTTTGTGGTGTGAAAAGTCCCTCCCATGCCTTGCAATTTTCCCAAAGCTGCTTTCATGGGCCATATCAACTTCTGGGGTATTATTTTAAGGATGAACTGCTCCAGCACAAAACCAAAAGTTCCCTTCTCTCTAGGAAGAGAAGATTTTCTGTCCCTGGGGCAAACTTTCCCATCTCTTTCTTTTCAAGCTTCTTATTGGATCACAACTTTTCAGCATCCATACCTCCAGCATGAGTTCCTCTTTCTCATGGGCTGCAGGTGAATGCTGCTTACCCCCATGCACTTCATGAATTAAAGGGAAAAATAAAGTCTTATATATCAAAAATATATCTTCACTATAGCCTCACAAAAGAATTTCAGTCCAGGACTATGGGATCTCCTCAACCCCCTCCCATCTAGAATTTGATTCCTTCTTTACTGGCCTCAATGTCTCATGTTCTCAATATGTGTCCTCACCCCTTCCCTCTCCAGATTTTGGAGAGAACTGGTGTTTGCAAGTCCATCTGTTCTCAAGCTTTATCAATTGATACAGTCTTTATAGAGTTCTGCAGTGCAGTGCCAAAAGGCTGATCTCATCCAGGCTCTGACATGGAGAGATCCCTCACCGTGCCTCTCACTTCTGGTCTTGTGGTCTGCACCAACACCGTGCAAGCCATGCTGGCAGCTGGCTTTACTCAACACTTTTCTTCAAGTGGAGCACCAAAACCAGGAAAAGCTGCTGCTGCCATTTTTGTCCGCAGCATAGCTGGATAAAAGGGGCTAAGTAAACAAAGCCCATTGCGAGTCATGTGCCGATCCCAGCTGTGCAGTCTTAGCCACAATGCCACTCCTGGCCTTGGCCGTTCTTAGCCTTGGGGCCACCCTTGGTGCCGACCGCAGGGCCACTCCTGGTGCTAGGCCGAAGAAACAAAGTTCATTTGCGAGCCATGGCAAAATAACCACAGCCACATGGTGTGACCCAGCAGTGGAGCGCTGGTCCTGGCTGCGCAGTTACCCGCAGTGCTGGGATGGTCCTAGTGGCACAGCCTGGTGGCAGCAGAGATCCCAGCCAAGCTGTGTGCCATCCTGGCTGTATGGGCCCGGCCCGGTCTGGCTTGTTCAAAAGCCAGAAGACAAGAGATTTTTTCCCAGGCTTGCCTGTCTTTAAAATGCATTTCATGGAGGCATGTTTAACTCTTCTAAGTGGTTTAGCCAGGTGTAAATCTTCAAAACTAGCCAGTTGATTGGCTCCTTCAGGTCCCCATAGGGTAACCAGCCCTGCAGCCCAGGGACCTCCCCCTCAGCTGAAAACAGACTTCCTTAAATCAAGACAAGACCCCACATGTTTCTGATATTTCTACTAGCTCCTCATTCATCCTTTTGTGTCATGAGCCCCATGAGCCATAGCACACTGTTAGAGCTATCAAGATCCATACAGTGGAGAGAATAAAGGGGAAGGTGGTAGAGCAGAGGGAGAACAAGAAGATCTCCTACACTTTGTAGTTTTCTCTTTCAGTTTCTGTGCTGGTTTGAAAGCAAAACCAGTGAGAAACTCCAAGTCAGAAATACAATTTAATAAGAGGAAAAGAAAAGAAGTAAAATAAAATAAAATAAATGCAATAGTACAAAAGCCCACTGACAGAGTCAGAATACAACCTGACACCCTGTTAGTTAGGGTGGTGGTAGTAGTCCAGATGAAATGGTCTTGTTGAAGAAGTAATCCTGTAGAAAGGTCTGGTACCTCTTGTCCTCTGGGAGTCCAGTGGGTAAGGCTGCCTGTGCTGTCCCAAACTCCGGATTGTACCCAGGTGGGAATGCTTGGCTCCTCCCCCTGGGCGGAGCATCTCACAATGGGATGATCTCATTCTATGAGTCATGCAGTGGGTCCTTGATGGCCCATTAAACAGAGATAGCTCCCTGAGGGAGTTATCTATGAGTCATGGGCAAGGCATTGATGGGCCCATTAACAGAAGATAAGGGAAACACTGCCCCACCTGGCTTCAACAGCTCACGAAGATGGGGATAGCATACATACTTTGGGCACATCTTATATTGTAACCTAGGACAGTTGCCAATATCCCAGAAGAAAGGTCTCAGTGTCTACTGCCAGTCCTGCAGTTGTGGATGGAACTGATAATTTTTCATGGTTGTGGTGGAACACCATCTGGCAGCTAAGGCCCAGGCAGCTGCTTGCTCACTCCCCAGGATGCGAAGAGAATTGGGATGGTAAAAGTAAGAAAACTCCTGTGCTGAAATAAAGATGGTCTACTAGGTAAAGCAGGAGCCACATGCAAAGCAAATCAAGAAATTGATTCACGGCTTCCCATAGGCAGGCAGGTCTTCAGCCATCTCAAGGAAAGTACAGCTCCTTCATGTGTGATAGTGACTTGGGAAGACAGATGCCACCACTCCAAATGTCCCCCTTACTCATTCTTCAACACCATTTTCAGAACAAAACCAAAAGACAGCCCCCTATTAGCAACTATGAAAAAAATCACCTCAGAAAAAAATTACTGCCAGCACATGTGTGAAAGCTGGTATGACATGGCAGGTGAACTGGAATGTATTCAGTGCTGCATAGGGATATAGGTTTATCATGAATATATAGGAGGATATTTTCTCTTTGGAATATTAACTCTTTCTCTACTATCTAAACAAACTTAGAACTACTTTAACTTTGATTTCTTAGAGTTACTTGAAGAGGCAGGCAATTTACTACTTAACTTTGTTCATTCAGTATTAAATCTGATTCACTGATGATCTTGATATGAAACATGTAAATTTGCAACGTGATAATGAAGTTTCAAGGAAGCCAGTGTTCTGTGTTGTCTTCAGTTTTCTCAGATCCAAGAACCTGCAGCCTTCTCAATGTGCAAGCTCTCTAACAGCTCTCCTGTTTCTTCCAGGAGCTTTAGGAACATTTCTTAAAAGTCTTTTCAAATTGAAATTAAAAAAAAAACCAAACTAAATTCTGTTTAAGAAATGTTAAGCAGATTTCAGAATTTCTGTAGAATTAGAATTCTGTTTCACAACCAATTTTGCAGTTCCAGCCTAATTTATCAATAACCATGAGTACATGGTGGAGAGATGTCTTTTCTAGGGGCCTTTTGATTGTATTGATTCTTATTTTAATCAAGAGATGCAGAAAGGCTTTCTCTTGCACTCTCTCATCTTTGTATTGCACAGACTCCCAGGTAGCGCAGCATACAAATGACTGAACTTAGCTTCCCCACCTAGCCTAGCCTCTAAAGAAACACTTAAAATTATTTACAGCCTTCTTTGACTGCAAACTCAGCATTCAAGTTGCATCAGAGTGAATTTTAATTTTAAAGTTGAAATACAAATAATGGGTTTTGTACGAACAAGTGAACCTGCTGCATAAGGACTAAAATATACAATCAAATCTAAGCAAAACCATGAAACAACTTCAGGCTATTGTGGGATATCAGTACAGACAGGGTGGGAATCATTTAGTATTCCAGTAAAGTAACCTATTTCTCAGTGAAGATTGAAACAGGTAGTGAAATAAAGTAACATCTGTTTTCCCTACGCATTCAATTAGCTGTGAAGCAGATTTTGGCTTAAAACTATATTAGAAGCAAAAAATTAAACACACAAATATTTTTATGTCCTGTAACCAGACTTCACATAGCTGCTCATAATTGGACTGGCCTATGGATACACACTCATGAAAAGCCATGTTTCATGATATAACAATATGCTTTCATAAGCACAATCTTTGAGGACAGCTTATTAACGAAAGAACAATGAGAGCTCAGCTATGTCTAATTTTTTATAGTAATAACAATTATTAAAAGTTAATGGCCTCAAATTATTCGATTTCAAATAGGCTTTAATTTAATTAGTCAAAGAGATTGACACTTCTCAAGCTTAAATTAATTTTGAGATTCTGTAAGTAGAAATCAAGAAGGTATTAAAACCCATAATCTATTATGATATTTGGGGCTATTTATAAAAATTAATTCTAACGACTAGCATGAAGGTACCAAGTCTGACATATTCTTCACAGGAAGAGTTATGTTGCTGCCACATCTTCAGCATCTCTGCTGAAAAGCTTTAACTAACATGTAAAACTACACTTCAACATAAGGTAAGTAGAGGAGCAAGCACACAAAGCATGAAGAGAAAACACAAAGGGAAAATATATATACAGGGAAAGCGTGATCATTCAAGGCAGCATGCAGGGAAAGCATACAGGAAATAGCTTTGCAGGGTATATGGAACAGCTAAACTCCCCTGAAAGATGACTAAAATCTGTGTAGAAGCACTAAACTCAAATTTTGTGTTACTAGTAGTTAACATCTAGTGCTAGGGCCTGTTGGTTATCTCCAATTTGTTGAACAGTCTAGTTGAAAAACTAAAGAACTTGTAACTAGCAGGAAACATTATGCAGAATGAGATGGCTGCTTTGTATAATTGCTTTATGCTAAAGGCTTTTTCCCACCGTCTACAAAGGACATTTTTTTCTTTTTCCTGATCTTTGATTCCTCCTGTGCACCAGGATATGAAAATACATATATATGTAAACATATATAGGTAAGCATAGGTGAATATTCACATAGATATTTCAATACATATATCTATTTGAATAATACATATATGTAGCATAAGGAATATGTGTGTGTGTACATATATACGGGTGTGTATGTGTGTGTGTGTATATGGAATAGATATATATGTATAGGGAAAAAAAATTAATTTTGGTCCAAAACCTGTCCCTGCTTCCTGGAAAAAAAAAGTCTTTGGAAGAAAATGGCTTTATAACTGTCAGGTTCAGATACAGAAACCATTTAAAATCAGAAGTGAAGCAGCAAACTCTAAAAAGCATCATCTAACGTTATGAAGTTTTAACTTAACCACTGATCTGGCCAGCAAGCATTTTCATGAGCATCCTGATTCCTGTTTCTGGAACCTGCTCTGTCTTGGCTTTACTGCCATTACAGGCAACATCAATGGTATTAAAAAATAATACTATATGGGCATAAAAGTGCTGAACCAAGGCAATATGTAAATACAGAAAACAGATTTAAATGAAACTGAAGACTACATCTTGAAAGTGTGGAATATCTACTAGATATCTGTAACTCCTGCAGTGTCTCAACACTTTCCTATGTTCCAGAGAGACTTCAGTGTAAGCAACGTTGAAACCTTTTTCTTCTTTTGACTCCTTGGCTTGAGCAGTTCAGCTGTAAATGTACCTTTTGGAAACAATGGAGGAGATAGAACTCAGGAAGGAGGGAGGAGTGGGAGGAAAGGTGTTTTTAGGATGTGTTTTGCATCTCATTTTTCTGCTCTGATTTTGTTAGTAATAAATTCAATTAATGTCCCTAAGTCTATTCTGCCCATGATAGTATTTGGGGAATGATCTCTTCTGGTCCTTAACTCATGAGCCTTTTGTTATACATTTTCTCCCACTTGTGGAGGAGTGATAGAGCAGCTTTGGTGGGTGCCTGGCATCCAGCCAAGGTTAACACACTACAGCTTGGTAGGGAAGGATCAAATAGAGGGACTTATAAAGACAACAGATATACACAAGTTCAAGGGATCTGTGTACTTGTGTGTTGAGGTAGGAGGTTGATGTCTAGGCCAGGCCATTATCTTTGAATGACTGGAAGAAGATCATGAGTGCTGGATAAATTTCCCAGGCCAGGTCTCAATCTTAAAGATATCTCGTTAAGTTGTTAGCAAAAATCATAGAATCATTAAGGTTGGAAAAGACCTGAAAGATCAAGTCCAACCTATGACCAAATACCACCATGCCCACTAAATCTTATGGGGGGTGTCATGTCCACTCATTTTCTATATGCTTCCTGGGATTGACTCCACAAGGGGAACATTTTCCAATGCCTAAACACTCTTTCAATGAAGCTGTTTTTCCAGCTATACAACCCAAACCTCTCCTGGCACACCTTGAAACCATTTCCTTGTCCTATTGCTAGTTGCCTGGGAGAAGAGCAGACTCCTGCCTCACCACCACCTCCTTTCAGGTAGCTGTAGAGAGCAATAAACTCTCCTCTGGGCCTTCTTTTCTTCAGACTGTGAGGCATAATCACTTTGAATATTAAAAAAAAATCTACTTTTTTTTGGTGAAGAAAGCTGTTTATAAAAACTTGAACTATGTCTTGTATTATATTTGAACTAGCATGTGAATAGGTAGTAATGTTGTAACAGAATAGGTAATCTTAAAGGGTAGAATTAAGATTTTATTTATAACCTTCATATTAACATAAACCTGAGTTTCTTAGATAAACTCAGGGGTATAATTATGTTTTTTCTCATTGTATTTATTGCTTTATGCCATCTAGTGGTCTTTGCACTCAGTATCAGCTTTAGTAGCTGCAGAACTTTAAACACTTTAACAGATGCTATTCTAATGTAACTGTTTCATGTTTTCTTGATACGTGATTGGATCATGGAAGATCTCATGATGATAAATTGGACAAGTTGCCTTGTTACACATTTTAAGATGGAAAGAATTAAACAAACTTAAATAACAAATGTTCAAAATGTTATTAGTAATTTGAACTGATGCCAGGAATTTTTTCAATGTTGCATATGTGTTTGTTCTTAGTTTTGTTGAAATTTTGACTGTGAATAATGAGGCGCTGAAATAAGTAAGCTGACCAGAAAATTACTTAAAATTAAATAGCACTGTTTGGAGTGCTCAAAGATTATAATATTATACAAAAAGGTATAATTGCAATTTTGGGATTTGACTGACCTTAAGAAATATTGTTGCCCTGAAAGGTGAATTTATTTTTAAAGAGAATGTTACTTTTGCTTTTTTAATGGATGGAGGGAAAAAAGGTACCTCTACTTTGCTGGGTAAGGAGAATTTGAACAGTTCAGAAATGCTTAATCTGTAATGTTGATAGTGAAATATAAGAGTGTCCAAATGTGACTGGATAATAGTTTTTGAGACAGACATACTGACCCTGCAATTTGTCCAGGATATCCATTCACATATTTATCCATTCAAGTGCTGAATTTTCTGTAGTAGATCTGCACGGCAGTAAGTTACTGCTTCTAGAGGAAAGTGAAGTTGTTGCAGCAAATGGGCTGAGACAAACTTGTCTGATGGCTGATTAATTCCATCACAGAAATCTGGCAAGCGCAGTTTATACTTTCCATGTACAATGCCGCCAATTGTCAATCTTCATAATGGATCTTGTGTTGTGTATCTTTTTATCTTGTATCGCTTTTTAACTTTTTTTGTTCAGGCAACTTGGTATCTCAAAAATACAGCTGCAGAAATCAGGAAATAACATTGATGGTTTTTGTTTTCACTGAAGAAATGAAATTAATATTATTTAGGTCTAAAATTAGAATATGCTTAAGTATGTGTGACCCTACATTTGCAAAAAATATGAAAACTTGAAAAAAAACCCTACCTGACCTCAATGTCCATTACATTCACAAAATGTTCATAAAAGTACTCATGAAAGTAATGATTTTTAAAACCATCCATGATTTTAGGATTTGGATTGGCAATTTCGCACATAATTCTGGCATGATATATCCAAATGTGGTTTTGCATTCTGACAATTCATTTCAGTTGTAAATGGAGCTGCTGGATTTTCTGAAGTTCTCCTGGAACTGCAGCTGTTAAACTAATTTTACTACTAAACTAATTCTGATTTTCAATCACAGCTCAGAAGGAAAAAGTTATTTTGCCTTCTATAAAATCCAGTCTTCTATGAATGGTGATTAGCAAATTGAGATGTGTTTTATGATTTTCTGTTTGGAAGCACCAAACCTGTGCTACATGCTCATCTCACATCTTAGATAAAGCATAAGATATTAACAAAGGGAAAAACCAAGCAAACCCAACAATGCAAAAGCCAAATTCTACTGGCTTTTACAAAGAAGATTTTAAAGGAGGAATAGTAATTACTTGAAAGACAGATGTTCCAGCAAAAGCAATATACTTTTACACTGCTGTCAAGCTGTTGAACCATAGAAACCAGGTTTAACTAAAAAGAATCTACAGAGGCCTCTTCTCCTGGGTTGTATTACACTGTGGTAACAGACTGAGCTTTAATTTTAGTCTGTAGACATGGGCAACCTGAAACAGCATCATTGTCAAGAAAGAGCACGTGCTTTGTTGCTGTACCGTTGCCTCTTTGTATAATAGAGGTTTTACATGAGAGACTAATGTTTCATTTTATTAAATATTTACCAAAAATCTATTGGCCATATGTCATAGAGTTTGCATGGTGACAGATTCCGTATTTGTCACCTTTTCAAGATGATTCTGCTATATCCATGGTGTTATACAGGTTCACAAAGACCTTTCAGGAACCCAGGTTTTGTTTGTGCTGTCTTTGCTGCTGGCATCAGTATCAAATTTGTGTTCTGTTGAACTGGTTTTCAGGAATGAGTTTTTCATGACTTTTCTGTGGGATACCATGGAAGATGTCAGAATTTCTTTCTCAAGTACTGTTTATCTGATAGTATTGTCTTCAAATATTTTCTAGGTGCAGAGACACTTTCCATATGGAAACATTATCAGTCAAAAGTTATAATAATACTTAAAAGGCTCTTTCTATGCTTTTTTGGGGGGGAGGGTGGTTAGGATTATGCACTGATCGGGTTAATTTTGTGTGTTGTTGCAGAGTAATCAACTAAAATGATGAAAATGATCACAAGTTAAGTTTTTGTAATGTTTGAATAAGGCTTATGCTTTAGGCACAAGGGAGGAGGGAGTGCTCAATATATTTGTTAAAGCTTAGTATTTTTTTTCTGTCTAACAAAAGTCAAAGACCCTCACAGTATGCTTCCCATATTTTTTAAAATATTTTCTCATACAGAATAATTTTTATGTAAGATGGCAGAACTATGATAATATTAATTTTATAGGAAGTTATTAATAGCTTCTAATTTCTGTAATTGCAGAAGATAAATTTACTATGTAAACATATGGTATGTTTGCATATTGTAATGACAAAACCTGATTAGATCTCAAGGTAAAGGTTTATGTTTTCATAATTAAGACTTCCAAAATATAACTTATGAACAGCAAGAAACAGATAATTGAGTGAAATGCAAGAGAATGTCTTTGATTATTAGGAGGAAAAGGGAAGACTTCAAGGAAAGCACACTTTCCATGCTGTACTTATTCAAAATAATGTTCTCAAAATTGTTTTGGCTCTAATATCATTGCACTCCAGTAGGCACAGCTTCGTGCCACCTCCAGGCCCATGGGATGTCACTTAGGGGGATTCAAAGATCCCTGCTCGGAAAGGCATTCCCCAGCTCTATTCCCACCAGTACAAGTTCTTCTGCCTCCATCATGCAATTGGGGTAGACCCAGATGTATGGATAGAAGGAGCTGGAGCTTTGAGTGGCCTGTCAGGCAGTGGTAATTCTCAGTGTCTCCATATCTATATACCTTACCCCTAAAAGATTATTTAAGGATAAAAAGTGCCTCACGTCCCATTGTCAGACTGTATTGCAGGTGGTAGTTGGATGGGAAGTCAGGCTGACATGGGTACTCTCATTTCCATTTCTTCAATACCTTGGTCAAAGCTGCTGAGACATCGTAGAGGACTCAGTAGTCTGGATCAAACAAAGAGGGGCAGAAATTGTACTGTGACTCACAGAGAGAGCTGCCCAGACACTTGACCTCTCCTTGTGGCTAAACACAAGGAAATACATCAACTCTATGGTTTTATTAATGCTGTGCAAGGCATGCTGGATACAAAGACCTCTATGGAATGCAGTGAAATTAATTAGATCATATTTTGGGGGGTAAGCAGTATTTATTTTTATATTCTTTCTCTTCTTTTTTTTTTTCTTTTTTCTTTTTTCTTTTCTTTTTTCTTTTTTTTTTTTTTTTTGTGTGGATACAGAGGAAATATTTGGCAGCTAATAAGTTGTTCAGCAATTCAGCAAGTTCTTTTTTCTTTTTATTGTAAGCATCTATAGAGTTTATGAACATTGAAGAAATATAAAAATTAATTAATAGCCGCTGGGTGACTGAGACAGGATTACCAAAACAGGTAAAGGTATTACTATTTCTTGGATCCTTCACCAACTCCACAAATTTAGTTTTGCTATGTTGTGTGCTAGGGGCACTTGAAAAAGCACATAATGAAAGAGTGTAACTGAATTTCTCCCTTGTTTGTTGTGCTAGGTTTCAAGGAAACATTCTTGTCAACTAGATTTCTCTTATGTTCTGGAGGGGAATGCTGTACCAGGACCAGTTTGTAAGAAGATGTTAAAAATTTAAGTCCTGAAAAATGGCATCTTATTTGAATTTTTATTTTAAAAACTCCACTCAAAATCAGAAGGAAGGCTAAATACAAGGCTAATTAATTGAAAGAATTATATTGTGACTGGATAATTGACTGCATTTTGACTTCCCTATTATTACCAACTCAATGTGAGTCATTACATAACAATTCTTTCTAGAAAGCATTATTTACTATCATCACAGACAGAGTGATAGTAAAATTCAACAGATGTATTCTTAAGTGTAATTTTGAAAAGCATGTTTTGATATGATTTTCACAGACAAGGTAAGTAATATGTAAAGAAAATGAGGAGCATTTAAGACCAGTCTGGGTAATGAGTCAATCTCTATTATAGTTGAATATCAACTGTGATTCTAGTTATAAAGTAGATTTGTGGCAACCCTTTTGTAGAGGTGTTAATAGGGGATGATGTACTTTACAGACAGTAGATGAGTATTCTCACTTTAGGAATAGCATCTCTCTCCTCACAGTCTGAAAACTGCAGGTTTTTAACTGAAGTATGAAAAGTGGATTTTCCTCATGTTCTGAAATAAGCATATAAAGTCATATGCAGATAAGGCTGTCTTTAAATTTTTCTTTTACAATTTACAGTCTGTTAACTGGCATATTAAAGGCTGGCAGCTGACCATTTCTAAACCATGAAGAGCAAAGAGCAACATTTAAATTAAATTGTCCGTCTCTAATTAAGAAAAGTGAAAATGTTATAGTAATACATTACCATAATACATTACTGTACCAGTACTATATCTCAATTTTCTAAAAATTTACTAGCTGGAAAAAGTAATTGTGTCAGTTAAAATATTGAGTTTAGCTTGGAAACTCTGGAATACACCTTATTTCTCCCTTTTTTGAAAAATAATGGTGTTATGCCACATGAAGACCTGCCTTGTGAATGAATCTTGTGATGGAACCAGATGCTACAGTCTTCTCTGATGCTCAGGTCAGATAAAGGTTGCTAAGCCTAGCTTCCTAAAACTGACATGGAACACGCTGAATGTGATTTCAGAAAAAAAAAGAAATCTTCCTCAGGATTTAATGTCCAAACCTATAAAAGAGAAGAAAAATTCAACACCTGGAAAGTGTTCCTTTTTCACTTTTCCCCAAGGGGGAAAATTACTAATCTACAATAGATGAAAGAAATCAGAGAAAAAACCTGGTTACCTGGTGAAAAGAAACCTGAAAACCATTCTCTAAAGCACCTTTAAAATGCATTTTTATAAAAAGGGGGAAACTCTCAAAGAAGTTATCTTTTTTGCAAACTTTTTTTTCTGAATGAAGACCATTTTAAAATCAATAATAAACAAACCAAAATAATGTCTACCAACCAGTTTCCTGCAGTAGCTACCATGACTTAATTACCTTTTTTTTTCTATAACCTGAGAAAACGTCTTTATAAATTCTGTTTGCCTGCCAAGCTTCTTTTCTATACGGCTGAAGCCCTTTTTGTAGTATTCCAAGTTATTCATGAATCCCTAGAGGTTTTTGTCTCTTAGCAGCTTAATCTCCAGTTTCAGCTGATGGATGCCACCATGGGTGATGGGAAGCATTCTCAGCTGCTCGTTTCTTTCAAGGCTGTGGGGTGGGCAGAGCTCTGCTCCCTGCTGCACAGACCCAGGTGTGCAGTGCGAGGAGGGCTGTGGTGGGGGCTCAGCAGAGGGCTGCAGACCAGTCTGCGGCAGCTCTGAAGAGGGGAGGAGGAAGTAATTCAAGACAGTACTTAAAGAAGGATCTTTTTGAAGCCCCCGAGCAAGAGGGAGTTTATGGCCGCCGGCAAGACAATGAATGTACTGCTTTGTTACAGAGAGAAAGAGATGTAGTTACTCTGAGATAATTGAAAGTGAGGCAGTATTTATTTTAAGAGGTTTGAATATAAATAAACTGCTTCAAGAATTCAAAAGGTACCTGAAGGTCTATCTGAAGCCAGGAAGGAGTGCCCTGGCTTGGTGCTTATGGTGTTTGTCTGCTGGGAAACAAAGTATTAGAACAATCTGTCTTCCCCTGGTTCATTCATTTCTGATGCCCACAGCAGTCAATGAAGGACAGAAAAGTCCTTCATGCCAGGTGCACAATTCAATAATCATCCTCCTACAAAGGTGGTTCAACCCTGTCTTTGTTGCCAAGGCTCAGGGAATAGAATGTACAATGAAGTACAATAGCTTTCTTCGTAAACTCTGTTTCTATCTCTTTCAGCGTATAAGGGTATAGTATAACATTTCTGTAGCTGTGAGAGTGAGGAGCTTTTTCCAAACCTGTAAAAGCTATTCCAAATCAATTCCTAAGTGTTAGAGTGATTCAACCTTCACCTTCTCTTGCCAGTGAATGAAGCGTCAGCAGCCATGTATGCTTTGAGTTCTTGCCAAGTGCACTTACGAATCAGGAGAAAATAGCAAGGAAAAATGGCTTCATGACTGTTGCATATTAAAAAGACCTTGAGAATTTTGTATGGAAAAGATTAAGTTGTCTGCAGAAAAAAACTGAGTTAAGTAAGCTACTAGAAATGGTAGTTGTTTAAACCTGTCACGTGCTCCAGCCTCATGTTGTCTGAAGAGCTGTGTTTGCAAGGAAATACAGTAGTTCAGCAATGTAAACAACTAATATTTGGAATCCTTTTGTCTTTCTAATCTGAAGAAAAACATAGCTGAGTAAGAGTACTTCTAGCATTTGTTATGTGCCCCTTTTTTCAAAGCTTTTTTTTTTCTAAAGAACCTGTTACAGAACTCTGACATGTAACAGGATAACTTAAAATGACAAAAGATGAAATTTCAGAAAAATGGAAAATGTTGCATATCTCTTCTCTCTGTGAGAGGACCTGAGGGAATGGCCTGTGTAAGGGGAGGTTTAGGCTGAATATTAAGAAAAAATATTCACCCAGAGGGTGGCTGGCACTGGAACAGGTTCCCCAGGGAAGTGGTCACAGCACCAGCCTGACAGAGCTCAAGAAATGTCCTGTGTAGGGCCAGGAGAAGGATTCAATAATCCTTATGGGTCCCTTCCAACTCAGAATAATCAGTGATTCTGTGGTTAATATGATTCAGTTTGTTTCAATTTCCAAAAATAGCAGGCAACTTTAAATCAACTATTATTTCTGCCCTTTCCAGAATTCTGTAAAAATAGTTTTCACAACATGCAACAGGAAAGCTTTGCCATGCTCTCCCTGGTGATTTAGGATGCTCATGTACAAATGATTTGCCTTTGTCTTCAGAAAATTTTGAGTTAAGCCTTGAGCTAGAGGGTGAACCAGCATATTTTTCTTCTCAAAACAGTGGATGTTTTGCATGATTTGACATATTTTGAGTTAGTATCTGCATATATGGAAGAAAAAAGTTAATTTAAGTAGCCTTTTACTCTAAAGCCAGACTTTTTTTTGTGATCTAAAAGACAGATAAATCTTCAAAGCGAAGAATTATATTTGAGTTCACCTCTAAATTTTATTATTAGATTTTATGATGGTGTTTTAATGTGAATCTCTCAGTTCAAATATCAGAGAAGCTGAAATGAGTGAAATCTAGACCTAGTCTGAGATCCTTTTAAGGTTGTTGAGAGAAGCATGAGTGGTAAGTAATGTGTAATTTTCCTCTTACAGATATGGGAACTGTCATTATTCATTTAAAGAGAGGAATAAAAAACCCAACCCAAAACTGAGCCAGAAAGCTATCTAGGGCAATTTTTTTCCTGAAAAAATGTCCTGCTGTGATAATTGTAACCTCTTGAGAATGGGCCTTTATAAAAGAATTGTTGACAGATCTTTTGCAGTTGGGTACTTCAGTTCTTTGTTTTGTTCTATTCCTAGACATGAAAAGTATCTGTTTCAAGAACTTAATTCACAAATTGTCTGCTTTGACATGCTAAAGTCTAGCAAAATATGCTAACACAAAAGAACCTTTATCTGTAGACTCAGATAAAGAATGTTAATAATAGAGTGGCTTCAAATTCTTTATTAAAAGCAAATCCAAAGCTATAAATTCCTTTTTCCAAACCCATTTTTTTTTTCTGTTTGTTATGAAGAGGAAGTATATATATATATTTTAAAACCATGTATGTGTATGCATATCTGCAAATATGCATATAATATGCATGTTTGCAAAACTTCATAGAAAGTGTTTTCACTTAAAAATGATAAATATTTTAATGGTAGTTCTATGCATTGTGAACAGTACATTAAAGAAAATTGTATCTTGGCAGTGAGAATAAAAGCTAGTTCTTATGCAGAGAATTTATATGAATTAACTATAATAGGACGACAGAACCTCATGTTTAAATTTTGCACGTGGTTCTTTCTGTTACTGTGTTGCAATAGATTCTAGTTGCCTGCAAGTCCCAATGCTGATCTTCAGTATACAGGTGTTTTTCATGAAACATCATTGATTTTTTGTGCCTGGTTGAAATCTCCAGTGAAAGACTGAAATTGGGAAATTACTCTGTCTGCACGTAATGGTAGTTTACTGCAAAGGAGCAACAGCAAAATGGAGATAAGTAACTAGATTACACTTTTCAGGCTGAATAGGCTTGTTTTGGTGTGATTTTAGAAAACTATGTTGTAGTACAGGATATGGTGCATATTTTCTCTAAGTAATGTTGAGCTGCTGGAAAAGTGAATTTCTAGCAAAGCTGCAATTTAGTTTAGTAGTGGTTCACCACAAGAAAAGAAAAAAAAAGAAAAACCCCTGAGATTTCTTAAAAAGAGTCTTTAAAATGAAATCTCTGCTATAACAATCATTGCACTTCATCAGAGAGTAAGAAATTGTGTCTTGCAATAGAAAGGGTTAGTTGAGTTTCTACTTCACTGAGGTTTGAAGCAGGTTTCTCAGGCTGGTTTTTCTTTTTGGTTCTAGTGTGGGAGAATTCTGCAGATCCTTTCTAAATTTTGGCCTTCAGCCAAACATACTTCCAAATTGAAACAAAGATTTAGTAGCTCAAATTCATGAAGTTGACTACATATTTTTTCTCCTTGGGATTTTTTTACAACACAGTGGATTTTCTTAATTTGTACTTGGAGTTTGTGTAATAGACTTGTAAATATTTCTTATAACTCTCTACATTAAAAATAGTCTCTAGATTGTGACTATGTCCTATTGTTGAGGGACAATATGCCAATTAATTCTAAACTCACATAAAACTGCAGGAAAAATGAGATCTTGCTGGGGAGCTATGGTTGGTAAGACATCAGCTTGAAGGTCTGTGGGCATGGAGCTGCTTTTCAGTGTGGGGTGAAAAAAGCAGAGAACAAATGCAAGCTTGGTCCTGAATACTGTGGAGAGAATTTTCCTTGTGTTGCTGCAATGTAGGTGCTACAAAAGAACCAAAGATAAATAATTCCTGACTGTCCTTTGCAAGAAAATAGTGTATTGTGTCCTTTATCTACAACTTTTGAAGTCATGCAAATCTAGGAAAAAATTTAGTATTTAAGGTGCCAAAAAACATCAGACCAAGATTGGGCATAAATGTGGCTACTGAGTGAATTTTGTGTATGAGTCTATAGACTTGATCTTTTTCAGTGTATATATATGTACAAATAAATATATCTGGGAAAATTCTCATTTTTCAAACTTAGCTATTCTTTCTCTTAACATTTTGCTTTTTGGACATTTAGTGGTTTGGGTTTTTTCTTTGTACAGTTGATGCTTCATCTTTCTTAAAGCTTAAAATGCTAAGCCTAGTTGTTGGGTATTGGTTGATACCTTCTCTTTTCTAAAAGAAATATCTTCTTTTAATGTTGGAAACTTAAAATGACAAAGTGAAGGCTTCTGGTATGGATACATTCTTGCAAATAGATGAAAAATAAATTTTAAAAAATCATATTTCTTTAATTTTGAAGAATATTTCTTTAATTTCTTTAATTTAATATGCTGAAACATATTGTTCTGAACCAACTTTAGTCATCTCAGTAGCAGTCAATAATATTTAAGTTTACATGAACTCCTAAACAATAAGAATCATTAGCTGAAATACTGTATATTGTAGCTGCTTGTGAACTCCATGACCAGAACTGCTATCATATAAGGTACCAGAGATAATTAGAATATACCAAGTGCTCTTTAAGGTCACCACAAAACTTGCAATAATTGATATGTAATCCCTTATTTCAGTAGAAATTTAATTGGTATATTTTTTATTCAGGCTCATTTTTATTGGGTGGAGCTTGAACCTATAGTCTCATGCCTGGCATTTAGTTAGGCATACTCTGACAGAAAATTAGATTCTTAATTAAATGCGAAGATATAAAAAAAGACTTTGGTTGTCCAGTGAGGGAGCAGAGGCAGTCTAACTACACTGGATAAATGCACAGTTTAACCTCTAGCAAGGAGTTTTCAGTATCTTGTCACTCAAAACATCTGAAAAATAGAAAGTTCAACATTACATGTTTGTGGATTTTATATATGCATTGTGACCACAAGTGGGTTCTGGATTTAAATATTAATTAAAATTTTAAATTATGTCAAGTAATTGTTAGCTGTGGAGAAGGGTGTAATTGTGGCAGCAATGAAAATTTAACAGTAAATGAAGAAAGAAGGATTTCATACATACCCAGCATAGGATCCTTACCTTCCCATAGCACTTGGAACTAGTCATGTAAGGGGACAAGTATCAGATAGGTATTCATGACCAAGAATCACTCTTTTTTATATGAATTCTTGGTCAGTTAATCAGTGAAGTACTAATAGGTTCTGTATATCTTAATATTTCAATGTAGAAAAATGTCTTCCTTAAAATATACCAATTTGAATGAAATAAAATAGCCTTCAATACCTTAGCATAATAAAAGCATAGGTATCTTCATTTGAGTAGCTCCTGAGTAATAGTCCAATCATTATAGTCTAATTACTGAATAAAATGGTATCATTACCTACAATCTTTAGGGAGAAAATACCACGGGCTATTGGAGCTTCTTTAGACCATTTTGAACAAAACTGCTTGCCAGTAGTTTTTAGAAAACTGTAAATTTTATTTACCATTTTAAGATTTTCCACTTTAATTATGTTTCAAAAAGTGTTACATCTTAAAATATTATTTCTCCCTGAGCATTGGGAGCTTTTGGAATAACTTTTTTGGCTCAGTGTGTTATTTAGTTTAATATAGTCAAGTGTTCTTCAGTGTCTCAAGCCCTAGTGCTCCAAGAGTTTTTGTCACCTTTTCACAGCAGTTCATACAATTCTTGTGGTTAGTCAGCATTACAAGGTGATGTGATCTGTGATGCTGAGTTCCTGGAAAAAAACATGACCAAGTTTCCAAAGAATTTAATTTATAAAAGAGAAAACTTCTAGCCTGTTAGCAATGAGTAAGCAGCAAGCCTGTAGTTAAAGAGCTAAGGTTAGGGACAGAATTTTCTTATTTTGTGTTTGTCCATCAGGTCACTGCTTTTCTTTGTACTTCAACTTCTTGGAGTGTCCTTAATTAAATTTATATAGAAAGAGCTGTAAATGGAGAGTTTGTGTTCTTAAGATCTATGTTTCTAAAGGCAGAGCATTTTTTAAAGCAGGGAATTTAACTATTCTAATCACTGGAAGATTGCGTCATTTTAAAGACTGTTCCCTTCCATTGTATTATGGTTTTAATGATGAATTTAGTGAGAAGTCTGTTCTTTGTAGTCTAGCAGTTGATGTAGTCAAAAAGCAAAATAGGTGATGTCTTGAAAGAGCTAAATATGCTGTCTGAGCATAAAGAATTGAATAAATGTAGAAAGGCAATGGAGAAGCTGCAGAGAGCTTAATAGAGGTCATCAATCAGAGAAACAATCACTGTGCAACAGGCGTAGCGCGCGGTTTGTGATCTGTCTGTGCTGAAAGGGGCATCAAGAGCTGGATGCACTACACTAACATCTTTTCTGCTTCAGGCAAAGACATAGTCACCTCGGCCTTTTCCAAGTGTCTTTTCAGAAGAAACTCCAAGATGTTATTGTTAATAGCATATTAATATTGTCTTAATATAAACTTGCTTGTTTCAAAATAGATTATAGGGGGATGAAGTGGTGTCCACCCCTAAAGACTCATAAATGTTTGCTTTCAAATTCAGTTCTACCCTCTTCATGTAGGTTTCTAGTAGTGTCAGCACATTTATAGCTTCTATATCAGAATTTCCTCAACATCTTTTATTTCTGAAAATGACAGAAGATCAGTTTCTAAAGGTTTTACATTTTTATGCTCTATAATGACTTCCATATATCCCACTAAATATGAAATGTAATGAAATGAATTGGGTGGAATTGGGGAGGGAAAACAAAAATAAAAATTTAAGTACTTGAGCTACTTTAATGTAGCTAAACTCTATTACAAACACGCTGCTTTCCTTTTACGACAAAAAAAAGCTGTTACACTGTGTCATAATTCTGGCAAAACTAATTGTGAAAAAGTGTTAAACTGGAAATTCTGAAAAAAATTATAACAAAGCCTACTGTTTTATTGATTATGACAATTTCATAATTATCAAAATGGCACGGTGAATTTTGAATTGTGCGAATTTTCAAATGGAATTTACCTGGTAAGGAATAATTCTAGATATTCTAGTATATTGCTTGAAACTTGCATAGTTATAGATAAATTGAAATTTTTATTCTTGTTGGGAAGACACTATGAAGTCTTAAGGTCTAAAGGTCTTAAACGTGTTTAATTCTGCTTTCATACTTTTTTTCATGCTTTTGTAGTACTTTTGGGTTGAGACACCATGTACCCACTAGGAGCTTTCCCAGTTTGATGCTGTTGGGACAGGCCATATAAACATACATTCTACTTACAAGTGGGAACATCTGTGGTTTAGAATGGGATGTTTCACTTACTTCATCAAACTCTAATTTACTCTTTCTCTTTCATTGCTAGTAATTTGGTTGTTGCACCAACTTTGTAGCTTTATCTGTAGTAGAGATTAACCAGAGATTGCAATTGCTATATTTTGCTAAGTGTAATTTACATCTCTATTGTCATTTCAATATATTTTATATTACTTTGCTGAAACAAAAATCCCATATAGCACTAGCTTTCTTCAAATGAACAAATTTTCTATTAAAATATAGGTTATATAAGTATAAACCTTTATGTGTGAAATATCTAACGCACTGCTGTTGGCAGCACAAATCCAAAATATAGCCCCATATCTGCTACTATGATAAAAATTAACTCTCTCCCACCCCAAAGAAGCACACCTGGTCAAGACAGTATTGGACTCTGACAAATCAGCAATTTGTGTACTGCTTAAAAGTTGTGGTTTAACTTATGAAATGTATAATGCTAATGATCAAAGTTATGGATAGATGTTATTGAGAATAAGACTTCAGGATACTCCCAAGACAACTTTGTGGTAAACAGGGTGTTCTTTTCAAACAATTTTTTGACAAATCAGATTTTTGAAAAACTCTACATTTTCAATCTGAGGGCTTCATATTGGAGTTCAATAAGATGTAAAACTAGGTTTCAGAATTTACTAACTCAGAGAGTTGAGAGTTTCTAGTGACCTTGTGACTCGATATAGCCAAAATTTACCAGAAACAGAGCTAATGTTTACTCTACGAAAAGTTATATAGTAGCTGCTTAAAATGTTTTGACTTTTGAGTTTATTCCAGTTGAAGGCAGAGAATTTCTTCATTTAGTCAGAGATTTCAACATACTGTTTTGCACTTTCTTATTTAAATGTACTGTTGCCATGCAGGTGTATTTCTGCACTGACATGTAGAAAGTGACCTGGTTTACTTTTCTACAAAAAAGTTTACTAAGAATAAAGTTGGCTTCTGGCTAGATAAAAATAGAATTATCTTATAAAAGAAGGAGAAGAGCACTGGGCCAGGATGCTAAAAATTGTGTTGCAGGGTTTAGTTCTGCTTTATTCAAGAGCTTTGTGAACATGCATTCAATATTGGATGATCTAGGCCCTTGTTCAGGCAGGTCTAGGTACAGAAGATAGGTACTCCTTACTTTAAGTTTTAGGAAGTGCCATTTGTTCATAGTAACTTTGTGGGAAAGGTCCTCCCTCTCCTCCTGATTTCATAAACTTTTTGCAATGGATTTCATGTGCATCTGTTGGAGTAAGTCCAAAGAAGGCCACAAAGATACTCAGTCTGCTCAGACACCTCTCCCATGAAGACAGACTGAAAGGACTTCTTCACCCTGGAAAAGAGAAATCCCTTAGGGTACCTTCCAGCACCTTTCAGTAGCCAAAGGGGCTACAAGAGAGCTGGAGGGAGATATTTTACAAGGATATGTAGTGACAGAACAAGATGAAACAGCTTAAACTGAAAAGACTGTAAATTTAGATTGGGTATTAGGAAGAAATTCTTTACTGTGAGGGTGGTGAGACAATGGAACAGGTTTCTCAGAGAATCTGTGAATGCTCCATTCCTGGAAGTGTTCAAAACCAGGCTTCATGGGACTCTGAGCAACCCGTTCTAGGGATTGAAATGAGATGGTCTTTAATGTTCCTTTTAACCTATATCCTTCTATGATTCATCAGGCGAGAATTCAGGATAATATCAGACAATTTAACATCTTTCAGTTCTTTGTCAATTGAAATATTTGTAATAAACTATTTTTGTGTGCTTGCATATGTATATATTGCTTCTGTCTTCCATGGGTTTTGGAGATAGCAAAAGAATTACAGTGATTTTTTTTTTTGCAAAGCTCACTTTGTTCTTTATTTCAGCACAACCTACTGGTAGTGGAAGTCGGGAAATATTTTTAAGAGTTTAATGACAGTTAAAGACAGTTAAACGGTTAAAATACAGTGCCTTGAGCTTGTGTGTATTCTTATATTGAGAATATGTCTTGCACGGAAAGGCTAAAAGGACCAATTAAGATTCATATCTTCTGTTTGGTTTAAAAGAAAATGTATCATCTTTTTAGTAAAGGGAATTGGAATTAAAAGTGAGAAACGCTTACCTTTAAAAGGCCATTTTCCTCCCTGAAGTGCTCATAAAAGTGTGTATTGGGCATGAAAGCAGTCCCTTTTTGACTCTGCAAGAGCTTTTCCTCTTGTGTGGTTTTTGGGAGATTATTTTCAGGATGCCTTCTCATGTCTTCTCATCAGCCTGGTAACAAATTGTAAAGTGTTTGGATCTGTATGGCAGCACTGCAGTTTGAGTACCATGTGTAATCGTACAGAAGCTGTATGATCAGAAGTCATCTTAAGATCATGGAAAACCTGATTGACAACGTTCCCTCATTTGAGAGAAGAAAGAGTCAAGTCAGATCTACAATATATTGTGAGCAGATAGAGACCATCTAGGGCACTGGTAGTCTGCAGTAAATTGTAGGCTGAAAGCGAGGAATTGCCTAAGTGAAGAATATGGTGGCTAAGAAGTTGGAAGTGTATTACTGACTTCTTTCTGCCTTTGTTGTCCAGATATTTTTACATGACTAGCATAAAAATTTTGTGGCAGTAGAAGACCTACAAAGAGAGTGTGGTGTGTGTGTGTATATATAGTCACCAGTGGAAAAATTAGGGTGTCTTGTAAACAAACTGAATGTACTTGTGAAGGGGACCTTTGGGAAGCTGTTGCCTGCTGCAAGAACTGACCTCAGGAAGAAGGAGCCAAACTACAGCCACTCTAAATAGAAGGAACAGGGAGGCTTGCAATTTAGAGAAAGAATTCTGTATTAATAAATTATGATTATAGGGTGACTTTATTGCTTGGCAGCAGAAAGCCTACTTCTACTTCCTTTTGGGGGGGCAAAAGTTGGCCTTCTACTGCATTCTACAGTTTGAGTTTGGTAATAACTGTAAGTCTGGGCATGAGTTTTTACTACTGTTCTATTTTAAATTAAAAAATGCCTTGCCAGCTTTTGTGCTGCTATCCTAAAGTGAATTGTAATGTCAATAGTCTGCAAAAACCCCACCCTAAAAGTAGCTGTTTGAAGCTCACCAAAGTACATAATGCCTAGTTTGGCTCTCAGGGAAGTGGTCTGTTTTGCTCAACATAAAGACAATAAACCTATGGCAGTTTTATTTTCAATTGGTATGAATAAATATATTAAAACCAGACATTTAATTAAAAACTTGTCCTCTTGCAATTTGACACACATGGTTACACTCTGGATCTGTATATAATTTGTACAGAATATAAAGAATTCTTTATGACAAAAAACTAAGGCACTAAGGGAAATACACTTAAATTTAACAGGCAGAACTCTCTAGGACATTGATATTGTTAGATGAGAGAAGTGAAGCAAAAATAGTACTGGAAGGGCTGACGCACACAAATGCTGAGGTCAGAATGAAAACCTGTTTGTCTGAAGATGGCATAAAGCTGAAGGAACTGAGACTTTACCTCCAGCAGTTTTTTTGAAACTGTGGTTGCCTTCTTATGTTGCAGTGGCTGTGTTGGTTTTTTTTTCTTTTTCCGGTTGCTGTTTGTGGTGTTATATTGAGTAAAAAAAGAGTTCAGCCTTTACATACGCACATAATCCAGAGGAATTGTTCTAATGTACTTTCTTACATAATAGTTCTGTATTTATTCTCCCTGAAGAATGAACTGTTCAGTCTCAGACTAGAGATGTATTCTGCTAGATTTTTTTTTGGGTAAATGCATTATCTTGGACAGTATGTTTTAATTTTTTTCTCCTTTCATCATAGCAACTTTGTTAATAATAGATTTTTCTGGAAAGTAGTAACAATTTCAGTGGTTGAGGAGAACCTTATGGTAGTGTGGTGTGGTAACTTTGAGATTCTTTTAAGCAAACACACTTTTAATTGCAATTCTGGAATGCAAATTTCCTTTTGAAGATTTTCTAACCTCTCCAAGACCAGCATTTTTAAGCTGTATTTTGAGCTGCTATGAATGCATACCAATGGGGAGACAAGGATGCAATTCCTGCTCCTGCATGCATAGAACTACCCAGATACCAAACTTATAATTTGCTTAGACAGATGGCTTCTATTTAACATCTAGTATCTATTGATATAAACTATCCACAGATTGGCTCACAGAGCTTGTTGCAGACTTTTAAAGAGGCAAGTATTTTAGTTTATTTTTATTACTTTTTTTTTCATTAGCAGTGTTTTCATATTTGGGGGATCAGAAGTATGATGGAATGTCCTCAGTAAAGATTAAATTCTCAGTAATAAAGTGATTAGGATAAGCATGTAGTATAGTTCTTCATTTAAGGTAAAAATTTAATACCTTCATGAAACTGGATTCTGTATTTGACCTTGGAAATGTTTACTATCAATAGCTTAGAGGAATCAAGAGAGACATCAGCAGTTATCAACAGGTAGCTTTTCTGACATAATTTGTTCAGACTTCCCAGGCCTTTTAAAATATAAAGGCACTATTCTCCCTTAAAAAAAAGAAGCTATAAATCTGACTTTGTTTTATTTGGAGTATTGTGAATGAGCATCTGGGATGCTATTAAACTCATAGGTACCCTCAGATCTGTATCTTTCATTCCCCAAGTAATGGATTGCTTTCATTTAAGATTAGAAGTATTGCTACAAAGTGAAAACCTACTTTGATATCATCATGAAAAGGCACTTCTGTATATAAAGAAAAGTTGTTTATAAATAGATAGCAGTGATATTATGCTACTGCAGTTGAGGAAACCTAATTCCATTTAAAAACATCAGTGAACAACTAGAGTAATGCTTAATAATTAATGAATATGATTTAAGTCCATTTTACAATGATGACACTTTTTAAAGGTCCTGTAATATTTATAAGAAAATTTTACCTCCGGTAATTCTAATGAATGAATTTTTTCTGACCCTTTACTGAAAGTTACACCTGTAAATTAATTTTTGAGCTTGCTACTAACGGAACTTTTTTTTTTCCAAACCACAACCCGTTTACATAGTTTTGGTACTGTTTTCAGGCTCTGTAGATTTGCGCCTTTAGTTTGGCATAGCGTATTTCTTGCCAGTGACTGAGTATCAGCTAACACCTGACTACTTTAACAAGGTTTAAAAGCCCTTTACATAGAATCAGACAATAGTTTGAATTGAAAGGAATCTTAAAGGTCATCTAGTTCCAAGCCCTCTGCCTCAGGCTAATACACATTCCACTAGATCAGGTTTGTACACAAACTACATTTGCTAAAAAGGATACTATTTAAATTTTTTTTATCAGGAAGTCTGGATTGCGACAAATTATTCAAAAAATCTTTAATTTTATTGTAACAACATTTTCCTCTTAAGGGGGCATAACAGTAAGGACTGTAATGACGTTGTTCATCTGATTTCAACAAATTAATTTTTTACTAGAGCTCTACCAGAGCTCTACACTGGTAGAAGGTAGGAAGGTAGTAGTAGTAAGACCACATGAATAAAATTTCAGGATAGATTTGGATTCAGTCCCCCACATTTCATAAGTCCTGGGATATGTTAAAGGACCTGCATGAGTTGGATGAGGCATGGATTGGGTGGTAAACAACTCCTGCCACTTGCCTTTGTTTCCAGCTTACTTGCAGGTTATTGGTACTCCTTAAAAAGCCATAGTGGAGAAACAAAGCAGAACTATTGATATGTGAATATATGGTGCCCATTTATGTCTGTTCTCATCAAATGGCATTTTGAGGCATCTCAGCCTTCCTGATTTTTTCCAGACTTGCCTCTCCTCTTAATAGAAGATTGTGTGTATTTATACCAGCTTTCACAGCTAGGGGCTTATTGTCTTTATGGATTTAGTAAAGAAAAATCTGGATTTTGAAGAAAAATCTGGGTTTTTCAGTATCTTATTAGATAAGCATTTCTGTGTGACTGTTAGGGAGTGTTCTGAACATCCAATGCTCTCTAGGCTATAGAAATGCTCAAATCAGGACGGTGTGCCATTGACTTGCAGCAGTTAAAGATTGAGATTGACTGTCTGTTTCTGAAAATAGGTATTTGAAAAGAATGGTTATAATTTCATACTCATCATATTAATTTCAGAGGAGACTGAAGTTTTTTGGTCACCATCATACTGAGACTATTCATTCCTAGATCTCATGCAGCCCAGAAATATTCCAAGGCATTTCAATGATCAGATTGTACATTAGGTTGGTGTGGAGACAGACTTGGCTCCTCTAATTGAATTGAGATTGCTGCAAAAAAATGAAGGCCAAAGGTATGTGATGGAGTTCTGCACCAGAATTTGTGCTTCCAGTGCTGCTAATGTATTTTAATTGATAACTATTTGTGTAAATGCAGTTACTGTCCCTCTTTTGATTATTGAAATCCAAGGTCATTCTTTTTGGAGGGATTGGAAGCATGGAATTTTTTCATCTCGCCGTTAATGAATGGAGTCAAGTGTTTCAGAAAAAGCCTCTTTACATTAGTGAAGACAATTAATTTTAAGGTTCAGTCCATAAACTGTTTTTCTGCTGACTTCTAAACTATGTACTACCTTCAGACCTGGACATTTAGCAACTTGCAAAAATTTAATGAGACTTTTAGGAAAAAATAATTGAGGCATTTTGAATTCTAGAATTCATCTGTTGATGTTTCTTACTAACATATTTCTAAAATTTTTGACTAAATTATAAAAATAGCTTTAATTTCTTCCACTTAAACATTACAGTGTGAAATGGAGTAGTTGCTTCTGGCTGCTAATTTGTTATGAATGTTGAATGGAATAAAAAATTGGTGTCAGGAAAGATAAGGGCAAGGCAATGGAAAACATTAGTCAGGAAGACAGGAATTATAAATTAAGTTGTGCAAAATGTTCACAAAATAGGAAACAACATCCTTCTCTGGTAGGATACTGTTACAGTCTTGAAACACCGCCCAGGTTTGCTTTTAATCAATAATTAGACAAATTCAACACATCTTTTAAATTAAAGAAAATTGTTCAACATTCACAAAAATACTAGTCACTGTGGTTTTGCATGTGTAGACACTCTAAGGTTTTGTAAAGTAAAAGAACAGGAAGCAAAGCAACTGAAGGATAAAGTTCAAGTAGTTTAAACCATGACAGATCAAACCAGAAGCAAATGTCTGCACAAACCCCCACAATATGAAACTGTTTTAATGGCTTCATTCCTAACAGATGTTTGAGAGGAGCTGATCTTTTGCCAGGAATGTCATTATCACCTATTGCATTATCCAGCTAATACCAGCCATTTGTTGTCACTTTGTTTTACATACTTTTCGAACTATATTTTAGATGCTGCAGTACCAAATTTCTGCAGTCTTTATTTTATTTTATTTTCATTCTGAGTGTGCACATAGAAATGCTGTCAACAAGTAATTTGTGAGTTTGGGATAGAGATTTCTCATGGTCTTTTTGGGTTATATTAAATCCAAACTTCTGTGGTACCCTAAAAGTCCCAGCTTAAACATATCAAAAATAAAAACTTGAATGTATAAAATGATAAATGTTTTTGTCATTTTTCTTTAGGACAGGTAATAAGAAGGGCTTAAATCTTATTTCCTTATAATTTCCAGCTCATCAAGTATAGAAAATCTTTAAGAGTTGAACCCAGCAACACTGATGCCTTTTACTCATGTTTTTAGCTGTTGGATTAAAACACAGGTTTGTATTAGGAGAGAAAATGAAAGTCTGTGGTAGGAATTGACTAAGAGAAGTCCTGAATAGTTGATGCCTTCTTTCTGACTGTGTTGAAAGTATTCTCTTTGCATAAGAAGTAGCCTAACTCTGGCAAAAGCATGCTCACATCCTACCCACCCCTAGAAAAACCCCATCAAAACCCCCCAGCAAAGAAACCACAACAGCCACAACAACAGCAAAAACAAACAGAAAAGCTCCACAAAAATTCTTTTAGACTTCAAGGAAGTGTTTCATAAACTCTAGAATGATTCATGGAATGCTTTTCAAAAATTGAGATACTGTTTGCACAATGTCAGGAAAAGTTATTCTATAAATGCCAGAGATGAAGGATAAAATCTTTTCTTTAGCATTGGTGTCTATTTATTTTGAAGAAAATGAGCAAATGGGTATAACAGTCTTGTGTTATGTGCTCTAGAAATTTCCAGAGATGTTCAAACCCCAACGAATAAAGACTGGGAAAACCTGCTGCTAAACAGAAAGGTTGGACTAGAAGGTCTTAAGAGGTCTCTTCCAACCTGAATGATTCTGTGATTCTCAATTTAACTGATGATGGACTCTTAAGTTTGCTTTTATATTTTTTTATATTCTTTTGGTGTGTCAGTACAAGTAAAAAAATACCTGAAATCATGACAAGGAAGTGTTAACAACATGTTAAGAAAAAGAATAGCTAGTAAGTCCTCATTAATGTGTTATGTTAGTAATAGAGGAGCATAAAAGATGAATTAGTTCCCTTATCTTGATGTTAATGGATACCCAATAGAGGGAGGGAATGGAGTATCAAAATTACTATACCAGTAAATTCTACTGGGTCTTGTATTATAAATCTTATTTTATAGATCTTCAGTACTTGCACCAATAATTCTTTCACAGAATGCAATATATACTGAAAACATTAGTCATCATAACAGAGCACATTAATACTTATGTTAAGTAGCTCATCTCTAACACTAAAAGAATGTACAAGAAGATCTAGATTATTTTGCTACAGTTCTTGAGTACTGAATTTGATTTTTTACTTCAGCTTTAAAGCCCCAAAGTGTTCAGTTAGCTGAAAATATTTCAGTGAGGGAAAGGTTTCTTGTAATTTTCTTGTTCCAGCTGGAAGCAGGAAAAACAAAAGATGCTGGACTCTTCAAGTGAAGATCTAGATCTTCAGTTCCTGTGGGTAGCTGGTTCATCCAAAATGTGATTTTAAAGCAAGATGTCTGTCAGTCTTCAGTTTCCCCACTTGGGCAGCTTATGAATTATGCATCTTGCACAGTACATTCAATTTTATTCTTAGTTCAGTGCAGATCTGGAAATGTAAGACTTCTGTATAAAGGGTTAGTAGGTACATGGGTCTGAAGCTCCTTGCGATGTATTTGAGGGTAGTTCTACAGCTGAGATCTAAGAGAAATTATAGAAAGTATTCAGATTCAATGGTAAGGAAGGAACAAAAAGCTCAAATAGATGGGAAAGCACTTAAGGGAGGAAAACTGTGATTGAAATTACCCCAAACCTTTCACCTGTAAATCTAAAATCTTATCCCACTTTTTTATTAGGTATTTAAATGTGTGTTGATTATTATGTCCTGCATATTTAAGCCAGAAACCACTGGTAAGGTAGAAGGACATATATGGTATTTCTGCAGCCATTGTATTTCAGCACTCTGGACAGGGATTGGGTTCCAGCCCCTGGTTGTGCAAGGGGTGGACCCAGAAGTAGCAGGTTCAGGCTCTCTTGTGGGTAAGAGTAACTGTATTTGTCATGCAACGCTACTGAAGGTTGCAGTCATTGTTTTCCCAGCTCAAGGGAGATAATTTCTGTAAGTCTTAGTAAGCTATGTCAACTTCTTCTCAGGTCTGTGTACATCTTTGTGTACCTGCTGGTTAAGCTGTGCTAACTATCTGGGTGAAACATAGAATCACGGAGTATTTTGAGTTGGAAAAGGACCTACAAGGATCATGGAGTACAACTCCTGGCCCTGCACAGGACCATCCCTGAGAGTCACATCATATGTCAAAGAGTATTTTCCAAACAATTTTTGAACTTGTTCAGGCTTGGTGCTTGGTGAACAGTTTCCCTGGGGAGCCTGTTCCAGTGCCCAGCCACCCTCTGGGTGAAGAATCTTTTCCTGATATCCACTTAAACCTCCCTTGACACAACTTCAGGCCATTCCCTTGAGTCCTGTTACTGGCCACCAGAAGGCAGAGATCAGTTTCTGCCCCCTGATTCTCCTCATGAAGAAGTTGTAGACCAAAATGAGGTCCCTCCTCAGTTTCTTCTTCAGGAGTAATGTGGTAAGGACTAACTATGTAAGTATGGAAAGACTGTAGCTATAAAATGCTCCAGAGCCCGGGTCAAGTGTTGATGGTGCTCAAGAACACATAGTCTTACTGTAAACTACAGTAAGACTATGCTGGTTTGAAGGTAAACTGGAGCGAGGAATTAACCCCACACAAATACCTTGTGAGAGATTTCAAGTTGGAGCTTAATAATAGGAAAATAGGAAATTATTACTATTAAATTAATAATACAATTTAATAGGAAAATTACAATAGAGGCAATAATACAGAAACTCTGGCCTCAGCTGATAAATTCAGAAGACAGCCTGTCACCCTGTCAGGGTGGTGGTGGTAGCTGTCTAATTAAAGGGTGGTAACAGTCGTGTTGGAGTGCTGGATGTGGTCTTGTTGAAGAGGTGATCCTGTGGAAAGGTCAGGTCCTTCTCTGAAGGTCCAGTAGTGGTGGTGGAGAGCTGTTGTCCTCTGGGTATCTAGTGGTGGTATCATGGTGTCCCAAGCCCCCAATTATATCCAGGCAGGATTGTCTGGTAGCTCCCCCAGAGCAGGGAAGGATGTAATTCTACATCCTTCTGAGTCATTCTGTGAGACCTTGATGGCCCATTAGCAGAGATGGCCCCCTCAGGGTGGCTGCTGCTTCTCCAGAGGGAGTTATCATGGTTGAGTCATAGAGAAGATAAAGAAACACTGCTCCACCCATTTTAACATCTCCTCAGAAGGTAATGTAGATGGTGGTAGAATACTAGTTGGGTTACACCTTACATTGTAACCCAAGACACTATTAAATCAATTCAAAGACTAAACTTTGAGGAATATTGCCTCCCTTGATTACTCTCATTCTTCTTTATCATACAACTTCCTCCCTTAATCCTGACAAAGCCTGTTGTAATCTATCTAAAGAAACAAGAGAATTTTCCGTGGAAAAGTCCATTGCATTGATGGTAGATTCTTTGCTTTTATATATTTTTTATATTCTTGTATAAAAGTGTCCGGTCTAAACTTAATCAAGCATTCAGAAAATCTCTTTCCATTCTGAAAATTAATGTTATATCAAATGAAGGTAAGAATAGTATAGGACTCATTGTAACAGATCATAAAATTTTTTCCAGTTTGAAATATGCAAGGATCCAAAAATATTCCTTTCTCCTTCTGGCTATAAGAATAATTCCTCTTCTTGAAATGAAATCTCCCCAGAATTATAGTGCTCTCCACTTCCTTAGTGTGTTTTATCTTGAGGAGACAGCTTCTATTTCTGTGCCAGAGATCTGGAATCTGATGTCATCAACTTCAGCTGGGTATTTGTCATACAACTCATTGTACAGCAATAGAATTCATTATGCAACAAGCTAACTAGTACCAAGGAGGGCTTTGAAACAGATGACGTCCTGAGGTCTCTTCCAACTGAATTTATTCTATGACTCTATTTGTTTCTTCAACTGTTTATAAAAATGAGGGCCCTCTGGAAGATGCTAGCCTTCAACTTCCTTCCATGGCCTTTCTAAGAGCCAGAAGGATAATGTGTGTATTCACGCTGTAATCCAAATGAATTATTAAAAATGCTTTGTGGTTCTTCTTATTTCCTGTTGTATTTAACTGGTGCCTGTGCCTGACTTGAATTAAGAATCTGCCTTCAACATTAAGTTTCTTTGAGCAGGAATGTACTTTTTCTGTAAGTAATTGCTGATGTTGTCAGATAGGTAACAGTGTTTTCAGATGGGTTGGGAGAAAGGAAGCCCAATTTCCCTGTGAAGGAGATTTGATAAGAAAAAAATGGTGGCTGGGGGAAAGTTTCTGGAAAAGATGTGGCTTTCATATGAAACGAGACAATGATGATCAAACTCAGTATTTGAACACATTTCATGGCATGAAAGTTGTTCTTAGGTATGATCATGATGGAAGGGGAGGTGGAGGGGAAGAAGACGAGAATGATGTAGACTATGAACTTTAAAGAGTCATTCAGGAAGTCTGTGTCTGCTCTTTGATAGATTTTTTTTTGTCCATAACTGACAGCCAGAAAAAATCAAAAAGAAAAAAAGAGTGAAATTGCAAGGGAGTTATTTTGGTTGGTTTCTTCTTGTAACAAAGCTGAAAATCAGTAGGAGTTTTTCTATTAATTTCTGTGAGAAAAGAACTGTCCTAAAGGACTTCTACAGGCACGTTTTAAAATATTTGCGTTGAATGGTAAAAACAAGATCTAAAACTCCACAAATAGTAACTGTTGACTCCGAAGAAGGAATATATCCTAGCAAGACATCTTGTACCATGTGTGAATCTGCCTGTTTCTGGCGATTTTGTCATCGCACTCAGACAAATGATGGTAATAGCCAAATGTAAGAATAATGACTAATACAAAATCCAAAGTGAGCATCCTCTAGGTTTTCCATATGGCTATAAACAGGATTAGATTCCTTCCAGAAATCTCCAGACTAATTTAAATTTTCCTTGAGCGATACAACATACAAAACATTGATTTTTACTGTACAGTAAAATCTACTGAAAGGTTATGTAGAGAAGTAAAGAATCACGTTTTTTTATTTATCTTTTTTAAGTACTCTAATCTATGTAATATAGTCAGATAAAATTAATAAAAGTAATGCAAAGTTTTGATAAAATCCTGACCTGTGAAGGCCCACAAAAGTGGCTGGAGGCTGGGAAGTCAGTAGAAAGAGCACCCCATTCCTTGGTCTCTGTATATCTACAGTTTGTTATGAACTCCTATGGCCATGGTAACCACACAAATTTTTGGTCAGATGCAGTATAAAGTTTTTGTACTCTACACCAGGTTTGTCAAGGCTAGGCAGGTCTGAAAAATATTCCTAAGCAAGAAGGAATTTATGCAGTTACACCCAGTTTCTTTTCTTTGAATAAATGAGGCATTTTAAAGTACAAATTTGTTGATCTGAAAACAATGTACAGCACTATATAATTTTACTAATTTTCTAATTTGGTTTCATGAAGACTTCATTAAGCCTTTTTTTGAGGTCTATAGAGTTATACAAAGAGCAGATTTTTGATTTATTTTGATTATTATTTTATTATTTTGATTATTCTTACATTTGGCTATTACCATCATTTGTCTGAGTGCGATGACATTTGTTTTATCTTTAGTGTTACATGTTGGTAATTTTGAAAGATAAAACTTTTAAGTAACATGTTGTTAAATATGTATAGTAAATCATAAGGTTTGGCAGCAGAAAACATTATATAGGCATTTATCTTTGAATGGCTCAGAGGTGTTTTATGGTAGGAGAATGTCAGGCAAATAAAAGGAAAGTTCAAAGGGAGATCTTTCCTTTTAAGAGCTAAAGAAGAGTAAATATCTTAGTAAATCTTAATAGACTCATGGAACTCTCTGATGTTTCTAAGGTTAAGCCATTCTAGGGAACTCCTAAGGATACAGCATTTTCACTACTTCTAACAGAATTCCTCAGAGCTGCTAATCACTCAGGTTGCACATTAGTTGGATCATATGAAATTATTCTGAGAGTTTTTATTAGAGACTCTGAGATTATAGGTGTAGTAATATGTGGGCTGTCTTGAGGGTGAGAGAAGTCCCTGCCACCTTTCATCTCCTGGTCATTGTATGCAAACTAAGACCTGGCTTTCTGGCTTGCCCATAACATTATTGTGCTATCTTTGCTGCTACTGTACTAGTACAGTACTAGATAAGAAGAAAAGGATATTGAAAAACAATTGCCATGTAAATCTATCCCACCTGCACATCAGACAAAAGAATGAAGTGGTCAACCAGGAGGAGGAAGGTCTGTGTACTGGGTGTTCTCACTGAGAAACCGTGTCCCCTGAAGCTTTAATAGTACAGACTCATTCTCCCTAGCCCCAGTTTAGGAGGGAAGCACTATGTCTGAGGCATTGTGGTACCCATAAAAACATCTTAATTTTTTAAATAATTAGAAGGGCTATGAAGACTTTTATGGATGAATGTAACCTGTTCGATAGCAGCTGCTGTATTGTTTTATTCAGTTATTTCACACAAAACAGTCTGAAATGTAAGAATTGTGTTCATGGAAATTTCTTTAGATAGAGAATTGGAAGTAATGGGAAATCATTGGTGTGAGTGGAGTAACAAAACTTGCCTCTACTAAATGCTTGCTTCCATTTACTTGTATCAAAGCATTTTTATGAAATTATTATGGCGTATGGAAAACTCAAATTGTCCTGGTTAAAAGACACAAAGGAGTTGTAGTGGTCACTGTTTCTATTTTCCCAGGAAGTAAAGTGAAGGATGCATTCACCCGAGGAATAAAAAGCAAATTAAAGTTTATGAAGGGATGTGAAAATAGCAGTTCTCAAAATAGTCTGATGCAAGTGTCTTTCTCCTTTCTTTACCTGGTAAGATGCTAAGTGTTATCAGTGTTTATTCACAGACTTTTCTATATGAACCTAAAGGCTTTGAAAAGTTTCTGAGAAATTTTATTTTCAAATTTTCACTTCCATGAAGAAAAGGATGACATTGAAGTTTTCTATTTGGTAATTTTTTCCAGAAACTATTCATAGCTAGAAAAACATAAGGAAAGAATGAAACCAAGTACCTTTGAATCATGTTTTAACTATATTTATTTTGTTTAAAACTTTATACACTCAACGTGTCTTTATTTTAAATCAATCATGGATAATACCAGCACTGTTAAGATCTATATGTTTGAGAGAGATGATTTTTTTTAAATGTTGATACCATATGATTGTCTATAAATTTAGTTTATAGATTATTTATTTCATAGCTTTATAGGGTATGTTTTGTTTCTCTTTTCTTCCCTATAATATACAAATAAAAGTACATCACTGTAAATCTCCAGAAAGGATTATTTTATAAAATTTATGAGGGATTTAAAGTAATCTAAGACTCTACCTGAAGATGTTTTCTATTTAAGATGTTTTTTATTTAAGATTTGTAAAATTATTTAGAGACAAGGATATGCAAGACAATATAGATATTAGGGTTCTCTTTGTAGTGGGAGATCACAAGGGCTGACTAAAGAAAGCTTAATACTTCAGTTCTATCCATGAGGTGATTTAAAATATTCATCATTATTTTAGTGATAAAAATGAAGAAAGAGAGATGACCTGTTCTCCAGGTAGGTGGAAATTCTGAAAGACAGCTACAAAGCAGTAAAGCTGACATGATACAGAGACTTTGTTCTAATGCTTCCTTCTCCTGATTTACTGGGTTTGCTATGTTTTGGCATAGAGCTCGTGATATGGGCTACACAATTTCTGCAAATAACCTGATACTGCTTAAATTTACTGTTCTGGATCTCTGTAAGTCTTCGGAGTCATCTCTATTTCACAGTTAGGAAATTACCTGCTTGCAAAATAGCTCTGGTCGAGCTGGGAAAGAACTGCTCCCCTAGTCGTTACTCCTCCTGTTACATTCAATAAGGTGTGCTGGAATATGGTAGATTCCACAGCAGCAAGGCAAGTGATTATGCAGCAAGTTGTCCATTAGACAGCAAGAGAAATGAAAAATAAAAAGCCACGTTTTTTAAAGGTTTGGCTGTGTGAATGACTGAGTTGTGCTTGTCCAAATAAATGGCTAAACAGATTGTTTCCAAGCTATAACTTGTAAACTAATAGATTGACGATGAGTTATGAGGAGAAAAGCATTTTAATATGTATAAGTAAATAGCTAAAATCTAGACCTTTTTTAGACAAAAGGAAAGTGAATAAATATAGATAATTAATGACGTTTATTCATATACACCACCACCCTCTTTTTGTAATCAAGTATCCCTTTTAAATCTGTTTTTATAGTATTATGGAAGAAATACATTTGGTGCATAAATGGTTATAAAGTCTACAGCTATTTCAGTTCTGCCTTAACACTGAGCAAGCCAATCAAGATACAGTCTAAGGTATTACTGTCTCTAATGAGCTAAATAAAACATGTAGAACTACATAAATGGAATTAGAGAAAACATTTTTCCTCCTTATTTCAGGATCTACCTACCTCAGGAGTTCAGAAACTTTGCTATACCATGTCAGTATTCTTCCAACAGAAAGTTTTAGCATTCTGGCATATTGAAAACAATACTTCAGACTCCAATTTGTTCTCAGGTAAGAAGATTAATTTATATGCTGATTAATTTTCTAGGTTGGTTGTTTGCCTCTGCCGTTGTCATATGTATGACTTGTTAGTAATCAATTTTTCTTTAACCTCTGTACACCAATTCTGATGGTACACGAATTCATTTGTTTGCTTTATGCCCTTCATTTGTAACTGTGATATCTATATTCTGTGATAGAACTGAAACCTTAAAAGTACCTGAATACTTCTAATTTTTTCTGTGTTATGAGTCCTGAACACTTAGCAGAACAAGGCAATTAGGAAATAAATATCCCTGTTTAAACTGTTCCACTAAATTAACTATCATTAAACAGGGCTTATTTTTTAAACAAATGTCCATATATTCATGGAGGTACCATTCTATTTACTTTACTTGGAGGAGAAATTAATTTAGTAGCCTAGTAGTATGAATTTTTCTGTATAGATTGTTATTCATTTTGCAGGAAACACACTGTTTCTTATATGGCTGGAAGATGAAAATATTAAACCACTGAGAGTGTCGTGGTTCCCCTCTCTCCTATTAGTTTCCTGCAGTGAATCCAAATTAAAACAGCTAACATTGATGTTAGATTTGTTTCCTTTCTTAGTCTAGGTAGTGAAATGAAGCAAAGATCTATGTGAACAGACATCCATCAAAATAAAAGAACTCCAAGGGTTTATTTGGTTAGTTGTATCATGCCACTAGATGTGGAATTCTGTGAAAAAAGGTGGGAACCCCCTTTCTGAGGGACAGAGAAAAAGGGAAACTGATGGGATTACATTGCATTCCAGAAATTGATGTCTGGCTTGGTTTTCTCACTTCTCTGTGCCAGAGATTCTTAAAGTACTTTTCTGAAGTTAAGTGAACATACTCATCATGGCTTACTTGTGCCGTTATGTCTCTGTGGGAAATATTTCGTGAGGAAGTGTATAAATATTTTGACTGGTTGTGCCTTTATTTTTGGAATGCATTGCAAATGACCGCTTGAATGTATCAGGATGATGCTGTGGCAACAGAGGCATGTAAGAGATTGTTATTTTCAATTATTTTTTTTATTAATGGATCCAGCAGTAGTAAAGACCCCACCATTATGCAAGCAGAGTACAGTAGAGTAACACATACCTAACACAGGCATATTAAGACTAACAGAACTGTGGTGGAGACATTTTTGTAGCATAATTTATAGCATGAAGAGACACATATAAGGTAACCGCTTGTTTTCAAAACTGAACGGATATTTTGTACTTTTATCTTTCCTTCTTGGCAACAATGTTGGTGTGGAATTTTTCAGAATAGTCAAGAATGTTGACAAAGATGAGATACTTAACAAAGGAGAATGGTACGTATGGCACTGTGTAGTTTTTATCTAAGGTTATTTCAAACACACAAAGAAAAATGTGATTTAATAAAATAATATGTGTGTTTACAAAGTTATATAGAAATAAATGTAAGTGGTAAAGTAGTAGATAATAAATGCATGTGAGTATATTTAAAGATTATAAACATCCACAAGTCATGTCTGATCCACTGGATCTAGAAACTATATAAAACCTTAAAGTATCCTAACTGCTTTATAATGATAAATATTAGTTATGAAATCTTAGAATGTAAACTTGAACTTCAGTATAATGCAATACAATCTTTGCTCAAATGCAATCAGATCCAATAACTAAGAAAATCATTCATGAAGAGGTGGTTAGACCTTTCTCATAGCCAGTTGTAGATTTAGACTTAGAATGATATCTTTTGTTAAACAGGGTAAGCAAGAAAAGCATTGTGAATTCCTTAGATATTTTTGAACTTATATTTCTTTTAACAGTTATATTAGATGCCTGAGTGATAGAAAATGTCTCAATTGTGTTCCACTGGCCTGTTTAAAATTTTGCAGCTTATTTTATTCTAAATTTTTCTACTATTGACTTCATACCATTGGTTCACAACAGTGGGGAGGTGGGGTAGAAGAAAATCACAATGCTACCACCTCTCTCTGTATGCATAACTTTCTGTGATACTGAAACCATTCCATTACCTTTTGGGCTCTAAAATAAATGGATTTAACTTTTAATTTTATGCAGGTCATAATTTTCTAGACTTAAATCTCTTTTTGTAACTTCCTTCTGAACCCATTCTCGTTTGTCAGAAACCTTTCTGAATCATGGAGAAATGAATCAGTAGAAGCCTCACTAATGCCAAATGTTGCCATTAAATCATTTCCTACTCCTACTTGATGTTTCCTAGACTTTACATCCAAGGTCCAAGTTACCTCATTTAGAAGACTGCAGTAAGAACATGCGTGTTTCAGTTAAATTCTTTACGTTATTCTTGAACTTGTTATTATTTTCCCTTTTTTCATTTATATTTCAAATAGGAATAAGCAATCAAAATAAAATATTATGCTAAGTAGCATGGAAGAGTGCTTAAGCACATGTTTATTTTCCTGTTTGACACAGAAGGGATTTCTATGTACTCTTAAACTGCATGCATATATTTTTCTGAATACATAAGGACTGCCAGTCTGGATTTTGAGGTCAACTGATTAGTATTTTTATCATAACATTTGCATTGTGATATGACACTAAATTATGAATATAAGGAAATTAAATTTATAGTAATTTTTTTGCCACACCCCCAAAATATTCATGTGATTCTTCTAATACATTTTTTGAATTGTCTGCATTTAAAACCTTATCCTTATTTAACTTTTTTAAACGTTGAAAGCATTAGTTGTCTGGTAAAATTTTAATGAAGAAGCAGCAAACAGCATTTTTCTCTGCAGCAGACAGTGTGTGACATTTCTCCATTTAAAATTCTACTCATGTACTGGCAGACAAATTCACATATCATATTATTCAGTATGACCTTAGTGAAAGTTCTCTATATTACTTCTCAAATTTGTTGTCTTTTTGTGGTGTTTGCGTAAGCATCTGTAAAGTAGCACATGCTCATAAACTCAAAACTATGCTCATAGTTTTCCCTTATTTTGAAAAATTCATATTTAAATGCTTTCCTTTGCAGAGATCTCATTTTTTCATGACTATTTGAATACTTAAGGTGTTGAAAATTGTGGATTTAGCCCAGTGCTCAGAAAAGGGGTGGAACTTTATTTAACTGAATAAAGGAGGAGAATGAAGTTGTAAACAATAATGGACATTATGGGAGATGTTTGTGTGCATTTTGTGCAAATAGGGAGGCCAGGATTTGTTTACAAATTAAAGGTTAAAAAGAAATCCTCAAATTAAATCCTGAAATGTAAAGAAGAAATACTGAAGTATTTCACGTCAAAAATCATTTTTGTCAATATGTGGATGTCATTTGCAAAACAGTAAAAGGTTGATGATTGTATCACTTCAGAGAATTAACAAAATTCACATATACAAATACATATATAGGATACAACTGTTCTTTTGCTTCCATTGAAACCGCTTGTTTCCCTTTTGCTTGTTTTGTTGCCTCATTTTTTTCCTTCTCAGTTACATATATAACACACAAAGCCACTAGACCTAATGAAAAATTTTTAGTGCTTAATAACCTCTAAACAATTTTTTTTGTCTTAATTTCTCAAGTAAGATTTATTTTCTTCACTATTTAAGAGGTTAATATGTGATTGAAGGACCAGAGCTCCTTCTTGTTTTGTTCATTAGAATCCTTTCCATAGAAAAGAATTTTTTAGTAACACTAGTAAAATTGATAGGGTTTTTTTTTCAGAAAATATACATTTGATATGTTAGAGGAGTCTTTTTTGCTGTAAGCTTGCTCTTTATACAACACCTTTTTCTTGTTATTCCAAAAGAGGGTACCAAATAGTATTCTGGAATTAATTGTGAAGGAAGAAAAACAATAATATACTTTCTAATATAATTAAGTATGGTTAGTTCAGGAACTGCATGAGTTGTAGTATGTGCTTGGTTTTTTTCTCAAGTTTTGATAGTTTCTACTCAAAAATAGTTTAGCAATACATAGATTTAGGTAGAGAAAAATCTATTCTACTTTTTTTTCTGAGCCTGCTGATGTGTACAAGCTTATATGAGTTTTTCATTGAATAAGAGTTCTTGGTCACTTAGTCTTGACAAAACCAATAGTTTTCTGGTTTTGTGATACAGTTCCCTGTCAGTAATGTGACAACAATGATGCTTTTTTGCTGATTTTGAGCTGAACTACAATGTAGTTAATCTGTGCAGTGACACAGAATTGGACTTGGGTCTGTTCTAGTGTCCTCTAATATTTGTAGTACAAACAAGGTTATTATAATAACACTATTAATAATTATGAATTATTAATAATCCTTCTTTCAAAGCAGGATTTCTGACTAAATAAAATGAAGTTTTTGTGAATAGAGCCTGAAAAGTAGTGTAAACCGTATGTTAAAACATAGGGATTTGGAAGCAGACTTCTATCAGCATTTTATAAGATCATTGTTCTCTTTGTTTTCATATGAAATCACAAATACTTGAGATAATCTTGCTGGAATTAGGCAGACACTAGTTTCACCTAGCAGTAGATGTAAATCTACAGTAAAAAAAAAAGTGTTCCAAGCGGTAAAATGTAAGGAAACTTTGGAGGCCTTGGTTATTTGTCTGAGGTTCTACATGACCACATGTGAAATGGGGATGGAAACAGTAGTTCACTCACTCATTTCTAGGCTGAAGGAGAAACCTCCACGTTAAGTTGTGCTGTTTGTGCTGGAGTAAAAGGCCTGTACTTGCAATGTACAAGGAAAAATTTTGAATGAGGAAGGTGCAGACAGTTTAGCAAATGCTGCCTTTGTGTGAGCTTCTCGTATCACAGAAGATATGTGATCCTGGTGAGGTGAATATGAATAAGAAATCTTTTGTGGTGAGATTGCATTTCAACTCTTCATAGTCTAAGAAAAATGATTTATTTTCTCTTTCTTTTGGAGATATCAAACCAGCACCCTGAAGTTCATGTATACTCAAGTTAAATGCAAATATGATTTTCTTTTGATTACGGTAGGATTGTGTTTTGTTTGCGTTTATTATTTTATAAAGAACCAACATTGAATTGGTTTGTGACTTTCATAAAAATCTTGCTATGAGTGGTTTCACAGACTTAGAAAGAATATTCCATTGAGTCAATCTATTTTCAAAATATAAATTTCAGTTTTCTTAGTGAAAACGGAAGGTTTTGGCTTTCTTTAATTGTTACTGCAGAATGTAGATCTTGTGTCTACTCATTAAATGGAATTTCTGAGGTAGACTGAATAACACTGAAGTGCTATTGGAAGGTAAATAAAGCTACTAGGAATGCTCTGGAGTTGAGTGCAGTGAGTGAAGATACTCACTGTATTTATATATACATAAATATATTTATGTATATTAAGATACATAAATCTTAAGGAATAATTAGTAATTGTCCCTGAAAGAATTGTGTAAGCAGCAATAAAGCTAGATGGCAATCTCTTCTCTGTTGTTTCAGAACTGTTTTAGCCCATTTTGGGATAAGCTACAGGTAGTATATACCAATAATATTTTTGTTGAAATATTTTTCAGTTAGAGAGAGAGAGAATTCTCCACAGTCCTTGGAGATTTTCATATTATACTTCGTTATACCAATGGTTAAAAATGTCAATTCTGTATTTTTCTAGGTCCATGTTGCTCTTACAAGACATTGAAAAATTCTTTTTTATTACATTACTAATCCCTGTGTAGCTACTTAACACATTAGATCAAATCAACTTTTAACCTTTTCTTTGCTAAGATAAATAGATTTAAATTCTGGAACCTGTCTCTAAAGTATGTTTACCAATCTTATAATTGCCATTGTGACTCTTTTCCAGGCCTCTTATTCCACAGAAGCCTTCTTTTATTGAAATACTAAGCCAGAAGATTATTTAACTTATTTTGCAATAAATAAAATGGAATGTACTGATCTGTTAGTAGTTGCAGAATAATCTTCAGATTACATATTGCTTTTGTTTGTTTTAATGAACAAACACTTGCATTTTATCCAAGAATGTAACCTGTAAGTGATGAGGTATTTCTCTCAACTATCACTGCAGAAATCAGTATCTTCACTGAGGGAGGAGTGAGAGCAGAGAAGAACAAAAGGTGTAAATGGCCAGTCCCTCACAGTTTTACACATATGAGCAGATTTGACAAGAAGTTACAATTGAGCACAGCTGCATCTTTTCTTGAAGGCTCTCTTCTAGATGGGACAACAAAGTATTAAAAGAGTTAGACAGCAGGGAAAAGATAACTGAAGGATTTAAAGGGTAAACAAGAAGGATTGAACAATATGTCATGTAAACATGACACTGATCATGGATAAAAACAAGAACAATTAAATAATTATTTCCTGTTAGTAAGAGTTCATGAAAATGGCTCTTGAATAATATTTGTTAGGCCCTGTTCTCTAATAATTTCATCATTATTATTTACTACAATAAAAGACAACAGCATTTATTTTAAGCATTGTGTTTAAGTGGAGAGGTCTCAAATCTAAAAGCAGAATGGCTGCTATATGGGTACACATTTGTAAAATTCCATTCTTGTGCATGTTCTCTTCAGCAATTTTATTGGTGACTTGTGGGGCAGAAAAAAAGAACAAATTCAGGAGTAATAAAACTCCAAGATGAATCAAAGCTTCAGGAAACAGTTAACAAAGAGGACCAGTGAAGAGCAGTCTTGGGGTTTAATCAGGTTCAAGGGGAAAGAAAAGTTTAGAGGCAGCTGGACAATTTAAATCAACTACAGGATGTAACAGCGGAAAAAATTTTGGATAATCGTTCATTAATATCATTTACTGTAATATACAGCCATGATTAAACTGACAAATAGTAGCCAAAGATACCTAAACTAGAACTCTGAATGAGGGGGGAAGGTAATATCTGATGACAGCTATAGGAATACAATAAAATATATAATTCAATGCTTCTTGAATTGAGGATTTAGCTACTTTGGACATCCTAATGCACACATAGCACAAATTGAACAGACTATTTTGTAGTAATATATTGCTTTCCCTCAAACGCTTTAGATAAATGAAAACAATTATTTTGTTCTTTACTGTGAAAGCAAATTAAATGCTAATTAACATTCTACTTCTGTTTTATCTGTCAAGCTGTTTTATCTGTCAGGCTGTTGATCATAGAATACCCAAGGTTCCTTTGATTTTTCAACCTGTTGACAAGTGAGAAACATGGCTTTTCATTTTGCTTACTCATTTGCTCTTAAAAAAGAGCGTGGGGATTAATTATATTAGAAGCAGAAAAGCCTTTCCCATGAGGCTTCAATTTAATATAGAAACAATTATTTTATTACACATGCATGTGAATGTAAATGGTGTATCCCATATTTCCTCCTTGGCTTTGTGTAACACACCTAGAACAGTTCCAAAAGTATTTTTGTTTTGTATTTTTGCACCTTTTCATCTATATTGTTGCTATAACATCTTCCTTAATAGTTCAGCCAGCCATCCCTTAATATATATTTCTTCTTTTACAGGTCCTAGATAAATGGTCTATTGTTATCTTGATTCAAGAATTTGTAGGTCTGTCTCATTATACTTCTGAAGACTTACCAAGTTGCTCCTGGTTTGTGTGTGAATGTCCCCAGATATATTGCCTTGCTTCTTAATATACAGAAGAGAGAGAGATGTGTAGGTAACATGTTGAAAAAGGCATAAAGACATTATTGTGACTTTACACATCTCTGAAATTCTGCGATAGGTTGTACTCTTAGCACTGCTATAGCATCAACAGAAATAATTTTTTTTTAGTCTGAATACTGTATAACAGATTCTTCGTAAGTACAGCAGAAACTGTTTTAGAGGGTTAGAGATGTATGTTGGTCTGGGAACCAATGGATGTTGCTTTGGGAAATAAAATTACTTGGAAGCCTCAGAGATTTAATTGGGGATATCTGAAATACCAAATATTGACAAATACTCAGGGAAAATTATGTAATACAAGTAAGATTTCTGGTTGTTGTTTTACAAGTCATTAATTTTGACTGCCAAACAAGATCTATGTAACTTGTAATACAGGCTGAAATCCACTACAGACATCTGTTAGTACAGCAAATGTACCTCTCATAGCTCATAGTCATGAACAATCTCCTGTAATTTATTCTTGTTAAATTAATGAATGAAAGAATTACTTCTTTCACTGCTCTCTCAAAGTTGTATTCTGAGGTTGAAAATATACGTGCTTGTTTCAAAATTCTGTGAATGTGGAGGCCTAAAAGTCTTCAAGACTTTATACTCCCTTAGTTGTGTTTTATGATTTTTTTCTTTGTTTTTTTAATTTCTGAAAACTATCTATGTTTTAAAAAAAATCCATGAATGTTAGATAACGGAAAGAGCAATAGATCCTGAAAGAAAAATAGCACCCTAAATATTTTAAGTTGCAAAGTAAATATAGTATGCTTTTCTTTTTCTTCTCTGACCTGTTGGAGCCTAAGCTTTGGAGTCTGTTTGGGGCTGCTATTCCATCATTTCACATACAATGCTAACATAGGTGTGAACTGAAAGAATGCTTTAATGTTATGTCTATATGACAGTTGTGAATATGTATCGGAATTAATAAAAATGATGCTGTTTATGAAATGTACACACACACTTACAGTATTACTTGAACATGGCAAAAAAGAAGAATTGTTAAGTTTGTGCTGCTGTGGCAAGGAAAATGCAAACATAAATTGCAAGTACCAGGAGACTTAATATGAAATCTGAGTTAATTTCTGGGAAGGATATGTAATGTACTTCAGACTAACTAAATGAGAATGAAATATTTTTCTGTGTGTGTTGACGTAGCCTGATTTAAGTGAGATTTAACAGCTTAAAAAGGTGTGTTTGTGGTTTCCTAGTACTAGTAGGAAGCTTTTTCCTAGCACCTGGATAGCATAGATATGGAGAGAGAACCTTCAGCCTACCAAATGACTTAATGAAACAGAAAATCTCTTCTAACAGTACCTGGGGCTTTTTTTATATTCCCAAGAAATGCATGTTCAACAAGGAACAGATGCAGATTATATCATCCAACAGAAAGCTGATTGAGACTTAGTGTTCTTATGACAGTTTTTTGTTTCCTGGTCTGTTATGCATCTCCTTTTTTAGATTATAGGGGATACCTAGAGTTTTGTTGTCTTTTGGAATATAATATTATAAATACATTTATGGCAACCTTAAATTTTCTCTATTTTTTCCTGAGAATTCACCTTTCTTATCTCTTGATAATGAAAACATTTCAGATGTTTATGGAATGTGTAGGTGCTTTTCCTTTGCGGAGCTGTCATAAATTTCATGGTCAGAAAGTCTGCATGATATAGTCAGATATATTTTGATGGTAAAAATTGCCTTAGATGCTTTAATTGTAGAGAATAGAAATCCAGTTTCCGGTATCTAAATAGAGAGAATTTTTTGATGACACTAAAGAAAGGGTTTCACAGCTTTTTATTTCCATCAAAACTGTCTGATGTTGTATTTTTCATTTACCTTGGCTTTAATTACACCGTGTTTCTTTCACTTTTCTTCCTAGTGTTCATTATGATCATGTCTAAGTGTTCAACAACTTATTATGCAATTAATACTATAAAATAAACATCAGCAAGTAAGTACAAATGCTCTTTATGCTTAAAGATTTAGTGGTGAGTTAACCGTGGCAGTTGTCTAATTGCAGCAATTCAGAAAACACCAGCTCTACTATTTTTCTTCTATTTAAATGAAACCTCTATTTGGAAGTAGAGGACGTGCTCCTTGACCACTTCTTGAACAAAACAACAGCAAAAAAGGGCTGGGGACACAAAAAAGGATGCCAATATAGTTAGAAATACAGAATTTATGAAGATATGTATTCTGAGATGGGAATTCCTGAGAATTTTTGAGCAGGTTGGATGTAAAGTTGTAAAAGACCAATATGGGATAAAAAGGGGAAACTAAGTGTAACTCTGATGATTGTATTATAATAGAGAGATCCAAGTAGTTGTAGGTGAGAGCAGATGAAGCAGAGTAGGTTAGCAATGAAATGCTAAGGCTGTAAGTTAAATTGGTAGAAGTTAAATTGGTAGAACTGAGCTCTGGAGTAGCCAGGTAATAATCAATAAGACTGAGAAATCATGCTGTGACTTGTTGTAATTATGAACCTTAAAAAAATAAATTCAAGATGAGACTGATTTCTCTATGAGATCTCCAGTTAACTGTGAAGTTAGTGACAGTGCAAATCTTGAACTAAAATACCTTGTTAAAAGCAAAGTTATTGCGGGGTTTCCTTAGAAAAAGAGATAGAGAAAATGGGAAAATAAGTTACTTGCCTGTAAGGTAAAGAATACATGGATTAAGGAATTGTATTTTTGTTAGACTGCACTGACCTCTTACCCCTCCAAAAGAATTAATGTATCATGGAGGTTAGTAATTGCTAAAAAAAGTTGGAGAAAGTTTCTAATCCTAAAGTGTTTCTAGATAATGAATCTGATGTTGTGTGTATGTTAAGAATCGAGACATGTCTAGCTCAGACATTTGAGCCAAGAACACAAACAGAAACACTCTGCATTCCCAGGGCACAGTGACTAATACTTCCAGTGAGATCTCAGTATTCCTTTTATAGATCAGGTGTTAATGTACACTGGCATTCCTACTTGCAGCACTGAAAATTATTATCAATATGGTAGACTAAATAAAGTCCTACTCTGGAGCAGCAAATACTTTTGGGATAAAGGACAAGGATTTAAAAACCTTTCTGCTCATGTTGAGTCAAAGTCTTTGATGCTAAAAATAAGAGTTTAAAAGCCTTCACAAGATTGTAGATTGTTTATACCTGTATGGATATGCTCAAGTGAAATGGATCATCATGCTGGGGTAGCTGAATTACAACAATGGACCCATAAAACTAGATGGTGGACAGCAAGTTTGATTAAAATTTTTTCTCATATCTGAGACTTTGTCTATAGTGTGTTCTTGTGTAGTGTCTCTCTTAAACATCAATGATATTCTACATCTCCAAGTTTCTAAAGAGTAGATGATTGCAGCATCTCAAAGTAGGTCGAATGTCATTACTGACTTCCGTCTTTTCGTTTGAACACTATTCTAAAATTTTATTTTATTGCAGTAGTAGAGAGACTCCCTTTCTTTTTATCTCTTCTACTGTTTCACCCTCACTGTTTCCCTTGACACCTTCATATATGTGTAAATTACATGACCAGACTAGAATTTTATGTTTCTCATGAAGGTGTAGAGGAGCTCTATAGTGAGGTTTTCATTCATGGGAATGGCTCCTTTATTAATTCCCAAATCAAATTCTCTTTGAAATCAGCTTGTCTCCCTCTGCCTGGAATATCAAAATTTCTAGCCACTTGTTTTCTCTTGCTTTCAGGTTTCCTCATCTCTTGAAGATATGTACATTTTCTCCAGATGTCGGCTTGGATTTTCATGTGTTCAAAGAATATTCATATTTCCAGTATTTTTCTGTTCAGGACTTTAACTTCTTTCAGTGGTCCTTGTTTTTTTCATTCTTCTACTTATCTGAAGTTGGTGGAATTCTCCCTCCTAATTACGTTTTCAAGGAAAGTGTAGTATTATTCTGAATCCTTTTCAATTATGCTTGTTGTTGTCTGCTATTTTCCTTAAATTTCTCTGAAATTATTCACATATAATCTGAGCTGCAAGTGGATCAATGATCTGTTGGTTACTGAAATATTTTCTTTTAGTTCGTGATGTCCCTAAACGTATTCTTCATAAATCCACACATGGTAACATTCCAAGCCCTGATATGTCTTAGACGGCTACTGTTACACTGCATATTTAATGTAAAGTTATGCAAATCATAGGTAAAGGGTTTTCCCTTTACTAGGAAACTGGGATTTGTGATTTCTGTAAAATAAGAGAATTAAAAATTTTGGGGCATGTTTTCTGTTTCTATATACAAGCAGTTTAGTTTTAAGGAGTTGTTTTGGAGGTTTCACTTGAATTACTGCCTGTGGTGGTCCCTCCCTGCCTCCAGGCGACACTATGATCTGAGAAATGTTTGTTAGGCCTCAGCCTTGAGGAACAACACGAGTTGAGCTCCTCTGGAGCTTTTTGGAAACACTCTCTGTTCTCAAGACTAGTGGTGACTAAAGAGCTCCTGCTTTTTTTTAACAAAGAGCTTTGGAAACTGATTTTTCTTGCCTGAAAAATAACCCATGTGGAATAACATTTTTGATATCAAACTTCCAAAGAAAGTTTTGAACCTGAATTGAGGCCAGAGTGGAGTAATATTATGACTAAAGCTCACTCTCTTGCGGCCCTATAAACAGCAGTCCTAGAGGGATCCTGTGAGCCCTCCTGGACCACAGCTGGCTGTGATCAGCACCTCCCTCTGAGCACCTGTCAGAGCCAGCCAACTCTAACTTTTGCTGTTGTTGGAGAACCACTGAAAAATGACAGTGACAGATTCTGTGCTGATACCTCAGTCCTCAAGGATCAACCCTTCACCTATTGAGAGGATGCAAAGGCATCTGTTGTGAATATTTCACTGAATTTAAGAAGAATTTTTCATGGGCATATATCTTGTATATACTCTTTAGATCTGTGTGCATGCAAGTGTGAATATGCTACAGCAAAGGCACTACAAATGTTGCTCTTCTACATGCTCTTCATGACTGGAGCATGGCTATCAATGGCTTCATGCTGTTCAGAAGGGACAGGAGAGGAAGAGAGATTGCCCTCTACATCAAGACAAGGATTAAGCCTGAAGAGCTGTCTCTGAAGAGCAGCCATGAGTAGGTATAAAGCCTGTGGGTAAAAATCAGAGACAGACAGAAAGGCAAGTTTGTGTTTGGGGTCTACTACAACTGCCTGACCAAGGGCAGCCTATTGATGAAGCCTTCCTGCTGAAGCTACCCGAAGCATCCTGCTCACAGGCTTGTGCTCTGCTTTGGGACATCAGCCTCTGAAATCTCCCGGAAAACTAGCATGGGAAGCTGTAGGCAATCCAGGAGACTTCTGGGAGGTGTGGGGGATAACTGCTTAAGACAGATGACGGCTCTAACGGAGGGAATGCAACACTAGATTTGATGGTCACCAACATAAGTGAGCTCATAAGGGATGTCAAGGAGGTAACCTAGCTTGCAGTGATCATGCATTGGTGGAGTTTGCAGTCTTGAGGAATACAGGTTAGGTAAGGTATAAAGGCAGGCTCCTGAAATTTAGGAAGGCAGACCTCCAGTTCTTCAGAGAGATTGTCAGAGGGATTCTCTAGGAGACTGCCCTTGGGTAAAAGGGACCTGAACAGAGCTGGCAGATCTTTAAAGCCTTCCATAGAGTGCAAGAACTAGCAATTCCTAGGAGCAAGAAATTGGACAAACCAGGCAAGAAGGTGTGGTTGAGTAGGGAAATGCTGGTCAAACTAAAGGCCAAGAAGCAAATGCACAAGCAGTGGAAACTAGGACAGATGACCTGGGAAGAATGTAGAGAAGTATGATTGTGTAGGGAGGAGGTGAGGAAGGCCAAGACAAAACTGGAATTGAACAGATGCAAAGAATAACAGGAAGGGCTTCTGCAGGAATGTTAATTAGAAAAGAATGGTCAAAGAAGATGTACCTCCTCTGATGAAGAGTGCTGGTGAAGAGGTAACAATGGATGTAGAAAAGACTGAGGTAGTTAACAACATTTTATATCAGTCTTCAATGGAAACCTCTCTTCCAACACTTCTTGAGTGGATGGACAGCAGATGGGGACTGGGAAAGCAAAGACTGTAAGTGAAGATCAGGGATCTTCACATGACCACCTAAGGAACCTGAATGTGCACAAGTTTATGGGAAACAGTGAGATTCATCCCAGGCTCCTGAACTGATTGACTGATGTAGTTGCCAAGCCACCCTCCATAATATTTAAAAACTTATGGCAATCAGGGGAAGCCTTCACATAGAAATTTTTTTAGGTTGATTCTGTTTTTAGTTTGATTTGGTTTAGTTTGCTTTTTCCTTGTGTGCTTTAACCATCTGTAAGTTGTAGACTAAACCTTGCCAACAAACTTTGTCATGCTTTCACTTTTGTATTAAATAAGCTTTTGGTTAGACCTTTGGTGATGTTTCTTTAAGCAACCTTAAAACATTCATTTGCAACACAGCCTATGTCTGGATGTCTTTGGATTAGATGTCTTTTTTTTACAATGTTTTTTGACTACAGAACTCTAAACATTTTAGGCAAAACATGCAGGGAGATGTTAAGAAATTTCATAGGCAAACTAGTGTATATTTGTTTTCTATACTATACACTACAAACACCTCCTGCATTGTCAAGTTTTATGGTTTACATAAAAAATGAAAAATTACTTAATTATGGCAGGTGCATGATGACTGACGGTGGTTGGTTTTGGAAATTTGGAAGGTTTTTTGATTTCTCATCTGTCCGATTTGAAGATGTGAGTACACAGGTCATAGCAATTGATCCTGCATTGCAACAATTTTTTCCCCACTGGCACTGGCCTTTTGGGCTAGTGTTAATGTAGCTGACAAACTTGTAGTAGAGCACTTTTGCATCCAAATTATAGCAACTGGCAAGTTTATTAATCAGGGAAAACTACTGCATTTTAGTTGATGTCAAAACTGCTGTGACAATTTATACGACCTGTTTATATTGCCTTTCTGAATGTTATTCCTTAGCACACCACCAAACCAGACAGATTTGGTCATTCACTTCTATTTGCATTTCACTTATGATTGCTATCTGTTGTCCTTGGACAACTGAAGTACCTACTCTTGTGAACAGTCTACAGGATATGGTAGTTAACGAACAGTTTTTTCTTTATTTTTCACTCTTCTCAACCTCTCAGGTTTTCTTCATGACCTTTTTTTTTTTTTTTTTACTTTTTGAATTCATGAGGCATTCTGTTTCTTCAGTTTTTTTTTTTTTTTAATGAACTAAATAAAAGTTGTTACAAGAACTTCAGAATAAATACAAAAGGAAATGTATGCATTTATTTTGGTGCACACCCTCCTTTAAGTGCACTGCTGGAAAGGAAAGGGCCTTCTCCCCAGTTCCTCTCCCTGGTGTACTCACTTGTGTCTCTCAAGGAGGAATTCCAACTGATATATCTTTTCCACATATACTGTGTTTACAGCAACAAAGAGAAACAAAGCATGACTCATCCATCAATTAGTGGCTGAAATGGCCCAAGGGTATGTTGTGGCCCAGTTACCTGTCCAGGATTTTCACAGGTAACTTTTTAAAGGAATTGCTTGGAAGTGCAGACACAAGTCGCCATTTATTAGGGAAAATCTTGAATTTTTTTTTCTTCCTGAAGTGTTATCTTCTGTTACTTGTACCCAGTTAGAGCAGTGTGTTTTGAGCCAGCTGTACTTCTTTTCCAACCAGTATTAAAAATAAATCTTGTAAACCTGTTCCAGCAGCTGTTCAGTTCCAGCAGCTTAAATCAGATAGACTACCTTCTTCTCTCGGTTTTGTCAATTTTAGGGGAGAAATGCCTGTTTGTCCTATTTTCCCCTCTTAAATGGGTATAAGATTAAAATAACAATGCTGAGGGAAATTAGATTATTAAAAAAGTTTGAGAAAAACTAAAGGCTTCCTTGCACATCTGCTCTTTCTTTATAAGTAGATGATAGAAGGAGAGGCTGCTGTGATATTTGAACCAATGTGTTGTGTTCTGACTGATCAAAACTACTAATGGTAATAGCAAATTATCTTAATTTCTATGCAAGGTAGAAAAAAAGCCACAATTTCATATTTAAGGAAAGCATTCATTGTAGTCAACAGAATTTGACAATTTTGTAGATGTTTTATTGTGTATCTGATTCTAACAAATTAAAATGTAGCAACTTTCTTTGTGGATTTGTCTATTTACGTTTGTTTCCTACAAAGTGTTATATTAAAGGGACAATTTGGCACAAAATGTAAAATAATTTTAAATATACCTTACTCAGTTGAACTTTCATGTATTTCCTTCCTCATAACTTTTTGTTTCAAGGATCTGACTTGAAATTTTTGTCTTTGGAACCAGACTATTTGTAAGTACCTTGGACTCAATAATAAACTAAAAGCAGTTTATATGTCTCTATTTGTTTACATATTTGCAATTTGCAAAGCCATGTTGGGTCCTCATGTCATGCAATAAAAGATCTCTTTTTTTATCTAGCTACCTATCCTGAATGTTCTTTAACCATCTTCGCATTCACTGGCCTGTCCTATGGAAAGGAGAAAACATTAACTAATGTGTGTAGAGCTCAGATGCTCTTATTTTTATCCTTGAAAGACTCCACGTAATAGCAAATCCATGTACTCATCAAAGCTCTCAAGGTTGTATAAAGTGATATTTGTGTTGCTCTTTGTCATTGTAGCCTGTACAGTGGAATTAGTTGTTTGAGTTACATCAGGATTTACATTACAGTGTGTTCCTATGGACATTATCTTCCTTTTCCCCAACAAATCTAGTGTGTATGTTCTGTGGGATGCTGTGTGGGGAGTAGCAGCAAATACATAAATTTAAGTGTTTTTTTTATTTTACACTTCTGCTCTTCTGCCTTTTTTTTTTTTTTTTTTTTGTGGTTATTCACAAGGATGAAACCATTACTAAGGAGAAGCTTCTGGATCTGTTTGTGGGGTAAAACCAGGTGTTCAGTTTGAGAAGACTGACTGAGAGGTGAATGTGATTGAATCAGGAATTTCATGGGTATTTATTTGAAGAATGGGATTATCAAAAAAAAAGCAAAAAAAGATTTGGAGAATGCGAAATTAAATATTTTTAGAAAAAGAGTGTGTTTATTTAGCCAGAATAATAGTTTAGAGTAGTAGTGACTGGACTGCAATGTCAAAATAATGTTTCTTTCCCCTCATGGATGTCTTGAAATGTCTTCTGCTTGTTTTATATTAGAACTCAACTTTATTGGGAATTCAAAGTCTCTAATTTTCCTGGGTGGAATGTGCTCTACAAAGTCAAAAAGTCTGCTGTGAGTTGAAGCTACAAAATAATTTATACTAATAAACTTAGGAATTTCTCAGTAAGCTTGGAAATATGATTATAATCCTCAAATATTTTTCAAAACATTTACCTAAGCTTTGATGCTCCTTTTTTCTTCTATTTTTTCCCTGCAATTGTCAAAGAAGGTTTGTTATTTTCTTCTTTATCACTTGTGAGAAAATACTTTCCATTTTCAACATCATCATGGGAAAATTGTGCCATTTTTACAACTAGTAACAATGGAAGAGATAGGAAGAAAAAGGTTTTTCCTTTGATGAGATGAGGAGACAGGTGACCAAGCAGATGTCTCTTTATATAAAAGTCTGTAACCTCAAATGAGGTACAGAGATGATATGAGCCTTCTACCAAGTGTGTTTGCCTCCTACTCAAAGTGTAGAGCCCTGACAAGTCTGGTGAATATGTTAAAAATGTATACATTCAAATTTATATAAATTATTGCTTTTGTTAGTCTCACTTACACAGACAGAATTCAAAATTATGCAGTGTGCAGCCTACTCAAACTAGAGACCTGGATCTCTTTCAACATGTAGGGGCTCCCCAGGTGTTAGTGTAATCGTGGACTCAAGCATCTCTAGTAATAAAGGGTCTCATCTGCTTAAATTCCTTATGCTTTGTGATAACAGAACCAATACCAACAGAGCAATCTGTTTAAACAAAGGAAAACAGAGTGAAATAAAAGCCTATTCCTCTTTTTCCAAATCATTTAGTTGCATATGAATAAGCAGCTTATTCAATATTTCTGGATTTGTTATTCTTGGCAATGGTCTATATTTTGTGCCAGGTAATAGATCCATTTTAAATGGCATTATCTTTTTTCTTATAATAGCTCTTTCTGCCAGAATACTTCCCCAACCCCCTCAGCCTCACAGACAGTGATTTGATGCTCCTTAATATAGGCAAGTTTGTGTTATGATGCTTTATATAGCTTCCATTCCTTTTTAGAACACTGTCATAATTTTTGTCTGCTTTAAATAATGTGGTCTGCACCTTTAAAACGTGCTTGCATCTGCCTATTTATATCGGTCTAAAGCAGTGTTTCAAGGAGTTGTAAAGATGATGTGCTTCCTACCCTCTCCACTACACTCTCATGGGAGAGGAGACTGCGTGGAGCATCTTGGTATGCTGGACAAAAGTCAGCTCCACAATGTCAGCTTTGCAACGTGAAAGCCTTGGGGATGAACATTCTGTTGGGCTGTCCCATAGTGATGTTATAATAACTGCTTAACTTGAATTCTTAATTTCTTGGCAGTTCCTACCTATCATTGCCCAGATAAGCAAATAAGCATCTCAAAAATTACCTGTGGACGGTAACATAGCTGAAATAGAATGTAAGTAAATTTAAAATATATACCATGTGAAAAATTTGAAAAGTTAGTACGGTAACTGATATAAGAACCTTGTACTTGAATGGAAAATAATGCTTGGTGTGTTCTTGATGCCGCTTGTCTGATTTACAACATTCAGACAATGTCTGTACTCAGATGTTCTACCTAAAGCATATTACTATTCCCAGAGAGCCTATCTGCTTTAACCATTAACACCTTAAAGCATTAACAGTTCAGCAAGCATCCCAGAAAGACAAATGCCAACAAACAATTGCAAAAATGCAGCTTTTCTTTCCCCCAAAAGTGTAACCTCGCTCCTACACTGAGGGTAACAACCGCTCCTGCGCCTTCTCTGGGTGTGTCACAGTGCCATCTAGTGAGTCTTGCCCGGACAGGGAACAAAAATCCAATAGATTTCCTCACATTACTTTTCAAGCCGTTCACTATTCCTCTATTCACTATTCCCCTATTTGGAAACTTCACTACTGTGTGAAGGTATTATCTTTCTTACAAACACTTGTCCATGAGCATTATATGTGCTTTTTAGGGTTCTAATAAGAGGCAGGGATTTGTACTATTTTCAAGCTGGTTTTGGCTCTTTGTCTTTGAAGAAGAGTGTGTTGGTTTCTGCTTACCTCGGTCAGATTTGCTCTTATATTTATTTCTGAAGTGCAGGGAGATGTAGTTCTGTCAATAGGTGCTCTTTCCCCAAAAGCTAAGCAAACGCACATTTTAAGCAAGCATCTCTTTTTGAGGTATGGTTCTTCCCTCATTCAAACTGAGAAAAACCAAAATTACTTGAGTGACATGAGTGATGGGTAAAAATGCCATGAATCCACACAGCACTTTTAAGAAAAAGTTAAGATCAATGTGTAGAAACATACAATCACCAGCAGGTTCATCATAGGACAGAATGGTTGTCACAAATAAGATGTTCCACATACATGTTGTGTTCCCCTTAAAACTGTAGCTATTATTAGACAAATAGGTGGAAGAAGCATTCACGGGGTATGGTACTTCATATTACTCAACAGGGTAATAAAAAAGACTTCGCTATGATATCATGAATGATGATTTTGAAGTTTTCAGTTTATTTCCACATATATTGGATATTCTCTGAATCAGAGGATTGCAGTAAAGATCAATACTGATCATAAAAATAGATTCTAAGTTTTCTCACTGTATAGCTGGAAATCATACTGGGAAACCCAAGAGTCTTTGGATAGGTTATTCATTCAGTGTTCTCTCAAACTGCTACCTGTCAGTGTTGGGATCATATGAGCAAATGCACACAGGCAGAATGCTAACTTTATTATAGCAATATGTATTTTCTCAAAAGTCTCTATATTTCAGCAGTATTTTGGCTTCTTAACATGTATTTGTAATGCAGAAAATGTTTCAGTAGTTAACGGATCAGTTACTTTTATACTAGACTGAAGTTCTAAAAAAAGTGATGTCCAGTTTCTGAGAATTATGAGTATAAAAAAAATCAGATGCTTCATGATAAATGCTAAAGTAAGCAGACTTGTCCCTTTTTTTAAATGCAAATGGCTTAAATAGAGGAACAGGTGTTCTATTCTTGAGATTGCCACTTAAATCCAAGGAAGCTTGGAACAATAATTTAAAGATGTTATCATGAAGTGATTTGCTAAAAAGAGACATAATCAGAAAGTTATATATGTTCTTATACATATATATAAAATACTTTTACAGCAATACAGAGATTGAAATAACTAGGAGAATTTTATATTATTTGAATCTACTGATAACCATTAAAAAATTTATGTGACAAATTTCACAGTAAAGAAACCTTTTCCTAGAGATTAAACCCAGTCAAGTGGTATTTAAAAGCTAACTATGAACTGGATGTGCCTTGCTACCAGGTTGCAGAAGTAAGACTGTAGGCCCCTGAAGTTTTCAAATGTTTGTCGTACTTTTTCATGGTGAAATTTAATTGATCTTTTTCTCCCTGCTTCAGAGTGTGTGTAATTGAGGTCTAGCAGTACAGGCCACCTAGTTTATGTGGCTGCTTGTCCAATATCACTGCCATGGATTTCTTAGACTCTCCTCATTTAATAGTTGGAACAAAGCATTGGAGAAAATCTTTAATAAAATAGCATAGACATACTATTTATCTAAACTTCATCTCTGGTCTTGGAGCTAAGGGGACTTGTATCAAAATGCCTGGTATGAATGACTGCTCTTCTACTTAGTTCCAGGTTTTCCTTTCCTGCATTTGAGTGCAAGAGAGCCACATCTTAAATTGCTGTTTATTTTGCATCATCTACTGAGCCTATGAAAAAGACTATAGTAAAAAGGACATTCACCAAGTCCTGGACCTATCCCACAGCTTTCACCTCTTAATGTTTATTGATTGCTCTGCTCTAACTCTACCCCTTTTAGGTGTGATTTTCAGATTAGCCTTAGGATTTGATGAAGTGTAATTATATTTTCTTGGCAGATGCTCCATGGTGTAGTAGGAGCTGGGTGGTTCACAGGGAGTAAGCTAAGGGCTGCATTGCTTGAGTGAATCTGTCAAAGAAATGTCTCATGTATCCTGAATTCTACCCTAAGGAAAGAGTGAGGTTTTTCCATCATCCACTGTAGTCTCACCAGAGCATGTATTTGAGGGTTGAGAAAACCCTTAATTTTACAGAGATAACCTGTCTATTCTCCAGCCAGATTTGGATATAGTAACAGTGCTATGAAAATTTTTTCTCACTGTGTCAACTCTGCTTCATCAGATAGATCAACCCTTAGTGTAACCTGTTGTCGTTAAAATAATTTTTTTTAATCAAAACATTTTTAGTAACAAAGATCCTTATCCCATTGTGATGCAAACAGCAGATGTGTTAATAATTTGCTAAAGAAGAGTAAAATTCACTTCTATAGCATCATATTTTCTTTTATTAAATGCAACCTCTGGTGATATGACCTTAAAGCAACAGTACCAGAGACAGAAAATTAGTAGAGCAGTTTAGTCTTCATAACTATTGTCATGTTTTCATTTTTCTAATTATTTTCCTTTATTTTCCTTAATTTTTGTTCCACTGTTGGCACAAATTCAATGACAAGTATGCCACAATTATCCAACCATCAACAGAAGCCAGAAAACATATGTTAGCCCATAAGAGCTGTGCTTCAGAAAATAGTGCTACCACTAGCACTTTATTTACATTCCCTGCCTACACTGGGAAGCCAAAGTTACAGAACTTTTAGTGACTGGTGTGAATTTCAAAGGAGACTTCAGGTTTCTCTAGTTGAAGTTCAATTGCATATGTAAACATGTTGAAGGCAATAAGATTGTGTTGGAATTCATGCCCCGTGAATAAGTTGAATGATCTGGTACTTAATCACTTCCAAAACTTCAGGAGTTAAATCACTTATTCTTGTAGGAATATTTCTCCCTTGATTCAAGGTGTTGGTGGATTACTTTACAAAAACATATTAAACTATGTCACAGATACATCTGAAAGACACTCTAAGTAACCTGTTTAGTTGTTTTAATAGACTGGGTTTATCTCTTGCCTTAGTTTATAGATTTTATAGTTTTATAGTTTATAGCAAATTTTTTATAGATAAACAAAGAGATAATTATATGTATTCGCTAATATTGAACATAGCATGAGTCCTATAATGTTGAATTAAAATTAATTAATTACTATACTGAGTCACTTCTTTAATGAACTCTGCTCCTCCTATGCCTGAGTGCTGGAAGATAATGTAAAAATTACTCTAATTTTCTTTCAGAAACTCTCAAGTGCCTCAATTTCAAAAGCAAAGGTTGTCACCTTTGAACTTATATGCATGCAACTAAAAATAGTGAATATCAAATAGTCCGTCACTCTATTAATCTTTAATTTGTCATCCTTTGAAGTCAAGAGAATAAAAAATACTTATTATATTTTAAAGGCAAAGAAGAAAAATGTTGAGCTCTTTTGAGATGATAAGTTGTTTGGGACATTTTAATTATTAATTTTAAAAATGGACAAATGGCAACAAAATTAGATGAATGTCTATGTTCAAATGCAAAGCTGAACAATAGAATTTTTATTACAAACAGAAACCCACAACCAACTGGACTCTGAGAGAGAGAGTGTGTCAGTCAGATGCTGTCTTTGGTGATTTGAATGCCCCATATGCACTATTAGATTCAAGGAAATTTATTTTTGAACTCATACTATTGCTTTGGTTTGCTTGACAACCATGCTATTTTGGAGTGATCTTATGCATTTCTTAATATTATGTAGTAGGCCTGGTTTTTGCTGTCTGTGATCAGCCTTTTATACATTTCAATGGCATTTCCTAGATCTAATTTGAAATAAGAAAGGGAATTTAGGCTGTGAATAACTCACATATTGTATTTGAGAATATAGTTATTCTATGTGCTTACACCTACTGTTCATACTGGAGTTCTTGGAGGTATAAACTCCATTTATAAGCATCAGGTGCATTTAATGTAGCTTCAGGTTTTATTTGTATTATTGATATGATGTTTTATTTCTCTTTAGTCCATAAATGGAACAGTTTACTGTGTATTTTCTGATCCTGCTTTTCAATTTGCAAAGTATTTCAGGTTATGAAGAATCATTTGTAGAATTCTTACAGCAAGACATTATGAAAAACTTACCTTTGTAACATCAGTGCTTGAATTTAAAAATTTTACAGGGAAGACTATGTCTAGAATTCTTTAAATACCTAAAAATAATTTTCTGATTATGAAAATTTTCTGATTCTTTTTGTCCTTGATAGACTTTTGAAATTTTATTTTCTGGTGATATTGCCTTAAGAGACGTGCTCTCTGTGTGTGAGAAAGAGGGAGGGAATATCAGAGTGTTAGTGTTTTCCTATTACAAAATAATTGAAGTTATTGTTATGAGGCTTTATTTAAATGGTTAAAGCGCTTTTTTTGTTTGCTTCCCATGCTTGTGGCAAAGCATATTTAAACATTAATGAGAGAAACACACAACTCAATGGTAAGGGGAAAAGTTGTGAGCATGCATGATCAGAACTGCTTCTAGTCAGAAAAAATCTGTATTTTGCAACATGGGATAGTTGAGTACCAAAGCCTTCCTCAAAATTTATGAGTTTAACAGAGTTTAACAGTCAACATGATATTTGCAGGAGATTATAGGTAATGGAAATTCCTATAGGACATATAAGAGATACATATATACATATTATACTATTACATGTATATGTACATAATAGTTTTCAGAAAACCAAGAAACAGACTGTTAAATATAGACAGGTAGAGGTCTCCCTTCTTGACCTCAGTTTACATCTCCTTGAACTCCCAGTTGAAGCTGGTATTATAATACCAATACTATATGAGTTTTACATGGGACAAATTAAGAAACTATTGTACAAAAGGGCAAAAATTGTCGGTGAGCTATGCATGGGAGTTCTAAGAGATATGGTGTAGCACAAAAATGCAACCACACCAAAAGTAATATTGTGATGGGTGGCATCATTTGGTTTTTGTATCTCTTCCACCTGATATGTTTACTGAATTCCTAGTTTACCTCCCTGAATTTGAAGGCTGAAGCCAATGGAATCTGGCCTGAAGGCTGCTTGTGAAGGAATCTGGGCCATACTTGGCATCTGAAATATGAAAGGATCCCCTTGGTTTCCCTGGGCACTCCAAGATGGCTGTGAAGAAACTGAAATCCTCCAGATCCCTGGATGAGTCTTGTTATGGGGACATTTATGGAATTAAAATTCTCTTCTGTCATTCAGTATTTTTTGGGCCGTGAAGTTTTACAGTTGTATGAAGGAGAAAATCCAACTCCTTGCATTGCTCCAGGATCCCCTGAGGCTAGATTAGCTGCTGGGGATGAAATGTTGGGTGTATACATCTGGAATCTCCTCAGCTATGAGTACATCCCTGTGGTAGTGATGTATGTCTTGCACCACAGTCTTTCTCCTCCGGCATTTCCTTCCTAGCACAGATAAAATGCAGCAGCTTTTGGACATCTGGAAACTCTCCAATCTAAAAAATTGTCAGCTGAGCAGGCTCATGTTCTCCTTGATATCTTTAAACATGCTTGGTGTGTTTGATGCAATAGTCTGTGGATGGAAGGGATTTTGTTCTTGGGAGGATTTTGTTTCCTCCCACTCCTTCCCACTATCATTACCATTATTATTACTATTATTATTTTGTTATTAAATTCCTGTATTTAGGTCACATTCCTATGCTTAGTTCTCTTTATCAAAACAAGGATACAATATTTTCTGTTAATACATTTATGTATGTATATGTCTCTTCATTTTTAATAAATATAACAAAGTAAAATTCCAAAGTGCTAAATAAATGAATTCCAAATTATATGTCTTGATTCTAAAAAACCTCCAATTTTCAGATCTCCCTGGAAACGGTACTTATTTCTTTCTGAGTTCCAATAGTGTGCATTTCCTTTTCATCCTTCAGTTTGAGATTGATAATAATTAGGGTTAGCCAATCACCACTATTAACTTCATATTGGTTTCTTTCCAACAGGAATCCAACCTAATCTCTGGGGAATATATGAAATTTCTTGTATTGTGTTTGTGAAAGCAGAAGATGGTGACCGTTTTAAAACCTGAAGGAATAATCTGTTTGCTACAATATAGAAAACAGCAACATAAATTTACATACTTTGATATCTAACTTTTGGTCTCATGCTAAATACACCAGAGAAAATATATCAAGATTTTTTGCATAGGATTTATGATGGTGGGAAAATAGGTGTTAGACAGAATGGGTAGCTGGACACAGATCTTTCCTCATATACAAGTTATATTAAACAGATGACAATCTGACATTTTAGAGGTACATGTTTAGTGGAAAGGAACAAAACGAAATAGGGCAAACTTGTATGATTATTTCCAGTTGGTTTAGGGTACTGTTTCATTTTAATCAAAATAAGAAAGTCTGCACTATTTTCTTGGTGGCAGTACGGAGTCTGTTGATCTTTGGGCATATTCTGTTAGGATGAATTTCCATAGTTTCAAGAATGCATAGATTCCATGGGGGAACGTTCTCTCCCATGATCATTTTATCAAGGCAGCTGAGTTTCTGTTCATTCTACTGACAAAACCATGAGACAGTATCTACCGGAACAGGATGCTAACTAAGTAAGGATCCTGAGCCATCTTAAATTTTTTTTTGCACATTAAAATTACTATTGATTCTGAGTCACAGGGATGTGACTCATCCTGAAAGTTAGATATATCCCCAAGATGTTGCTGTATCAGAGGCTCATACTGAAGTTAGTATTAAGGTTGCTTGGTTTTCTGGGGAGGAGAGTGGGGTGGGTAGGTGATGGGAGTAGTGTTGGTCTTACTCTTGCTTTTTTACTTTTTTTGCTAACACACAGGGAGGGCAAGTGAGAGACCAATATTTAATAAAGAGTATTGTTTTTCTTCAGCTATTTGAATACTTAAGCTGACACTTCAGTTAATAAACTAGATGTTCTCCGGTGTGATGCTGTGGTTACTAATAATCACTTCCTGGGTTCCACCTTAGAGAGTCTCAGGTAATTCCTGCCGGGAATAATTACGAATATTTCTCTGAAAAATTAGCCCAATATGCATCACTGGTAAAAAAAGCAAATAGAATATTAGTTATTATTAGCAGAGGAATTTAAAGCAAATCAGGAAGTTAATTTGCGATGCTGGATAAATCTATTTGTGAAGTTGTGTAATTTTGTAAATTTAGATTTTGAATACATTGTGCAATTTTTCTTGATTAATTTTAAAAGAGAATCTAGTAAAACTAGAAAGTCCTTGATAGATCAAAAGCATGTAATATCTTTCATATGGCTTGTGATGTGAACTGAATTATTTTTTTGCAGCTTGGAAAAGAGAAAATGGAGGGATATGCAAATATACAAACTGACATACCGGACAAAGTTTTTAGCTTGTAAATAAATTTATAGGTAATGAAATAAATTGATTTTTGCACAAGTTATACTTGTAGAACATGTTACTACACAGTGTTGTAGAGAACAAATATATGATGGGATTAGGCAAATTAGTGGACTATATTTTCTGAATTACCTACTAAACCTGATGGTCCAGACACAACTTCCAGCTTCCTGTAAGATTCTAGATTCTTGAAGCATAACACAGAGGCAATTATTGTATGCACATTGTGACCTTCAATTCCTTAGGAAAATACCTTGCACAAAGTCAGGCCTAGACTTAGCAAATTTGTTCATATATTTTGACCAGAAGATGATATAATGTTCCAAATATTTTGGCTTTATAGCCTCTGGCAAAGTCAATATACTTCACAGTCTTCTATGCATGGTCCAAAAAGGCTTGAAAGAGATGCAAAAAAAAGATATTTTGGGACATATCTATTTAAGTAAGTATAATGTTAGTATTGGGATGTAACTATTTTATACATAGCTAATGTTTCTTTACAATATTTTTTCCATTCCACTTTTTTTCTTTAATAAGGTGTTATTTTGTATTTCTGAATGTTTGCCAGTATCTAGGAAAAATGTTACATAAACACAAAGGGAATAAACAGTGTCAACCTCTTTATTCCCATTCACACTATTCATGTTAATTTTATTAGAGATAAAAATGTTGATACCACTTCAACATTTAATTTCTTAAGGGAAGCATAGTTTTAGAGCTAGAAGCCTCTAGAGCCTGTAAGCAGGTGGCGGAAGTGAGTGGGTTCATATTGAGAAAAGCACTGTTGATTGACATGATATATTGGTTTAGAGTATATTAACTTATCTCACACTTTAAAGAGTCAAAATTAACTCAGGAACATGTTTAGAATCCTAACACCTCAACAGATGGAAAGCTCCCTTCCTTCCTCCTTCTCTGAAATCACCTGGCAAAGAGTGAGCCAAGGCTAAAAAGGTGGTTTAGAGAATTTTGGTTCATTCTGCAAATTATTTTCTTACACTTCTCAGAATAGCGTGCAGCTTTCCACAAACCAGAATGAATCTTTGTAGCTTTTCTTGTGTCCTCATAAGAAAAAAAATAAAGATCAGGAGTAGAGTTTATTTTAATTGAAGTGCGTACAGTATGTCATGGTCTAGTGCGTCAAGCACTGCTATTTTGTGTCTGTGCTTAATTCCAACTTTAGACGGACATACATCATAACTGTAAACACCTGCCTAGCGTCATTAAGGATTGTAAAAATATCCCTTTGTGGGAGGACCATAAGCTGTGTTTTAGGCAGTTTGTGTGTGATCTCTGACAAGAACATACCGTGCTACATCTTTCTCACTGTCTGTATTCTCCTTTGGATCCAAAATACGCAATTCTGTCTCTGTCCTTGGCCCCACTGTTCCCACACATACACGCGCATGCACAGTCTTCCAGCAGTAGTTATAGTAATTTAAAATAATCTTACAGTAGTCATACTTTTAATAGAAAAATGAAACTAAATTTAAAACACAACATTCGCTTAAGGCCTTAATATATACAGAGACTTTAGAGGTCATTTACAATAATTCCATTGCTGCCATATGTTTAAGGAAGATTAATTAAAGGAAATAAAGCTGGAATAGCTCTGCTTTCATTAAAAAAAAGATGAGGTTAGTGCTTAAAAAAGGATAGAAATTTTCACATAGGGATCCAAACATGAGTAAGTTGCAAGCAGTCCTATCATCTGTCAAACCAACTACTACATCAAATTCATAAATAGCAGTGTGTAAAAAGGAAACTAGGAAAGCCAAACTCCACTTTAAAGGTGCAGAGAAATAGGAGATTTTTAATAAAAGCTGAGCAGTCCTAGTTGATATTACTAAAACTCTTCACATGCTTTGGGTTTAATTTTTGTTTTGTAATAATTTCCAGAACAATTCCCTATGTATTGCAAACATTTGCAAACAACCTGAGGGAAAACTCCTGACTCCTTTTGGTTTTAGAGGAATGTGAGCACGTCACATACTGTGATGCAGGAACTTAAGTACTAGTACAGGTTGCCTCTCACCCGTGCTTTTCTCTCCTTAAAACTCAAAGAAATGTGCAATATATGACGTTAGTAAATCATTACAGTTTGTCCACCAGGAAAGAGCTGTCTGTGGAGGAGTAATCCAAGCACTCCTTTAATTACCAAACTATTGAACTACTGAAGTTTTAAGTTTAAAAATAAATAAGAAAATTGACCCAATATGAAATCAATCATTTCAATTTTTGTGTTTTTCTATCACTTGCAGCACTGATTGTCATAAATCCAGCTTGTCCTTGAGCTCCTATTTCCAGTTGCTCATTAGTTTTTATGTGATCCTAGTCATGCAGGTCTTTTTTTCTAGCCTACGTCTTTTCCTACTCAGGACACCAGTTTTGCTGCTAGAAAAGTCATAGCCCCTACTGTTTTCCACAGAACAACACCAAACCTTTGAAATAAAATGATGCTGATGCTGAAAGAAGTGTATTTGTGTAGCAGATGTGATAATTGGGATATGCAGACTCTCAGCATCTCTGTCTTCTACTTGCTCCTTTCTAGGTGGGCAGTAGTATTTCTTGGTAAGTCTCATCTACAAAGTGATTGCTTCCCCACAAAACAGGGAATGCAGTAGTGGGTAATTTCATTCCCCAGATTGTCTGTCTCATGTAATCTAAATCTTAAATGGCTTTGCAGTGTGGTCAGTGTCTTGCATTTACTGTGAATAGTATGGAAAATAATTTTGAAGATAGCAATCTCTCTTTTTTAATCTGCTGTGTTAATGTGCTAGCAGGCAGCTCTTGGAATTTTGCCTTTGATTATATTAACTCTAGCATTGAATATATATTTTTTGGCAAAGATTTCTTGGTATACACCCAAAAGAAAGATAGCTTTGAGTAGGGTGTAGGGGTTTTTGGGTTTACTTGGCTTGTAAGTCTTTCTGTGTATGTGGGCATGCATGCCTAGAAGTTCTATATAAAAGTTTATATATATAGATATTAATACATAATGAAACCAAGTTAAAGAACTTTCACTTGAAATATAACACTGGCAGATGGAACATAAGAAAGCAGGATGCGTGAGATGCCTTATTCCACCAGTGTACAGGTTGGGTCACCTCTCTTGCTCCCGTAAGACATACAATGTTTCCTGTCCAGAGAGCTGACACCTGTCCTGACCTGTATGTTCTTGATACATTCAAACACTGTAGTGGAGGTGAGTTTCTTGCAGATATTTCAGCTGTTCTGGGTCACCTGAAGCAACTAACCTGTTTCCATAAAAACAGCTTCTAAGGTATCCATTTTTCTCAGAATTATCCCTGAATATTAATGCTACCATCTCCAATTGCAATTACACCTACAACTAAACTGAAGATGCTGCTCAGTCCTTGTATTTATTTATAGATGAACCAGCATAGTGTGGTACATGAGCAAAACCTGAGAAGTCATAAATGAGCATGCACTTCTGCTTTCTCTGAAAAAAAAGTGAAGCCTTAATTGAAATCTGTGAGTTGATAATCCTGCCAGCTACATTTTGTTTTCATAAATAAAGTTCCATGAACGAGGACAAAGGAATTAGTCTCATATATGTCTAGGAAATGAACACAAACAATTGAGAAAATTCACTGGTAACCAAATCTGCTAGTAATGACTGCTCTAGCTGTCTATCACAAGGTTATGCATTTGTATCTTTAGAATTGTGATACTAGCATAGTGGTTTCATAGGTCAAATGTGAGACTTGGTTGTTCTTAAATGATAATCTCTCCAGAGGAAGGAAGAACTCTGTAAAACATGTTAGACACTCTAGGTCTCAAAAAATATAAAAGAAGGTCAAGTCGACCGATCCAGTGGCCCATTTGACATAGACAGCAGTAATACTGGAGGATTTGACTTGGCTGATTTTTCAGTGAATGATATATAAGTATCAGTCAATAGGGAATTATGTCAAGTGAATTTACACCAAGAAAAATCCTTGTACCTTGAAAAAGGTCCTGAAGATTTTCTGAGACCTTTCAAGTCTATCCATAAATACCCAAAGGTTTTTTTTAATGGCCATTACCTGTAAAGATGCCCAGAGACTGACAAATAGCAGCTATTTGCAGTATATTCTTAATATTAAATTATTTTAATAGATCTCTCTTGTGGTGTTTTTTTGGGTGGTTTTTTTTTTTAAACAAGACTGCTTTTGTGAAGAAGGAATTATTTTCTTGCTTTTTCTTACTCTGTTTTTATCCTTTTTATGGTACTACTTTTTTCTCTAGGTCCTAAAGACAGCTGAGATAATATTCTAGGGCCTAAGCCCCCTCAGTTCTCGTTGAAGGGGAAAGAGATGAAAGCAGTCGCATTTTTATAGAACCTGGGCTTGCTTAATGTTCTTTGCTCATCCCCCATTCACTTTATGTTGTGAGTCATACTCTTAAGAGTATTCTTGTAACACCTTTGGTTCCCACTCCAACTCCCCTTTTCAGGCTATCAGTTAAAAATTAGAAGATAAATAAATTTTGACTTCACCATCCAGCCAGTAAATCCATAAAGTCAAAAAAATAGGAAGGCAGTTCTAGGGAGATGTTCTGTTTTCTAGGTATGTAATATTGTTTTTCCTTGAGGACTAAAAACATGGAAGTCCTATCAACATGTGTTTCTTTTCTTGCCTTTGTACGCTGTAAAAAGTCTTCTTGGGGGCATAAAGACCTGAGAAATGGTGGTTTCTGTCATGTTTGATTTAGATTGAGATTAATGTCTTCGAGGACGTGAGGAGTTACAGTAGCAGGGAACATGTTTCTCAAAAGCTAGCTTTATTTATTTATTTAAATATATATATCTTTATTAAAAAAAAGAGATGAGGTGATGATAATAATATGTTAAAAAAGCTTCTAATCAACCTTTTTTTACAAACACATAGTCTAGAGAGTGAATAGGGCCTGCAAAGAAAGCTGATGGAAGTAGGGATGCTAATAGACTCTTATATTTGGTCATATTGAAATGCACATTTTATAAGTTGTGCTTCATAAAGCTTTAGCCTAGTTTAGGAAAAAATAAATCTATCAAGTGCAGAATAATAAAAAAGTAATTATAGAAGAGAACCTAAAGAACCAATTAACTTTTAAGCTCAGAGGCAGAATTTATAAAAGAGTAGAATTGAACTAAATGAGTTACCACTAAGGTTAGAAAAATAGGAGAAAAGCTTGTGCCATATTTGCATTAATTGAGATTTATATTAGAGATTAGATGATGAAAGAAACTCCTCCCAAAGATAGCACACATGTGCTGTTAATCTTGTGCTCATGTGAGATTCATGCTCACTATTTATTGCAAGATTTTTGTTTCTTTCTAATTTAATATCTAGACTTTGTATTTATCCCATGTAATCTGGATATCCGTAAATCCTGAGATGTTAAGCAGAACTAATAAAATGTCAGTATTAAGGTTCCTTTCTTAAGGCTATTAAAGTTGTACAGTAAGTTCATTGTTTTTCTATTGGATTATTTTACTTCTTGTACTACATAGCTTAGTATTTTAACACTCATCCTTTGAGACAATTGGTCTAAAGCAAATTGATTTAATTCTTATTTTCCAGTTCACAAAATGAAGCCAGCCATATAGAAATTCTACTGCTGTAAGAATGTAATCTTGCTTCTGTTTTCTCCTTTTACATAATGGTATTTTTTTTCATCAAATAGTGGTCACATTTTTTTATTTTTTTTTTAAAGTGCTCTCTCTCTTTATGTTTAGAGTCTGAAAACAAGCACTTAAGGTATGAGGGCAACCTTGACCAAAGAGGTAAGAACAAGTTTATTCAGATTTTATAATACTTATTATTACTAATATCGTTCCACATTTTAAAATTTGAACACTATATGTATATGAAGAAATCTCACCAAAAAGGAACATTATAATCATAAGTGTATTTTTCAAAGCCAGCAGGGAAGCTAAAGTAGAGTGGGGAATTTCACTAGACTGAGGATGAAGAAAAGCTGTCTCAAGCCATTATTGCACATAAAATGAGCGGATGAGTCTACTGTTCTGTCCAGTCTCAGGTGACTTTCTTTCTTTGTCTAAGAATTTACTCTTCATTTATGCTAATGCAACTGAGAAGTGTCCCTTGCTTTGGGAAGTCTTTTATATTAGTCATAAGAGTTAGAAATATTTTGTCAGTCATTTGGTGAAAGTGGTTTACCTTGGCTTTTGATTGCAGTAAAACACATTCGACCCAGGAGGGTTAAACTCTATCTTTTAAGAGAAAATAAGAAATTAATTAAGACTGACTCTGAATTATGCCTTGTGGCTCACCTCTTTCCAGGTGCAAGCACCTGTGCTGCTCTCCAGGCAATGCAATGGATACCCAGCTGTCACCTTTAGTGGGATTGGGAACCTTCAGTATGCACATCTGCACCAAGTAGAAGGGCATGCAACAAGACAGAGGATAAAAGTCAACAAAATGTGAAGTTTTTGAACAAGTAGCTCCTTCAATACAGCAAAGAAAAAGGCTATATGCTAAGCACAAATAATTTTTCTTGCTTCTGTCTTTCTAGTAGGGTTAGATAAGACTTGGGAATGTTCTGAGTTGTACAGTGAAGTAAATTTTTTCGATACCGATTACTCTGCAGGCATCAAAATCCACTGTGTGATGGTCACCCTCTCCTAAGTTAGTCACATGAAGCTTAATTTTAAGGAAACTTTAAAAATCTATGATTAGTAGTAATTTTTCAAACCCTGTCTATGTTTATAGTGGATCATGTGGTCTAAAGCAATTGTTTTGGTAGAAGGGAGATGGCAGAACTGTTTGCAGGGATATAATTACATTAATTAATTAGTGACATTGTGAGGATAGGAGAAGTGAAAATTCATAAGTTCAGTTCAGCTTTTAAAGCCGTGTATAGTGTAACTGTCTTTCACATGGAAGTCATCAAATAAAGCCTAAGAGTCTGATTAGCTCAGTGTACTTCTGTCTTCTATATGACTTCTGATTTGTTTATTGGGCCCTAAGTCTCCCACAGTCTCAGCTATGTGCTCAGTGAAGGTGTTTATAGAGGGCTGTAAAGGGGGTTAGCATCTAAATGGAGCAGTTAGATTCTTGGAAATTCTGTGCTATTGCTGCTAAACGACACCACCTTCTAGAGAGGCCTGGCTTCTTTTTCCTCACCTCCAAACTCATGAATGCCATGTTTGCAAAAGCCTATGGCTTCCTGGGTAGCTCAGTGCCTGAGCCTGGGTGTGATTCCCAGAGTAATAATTCTACCTATTCCTGTCTCAGTCCTCGGTCTGGAACTGGTGACAGTTGATCTCTGCTGCCCGTCTCTGCCTGTTTACTACTGTCACCTGGCATACCAACATCAAGGTTGGGTTTTTTTAATTATTGTTATTTTTGTTTATGAATGCAAATTTTTCCATATTATCAGGGAAGTGAATCTTGGCATAATTCCTTTTAAAATTAGTTTAAAATCTTAATTTCCTAGGGATGGTTTTTAATACTAAGCAGAGGGGTTTATAGCAGCACTTTTTTTTTGCTCTCTTACATATAATTTGATTACTATGTACAGCAGATGAGAACTTTGTTTTTTAATGAAGGGAATGACATTTATTAACTATCCCATGACCAGTTCAAAATAAATCAGCGAATCTGAACAAAATAAAAATAACTAATCCACAGAGATGGTTGTCTTCTGTGAATCATCTAATACCATCTCAGATTGGTGTTTCAGGAACAATTAGTGAGGATTTTTCACTTTGTGACATGGCACAGTGAGGGTAGATAAGTTCAATTAGTCCTTTTCCAAGTAGACAAGGAATTTAATTAGTTTTTAAGAAGTAGAAAGGGGGTCTTTGGTACAGTATCATGGGAAAGAACTCTTGACTTTCTCCCTCTCATATACATGCCATACTGCACATATATATGAATAGTGAACTTTCAGAAAACAATAGAGGAAAACATATAAGAGCCTGATTAAATTTTATTCTGAATCATAAAGGTCTCTATTTAAAAATAGAAAAAAAAATCTATATTAAAACAAAACCACTAACTTTGTCTTTAAAAACTATTTCTTTTTTAGTGAAAGAATGTATAACTTGGAGGTTTTTTATGGATACTTTTTATGATGCTTGACTTAATTTTGTATGAAAATTAATGTTTATTGCATATTAATATTTATTGGGTGTAGCAGTGTTTACTGTTTAAATATTTTATAAAAACCCTTTTATTAATGATTTTTTGTTTACTGTAATTGCTTTTCTCTGAAGGCAAGATAGTCTCCAAGAAGTTTGTGTTCTGAATATAGTGTCACAGTGCAAGGGGTTTGACTGAAATTCAGTTTTTGAGAGGCTATATACTCCATCTATTAGCTGCTTGTACTTGCTTTCACCTAATAATCTTCTATTTCTCCTCAGTTTGAGACAGTGGTTTAGAAAACCATTCAGGTAACAAGATCAATGATGAAATGATTTAGTCTCTGAAGTGATTGCTTTGACAAGGTTTTTTTTTAACCAAAATATATTTAGTTCATTGACTTGCAACCACACTCCTTTAACAGTTGCATCAAATGAATAGAAGAAATAGAAGAAGAAGCAGATCACTATGGT